>CAJVRN010000232.1:4322500-4922500 GCA_911728415.1 Lagocephalus sceleratus | reverse complement strand
TACCGAAATGCAATTCTTCTATTCAAGATAAAACTGTCAGTTATCCAACTAAATTAAGTCAAACCTAGAAAGCACTCGGAGAGCGCAGACCTCAAAAATCCCTTTTGGCCCCATTGACCACAATGTTAACAAAAATTTCAAAGTGATCCAGAATCCAGGATTTCTTCCGGAAAAAATGAAATCAGTTCTTCCTTTTCACATTTCCAACAAATCCTGAAAATTTCATCAAAATCGGTCCATAACTTTTTGAGTTATGTTGCTGACAGACAGACAGACAGACAGACAGACAGACAGACAGACAGACAGACAGACAGACAGACAGACAGACAGACAGACAGACAGAGGCAAAAACACAACCTCCTTGGCGGAGGTAATGAAGGTTTAATTACATGTTTCTCTCCTGGAGTCTTCTCTGATAATGTCTTTGATGGCTATGAGGAGATCTTTGTCTTGTTCGGTCACCTGGCGGCGATGGGAGAGACATTTACTCTACGTCGAAAAAGAACCCGAGCGAAACGGGAAGGGAACGGGCGAAACTCGCCTGGTAGACTTCGTCCTGGGATTTGAGCTTGCGGTACACGACGCCTTCATCCTGCAGGACTTGCAGGGCCTCCGTCAGGAGCTGCCGTAGCTGCCGACACCAAGACGGACCTGCGGCGGGCTACGTGGCGGAAACACAAGACGTGATGGCACCGAAACGGCATATGCAAGATTTGCTGGGAAATATTACCACAGTACGTATTAGACACCATCGTTCTATTAGCATGGGTACAGAGGAGCTCACAGGACACTGGGAGAAAAGAAAAACAAAAAACGAAACATTCAAGCCAAAATAAGTGATGTTGTGACATACTTGGTCTGCTGCTTCGGTTTGCGTGTGTTCAGGAACCAGCGGCTGCAGGAGGTCGAGGACATCGTAGGGCCTGAACCTGTCCACCGAGTTCTGCTTCAAGAAATCCTTGATGATATCAGTCGCTTTGCTGAGGGAGCTAACCGCGGCCTCACTGGAAATCAAAGAATCAAAGAGATACATTTGAAATGACACAATACTCTACTTCTCTCTTTTTTTTTAAAGCACATTCACACTTGAAATTGACATGAGAACTGTTTCAACAGTAGAATGCAGAAACAGAGCATGGAATGTATCCTCATTTACTCACTTCTATCAGAACGAGAGACTGCAAATCAATCTGCTCTGGTTTTATCAGATTTGTTGACAATCGTTCCATATAATGTACCAAAGTCAATTTATTGACTTCAGTCACAAATGTTTGATATTTATTTTATGCCATACTGTAAGAGAAAATGCAATTAAGTATGAATACACACTTAAATCTTTGGGAAAATGTTTTTTTTTTTTAATTTTAGGTAGCCGCAGGAAGAAACAAAAGGGATGAGACGACAACACGTCATTCATTTTTCTATGCAATCTACATTTAAACACAACAGTGGAGAACTTATTCCTATTGACACCTAGACACTTAGACACGAGGCTCCAACATACTCCAAATTATGGACGTTGTTACTACCGTTACTCCTATTTCCTTCTTTAATCACAATCGATCTGGCACTCCCACAATGTTAGCTTTCCAGCTGACCCGCTTTATTTTTTATTTTACATGCCGGAGCAACTGATAATGACGCACAATCAGAAAAATGTTCACGTGCATTTTCCTGGCAACATGATCAGATGTTTTTTTTTTTTTTTTTTTACCTTGATGCATTAGGCTGCAGATTAAATGGTTTGTCATAGCACTGTCTGTAGAGCTCCGGAACCTCCATCATCCACGCTATCTGGACCGCCATCACTGGGTCGTCCACCTTATCTGGGAAAACAGATACGCATGCACAAACGATAAACACCAGGAGAATACAAATAGCGTGTATTTAAAAAAAAAAAAAAAAAGAATAGTAAATCATTGTGACTGTACAACGGTGTTCTCACATATTTGGTGTCTTTGTGTTTTAAAGCGGAACGCGGGAGAAAAATGAATAAAGCTGGTGAATTTCAAAATACACGAGTCGCCCACTGCACTCACAGTAGGTGGAGGCCGTGATTTCTCTCTCCTGTCTCGACGTCTTCACTGATCCCCGGACTCGGAGCAACTCTCCAATCTCTAAATGACAACGGTCATACTGGAGCTGCTGGAGTTTCTCCAATTCAGCAACTACGTTGAAGCCCCCCTCAGCACCATCGCTGCTTTTATCCCCTAAAACACAGTGATAATTAAAGGATATTGTGGAATGTGCAATAAAGAAATACACCTGACAATTATTAAAAAAAGTCAATAATTGTCTACCTGGAAAGAAATAAAATTAGAATAAAACTGGTATTTAATTGGCAATGTTACAATATTTACGTCACTGCAAATGATTTGGTAAATTGTAATTTTAATAAGATTGCTCATTACAATTGTTGTCAGCCATTAAACCATTATAATATGAATATTTGGAGATTTTATGTCGGAGTTTTCGTGTCGGAAAATAGTCTGTACTGTCTTTTGGAAAGGCAGAGGTAAGTGCACACTCACATTTAGAAGGTTTCCCGTGCTCTTTCAACAGCTCATTTTTCCAGCATAGGCAGTTTATAACGCCGGTGCTGTCGTCCACTGCGTACACCCAAGATAAAATCAGACAAACAAGCCTGTTTTAGTTTTGGTTTGGTTACATAACATGCGAGTCATTTTTAAAACTGTCTGGAAAAAAGAAAAAAAAAAAAAAAAACTGTTCCGCTGACATTGTTAAAAAAAAAAAAAATTCCCAAAAGCACTTGCTGTGCCGGTACTAAAAATGTTCACGCGTGCGGGTACATGCGTTGGTAGAAGTGTGATGTAAAACCATTTGACGTGCACAGGGACAGACAGCACCTCCATAACAGAAGAAGTCATCTCGTTCTCTCTTGTAAACCACTGTGCCCAAAACATCCACTTTGGAGATGGGATGAAGGTTGTAGAAGTAAACACCTGGGAGGGTGACATGGACACGGAAAAAGAAATCATTTAATACCCTGTAACTGTTGAATCTTGATTTTTTTTCCCCCCAGTATTTACCAAAGCTGCTGGTAATCAAACATTCCAGATGAGAACATTTCAGCATGATTATTTCATATTTGAAACAATGCAAAAAAAAAAAACCCAAAACACACGATTAAGTTGAATACGCAATTAAGTCCAAGTGAATGACATTACCTACCTTTCTTGAAGCCAGAGTGACTAACGATGAATGCAAATGTAAGGAGTCTGTCTGTTTACAGGAAAGTGCATGTTATAAATATTACCTGGTACCTGTACGGATTCTGCCATCTCCAAGATGTCCTTGATGCACAACTTGGCGAAGGCCGAAAACACCGGGTCCAAACCCCACAGCAAGGGCGGGGGCTCTTCCGCTGGGTCCATCTGGTTCGCCTCCATTCCATCGAAAATTAAAATCAGATTGTTAAATTGTTCAAGTCTCCCTTTGACTTGTGTTTCCCAAGCAGCATGCTAACAATGTCAAGAGTATGGAGTGTAGACCACGTGACGCTTGGAAAAATTAAAAAGGAATATTTACAGTAGTATGCTACTGTGTTCTACGTCTGTGAACTCCCTTTTAAAAAGTGTCATAGATACATAATATCATATATAACAAAATAAATAATATATATCCATTCAAAAAAACGTGTTCTACTTAAATCGCTGTCCTCTGCGGTCGCTGCGCCGCAGTGGCGTATGGGAAATGTAGTTCGACTGACACAAAGGACTCTATTACCAATAAACAAATACGACCACACGCACATCAATCACTCGTCAGTCGCGGCTGGGCGAAAGTAAAAGTAAAGTCGAGCAGACGCGCGCTGCGTCTGTGGTCTCCTGTAGAAATGAGGGCGAAAGAAGTTTTATTGTGTGTGTGGGCGTGTGTGTGTGTGTATGTGCCAACCCCAAAACACGCGGAGTCGGGAGAGGTCGCGCGCACTCGCGAACGCGCACCAAATCCGCTAGATTACCAAGATTGGAGCCGGGAAGGGGGAATATGTCTGTTTCCAGCCTTTAAACCGGCCCCGCGGACACAACGCCTCTTCGGGACGCCCATGAATAATTCAGCGGACCGCAGCCGTTCGGAGGAAGGCGCGGTTGACCTCTTAAATCAGTTCTTCGAGGGGGTTAGAGAAGGTTGTGGATCAGGAGTTTGGGGCAACGACTAGCTAAGATTTCTAATGTGTCGTTTGGTGATTAAATGCCCTGTGCGCGGGTTTTAAGTCTATAGACGCGACTGAGCGCCAAGGAAAAGGTTTGTTTGTTTTTTTTCCCCTGTTACAAGAACAACGTCTGACGTGTGAAAAGGTGTTGAGAAGGTAAAGTGGTGTCAGAGGCTAAGCTAGGCGCTCCTCAATTACTATCATGAAAGCTGCATTTACGTTGGCCGACTGAATAAAAAACTATACCTGAGCCATGCCGCTGCATCTGAACTAGGCTCCAGCTGGTACCAGCCTGGAATCTTCCACCGATCGGGCCACTTTGGACTGGATCCACGATGGCGTTTTTTAATTTTCGTAAAATATTTAAATTGGGGGCAGAGAAAAAAAAGAAACAGTACGAACACGTTCGCCGAGACGAAAATCCCGAGGAAATATGGGAAATCATAGGAGAGCTGGGAGATGGAGCTTTTGGAAAAGTGTTCAAGGTAGGCAGTGACTTTCACAAACCATGTTCGCAGACAAAGGCTTTTCTTGTGTGCAGAATTGTATTTTCAGAGAGTGGAGCTTTTGCAGCAGGACATTGTCACTTATTTCTTGTGTTTTAGTGACGTTCACAGGGGACACTCGCCCCCTGTGACAGTGCACCCAACACACCTTTGTGACACCTTTTTGTTTCACCTTTCCCCCTGAGGTTTGATCACACGTGAATCAGCGTTTCACCATTGTCGGGCCTCATCATTGTGTCTGCTCACAAAGCAGATGGGATGTTCTTCCAGCTGGAGTGCAGGTTATGGCTGCACGTTGGAAAGGTTCTGGTGTGAAATTAATGCCATTTTCAGAGTTCCATATAACAAAGACTTCTAAAGTATCTGCAGTCCTCCCCTTTATGCATTTCCAGGGGGATTAGTCTTTGTCTGGTTTAACCCATGCATAGCTGCAGTTTCATTTGTATAGTTGGATATAAATTGCATCATAATGGAACACTCTGCTAAGTTTTCTATTTCAACATCCAAATTAATTTAAAAAAAATGTGTTATCGGTTTTCTGTCGTAGACCTAATAGTGTGACAGCTTCTTTGGTTAAATAATGTCTAATCTTCTTGCATAATTAGTCACAAGCTTCTTATTGAGCAGCACTGTGAGTTTAAAGACTCGTACCAAAATGTCCTGCAAGGAAAAACAATCAAAATAGAGCTATAATCACTAGTTTGGAAAAGGAGCACATTCCAGTGGGCAAACATGATTCTGTAGCCATCCCTAAAATCCAACTGTAAGTAAATGGCAGCTTTATGGTATTTTTTACAGGGTAGTCCTGACTGATTACTCATAATTCTCTGCAGAGTGAAGTATGATGGGAGTTGTTTTTTTTTCAAAATGCCTGTATGGTCTGAAGAATAACCACAGGAAGTGTCTTGAAAATCAGTGCAAAATAATTTTATAAAATGAAAAACTACTGCAAGACTTTTTAGTATAAATGTTACTTTTGAGCCAATATGATATGTTTCAAGCATGTCCTGTTATGTATTTGTAATGCCTCGGATTTAAGCGAAGTGACAGTTCAACAACAAAAATCTCATCCGACAGGCTCAGAACAGACAGACGGGAATCCTGGCTGCAGCCAAGGTTATTAACACGAAGACGGAGGAGGAGTTGGAAGACTACATGGTGGAGATTGACATTCTGGCATCATGTGACCACCAGAACATCGTGAAACTGCTCGATGCTTTTTATTATGAGAGCAGGCTCTGGGTGAGTAGTTTGAGGAGCTTCCATGCAATCAGCCAGTTAAGGGATCATACATAAAACCACAAGCGAACAAAGAAGTGCACATTTCCTCTTTTAGATGATCAGCTCTTCAAAATTAGAATAAGCTGTGTGTTTCTATTACATTTCTGTTGCAGTTCTGGGCACCACCGTTGGTATAGGTTTTGCACTATTGACAGGCTGTTGTCTTCTTATCAAAAGATGAGCGCAAAGTTCACATTAATAAACAAAACACTTTCATAGGTGTTACTTTGGTTAATAATCCATCCACATTTAATGAAAGATACTTTAACCCCAGTGAACACATTGTCAGAACCACATAATACACAAACAGCAATGTCGACATTTCTTATACATTAGATTTTGAAATTTATGCAAACAGGTCAGGTATTCTTCTTCTCTCCCCATAAACTGAAGTTAAAGTGTCACGTTCACGGGTGCCTGAAAAATCATACAGTAGTGACAGTAGTGACAAATGGGTCAATAGCCCATTGATACCAGTTTAACTGTGAGAAGAGGAGATCATATATCAGGCAAAAAACTCACAAAGACCAGCTAAAATGAAACCATTTCAAATTTTAAAATCCCTTAATAGCTCAAATTCATTAAATGGGTAAATAATTAATGCTCGATTCATAATTAAACAGCTATAACATATGCTAATATGAGTAATTTTCTGAATATATTGAAAATATTGTGAAATGTTTTGGTTTTATAACAGATAATTGTTCTGTTAGTATTAATACACTGCTTAATTGTGAATAAATATTGTATTGCACACTTTTGTTTTGGTCCTGGAATAAACCAGTATCCTCATTTAAATATGTCCATCATGCAAATGTCATGGATTAAATATACTACATGCATTCTGAATTAATAAAAGAGTCCTTGTCTTTTGAACAGTGGTCTCAGATTCATGGAAATTGTTTGTTCATCTCTGTCTTGGCCTGTCTGCTCACCTATACGCAGATGATGACAGAGAATCCCAGCTACGAACTTCAAATATATGTTTAAACCTTCCTAAAGTGATTGACTGTTATATTGCCGAGCACTTGCTGAAAAATGCACTTTCGCTCTTCTGCTCTTGGCAGATCCTGATTGAATTCTGTGCAGGAGGGGCTGTTGATGCAGTCATGCTGGGTAAGTCACCACTTCAAATGTTATCAAATTAAAATATCCAGGAAACTAGTGTTAACATGTCTGCGTAATGTAGTATACTAATTTAGGTAGTCTTGGTTTTAGTATTAGGCGTTCCTTTCTCTTAACGGTTGGCTGAAGTTTCATCTTAAGATGACTAGGCTCCTGTAGACAGTTCAAACTGAAAAAAAAAAGTTTCTGTAATCACCATCCTTTGGCAAGTATATGACTGGGTTTATTTGCCTCTCCTTTCCTGCAGAATTGGAGAGGCCGTTGACAGAGCCTCAGATCCGTGTGGTTTGCAAGCAGACTCTGCAGGCCCTCATCTACCTCCATGATAACCACATCATCCACAGAGACCTGAAGGCTGGCAACATCCTCCTGACAATGGATGGGGATGTCAAGCTCGGTATGCTAAACGCTGCTGTAAACATCAAAATGTGCCGTTTCTCTGGCCTACTCTTTCTGTGTTGCATTAAGGTTAAGATTATTACGAATGAAGGTATCCTTGTTGTGATGTCAGAGAAAACGTAACAACTCTGATTCTACGACCAGATAGGTGGCGTATGAATGATATCAAATGTATAAAGTTAATTTTTTGTATTCCTCATATAATCCTTATATAGAGGGTATGTCGAAGTAGCAAAACAAATCTCACTCATCATGGTGGGTGTCGCAATAAACACAACAAGATCGGGAAAAATTTGCAATATGAAACTAAATTAAGGGCAGTTGGACTCCACATTGATCTGTAAGAGCTACCAAGAATAAGTGGTCCAGGAATATTGACGTGTGGCAGGAAATTGTGTATCCTGACATTTATATGTACCTGATTTCAACACCCGGAAAATACACAACGTGAGCATGAGTGAGTGAGTGAGTCAAAGGTCGTAGCTAACACTGCCCTTCACTCATCGCGTGAAGGACCGGACTTGGACAGACGTGTTTGCATTCAGCAGCGTTGATGTTCGCAGTCATGTCTGTGGTGAGGAAGCATGATGATGCACGGAATGAGAACCACAGATGCCTGTTTCTATGCCTGGATTCCAGCTGTGTTTGTGAATTAAGGCTCCGTTTTTACATTAATTTAGTATTTAAGCCAACACTCTTTTCTGCCACTCACTGGGCATAACCACAGTGACTTCTGCTCACTGTGACCTGAGATACACACCCTCTATAAGTCTCTAGACCAGGGCCAGCTTTGAATTTCAATATTGAATTTTGATAATTGAGAAGGAAGGTTTAGTATTTTATCATTACAGGATGCATCCACATGCAAGGGGAAAATTATAAAATGATGAATAGTTTGGACAGTGATTTTTACGGATTTTGATAATGAAACTTAAGTTGCAACAATCTGACTTGGTGCCCCTAATGTGCTGCTGCATTTACTTGATCATTTACTTGATCTTCGGTTCACAAGAAGACAATTTTGTTTGCCTACACTGAACCACACGAGACACATGCTGCATTCACAGGCAGGAAAACGGGTTTTCAACATGTGTGTGATGTGTGGAGATCACATGTAGATGTTTTGCTTGCTTAGAACTTGGTGGAATGACAAGTAATGTAATAATAGTACACAAATGGGAATTCATGTGCATCTTCCCGCTGCCACACAGCTGAGAGCAGCGTGTCTCTGATGTATGACAGCAGCGGGTTTTCATGGCTTCTGTTATTCTGTGTTCATTTCATGCACTGGCAGGATTAACCATTATGCAGCTGGAGGGTAGAATTTTTCATTTTGCGGGAAATAAATGGTGGCAGTTGGTGGTCCGCTCATTCATTTCTGGTGTGCTTTGAATCACATTTTCTTTTCAGCTGACTTTGGTGTGTCTGCCAAAAATACCAAAACGCTGCAGCGGAGAGACTCTTTCATTGGAACACCTTATTGGTGAGGGATTTTTTCTTTTTGAGGATTCTTTGGCCTTTCTTGCACAAAATACCATTATTATCCCGGAAGTTCCCTTTTACCTCGAGTCATTTCCATGATTTTCTTCCAGGATGGCTCCAGAGGTGGTGATGTGCGAGACATCCAAGGACCGTCCGTATGATTCCAAGGCTGATATCTGGTCCCTTGGGATCACCCTAATTGAACTCGCACAGGTCGAGCCCCCCAACCACGAGATGAACCCGATGCGAGTTTTGCTGAGGATAGCAAAGTCGGATCCCCCGACTTTGATGCAGCCGTCCCGTTGGTGAGCCTCGGAGAGGAAGGCATTTTGTTTGAGCTGACCTCTTTAAACGCGGACCAATCTACATATTGACCCCCAAAATCTTTTTCTTTTTATCCCGAAGGTCCCCAGAGTTCCGTGATTTCTTAAAGCGGTGCCTGGACAAACATGTAGACAACAGGTGGAGCGCAAGTCAGCTGCTGCAGGTACATTCATCTTTAGTGTCCTGGTCCTATTTAGTCCAAACCCTTTTTTCAATTCCAGTTGTCCCAATCTGATAAATGTCAATTAAGAGATAATCCCTATCCACGTCATCCCTTTGTAGCCACTGCCATGAGCACCGTTTTAGACGACATCTGTTTACCCATGTTGTGTCAGGGGCTAAACTGTGTGTCCTGGCACAATTGAGAACTCATCCCTCTGTGCCAGAGCTGACGTCAGCAGGACAGGCTTTACTTTTTCCATAGGCGCCGGCCAAGTCAGAGCCATTTACTGACTGGCGGCTTGAAAGAACGCACTTATACACGCACACACCGGGACTACTGCAGCTAAAGCTTTGTCTCAGTTTCAATGGGCCTGAAAATCCAGGACAGAGGTCTTCCACCTATGAAGGTTTTGATATCCAAGAAGATACATCTTCTAAGGCCAGCAATAGAGTATGTTCAGCAGATTTCTAGGACAAAGAAGGTGAGGTGATGGCTTTGTGTGTGTTTATCTGTGTGCATGTCGCTATTCAGGAAAAAAAAAAAAAAACAGGCAGAGGGGTATTCCTAAACTAAAAGAAGAAAGAAAGACTTGGGAAAGAAATTTAGAAAACAAATGTGTCCTTCTCACATTGTTTTAAATAGTTTTTAATACTGTTAACAATTTATATCTGAAAATCCGTGGGATTAGTTGCCAGTAAGATGCCCTATTTACTGCGCGCTATGCTGAAATTGTTTCATAGTAGCACTTTTATATCTTCTGACACCTTTTCCAGCATCCATTTGTGTCAAATGTGTCTGACAACAAGCCACTGAGGGAACTTATAGCCGAGGCGAAGGCTGAGGTTACCGAGGAGATCGAAGAACACAAAGAGGAGGAAGAGGAGGAAGATGGGGAAGCAAACCTGGTGTGTCAACTTATCTTTTTTTGCAATCTGGAAATTTTTGTTTTAATTACGTAGGGACTACCTGTTTCTGTTCTCTAAATGCTTCACACTTTAAAATGACTAAGTTAATTGGGTAAATTTGATATATTTAATCAGTTGTTACATTTTCTGATTAGTTGTGCTGTCTTTGGGCTCACAGCAATTAACACTGTCACATAGGTCAGTGCTTCCCTGTTACACTAAAGGAATGAAATGAGGCTATTACATGAATGGGCTTATACCGCACAACGAAAACATATTAAAAACATCTGTACGGCACATGTGTATGCTACATTGTTGAACATGCAATAACGAATTCCCCTTATGTTCCTCAGGGGCACAAACGGGCCCCATCTGATGTCAGTGTTGCCAGCTCAGAGGATGAAAAGGTCAGCCTTTCACCCACGCTTCTGGAATCTGTGCCCGAGAAGATGGAGACGATTCTTCCAGCAACCACACCCACCGAAGTCTCTGCTGGTGACACTGGGAAGGAGCCTCCTGCGCCTGCAGATGGCGAACCCCTGAAGGAGACTGCCAGTGCCCCATTAGATGATGGAGAAGTCCACCAGGAAGCTGTGGAGGAGAAGCCTCCGCCAGCAGGAGTCCATGAAGCTTCTCCGGAAACGGAGGCTGAACCCGCAGCACCTGTCACAGAAATGCACCATCTGGAGATAACAGCGGAGGGTAGCAAGGAAGTGGAGGTGGAGGAGAAGGAAGTGGACACTGGTGAGATTCCGTCCAACGAACAGGCCAGCAGTCAGATGTCAGAGGTCAGCGAGGAAAAGAAGGAGGAATCGGAATCACCGACAGAGGAGGAAGACCAGTATGAACATCTAAAGGTGACTTTGACCTTGCCGGAACAGAATAACGTTCCAAAGGAAGAGAATGAAGACAAACCTACA
This sequence comes from Lagocephalus sceleratus, assembly GCA_911728415.1. Classification (NCBI taxonomy): domain Eukaryota; kingdom Metazoa; phylum Chordata; class Actinopteri; order Tetraodontiformes; family Tetraodontidae; genus Lagocephalus; species Lagocephalus sceleratus. The sequence continues at coordinate 4,911,221 of CAJVRN010000232.1, read as the reverse complement.
GGCAAGGACAACATAAATGTAAACGATGAAAAGGTTCCCGACAAAACAAAGGATGGCAGAATGAGAGATTCATACCCCGGGAGTGTGTCAGCCACAGATAACCATACCGTAGACCTCAACTTGTCCATCTCCAGCTTTCTGTCCAAAGCAAAAGAGCCTGCATCAGTTTCTGTTCAGGTAATTCCAATATATATATATCAACGTTTTAGCGTATTTAGGCGGAGTTTAAACTTTTTTTTTTCCTCTTGTCAAGCGCCAGAAGAAGACATTGAAAAAGACTCGCAAATTCATTGTGGACGGAGTGGAAGTTAGCGTGACCACATCGAAAATCGTCACCGATAATGACACAAAGAACGAAGAGATGAGGTTCCTCAGGTATTCGCCCGTCTTTATTTGCGCAAGCCTCGTCCGAGCTATGTTAAAAATCACCCCACCAAAACTTTGATTGTTTTATTTGCCCCTCGCAGGCGCCAGGAGCTCAGGGAGCTGCGTCTGCTGCAGAAGGAGGAGCAGAGGGCTCAACAGCAACTCAGCAACAAGCTACAGCAACAAAAAGAGCAGATCTACCGACGCTTTGAACAGGAAACCACAGTAAGTTGCTCAACTAAAACAGAAAACCAAACAAGCCGGAGCTTGCTTGTGACTGATACTTTTGTCAGCTCTCATTGTTTTGTTTTTGTTTTGTTCATTATTTCTACTACACTAATTATTAATGGTCCTGTTTCAGCATATTTTTTTTTATGCAATTAACATTTTTTGTTAATTGCATAAAAAATAAATAAAGAACATATTTTTCTGAATCTTTTTTTATTTTGTCTGACTTCTGAAAGAGATTTATGATTCACTCTTTATAAAAAAAATAACAATTTGACCTTAATGTTCCGTTTTTCAACATGTTTAGCCTCAGACCTGTTTCATTTTTCTTAACATCCGCATTTGTCGGCCTGCACTAGAGCAAGAAGCGTCAGTACGACCAAGAAGTGGAAAACTTGGAACGGCAGCAGAAACAAACCATTGAGAGGTTGGAGCAGGAGCACACCAACCGCCTGAGGGAGGAAGCCAAGCGCATCAAAGCAGAGCAGGACAAAGAGCTCTCGAAGTACCAGAACGCGCTGAAAAACCACAAGAAACAGGTTCGCGTGCCACGCACATGGGGTCCGTCTCGGGCCGTGCTGTTTAAGAGGATGAGGTAGCTTGTACAGGTGTTATTTATAGTGGATTGTCCAGATACGTAAACGCAGATGCACAGGTCTGTCGTTTACATAAGCGCCGTTGAGCTGCCTAGGCTCTAAATCCATCTCCCCCTGCCATTTCTCATCTATTTTCCACTGCAGTGATAATCTGCTCACAATTGTTTTATTCCAATGTTGCTCTTGCCTGCATTTATAGAACCCAGACAGAAAACGGGACTCACTCCAAGAAACATGTTTAAGACTATAAATATGGACTATATTCATTTCCGACACGTGCATATATTGTAAAGAATGTGTTGGAAATAAACGCGGCAGACTTTAAATTCAGTCCTTTTATATCCTCATGCAGGAGCTTTTATGGGTAAGGCCCTTGGCCATGGCCTTTTTCTTCTCTCTCCAATATTGTGAATATCATTCTGCATCCATACCTGCGGAGAAGGCCGCTACAGCACAATAGGTCTCAAGATTGGCTACATATAGGTGGTGATTGAAGAGAGGCAATATCCATCCACAGTAGTGAGGAAAATACTGAATGTTTGTTACCGAGCACTAACCGAGCCAAGTGGGCTGGATTAATGTGACTTAAAGGAGGATAGACAGTTCACTGTCTGGTTCATCAGCTCAGGCTATAATTACAGCCCCACCCCTTCACTCAGCTGACCCCATAATGGCCACTTGACTATTTCTGTAGAAGTGCCTCGACAGTGTCTCTCCGCGGGTGTCTCGCTCCGCCATTTCTTTTCTAATCACGACTCGTCCTTCCTCCCAGGAGCAAGAGTTTCTTCAGAAGCAGCAGCAGGAGCTGGACAGCGCGCTGAAGAAAATAATTCAACAGCACAAACACGAACTGGCCACTATTGAGAGAGACTGCCTCAACCACAAGCAGCAGCTTCTGAGAGGTAACGAGGCCCGTGTTGGCCTTGGAAAATCCCGCTGCTTCGCTCGGGTTTGTAACTTTTTTCTTGCGCTGTAAACAACGGAACGTCCTCAATAATTCAGATCAGTAGTCAAGCGGGCTGATTTTTCTTGGCCCACGACTGGCAGCCCATCGTACGCCGCAGCAGCACAGCCTGTCAACGGTTAGAGCAGCTTTAGGCTTACCGAGCTGAACGTGCCAGGAGCCGCACAAACATTTCTCAGGAAAAAACACTCATTGAACCAAGTCACGGGACGTTGCAAAAGGATCTCAGCGGGCAGGGTTTAACCTTGAAGGCCGAAGTGCTATTAGTAAAACTGATGATCGAGGGAAGAATTCCAAACATTCGGCCGTTTAATAACTTTTAAGACGCTAACGTCGGCCCACATTGTTGTTTCTTGTTTTGTGCTGCATGCCATTGAGTTGTCCGAACGAGCAGAATGCGAATTGTGCTTTGGTTCGATCGTCTCGCTTTGTGTTTTCTAATGTCCGCGCGCAGCGCGGGAAGCGGCAATGTGGGAGCTGGAAGAGCGCCACCTGCAGGAGAAACATCAGCTGTTCAAGCAGCAGCTGAAAGACCAGTACTTCATGCAAAGGCATCAGCTGTTGAAAAGGCACGAGAAGGTATGTTTGCGGATATCTTGAGGGTTTTTTTTTTAAGCCTGAATTGCACGACGACACCGACTCTGATGTGCGAACCCTACGCGCGATCCTGTTCAGGAGATGGAGCAGATGCAGCGCTACAACCAGCGCATGATCGAGGAGCTGAAGAACAAGCAGACACAAGAGAAGGCCAGGCTGCCAAAGATTCAGCGCAGCGACGCCAAGACTCGGATGGCGATGTTCAAAAAGAGCCTCCGCATTACCGGCGCGATCATAAGCCCCGAGCAGGAAAGGGAGCGGGTCAAACAGGTAAAGGATGGAACAAAAGGAAATGGGACGAAGAGGGACCCCATTTCTGTGTTTCATTATCTCACGATGGCCAATCCTCTGAATTTTCCTTCCCCAGTTTGCAGCCCAGGAGGAGAAGAGGCAGAAAAACGAGAAGTTGCATCAACATCAGAAGCACGAAAACCAGATGAGAGACCTGCAGCTGCAGTGTGACGCCAACGTGCGGGAGCTACAGCAGCTACAGGTAGAGATGCGCCAGAGCAGCGCTCCACTGAATGTGTGGCGCTTTGGTGACTGTGGCGGAGTTTTAAAAGCTGCGTTTTTTTTGCGCGCGTCAGAATGAAAAATGCCACCTGCTGATCGAACACGAGACCCAGAAGCTGAAGGAGTTGGACGAGGAGCACAGCCTGGAGCTGAAGGAGTGGCGGGAAAAGCTCCGACCCAGGAAGAAGGTGTGTCTGAGCCTTCTCATGACCATACTGCTCTGAATGAAATCCACTTGACCGCCTCTGTAAAATATATGATCTGAATCTTCCGGGTAATTCCGGGGGAACCTCGAGTTTCTGGTGTTTTCCCGAATCGGCTGATGCAGCCCCGTTGTCTGTAACCCATCAGGCCCTGGAGGACGAGTTCACCAGGAAGCTGCAGGAACAGGAGGTGTTCTTCAAGATGACCGGGGAGTCGGAGTGCCTTAATCCCTCCGCTCAGAGTCGCATCTCCAAGTTCTACCCGATCCCCAGCGTTCACTCCACGGGCTGAGAGGAGCCCGGCCCCAACAGAACTGTGCACAGACACGCAGAGTGAACGCCGAGCCTCTGCTGCCTTATCTCCATCCTTTATCTGTTTCTGAACTGTGTTTTCACCCAGTGGTGATCATTTAAAAAAACAGAAAAACACTAATGTTCAGGTCACTGCCCAAGCAAAGTGTCTCTTTGTTCAACCTTCAATGATTGAGTTGTTTTTCTAAAATATACAGTGCCTGTAGAATTTGCCTGTAGATCCAAGCAATTTTTTTTATTTATTGTTAACCATTAAACTTGTTAGTGTTTGAGATGATCGGACAGATCTTGAATAACCACGTAGCTGTGATTTTTCTCCCAAAAGAGAATGTATTTCGAATGAAGACATGCTATATCCAGTGGAAGCAAAGCTGGTTTTACTTGCAAATCGAGAAGAACGGCAGAATTTGGCGTACATCCAAGGTTAAAATATCCAGACTTTCACCAGGAATGACTGCTGTTACTGTGTTTTGTTTTGTTTTTCCCTCACAATGCCTTCTTCACCTAAAGTTTGACATCAGGAGCAGTGCAGAGGTGGCTGCGTTATTGCACACAGAAAATGTGTGCAATAAGTTTGCATGTTTTTAAATCGCATTAAGGAAATTGATGTGCTGGTTCCAGCTGTTTGCTAGTTGACTTTTTTTATAGCCTAATGCTGCTGAATGAAACATATCAGGACTTTATTCAGGGAAGACTTTTTCAATGATGTCAGAGACAGAGGATGATACCTCCTCCTCATTGGTTCTCTTTCATGTGCTTGGCTGAGTTTGTCAGCAGTTCTCTTTTGCTTCTCTTCTTGTAATGAAGACTTTTCCACCCTAGCTCATAGCCTTAATCCTTCAGAAGGGTTGTGAGAATATACTGCCTGCCTAATGCGTCCGTTACCTGTAAACAAAGCGGTTATGTTACGCTCACCCGATATTTACCAAATGTTCTCTGTGGCTTTTATTATGGCTCAGAAGAGCACATTTCTGTTGGTTTTAGAAACTTAAGGTTTTCCAAACATGGTTTTCATACTTGATTCTTCTTATTTGAAGTACGTAGCTGATTGAATTATTGGTGTTGAATTAAAAACATATGTTAATCCATTGTCAATATAGATTTTTTTTTTTTAGAATTGTGTAATGTAGATATGAATTTTGCTGTAAATAAACTTGAAGACAAACTATTGCTTTATTTATATTATACTGTGTTTTTGCAATGTCATTTTGGTTCTCTGTGTGGAGTGTTCATGTCCCCCCATGTCTGTCCTATGTGCCCTGTGTCAGATACTCCAAATTTCTGCCCCAAAATACAAACGTGACAACGTCCTCTCGAGTGTTTCTGATCCAACAGTAACCCTCACCGCTCCAGTGACACCGACTGGATGCAAGGATTTGATTTTAATAAATATATTGTGCAAATACGCAGGACTTATATAGGTAGGTAGACATTTTATTCAATTACAACCTGCTATAAAAAGCTTCAGATGGGCAAAAATAACATCAAGACAAAGGATGGAAGTTATGTACAATTGTGTTCACAATATCAGCAATCCAACAACCACTTTTTATGGTTTAAAAAGAAATCATATTTCTACATGGCAAATCATTATTCTATGGAACTGAATCATCAAATAAAAGCAGTGTGTTTGAAATTGTGGATCATTTCATGAAGTTATTCATTCTATTAAAAAAAAAAGAGGTTGACCCTTTAGTTCAGGACAAAGGCATATTATAGTGCTCATCTGAAATCTGAGTAAAATAGGCCCATTCCAGACTGAGTTCAGAAGAACAGCAAAGTTGATTATAAAACTATTAGTAAAGATATAAAGGCCTCAAGATGATATTTATTTTTCTAGACACACCAGTAAGCGAGCAGCATCTTGGTTTGAGAGTGAATCCCTGGACCTTAATCCAATAGGAAACTCAGAAATGCTGTTTCTGAAGCAAATCCGATGAGGAGGAATTGTGGAATTCAGCCTCAAGTTCCTGAGATTTCAACTGTATGAGACTGTGGGACAGCCATGAAACGGGAATGAGCTGGGTATATGTCTAAAAAGTGAAAAGCTGACCCAGTTCCCACTGCTACAGTGTAATTAGTAGTGTATGGTGACCCGTGTGGCCCAGAAAGCTAGAAATACTAAAACAAAATAAACTGGAATATGATAAGGTGCCTCTTTCAATCCCACACAATTAAATAATGTCCCTTTGAACAGCTGTTACCATAGAGGGTTTTCTTTACTGGTTTCACTCAACCCAAAATATAAATAATAATACTTTTTTGAAAATATTCAGGATACTGTCCATATCTGTAACTACATGTGTGCAGTACCATGGTTCTTAAAATCCAGTCTCCCTTTTTCTTCTTGAATATCTGAAGTCTCCTGTGGGAAAACAAAAACATTTGATTCAATCTGGCATCTATACAGGATCTTTGGCATCTGGTCATTTCAGCAACAGCCAAAATAAATTCATACAGTATATGGAGAGACTGACCTCTGTCACCTTTTTGTCCTTGAGGTCCTGGAAAGCCTCTCTCACCTGTATCCACACAGAGCATGCTGCTTTAATGGAAATCCTTTTTTTTTTTTGCTTGATTTTTTATACATAAACAAATACATTCAAATTGATTTCATTTCTTTTCCTCTCTCCTGTGTACCTCTATCTCCTTTGGGCCCTGGGAATCCCATGTCCCCTTTCTGTCCTTGTCTCCCAGGTGGCCCCTCAATGGCTCCATGTACTGTCAAAATACATACTGTCAGATGTCATGTCGACTGCTCTCATGTTTTCTTCATTTCTGATTGACGACAGTCACTGGGAAGTTGTAACCGACAGCATCGAGTGTTACTTTTTATGTATTCCATGATATCAGTGACGTTGGTGCTGGAGCCAAATAAACGACTGTATCCAGGTGGTCCTGGAGGTCCTGGTGGTCCCCGCAGGCCTTGGACAATGCGTTCATCGTAGTACCGTTCAATGTCACGTAGCAGTCCCTGAGCTACAAAAACAGGGTTTTTTTGTTATAACAATTAAAAAAGCTACATTTTCATTGTAGATTTTGATCCAATTGCCGCTCACATCTGATATACTCCATCAGGACGGTGGTGTTTCCATGGTAGCCCAATGACTGACTGTATCCAGGAGGACCTGGAGGACCTGGTGGCCCTGGAGGTCCTTGGAAGACGTGGGTGTTGTATTCCCTCAAAATGTTATCCAGAACCCCACGGGCTGCAAATCAAGTGCTTATAGGATTAGCTCCATTACAGCAAAGTCAACTGTAATTTATTTCATTTTCAATGAATCAACCATGATGACGCTCAAAATGACCAGAGGTTGATCTAATGAAAGCTCCTCTCTTACTTTTTAGGTACTCCACCACATCCACCATATTTTCACGGGAGCTGAACCACTGATTTTGTCCAGGTATTCCTGGAGGTCCGGGAGGTCCCGGAGGTCCTTGGCGAACGTATTGAGAATCCGTCACCAGATCATTAAGGAGACCATGGGCTGTTGGACAATGGCAGTCAATATTGACAATCAAATACCTGTTATGTGACGATGTGTGATGCATGCCCTACTCAGAACCTACATTTGATGTAATCCGTTACTCTGGTAGCCATACTTGAGAAGTGTCTACTATTTTGGGTCCAGTCTGTGAAACCAGACACACCGGGCTCTCCCTTTGCTCCTGGGAGTCCAGGAGGGCCTGGAGGACCAGGAATTCCAAACACTGCACTCCTTGAATTGTCACCTGGACAGTAAAACAATTAAATTCATTAAGTAACAATGAGCTCAAAACAACATGTGCAGCCCCCTATGACAAATTCATTAATGTTATAACTACAATTCTCCTCAGTTGGGGTTAGCAATTCAATTTCAGAATTAATTAATTAATTAACATCTACTGTTTGTTTTATATTTATTCCAAATGTGAGGATTAAACTCACTGCTAATGGATTCTTCTGTGCCCAGTGACTCCCTGTTGCTCCTCTCTGCATAGGACACAACTGTGCTGACTCTGCCTGCGGGGCCCTGAGGTCCAGGGGGGCCAGGGGGTCCTGGTTGACCTCTGAAGGAACCACCTTTGATGACACGATAGAAAAGAACCATAATAATGCACTGTAATTTTAGACATTTGCACATTCTTTTTCAATGCAATCTAAAGAGCTTAAGCAAGTGTTTGTGGCTCACTTTGCAGGTATTCACGAATCTCTGATCTGATGTAACTCCCATCTCCTGCCGGGCCAGGTGGACCTTGTGCGCCTGGGATACCTGGAGGACCAGGAGGTCCCTGAGGTCCCACAAGTGCCTGATAACTTGCTAGATTTAGAATGGAAGCATTAACTACAGAATGACATCATTTGTGGGTAAATATTATTTGTCTGGTACTCTTACTTGAAACCGAGGATCCCGAGGAACCTGGGACGTTTATCATACCTCTCTCTGACAAGAGACATCACCAACAGTCAATCACAGGCAACTCAGAGCGTATTTGTTAAAGGTACAACAGGTGCTCCTGCGACACTCACCACTCATCATGCTCAAAACACGCTCAGCCACTTCCTGTGTGCTGAATCTAGAGCTACCTCGACCCGGTGCTCCAGGAGGTCCTGGAGGCCCAGGAGGACCAACAACATATCTCCTCACATCTTCTCCTGAACCAAAAAATGATGAACATATGGGAATAATTACCCTTTGTGATGTCATGATGTACAAAATGTGTCACAAAATTGGTGCGATTTGAGGAGGCTTACGCTGCAGCAGGTTGATTATATAACCGACAGACATGGAATCAGACCCCGCTAGGTCAGAGCCACTACGACTAACGCCTTCAAACCCTCTCCCTGAAACTGAAAGAATCATAGTTAGAACATGGATTTGGCTGGTAACGACCAATGTCTTTTGTGGCAACCACAGACTGTACAGAAGCACTAGAATGACCCTGAGTCACATCACACACTTGAGTCTCGATTATAAATTCAAGCCATCTTTGTATTTGTAATTGCTTTCTGGTGTCTAGTGCTGGAATTGCATTTAGGGTAAACATCTGTTTGCTCTGTAGTTGTCATGGATATGAAGGTGTATTGTGCATCAAGCTGTACTTTTTGCCAATTTCACGGAGGGCAACAGAATTCTGTGCTGTTTTGGAGCAACTGTCTAGTGGTCAAGGACATCAGAGTGGTGATTCAACCCAGAGCCAGGTCCTACATACAGTCTACTGTGATCATAGACAACAGTGATGTTGAAGCAGACATACTCTGCATGTAGGCAATAACTCTGTTGGCCACATGTTCAATCAATTCCTCCCCAGCAAGCCCTGAAATCCCTGGAGGACCAGGTGGTCCAGGTGGTCCAACCAGAAACTGCCTCATGTCACCACCTGCATGTCAACACAGTTCTGTCTTCAGCTTTCTTCATCAGTGCTGACAATTCAATTTTAATAAAGACACATCTTACTCTGTAGGTATTCTTCAATGTATTGGCCAAGGTCAACAGATCCAGAGCCAATTCCATCTCTTCCAGGTGGTCCTGGTGGGCCTGGTTGACCCGGTGGACCAGGTCTGTAGGAGCCACCTGGAAAAACACAGATGCAAAAAAAAATTGAGATCATTGCTTTGTACCGCTGTGTTGTGTTACTGCAGTCACAAGAATGCACTGCAAAAAAACAGCGTGGCTAAAAACATTACATCTGTGGGAACAGGTAGTCAAAACTCTTAAAAATGATCTGCCTACGCTGGAAGATAAATTCACTTAACAAGATTTCTTGAAGTAAGATTGTTAAATGTAGTTGTAGACCTTAAATAAGAAATGAACGCAAGAACGCAAGACACTCTGAAATCTAAGTTCTTCTTATACTCTTGTCACCTCATAGTTCCAGCATAAGTAGACATTCTGAAGGGCTGCTTAACTCAACTTTTCTCAGTAGTCTATATTGTGCCGAACCTTAATCTTTTCAGATTGTTTGCTTACCAAATCCTGAATCCCCTCCGGGACTCCCGGGAAGACCTGGCTGACCTGGTTCACCTGAAACAGTTATTGTTGCAGCAGTGTGCAATGGTTGCTTTTATTATAAACTCAACTGATGAATTTCCTTACCCTGATATCCTTGTGGCCCCGGAGGACCTGTGAACAGTTACATTTATCAGACCAATGTGACCAAAAGATCACCTGCCGTTGTTAACTATTCCTGTTGGTGTTCTGAATCCAATAAACATGTCATCTTAGCAGCTAGGCATACACATTATTTACATTTTGTCAAACCTACCTGCTGGACCCTGGGGGCCGGGGGGTCCTGGTGGTCCAGAAAAAAATGTTTCTGGGGATAGAAATTGGCACAGACTGTTACAACCAAATACTATAGTGGTCAAATCTGAGTTGACTTGTAGGGTCTGGCTGAAATTATTCTAAAATAAGACAATCTTTGAATAACCTGAGGTTGGAACAAAGCTGCCAGGATCTCCTTTCTGTCCCTGAGGTCCAGGAACACCAATACCTGTGAGGACAGCAGTATAAGGATGTAGCACAGTATCTCGCATGTCATAAATGAGATTATTTTTACTCTGCACAATTTAAGGCTTTAATAAAAATCCTCTATAATGCAAGGGTCCTGGTTACCTGGTGGTCCTGGAGGACCTTTGCGTCCTGGAGAACCCTGTATATTCTGACCTGCATAAAAGTTAGACCAACATAATTTGTTAATACAAGATACAATCCAAGCTCTTGAAGGTCACCATATGTTATATCACTCTTGGTATACCTGGAGGACCTTGAATACCAGGAGGCCCAGGAGGCCCTGGAGGTCCCGGTGGACCGACCATGCCAGCCTCTGACGAAAGCTCTGATAGTTTGAAACAATTTGATCATTCATGCTCTGACGAGGTTCAAATTAAATGAAGAAACTGAATATATTGAAGTGACTCACTCTCTGTTCTGGTAGTACTGACACTCTGTGACCTAGAGACACTGATACCAGCCTCACCCATGTCTCCCTTTTCTCCACGTTCTCCTTTTTGACCTAAGACAATATGTCAGCTTTACATCAAAAACTCTTTTTCAGTCTTTGGTTGATTCTTATTAGAATTATAACAATTAGGGCTCACCGGGGATTCCAGGAATGCCAGGGGTTCCAGGAGGCCCTGGTGGTCCCGGGATTAGCACAGTATCAGAGCCAACTAAATAAAAATCCAAACAAATGTTGAGCTGAGAGTCATTGTATGTTTTGGAAAAAATTGTAACAATAAGTACACTAAGTTCTTACGTGAAGTGAGGACTTTTCTAGATATTTCTGGTGCCCCTGAAACCCAGTGTTTCATTATATATACCACAGTTTCTGTGAGGTAATTAACTTATTTTTATAATATATAGGCAATAAATCTGTTCCACCTGATGGACCAGCATCTCCAGGAAGTCCAGGTGGTCCTCTCACACCGGGAAGTCCCATTGGGCCTGTTTCACCTGCAGATTACAGAGGGACGGAGTGTGATAAAAGGTGGGAATCAAAGATCCCTGTTGCTGCAAATAACTTCAAAAGTTGCAGCCTTATTAGATTTTGACATGTCACAAGTCAAAGAGCTGCAAAAATCCATCCAAACTTTTTAATCTTTGATCCCATCCTCAAAATGATTGGGGCCGTCTGGAGGAAGGATGCAACCATCCAGTCCAAACATGCTCTCATATCCTGACTGCCACTGTGTTGACGTGAACTCCTTCCTCACCAGCCACTCCTTTAGATCCTTTTTGTCCAGCAGAGCCTTGTAATCCAGATCTTCCCGGTACACCTGGGAAGGTACAAACATCTGCATTCAGTCTATCAAAGTTAAGATGGTGAAATAATGTGAAATGTATGTTTTGGTGTTTGAGATTTTTTTCTTTTGTATTACTGATGTTGAAGTCCAGGCAGAAAAATGAACTCTCTTGCGTAGATTTAGTAAGAAAATAGTATTTATCTCTGACATCTCTGACATACCAACCGGTCCAGGTGGCCCCTCTTCTCCCTGATCTCCCTTGATTCCTTGGATACCTGGTGTTCCTCGATCTCCTGCAACAAAAACACATGGACAGTGTGAACGGAAAGATCTTCCTCAGCTTTTGTACTAGCTTTGGGCTTAACCTCTTGGTCCTGGTGGTCCCGCTTCACCCCGGGTGCCTTTTTGTCCCGGAGCCCCTACAAAGAAATATAATTAATATGCAAATACCAACGGCATTAAAAGGTAAAGAAAATAAGTAAAGATGATATTTCATCTGTACCAGAGATTCCAGAGATTCCAGGATCTCCCTGTGAACCTAATTTTATGAAAGAGAACACATAAAACATATAATTGTTAATGCATCAACAATGTAATTGATGTAATACTTAGATTGTATAGGACTTTATAGTCCATACACTACTGTTGTCCTTTTAGTGGCATTTTTTGTTATTCACCTTTGAGGCCTATGGGTCCTACAACTCCAGGTGGACCTGGACGTCCTGGCTCACCTGGAGATCCTGTCAAACCATATATCATTATTTCATTATGCTAAAATAAAAAATTCCCATAAGCCACCTCTACGTCTGTTTTTTATTTACCTTTCTGCCCAAAACCAGGAAGTCCAGCCACTCCGGGGGAGCCTATCTGTCCATCTCTACCCCTCTGGCCTGGCGGTCCCTCTGAACCTGGTTCCCCTGCCCAGAAAAGATGATGCTTACTATCAGTTTCCATTTTCTCTACATCAACTGAGAGAATAATAAAGGTGATTTCACAGCACCTATGTTGCCCTTTAGTCCTCTTGGTCCTTCTAATCCGGGGTGACCCATCGGCCCAGGAGGACCTTCACACATGAGAAATATCACAAAGTGTTTGTTGTTGTAGAAATAACAAATACTTTACTATAGCAATTTTATTTTCAGTCTTACCTGGAAGCCCAGGAAATCCACCATCACCTATAAAAGACACATTCTCAGCTGCTGATCCCAGTTTATTATTATTCTCTTGGTATTTAAGGTGTTTATTTAAACTTGGATGTTAAATCTGGATTGATCTGCATGCAAATCCCCTCACCTTTCTGTCCTAGAGGTCCAGAATCACCTGAAAAGGAAGTCATTTTTATGAGTGACATCACCAAAACACGTGATGTTCCAACATTTACAGGTGCAATGGAGACATGCCTTTTGGTCCCGGAGACCCTCGTTCTCCTTTCAGAGAGTAAGAAAGTGTATCTGTGAGGATAGAAAAGCTGGGGTCAGTCATATTCACAATCCAGGCGGGTGAGGGGGATAGGTGTGTGTTCAGGTTTCACCTTTCACGGCGTCTGAGTGGAGTTCGGCCATGAGCAGCTGCCGGACGGTCCTCTGCAGGGCAGCGTTGTCCTGGCGTGGCTGGTTCCACGACGACCCCCCTCCCTGGCCGGCCGATCCCAGGTTGATCCCGTTGTCGGAGCGGGTCAGAGTGTTCCCGGCGGAGCTCCTGTCGATGTACGACGACTCCAGCGGATCTACGATGTTCAGGCCGGGGGGAGGAGGACAGGCGGCTGGTCCTGGCTGAAGCGGTGCCAGTGATGGATTCAAGGGCGCTGACCCGCTTCTTGAGGCGTTTCACTTCTGCGCCTGCCAGCGATCAACACGTTGTCATTCACGGAGGGTGACTCATTTATTCAGATGAAGCTTGGTTGCAAAACATTTCTGCAAACACTTCAAGAACCTCCAATGGTTTCCCATTAATCTACACTCAATACCTCAGAACAGCTAAGTCAAGACAGAATTTTATTTCATTTCCAAATTTATTGTAGAAGTACCACCAACAAAGGTGTTTAGACTCTGCTATAGCATTTCAGCTTGAGCTCTGAGGGTCTCCCATTTCTCCTGATGTTGATGAGGATTTTACACCTTGATTGGAGTCCACCTGTTCTTAAACTCTTAAACTGAGCTTATCTGGAAAAGCACACACTGATCTATATTGGACCTCACAACTATCACTAATTAATCACATATTAAAGTAAAAACCAACCCATGAGGTCAGAGAGCTGCCTCCAGATCTTGGATTGTATGGAAGCAGATCTCCAAGGGACTACGATGAAACGAATGATGAAGGTTTTAAATAATTAGGGGTCTTGTCAGAGCAGGCCACCAAACTGGGCTATTGGGAGGGAAAAGGTCCGAGAAGGAATGTCACCAAGAGCCCAGTGGTCACCCGGGCTGAGCTTCACAGATCCCGCATGCAGGTCGGAAAGCGATCAGATCCGGAAACAAGATAAGCGGCCGCGTACGGTGTCTGTCCTTGAGTGGCCCAGCCAGAGCCCTCCGAGAAACATCTCTGAACATGTCTACCATCAGTCCCTCTGCAGCCTCAGAGAGCCTGAGAGGATCTGTGGAGAAGAAGGGAAGAATAATCCTGTTCCAAAGCTTGTTGAATCATCATCATCCAAGACTGGAGGCAACTGCTGCCAAAGTTCTCTCAACTACAGAGTCTGACCACTTGTGCCAATTCAATATTCTAGTTCTTTTTTAAAGTAGATGTAATTAAAGCTCTGTTTTCACTTCGTATTTCTGAGGCATTGGGTATAGAATATTAATTTATTTGGTTTTAGCATTTCGGGCCGCAACACAACAAACTGTGGGGGGAAAAAAAGGTAATTAAATAAGTTTCTTCTTTTCGTTTTTTAACAAAATGTTTTTGTCAAAACTTGCAGACAGTGATTATAAGTGTAAGTTTCTGGTGTGCTGTTATGTTTTAACCATTTCTGTCAGAATTAACATGCATGTTTGTACTGTATGCTGAGTTCTGCGGTTCCTCAGGATCACATAAAAGTTAAAAGTAATTGTGAATTGAAATGACTAATTTATATGTAAATAAACACTTCTACTGCTACTACCATCACTGGTATATGACCAGCATTGCTGAGATAATAACAAAACAAGTGCAACTATCTTGCGCCGAGTGCAGGTACTTTCCAGTTATCGGTATTGCCTTTTCTGTCTTATTTCTGATTTGTATTGTCGTACTTAAAGCAATGAGTCCGAACAGGAGTCCCAGGAGGAGGAGCAGGCCGAGCAGGAAGCCGAGCAGCCATTTCCACCATCTGCACCAGGAGGGCATGCTGAGGTCCAGCTCTGTGCTGTTACAGATCTCTGAGGAAGAACAAACACGTCCAACATCTAAGTGCTCAGTGGCTTTTTTTTTTTTATTCAAGGTGGCGCAATCGCGTCAGTGTATATGAATAAAAGCCCCCCCCTGCGTCACGTTGACTTTATTGTGTTACTATGTTTTTCATCGATGTCAACTTCCCTAGTTTCACATCCTGGTTGGATTTCCTTTTTATGAAGCTATTTTTAGGTTCTACACTGAATAGTTGAGAAATAACAAGAGTAATGAGAGATTAGATGGTTAAAAGATCTCATCGAATGTACCTGGAAAGGTGGTTTTGGTTTTGGTGCCAACTTTTAGAACTGCTTTGAAAAAAAGAAACCGCAATTATTAATGTTGTTGCTGGGCAACACCATGCATTTGTAGATTTCATGTAATTATTCTACATTTTCCTTCAGCGCCGCCGTCAGCAGCACTGGATGAGAGCTTGTGCTTCTCTTTCATCAGCGTGTCGTCGGAGTAGGCAGCTGAGGAGACAGAAAGCCTAATCAGTAAATGTAGAACCGCAGTATCCCGCAGTCCTTTACACCAGCAGTCCTAACGTTGCCACCGTATCTCCATTCACCAGCAGTGTCAGCAGACGTGGAGCATATGAACTGCTTCCCCGAGTCTATGTTCATCACCAGCTTCTCCGACTCCTTCTTATCAGGAGCGTTCTCCTTCTCCATCAGCACAAATTTAAAGTCTTTGGCCGAGCCCTCTGGGTCATAAGCAGGGCTGTAAGTCACTGTGACGCAAAAAAAAAAAAAAAAAAGGATGAGGGCCGGTTTCGGAGCCTCGGCTGGACGCGCGTGGATGTGCTCCCACCTGGGCTGGTGCTGATCCCAACGCTGGATGCATTTTTCTGAACACCATAACCTGTGAGGAGATGCATTATTTGTAGGGGTTCAGAAAATGAAATAGCCTTTTAATGGCAGCCATTCCTCTCATACTGTAGCCTTACTTTGTTTTTTTTAACATATTGGTGTATTTGAACGATACAGAGAGATTCAAATTTATATTATTGAACTGAAGAGGGGACTGATTCAATTTTCCTGTGAAATGGCATTTTGGGTGTAAAAAAATAAAAAAGGCACGCACCTCCATTTAATCCCATTTTAACTCCTTCAGACCCTGCAGCTATTGAAATAGGCATGAAAAAAGATGAGTTAGCAACCATATGTTTTTTTGCACTTAAAACCTTTTACCCAGCAGAATAAATGTGCATCTGAAGGGGTTAAATAGGTAAAATCACATACAGGTGGATCACATACAGGTGGGTGTATCACATGCAGGTGGATTACATACAGGTGTATCACATGCAGGTGTATCACATGCAGGTGGATCACATGCAGGTGGATCACATCGAAGCATTCACAGTATTTACGAAGCCACCCGTGAATTCGATGCTGTATCAGATGACGTTTGAGGAACATGTAAGGCCTTCTCTACACAATATTAAACCTGAATGGGGAACTGAAACCTTGTCACTGGAAAGTAACCCAAACCAGTAAAACCACCAACGACTGGCCAAAAATTGAAGCACCAGTAGTTTCTGGGAGGACTGATTCAACAGCCAGATCTAAATCCCACTGTGGGGTCAGACTGGATCACTGAATACCATTAAACCACATTGTTTTCCCAAGATAAAGAAAAAGAAGATATTTGGTTTGATGTGATGTGGGTTCATATTAACAATATCTGACACTATTTGTGTAGTCACGGTACCTATATGTGTACTGGTTCCAGACTGAGAGTAGACGACTGGGCTGGTGATCACCAGATTGTTCTGAGCGCCACCGACTGGAACTAAAGCAAGACACAAAGACATGATGATGGGCCGGCAACGCAAAAGAAGCTGGGCCTTTACTGGGACAGGAGGAGGCCCACCAGTGCTTCCAGCAGACAGCCCAGTGCTCACGGTGGGAGAGCCGAGTATCCGGTTGTTCTGAACTCCTGTCCATTAAACAAACATACACACTTGATTGAACCCATTATAACAGCACCACATATACAGCAAGAGTAGTGCATAAGTTGACGAACTTTAGTTTTTAAAGGGTCATTTCACCCAAATTATGAAATGTCTTCAGGTCATAGTTTAGACTGAGTTTTATTGACTTCAGTTTCAAAGGTGGTAAAAATTAATCTTGTTACAGTTACATTAAAACCTTTTTAATGACTAATTAATCATAGACAAAGCTTCTACTTGTTATTAGCTCTACCTTTTACCTACTTTTGTCTCTCACAAGTTTGAACCTAAGGGTTCTGTTAGTTACATAAATGTGTAAATCAGATAGTCTGAGGATTCACTGAATAATTTGGTTGTCATCCAGCTCATGATTCACATTCTGGAGTTGAAAGGACCTGGACATATTTCAAAAAGTGCATTGACTTATTGACTGATACGTGGCTTAGACATGCCCTCCAATGTTTTTCTCTAAAGTGAGCTGTGAAGAAATATACTTGCATAAACTGGAAATATAGAACCACTTATTTAGTCAATGAAGGCAGATGATGGTTATCAGGATAATACATTTAAACCTTTGGAACTGAAAGAGTTGTGCAACTCTAATTGCTCTGACCTGACTGGTATGGGATGGATGTAGCTGATAGATGAGTGTGGCTGACGGTGTTGTTGTTGTTGTTGTTGTACCCGTAGCCGCTGCTGCCACCGCCGCCACCGCCGCCGCCGCCGCCACCGCCACCGCCGCCGCCGCCACCGCCACCGCCACTCACCCCTCCGGGCCATACGTTGCCGTACTGGTCTGAGAGGGCAAAAAGTTTACCATAGTGCTCTGTAAGACAGAAAGCCTCAAAGGAAAAGACCAGTAAGGCGGACCAGTAAGAGACGGGCCGAGGTGAATGGCCGGACTGGCTTTGGTGGAGCTGTCTGACATGCTCCTGCTTTCTGCCCTGGCCTTGATGGGCATGGGGACCATGTGGCTCTGGGACACACTGGAGGAGCTGTTTCCTCTCAACAGACGCTTCACATCCTCCAGCTCCGTCCCTGCAAAAAGGGCCCCACATGAATCAAGAAACAATATAACAATATTGATAAAAAAAAATATATATATATATATATATATATATATATATATATATATATATATATATATATATATATATATATATAACATTCAATAACAATATTATAAAATTTGCATGTTTATGTTGTAATTTTATTTCTATTTTATTCTGTATTTATGTATATATGCTTATAATGCTTATAATATGTATATATTATATTATGTATGTATATATATATATAATATATGCTGAATATATGCTTATAACGTTCTAATCTTATTTGTATTTATTTAATCTATTTCTATACTTTGTATATGCTGCTATTTCCCTATGGGGATGAATAAAGTAGATCTTTATTCATGATGTTTATATGATGTATATATGATGATACCTTGTTTTGTTGGATCAGCAGATGAAAACAGTAAAGTATGTTGAAGACAAGAAGTGATTTTTTTTTTTTTTGCAACATCACTCATGTCTAACATTGCTGTCTCTCTCTTGTCTTTATCCTAAAATGCATCTTGAAATCTTATCACATCTTAATTTATTGTTGTTATTGTTTTGCAATACCTTCTGAGCCTGATTTATAAAAGAAACCATTGCTTGAGTCGGTGACGGAGGCCTCATACTCACAGCTCGCTGTCGGGGAGGCGCTCTGAAGCCTGGCTCTGATCTCACTCTCTATAGAAACAAACATCTTTAAATAGTGTTCTCAAAAACATATATAAGCAATGACACAAATCTGGTGAAACGCACCTCTGGTCTGGCTTCTTTCTCTACTGGCAGAACCCAACGTTTCGACTGGATTAACAATAAAACACACATGCAGACGTAAATGTTTTTTGTATTTACAAAAAAGATCAAATTCCCCCCTTTCTTTGTGCAGTAGGTCCATCTTACCGTACTCTTTCCTTTTAAAATCTGGAGAGGAGTTTGAGCTTGAGCTCTCTGAAACATTGTGAAAAAAAATTAACATTACACTCAATGAATAAAAATCTCTCTCTCTCTCTCTCTCTCTCTCTATATATATATATATATATATATATATTACAGTATATATACACAGTATGTGTATATATTACAGTATGTATATATATATATTACAGTATATACAGTATAAATATATATATATATATATATATATATATATATATATATATATATATATATATATATATATATATTTTTATATATATTATATATAATATTGTGTATATATATATATATATATATATATATATATATATATATATAAAATAAATCTAGTATGCCAGTATAGTCATTTATATCTGTTGGTTGTGTCCATTGTGGCATGGTAGTCTGGATATTTTCACCAATACAATAAACAACAAAATAATATATGTAGACAATAAACGTTGGATGCATCGTATGATGTCCAACTTCACTTCCTTGTAAAAACCTGCTCACCCCCGTCAAAAACATCCTGCAGAGATGAAGCCATGCTGCTCATCCTCTCTTTCAGAACCGCCGAGTAGCTGTGCGACGAGGACATCCTCCTTCATCAGACGCGGCAGCTCAGCGTCCCGCAGCTCCGACAGCGCGTCCGCACCCCCCGGTCGCTCCCGCTGAGGCGAAGGCTGCCGTCACAGGAAAGGGAGGGGGGGGTCACCTGAAGAAAAGAAAAAGACCTCCTACATGACATCAATCATTCCTCTCATTAATTTCATCACATTAGATAAAGTCGCATTCATCATCGACCCCCCCCCCCCACACACACACACACCATCATCAAGTCTTCCATCATCAGATGAGGAGATGAGGTCAGTTCTTAATGACCTCGAGACAAGGCAGCGCTTGCGCAAATTAACAAATGAGCGCATATTTCATTTCCACTCCTGCAGACATTCCGAGCAGGAGCCTGTCTCTGCCTGCAGCCCCCAGTGTGCCTTGACTTGCCTGGCTGCTGCAAACGCTTCACCACCACCACCACCACCACCACCACGCCGCCGCCGCCCCTCGGCCCAGAACAAAACAGCCCCCCCCCCCTCGTGTCATAAGAGTGATTGAGGGTCACACGTGTGTGAAGCGTCTCATCGCCAAGGTCGTTTAAGCGGGCGGGCGACCGAGGTCCGCGTTGAGCGCCAAACGGGCTCCAAGGTTATAGTTTCAACAGAAATCACCAAAAAGAAAATAATGTGGGCAGAAATGTGAGATTATTGGGGGTTTTTTTAAAACAAAAAACAACAGGGGTTCGTTTCAAATCAAGGAATTTACGTTGAGGGTGAAGAAATATATTTAAGTAAGAATGTGAAATTCAGTGCTCAGTGCTGAAATAAAGGACAGGCACTGGTGTTTCGTGATTATTTGAGTTTCGTGGCGATGAAAGCCTTTTCATTGTTTAAAGCTGAACTTTTATCGTGCCCCGCAGCACCACCTGTTCCTCACAAACATTTTTGCGCCCACCACATTTTTCATCCGTTCTGTCATAATTGAGCCTCCAGTGGAATTTCCAGAATCCAGTAGTGATTTAGATGCTTCACCTGAAACTGTTAAGAAAGGGAGGAGCTCTTTATTGGGTGAATGGAGCGTTCCTTTGAAGGCCCCCCCCCCCCCCCCCACCCGAAAAAAAATAAAAAGAAGGAAGTACAACAAAAGGAATTCGCTGCAGCTAAAACATGTTTCGGCATTGACATTCGGCTCTTCACCCCGCAGCTATATTCCGAAGCTGCAGCGTTCTCGCAGCCCTTCACGTTTTTGTTATGGTTCAGCCGCGTGCAGAAGAAAAAGAAAACAGAGCCGGAGACAAAGACTGTTTGTCTGACTGTGAGCTCGGAGCCAGGGTCGTGTTAAGTCACCCATCTGGGGAAGGTTTCCCAAAAGAAGAAGAAGAAGGGGAGCACTAGAGGTCTTCATAGACCTTTGTGGAATTGGGAGAACGTTCCAAACATCCAACCATCACTAAGCACACACACACGCCAATTATCTTACCACATCATGTTTGGAGGAGAGCAGGCTCCACCATACATCCCTACGGGGATGTACATCTCTGCGGGGATGTATGGTGGAGGCAGCCTCGTTTGAGTTATCCTGATGGGAAAAATGAAACAGCCTGAAACAACTTCTGACCTTAATCTACGTTCTTTTTTTTTTGTAGATTAAAACAAATCGAAACGGCAAGATTTACAACAGAGTATAATTAGAGTTGTTTTAGAGTTGATATTAGAGGGACGCTATTCTAGATAAGCTGGGGAGCTTAAAACGAGTTCAGTTCCGAATTCTCTGCCTTTGAGCAAAGCCGCGATAATCCATTTATCTGCGCATTGATTTGTTCTGTCTGTTTCAACGTTGGCAGCCAGGTTTGGGGGCAAAGCTCCCGAACTCCAACCAAGACTGGTGCTCCTTGAGGGTGTCAAAACAATCAGAAAGACCGATAACGTGACAGAACGATAAACACAGGCCCGGATGCCCATAAGACGCACCAACGAAAGGACACAGTATTCTGAGCGTGGAAAATATCGTCCCATGAATTCAAGGGAAGGGTATTCATCTTAAACTCCTAAAACCTGCAGTCCACATAAGTGGACAGCACATTTTGGTTCACCCATAACATAACAGTTCATTCTGCTTAGTACGGGGGCAAATGTCCACATACAGGGACACGTAAACATTACATCCCTCCAAAGTTAGACCGGTTGTCCTCGTATGTGGACGTGATTGCCCCTAAGTACCACTCATGTCAACAGATGACAGACAGATGCTCATTTTCAGACTTATCAGGTCAAAGAGAAGTTAAGAATGTGCACCAAAATGCGCCCTGGTCTTAGGAGGTTAAATATGGCTTGATTTATATGAAAGAATCTGAATATTTCATTTCAAACCATCTCTCAGAAGCCAGGCGTTTGGTATCAGACTCACTCAGCTGACACCAGAGACATCTGAGACGTCGCTGTTGTGGCTCTATCGGTTCTGTTCTGGATGTCAATAAGTTGAGAAACACTTCAAAACATTCACAGCTCAGTATCCACGGCCCAGATTTCAGTGCAGTCATTTAATGAGTTTTTTTTTTCTTTTGCTGTTTGTTTGTTTTCTTTTCTTACCTTTTGCTTCCTACAGCGTCTCCTGCAGAAGGAACATGTTCAATCTCTCCTATTCACAAAGTGGCAGCCTTCAAAGTCCCTGCATGAAACGGTCTAGTGAAAGGGCGCTTACAGGCATTTATATACTTATCCTGACCCCCGCCTTAGTCAACAAGTTCAGACAAAGAAAGGGAACGTTACTCAAGAAGAGTCCATTATACAAAACAAGAAAATTGAATGCACAAGCCTATAAAATACATTTTTGTGCTGACTTTGTTGGACAATCGAAGGATATTCTTTTACAAGAAACTATACAAACTATTTTCTGTAGAGAAAATAGAATAGAATATTAAGAACAAGAATACATTTATAGGTGCCATTTAAAGTTACCTTACAAATATAAGATATAATACACTAAAACATACAACCATAAATAATCAAAATCAATTAGAAATTCAAAAGATAAATACATTTGGTTGTGGCAGTTTTTGAAGGGAGATGTTTTTAGGGATCTAACAGATGACAGACAGGGGGAGTAGAGAGAGGGAGCCCTGGAGGTGTAGGGTCTGAGGGGTCAGGGGGAGCAGGACCGTGGAGGCCCTTGAAGGAGTCTGAAGACCAGAGCGAACCAGAGACCTGAACTGGGCTGATGTGTTCAGAGGAGGGTGATCCGGAGAGGAGGGGGAGGGGCTGACCTCTGCACAATCAACCCTAACCGATGCACCCGGGAGGAGCTGTAGATGTCAGTCCTGCAGCCGGACAGAAACGGCCGCATGACGTGCACGCTGACTTTGGAGTCAGTCCCATCGCAGTGATGCTGCTTAAGGTGTTGTCTTTAAAAGATGAGTTGACTTGCTTGGTCATGCATACGACAATATGTCTCGTGTGCAAACCTGAAGTATCTGCCTGCAGTTTCTTAAATCAAATTCCTACACAATGAAACGAACTGTGACTGTCTTATAAATCAGAATATCTGTTGTCAAGAGGCCAAAAACAATGTGAAAACAGTCCAAATGTGTTCAGTTATTTAAATACATCTCTACATCTTCTTTTAGGAGTAGATTACTCTCTAGATGCACATAGACGGTGGTGGGGGACACACCAGGAATTAATTACAGCAATATAACTCCAATAACATTTGCAGTTTGCAGTTTATTATAACAGTTTCGGGGGGAGATGTCGTTTAACCTCCTCAGACCTGAGCTCTTTTTTGATACATTCTTAATTTATCTTTGCTATTTAGTTTATTAGATTGTTGGGACCTGATGAAGAAGAAAGATAAACTGAGAATCGTATTTTAACAATATTTTGAAATATTTAGGGCATGGTGGTGCACAGCAAGAAGGCTCCGGGTCCAAATCCCGGTTGGGATGGAGGCTGTGTGGAGTTTGCAAGTTCTCCCTGTGCCTGCGTGGGTTCTCTCCAGATACTCCAGATTCCTCCCACAGTCCAAACACATGTGCAACTGGGGCTTAGGTTCATTCATCACTCTGAATTGCCCATAGGTGTGAGTGTGAGCGTGAGTGGTTGTTGGCCCTGTGACTGACTGGTGTCCAGTCCACAGTGGACCCCGCCTTCGCCCAATGTCCTGGGACAGGCTCCAGTCCCCCTGTGACCCTCAATGTAGGAATAAGCAGAAGAAAAGAGTGGATGGATAGATGTTTTTGGGGGAAATGATGTCCACAGACAGAGATAATCAATCTAAATGTATAATAATATCATGTTTAAGGGTCCTCGTATGTGGACATTTGGCCCCAGACTAAGCAGAATTATCTGTCCTATTATAGGTGACCCAAAATCTAATGTGCACAGACGTGGACGCCAGGTCTTAGGAGGTTAAAGCTTCTCTGACAGCGTTTCACCGAACATCAGGTGTAATTCGCGTCAGCGGACAGGAGGTGGCGCTGATGCGTCGCGCTGCTGGGAAAAAAGAAAATCGAATTCCGAAAGTCGAAGAAGCGAAGCGGCGCTTCCTGTTGGACATGGCGGCGCCCTGAGAGCGGCGTGTCCCCGGGACAGTCGGGACGGATCCGGGACGGGTCCGGGACGGATCGCTCTGCCATGTCGGTCAAAGACGCGACCACGTGGAACAGACGGCTGGCCGCCGTCTACGCCGTCAGCGTGTGGACGATGATCGCGTCCTACGCCTTAATGAAGTACACGGGAGGATCTGAGGAGAGGCCAGGTGAGTCAACAACAGCCTTCAAACGTCGATCCAGGACGAGACACATCGTCAGATCAGTCCCATCTGGGGTCTGCTGAATGACCTCCAGTCCATATCCCTCTGGCGAGAGCGTTCAGGTTGACGTCAGCCTGGTTTTTGTTGAATCAAGTCGGTTTTTCTTCCATCCTGCCGCTGAGGAACCCACCCTGTTTCTGTGTTTCTCCTCAGCCGCCAGGGACAACCAGGAGGAGGAGGAGGAGCCCGACGACAAGGTCAAGGTCACCTACAAGACCCCTCACTCCAGCAGCGTCATCGTCTACAAGAAGGACTTTGTCCCCTTGACCACCAGAGTCTCCAACTTCCTCAAGTCCTTCGGGAGTCAAAGTGGACCTGGAGACGAGTAGCTGCTGCTCCGCTGCACGCTGACCTGCTCTTACGGGCGCGAAGACTTTAATTTAAAGAAAAAAAACTCTAATGTCCAGTCTTGCTACACAATTTTTTGCAGTGTCTTTTAAATTTGTTTTCCATGTATCCACTTTAAATGTATGTCCAGGTTTGTTTTAGCGTTTGTTTGTTTGTTTTTATTTCCCCTTGTTTGTTTTTCTCGTCCTGCTCTAAGTTAGCGAGGAAAAGAAGATGACCGGGGAGCACGCCTGCTTCTGTGGGCAGCGAGGAGACGCTCTTCCGGTTGTGATGGATGGCCGAAAATAAACGTGCGCTGTTAAACCGCGGCGTTTGACTCTCAGTAATAAGGCTGATGGAGCGGGAGGTTCAATACACTAAAGGGCTTTTAATTTCTGAGTTAAGGAAAGTGCTTATGGAGACCTTTGGCCTTTTTTTCAGTGTTTTCTCCATCACCCTTTCCAAAGGGGTACGGGACAGGAAAAGTGTGCGATAATGGAGAAAATAGTCCCCCCCAAACTTAGCTACTATAGATTGTGCCTTTTGTGTTGCACTCTGGAGCTGCAGAACTCTTTCAAAAGAAGAAACACTAACATGGGGGTCTCCAAACTGTCCCCCAAAGGGCCGTGTGGCTGCAGGTTCTTGTTCAACCCAGCAGCAGCAGCACCAGACTGGACTCACTTCATCAACTCATCTGAGTCTTCAGACAGCTGACTGGTCAAACTGGGTGTGCTTGACTGGTTGGAACAAAAACCTGCAGCCACACGGCCCTTTGTGGAACTAGTTTGACACCCCTGGGTTAGAACAAAAACCTGCTGCCACACGGCCCTTTGTGGAAGAGGTTGGAGATCCCTGCACCAACTGGTTCATAACGTGGGTGTTTCTCGCTCCGGCCGCCAGGGGGAGGCGCCCCGCGGCGTCTGGGTTCGGTACCGTCAGCGTAGAAGAAGTCCGGGCAGGCACAAGCCGGAAGTTTCCGCACAGGTGTCTTCAGCTCCCAAAACAACAACAACAACAACAACAACAAAACCCACCTTTTAAAGGTCGTCATGAAAGCGATCGTTCAGAGGGTCGCCAGAGCCTCCGTTTGCGGTAAGCGGCCGAGCGGATCGCAGCGCTCCGCGTCAGGGGGGACCCAACCTGCGGACGCGGCTCTTTCTGGCTTTTTTTTGGCGCCGACGCGTCTTTAAAAGTGCCGATGTGACGGACGGACGGACGGACGTGTGTGTGTTGACCGTTCTGGGTTTTCCCCGCAGTGGGAGAGGAGCAGATCAGCTCCATAGGACGGGGGCTGTGCGTCCTGCTCGGTATTTCAGCGGAGGACAGCCAGGCGGACGCCGACTACATGTGAGGGGGGGGGGCACACGTCCACACACACACACACACACACACACACCCAGAGACAGATGCGACACATGTCACACACAACGACCCTCACTTTGCTTTGGCCAGTGCGGGCTTGCCTTTAAAAGCACCTTCGGGACACACAGCGAATATTAAACTCCAACGAGGAGATTTGAGACATGGGAATGAAGCTGCAAGGTGTCGGAGTTCGGTCCTCAAGGGCCGGGATCCGACCGGGTTTTCCGATCTACCAGGTGAAAATCACCAGAAGGAGATTTCCACCTGGTAGATCTACCTGGTAGATCGGAAAACCCGGCCGGACACCGGCCCTTGAGGACCGAACTCCTACACGACCTGCATTAAAGAGAGCCTAAATGCTTTCAGTAGAGCACCCTCAGGCCAGAGGTTTTAATTTGTTGAGATACAAGAGAAGTTAGTCCTAATGAGGGAACTGATTGTGTAACTAAACACACACTGAGGAGCCTTGGCACACAGATGTGAGAGCTTTAGACTGGGGGACACCAGGGTGAGGAAGACGGGGGTAAATCGCCATGGTAACACTATCCAGCATGTGAAGACACATACTAATAACACACAGTCCATAACGCACAAAAAAAACCAGATTTTAGCCCGACAATGCGTCCCAGTCTTGTTTTACTTTCGCTTTCTCTTTTGACTTCCCCCTCAGAGTCCAAAAGGTCCTGCACCTGCGGCTGTTTGCGGACGAGAGCGGCCGCGCGTGGAGCAAGAACGTGATGGAGCTGGACTACGAGGTGCTGTGTGTGAGCCAGTTCACGCTGCAGTGCGTGCTGAAGGGCAACAAGCCCGACTTCCACCTGGCCATGGCGGCCGAGTCGGCCGGGCCCTTCTACAGCCGCATCCTGGAGAGCATGAGGAGCCTCTACAAACCCCAGAACATTAAAGGTGGGCACCGCCGCCCCCCCCCCCTCCCCCAAGCCTCGGTCGGGCTGTTTTCGTACAGCCGGAACCGCATGGGGCCTCCGTCGTTAAGCGGATCGCTGCTCTCCCATCGGTGCCGGGAGGGTCTCGCACAGCGAACATCCAGCCGGGGGGGGCAGTGAATTGGGGTCGCCCCACCCGGGACCACACGTGGGGGACAACCTCCTCCCAACAAGGCCTCTTCATCACTCTGCCCTCCTCCTCCTCCTCCTCCTCCTCCTCCTCCTCCCACAAGAGATGAAAACTTGATGATGCAGCGCTTTTTTTTTTTCCTCCCCACTCCAGCCACTTGATTTTTGCAGAAAGTCTCATTAATCTCACAGACCCAGTAAAGAAAGGACATTTATACTGAAACTTCCTGTCCCACCGGAGCTCTTTTTCTTTTTTTTTTTCTTCTTTTTGTCCTGAATGTCTCGTTATTCTACGTCCTCGTGACTCAGGCTTCTGCTGAAAAGCAAAGTGACGGGTATTTTAATTTGTGGCGTTAATCATGTCTCGGTGTTATGTGTGTGTTTTTGGTTTTTTTTTCTAGATGGTCAGTTCGGGGCCCTCATGCAGGTCCACATCCAAAACGACGGCCCCGTCACCATCGAACTGAACTCCCCCTCCGCCCCCACAGACCCCAGGCTGGTATGATTCTTTTTATTGATTCTCTTGACAAATCTGGTTTATATCTCCTCATTTAAAACACGTTTGGATCAGGAAGTCG
Source organism: Lagocephalus sceleratus (assembly GCA_911728415.1). Taxonomy (NCBI): domain Eukaryota; kingdom Metazoa; phylum Chordata; class Actinopteri; order Tetraodontiformes; family Tetraodontidae; genus Lagocephalus; species Lagocephalus sceleratus. The sequence continues at coordinate 4,883,719 of CAJVRN010000232.1, read as the reverse complement.
ATCAGAACACATTGCTGCAAACCACAGGACAACGTTTCACTTGACGCCTTCTAATAGTGCTTCAGTAACATTTAATTATGAATTAATTTTACCGTGGAGCCGAAAAAGATCGTGGAAATCTGCTACTTTTTCCAAATCATCTTTTCATGTTATAGTGAGTGGTGCACTTGGTTAAAGCCATTAGGCTGTAGTAAACAGGTTTATTGTTGGTATGGCCCCACATAAAGCCAGAGATCAGTTTAAATGCTCTCTAACTCGCAGAGCAATGACGCCCATTGCGCCTCCAGTGGTAACTCACCTTCTTACCGGTAGGTGGCAGTATACACTCTTCTACTGGAAACACTCAACCTGTTCGTCCCCTTAATGACAATAGATGGCATATATAACAACAATCATGATAAAAACCACAGGATTGTTCCTCCTCCAGTCTTCTGAATTAATAGAGGGCCACTGTTTCTGAGGTTCGTGTTCTTCTCTGTCCTTTTTTGCCTTCCCACAAAATAAGCTGTCCTTGAAACACAAACCAAGCTAGAGATGACTTTGCCGCAGTTTTTTTTTTTCACGTCCAGCGCAGTTACACGCCAGTCACCCCGCTGCAGGCCCGATAAGGTTTATTTTGTGCTTGCGTGAGGGCTGAGAGCCAAGTGGGCTGACTGGGTTTAGGGTGAGACCGTGCTCCGTTTTAAATGGAGCCTTTATATTCCAACAATAGACCCCAAAGTTGTTACGTCACCATCTGCACAGGCGAATATGCGCGAGGGTTGGGATGTGCACCGGTGAATGACAGCCGCAGAGCATTTTGAACAGGCTTGACAGTTGTTTGGCTTTTTTTAATTTAATTTGGAACATTTTTTGGTAGGTCAATTGACTGTATGTGCTTGTAAGTACAATACCTTACAGAAGTATAAAACTCCACATTTTGTGACCTTACAAGCACAGATTTAAATATAGTTTATTAAGATATTGTTGTATTTATTAAGATATTGCCAAGGCAACATTTAAGGGGAGGTAAAATGATGCATGGCGTTGCAACGAGATGTCTTCAGAAGGCCCCTAATTAGTGCCTCGATCTGTGTGTACGTGTATTTTGGTGTAAATCCAGCTGTTGTGTGAAGGTCTCAGCCGTCCAAAGTCCAGACCTAAATCCTTCTGGGAACCCGTGCCAGCGCTCCCTCCAGCCTGGTTGGAACCGGGCTGTTTCTGCAGGTTTTCCGACGCGCAGAGCCGGTAGGAACGAAGCCCACAAGACCCGGATCTGTTCAGAAAGTGGTTTGATGGAGTGCTGCTTCCCTAACCCCCCCGCGAAGCCAGAAAACTGCCCCCCACCCCACCCCACCCTGACCGCATGCTCGCCCTTGACAGATTGGCCCATCGGCCCCGCCTCGGAGCCATTGAAATTCCGGCGGCGATCTGAGCCGCCGTCGCATTATCCGGCAGTCAAACGCTTCTCCGTTCGTGCGGGAGGGCGAGCGAAGGGGGGCCCGGAGACGGCGTTTTGAAACCGCGCCGCCGCGTCCTCTGGAAACGGCGAGTGTCCCGCGCGGTGTCTTGCTCGGAAACGTCTCCAGCGGGCGGTCAGGCTCCCGGCGGCCACCGGGAAGAGAGAGAGAGAGAGAGAGAGAGAGGGGGGTTCAGGGGGGCCGGACCCGCGCGTCCTGGTAACAGCTCCTGGAACGCTTCCGTGTCCGTCGACGCCGCCATCTGCTCCTGGCGGGCTCCAAAAAGCAAATCTGTTTTGGTATCAGCAGCAGAACTTCGGTGTCACGTTGGCACCAGTAACGACCGCGGTTGTGCTGTGTTTTCTTTTTTTTGGGGGGGGGTTCACGTAATTTTGGGGGAAGGAGGGGAAAAAAAACCCCCAAAAAAACCTGGAGGACGACGAGCGAGGATGGTGAGGACACCTCTGCCGTCCTGGTTGCGGTCACCCCCCCCAGAGAACACAGCCAGCATTCTTCTCCCCGGGCCACCGTTTGGCCGGCGTCCATCCGCCGGGAGGGCGGCGGGCGGGGGGGGGGGTGGTTGGTTGTAAGCCCGAGGGGAGGGATATTAAGCAGCCCTCAGAATTTTAATTTTGTCTGTTTCGCGATGTGCTGCCGCGGGGGCCGAGGAGGTAAAGCCAAGGCCGAACATGCGGAATGAAAGGCCGGCCAACAGGCGAGTTGGCAGGAGAGGGGTGGGGGGGTGGGGGGTGGGGGGTGAGGGTGAGCGAGGGGGGTTGGGGGGGGGGCGACGGCAGACCGTCACTTTTCATGAATCAGGGATTTAGTCCCCCGCAGGGCCCAGCGGCTAGCAGAGGGTGGCGTTCCGTCCAGAGCGGACCCAACACGACGTACATGTTGATTGCGCAACGGCCGATCCCGCTTAAATTCCATTGGTTCCTTATTGGCTGGAGTTTGATGATGCGCTGCTCTTATTTTCCAGCGCTTTCCCCCCATTTCCAGGTACAAACGTGTCCGCTTCGCTCTGGTGTTGTGTTACAATCGAGCACCGCTTCGCGCGAGGTGGCGCGTCGACAGCAACGGCGCTGCATATTAATCGTGTTTATGTTTTCATGCCCACGCGGCGTCCCCGGTGAGCTTTAATTGCATCTAATCGGATCAGATTCAATTCGAAAAATCTGTTTGCGCGGTCGGAGCTCGCCCACCGGCCTCGTCCGGGCTGGGACGAACCCGCCGCGCTTCATCAGCTACACGTTTGGACGTCAGTTTTGGGGTGGGGGGGGGTGGGGGTCTGATCGGACCGTCTCCTCACCTTCGCGTTTGACACCCAGATCGCCCCTTCGCCTTGTCTTTCATTTTCGCGTTTCAGCATTATCGGACACGTGCCGTCCAGCAGCGGGCGTGTAAAGCAGGTCAGAAAACGTCTTTTTAAGATTAAGATTAAGATCTACTTTATTCACCCCCATAGGGAAATTGAATTGTAGTAGCAGCATATACAAAGTATAGAAACAGAATAAGTAAATACAAATAAGATTAGAACATTATAAGCATATATACAGCATATATTATATATAAGCATACATATATACAGCATATATTATATATAAGCATACATATATACAGTGTATATATATATAATATATATACATAATATAGTATATACATAATATATACATATTATAAGCATTTGGAGTTAGGTTTATAAATAAAGCCCGTCTGGATCGATAAGAGTGCTGAGCTGATGTCTTCAGGAGGTCTGGTTCTGTACAACAGGGTGTTGATGTGTCCAAGTGGGAGTAACGCTGATATTATGTAATGTGTTACGCAATGTTTGGCTTTTTAGAAATGACATTTAGCTCATAAATATTGATTGGCGGGGGTAAAAGTTGAAGCTTGTTTGTTTTGGTATGACGGGGCGCTTTTGCCGTCTCGTCTCCAGGCCTCGAAGCAGGAGAAGCAGCAGCAGAGGAAAGAGAAGACGCGGCCGAAGGCGCCGTCCGAGTCGGGCAAGAAAGGCGGACAGTGGCACCGCCGGGAGCCCAACAGCAGCAGCGGGGCCGAGGGCGACGTGTCGTCGGAGAAGGAGACCTGAGCCCCTCGGGGGGGGGGGGGCACCTGGAAGTACGAAGTACACACGTCAGTTTTTGACGACCTCTCAGTCAATGTGGTACCCATGTGTCCAGTGTGTGTGTGTGTGTGTGTGTGTGCATTTATAGCCTGGAAGAAAGGACGGATCATCCCCACAGTTTCCTCTAAATAGGATCTGAATCCTGAAATGAGCCTGAATTCCCAATAAGAGTGAAGGGAATGCTTAAAGCACACCTGATGACAGGTTACACTTGCCCTCAATACTCCTGGTATTTATATCCCACCCCAGCGCCAGCGTAAAAGGTGCGCCGAGCGCGCATGTCAGCATCTTCTCAGCTTCTCCCTTCCTTCTGTTCTCTCCGTCGACGTTGCGCTGAAGCAGCATCCTCCGCGCGAGATGGGCCCGTTTGTCCCCCCCTCCTCTCCGCCTTTTGTGACAGCGAAGGGGGGTGGTGGTGGTGGGGGGGTGGGGGGCGTCTCTTATTCGCTCCGAGTGTTTGTTCGCCCACGCGGAAATAAAGGAGCTCTTTTCGACAACGGAGACAAGGAGGGCGTCCGGACCCGGGGCACCCCCTCCACGGCTCCTCCGGGGCTGCCGTGACGAGGCCGTCCCCCCCCCCCCGGTTGAACCCTGCCGCAGGCACGCACACGGGTGTCATCGCACGGACGCACCAGGCTGCTTCCTCGGGTCATGCTCGGAAAAGTCTTTCAGCTTTAGTCTCACGTCCTTCCATCCAGGTGATGTCACCTGCAGACACGGGATCGATGTCCCTCCAATAAAGGAGCTTATGACCAGCTAGTACACAGAAGAAGCTGACTTCCTCGTGAGAGTATGCCGATGGGTGTGACTGCAGAGGTGCGATGCCATGTGATTAACACCACGCCGTGTGGATTGCCCCGCAGGTCTTCCCGAGGGACGCGGAGCCGCCCAGGAGCCAGAGGAAAGAGGCGATTCATCATCCGATTGTCCTCTTTCCTGATCAACCAGCGGGATTCTCAGGACACTCGCACAATCTTGACTTTAAAGCTAAACACCCGCCGGACTGAAGCGAGTACATCAACCACACCCCCCCCAAACCTGTCTTCTTCCCCGTCGTCGCTGCTCGAGTACGACTGTATGGTTTATTTATTTCCAGCCTCTGTCACAACACGTCAGGCGTGTTAGTCAGTTAAGAACACGAATCCATCCAGACACTACGCTCACCAGCGCTGCATTCACACTGTCTAAATAAACACGATCAGAAGCTCAACGACACACCTCTCACCTTTTGCAAAGACAAGACTGCTAAAGTGTTGATGAGACAGATGATTTGGGTCTACAGTAAGGTTAAAGGTCAGGGTGAGGCATTGGGTTGGTATTAAAGGGAAGATACATGTATGTTATTTCTGTGTGAGTGTGTTCTTGTACATGCTACTGAGTAACAAGAGCCGCATTTTATGATAACGGTGAGGACATTCTCACTGTTTGAAGGTCAAGACCTGGTTTTAAGGGGCTGGGTGATATATGATGTCAACGAAAGTCCCCTCAATGATGGGACAAGGATGCGTGAGTGTTTTTATGCTTCAGGTTTTATGGTAAAAGTTAAGAATTGCAGTCAGGTGAACACGTTCCAGGGCAAAAAGGACGTTGATTCGCACTAGCGTAAATGTAAATACACAATTATGACGGGACTAAAGACGCCTGAAGGCCTCAGCTTTAAGCTGGACGGGGCCGTTGCACAGGTGCTTTGAGCACGTGTCGGTTACACTTCGGTATGGAGACGGATCCGAATGTGCACGTCCGGAATGTGGAACCATAAAGATGACATGACCTGTACCGCGTCTGGTGCCTGTTTTTCGGGTGCGTGTAGCAAGCAGAGATGCTTGCCCTCATTCCTCTCACCCCCCCCCCACCATATGAGGAGCGGACAGATGTGGGCTGCAGGGTGACCCCTGTGTCCCCGAGCAGCGTGGTGGCGCTGCCGCGGCCGCGGCGGCGCTCGGACCCCCGGGGGGAAGTGGGTTAAATTCCAGGCATTCTCTTGGCCGCGCAGCCGTGTTCTGTCTGGTTTGCGTTTGCTGCCACTTATCTTCCATCTTGCGTGTGTTGTGGGAGCCCTGTGCCAAACCCGCAGGCTATGGAAAAACAATTTAACTGGATTTAATTTGCCCCCCCCCCCCCACCACCACCACCACCACCACCACCACCCTCCCCGTCTTCCTCTTGCATTTTTCTTCCGTAGCTTTTGTGTGCCTTTGAGAGGAACACAACCCACTTTGTTTGGCCCCTTCTGCACGTCCGAGGGCAGATGTGGAGCGTGGATCTCGTCGAGGTCACGGCTGGTGCCTCCTTGAGATTTCAGCTCTAGCTCCTCTTCTGATTCCCCTGAATGTACGTTTTCGGGACGGCTTGCATCGTTCAATTAACCTGCCTCCGTGCTAACCTCCCTGCTCCAAAGGGTTAAATTACGAACAGTTGCCCTAAAGCCCCCCCACACCCCCCCAACACTTTTTCCGTTCCTGCTGGAAAGCTTCCAGTGCTATTTATATAAAACCTCATGATTGATAATCAATTTGAAAACACTTTTCTCCCTTCGGACCTCCAGGAAAGTAGAGCCCTAGCCCTAGCCATGTGGTCCTCATTGTCTCCATAATAATTCACCTCTTAATCCCTTAAACAAAACTTTTTTTGTTGCTTTTTTTCCTCTGTTTTTTTTTTTTTTTGAAGTAGTCAGCGAACCGCAAGTCCCAGTAAAGTTTAAAGTTTTGATGAATTCCGAAAGGCTAGCAAGAGAGAGAGACAGAGCGCGTACGGACATTTAAGTGAAATGACTCCATATGTCTAAAGCTTCTTATCAAATAAAATACAGGTAAAAACACGGGATCTGTTCTGTGTTTTAAGCGAACGCCTAGAGGGAAACCACTTTCATGCCTGATGAGAGAGCCCGGCTGGGATTTTGGCCGAACACGATTCGGAGCGACGTTGCTGTTATTACTTGTAGACGGCCTGTTTGGCTGCCGCCGACAGGCTTTCCGTCCACTTTCATGGATGAATGCGGGCGGCGCCGCAAAACAACCGGGCCAGCAAAACTTAACTCCTCGCTAAGGCAACAGGAAGCTTGAAACTCCCGGCGCGTGTTCCACGGCGTGGAATCCAGAACGGCGGGAGCGTCTCGGCTCGGGTCGTCCCCCCGTCCCCCCGATCTCGCCTGAGGTCACGGGTGGGGGGCTCGAGGCCGCAGCGAGGGGTTACCTCAGCAGGTTGGCGGCCTCCTGCTTCGTTGTGTAGGCGGAAGTGGAGGAGGTCCTCCTATGTCTTCCTACAGAGGTGGGTCAGGCCTCGGGGTCACCCAGGGAGAGCCACACCCCACTTTGGGTAAGATGGGTGGATGGATGAGATTTTAAACACATTTTAATGTACAATCTGGTGGAAAAAAAAGAGTCTAATAAGAGTAAATATGTTGCAAGAAGGGGCGGCCCCAGGTTCGAATCCCAGTTGGGGTGGAGGCTGGGGACTTTCTGTGTGGAGTTTGCATGTTCTCCCTGTGCCTGCGTGAGTGTGAGCGTGAACGGTTGTTTGTCTGTGTGTGTCAGCCCTGCGATTGCCTGGTGACCAGTCCAGGGTGTACCCTGCACCCGCCCGTTGTACTGAGATAGGCTCCAGTCCCCTCGAGACCCTCAGTGGAGGAACAAGCTGGAGAAGATGTTGCAAGAGGAAAACTAACCACTGTATGAGGTGTCATTAGGACTGTGGAATATGTGCACATCTGTCCTTTCTCTATTAACGGCTGAAGTCACTGACCCTAGAGAGCCCCACCATCGCACACGCTCATCGTTTCTACTGAGACAAATGCTGATGTTTTTGGACTAAAGGAAAAACCTGGAGTACTCCCGGGAAAGCCTCACGGAGGAAGCGTACGTAATGGACAAAAACATATAAGGGCCAAATGAGGTTGTTGGCGTGGGTCAGTGGATATGGGAGGGATGGTGTGTGAAGTACTGAGGTGTGAAACTGCAGAGACATCATCTGGTTTCTCAGCTTGTTTTCTCCCTCCTCGCTGGAGCAGCAGAATAATCTGTACGTTCTCCTTCGACCTGCTGTTGGAGAGAACAGGCTGAGCCCTGGGGGGGAAAGAAATAAACAAAAGCACACAAAACACAGACCCACCGGAGCATTATGCCGTTGTGCAGCATGCAACACACATTTCTGCAGCAACTGCTCAATAGGTTTTAAATTATTATCATCTTGTACCAACTGTTTTAACTATGCGTGACCCTGCTAATGGAAGAGAGGCCACACTGCCCCCGTGTGGTCAAGAATATAACAGCAACGCTGTTTTTTTGTTTTTTTTTAAATGTAAATGTGACCTAATTTAAAAACGAATGTCATGGCAAACTGTTGGGGGGAACGACAGGGCCATCGTGTCAGAAACCTGCCATTTTTTCCCCCCTATGCGAGCATGAGCCCGTGCGCCGCGCGTCTCCTCCCAGCGCGCCCGTGTCTCCACCCCTCCGCGCTCCGACGCACCGACGCGGACGCATCCACGGAAGATTCCCGCAGCACTTTCCAGACTCCCGCAGCGCTCCGGCCCCACTTCCCAAACGCACACACACACACGCACACGCACACACACACACACACACACACACACACACACACACACACATACTGTTAAGATGACACAAGAAGCCCGCAGATCGCCGATTCCCGCAGCATCCCGGCGCCACATTCCCAACTTTTCACACTGACCAACCTTCCCCGAGAAGCCTGGCTGGACGCCTTTTTGTTTTTTTTTGTTTTTGTTTTTTTTTTCCATACAAATAAAGGGGATTTGTTGGTCTATATATTTTGTCCTTCTTCAGATTGAGTCGCATGGATGTTGTAGCGGGAGCAGGGATGGATGTGCCCGGGATCCCACTCTGGAATCAGCCGGTGCAAGTGATGCCGAACCAGAGGAAGGTGAAAGCGCGGCGGAAAAGACGGACGGAGTTGGTTTTAATCCAGATCTGCTTGTTCGGAGGGTTGCTTCTGGTAGTCAAGGGCTTCTCCGGACTCTCGGGAAACCCAGGTGAGCCTCCGGACGTCGGGGGTCGGGCTCCTGGGGTCCGGTGGTCAGCTGGCTCTGGGACGGGAGATGGCTGGGATTCATTGAGTTCGTTAGTCCCAAACAGCTGCGGACTGTACTTTATATGAGTTTCATTCAGTTGCTTTAAATCTGATTATCACAGTTACGCATTTCATTCATATTTTGGGAACCTTCTGTTTATAATTTTATTACACATTATGAACACAACTAAGATACACGATCCTAATTGTTGCTTTATCGTGTTTATTCTCGCCAGATCATAACTGTAAGTGTACAACTGTGGACTAGATTAAAATTTAAATAGGTTTGCAGAATATTCATCGAAGGCGTGTATTCGAATGAAACCACATTGCAGCTTCTCATTTATCCAAATATTCCTCCAGCGTTTTCTGTTCATTATTCTAACGCTCATGAGCTGGTCTCCCATACTTGACTTGGATTTCGAGGTAGTAAACGGGGTTTGGTCTATTTGTGACCTCTGCGACCCCCCCCCAACACACACACACACACACACACACACACACACACACACACACAAATCAGCAGTGTTTTGGTCATGTGATCCATCAGAGCACTCCAGTGCATGTGTGGTCGTTTGAAGGCACCACACTGGTGGAGCACAGGTTCAACCATCAGAGTCCCATAAGACTTTACGATACGGAGAATTATGAAGGGCTGAGTTCTGCCCACCGTGCAGCCCCCCCACCCCCCATCGCTACACCGCTGACTAGTAGCAAAAGGTCACGTGCAAAGTTTCTGCGGGTGAGGAACTGGTCCTGACTCCTCCGGCAGTAAGCGCCTGTACCCGTGAAGCCACGCTTCCCTCCGTCTTTGACTCCCGTCCCGACGCTCCGCTTCAATTAGCCCGCATCAGCTGAAGGGAGACGCATTCATCACTTTTAGTGGACAGAAGGGGCGGCGTGAATATTCATGCACCCATGATTTGTGCACCATCATCTGCTTTTCTCCATACCGCCTGCCCCGGTTCGATGGGTTTGCTCCAATTTAGAGGCAAACCAGAGCTGACACCGGGCCCTTTAATGCATTTCCTATGTGCTCCTGCTAACTCGGAATTAGCACACCGGAGTCTAAATGAAAGTCGATTATTTATAATGTCCTTAAAGACTGTTCTGTTACGTTGAGCTTAATGTGGTGGAGATGGAAGACCTCTCAGGGGCCTCCTGACAGTTGCACTCATTCATTATTCCAGGTCTTCTCCCTCCGTCCGTGCGTGCTAAAACAGACACGGAGAACTTTGCTGCCGGGTGCAGCAAAGGTGTAGCTGGGCGCTCCGGCCCGGGCCTCGCCCGATCAAAGTTTAATAGCTACAGAGGAGTCGACTCCGGCTATTAGAAATACAGCCGCTCGCTTGACGTGCTCTACCTTCCCGACGGACAAAACCTGCACGTAGAACTAAACCGAGGGCTGCAATTATGGAGATGATTTTTTTTTTTACCACCTCTGTCTTTATTCATATGGGAGTTTTAATTCTGCTTTATGCTTGAATGCATAGGAATAAATAACAAATCAGTAGACTTACCCGCTGTAAGCTTAATGATCTGTGGGGTTTTTTTAGATTTAACCTATTATAGGCTGGTCCCCCCCCCCCATCTGGTTTTAACAGTGTCTTACCAATGATTTGAAAATACACTGGAAACGCTCTGAACTCCACGATGTTCCAGGTGTGGACGTCAAGGACCAGAGACGTCACGGGGGCAGGAGGTTACTGCAGAAGTCGGACAACCTCAGCCTGGAGGAGGCGGAGAGTGAAGAGTCCAAGAACTGCACCGCTCCAGGTAAGACAGCATGAAAGAAAGAGGGCACCCCAGCATCTGCCCCCCCCCCTCCCCCCCACACTCTCACCAGCAGACAGATAGAGGGTGGAGGAAACAAATGATCGCCCCCACATGTTCTCTTTTCTGGCCTCCGTGGTCCCTCTGTCTCAGCTTCCGGATGAGGGGTAACCCAGATTGTGAGGTCGGGTGATTTCCCACGAGAGCGGGCGTCCGGTCTCCGTCACGTGCTTTTGGTGGTTTCACCCGTGCTCCCACCTCCGCCCTCCTCCCCTGCCCGGTCTTTTCCTCCACAACGGCCACCAAAGGTCTTGTTTTTATGGCAAGGTCCATTTTTGTTTTATTCAGAATAGCACACGTCCGGACTAAGACTCAATGTTCATGTACTAATCTTATCCATTTATAAAAGTAAATGGTGTATTATTTTCCCAGGATCCGATCCTGCAACGACACAAAGACGTCTTTAGACGTGGACGGTTTAGGCCTTTGGGACGTGGTCCGGTATTGCCAGGATGCAATATTTTGAACAGGACAGTACTGATTTAATGGTGTGGAGATGTCACATGACATAAGTTCGCCCCCCAATGAAAGAGCTGCGCGATCATAACCCTAAAACGATCCCAACATCCATCCGTCTATGCGTTGATGGGCTACAAGGCGAAATGGGAAGAGGGACAATAGGAGCAGATCTCTTGTGAGTTCATTAAACAAAATGGTTTTCATCAATCTCATCCCTCCCTCTCCCCTGTCATCTAAAAAAAAAGAAGAGCTGGGGTCAAAGTTCAAGTTATTCTCTTACCTGGCCTATTATACAGTCGCTGCTCTTTCCTCCTCTCCTGCTAAATTTAAACCAGGCACCCCAGTGACTCCGGCCCCTTGACACCCTCTAGAGGACTGAAGGGATCCTCTAACCACAAAATGTTCGTTTCCTGGAAGACTTTAGCTCACTCTGCTTTTTTTTGTGACACGCGAGGAACAAAGTCATTCTTTAGTGAGCTGACCTTTGGCCTTTTATTTAAAGGCGTGAAGGCAGCGATGTAAAGTGGGCTCACGTCGTGCTAATCACACTGGCGTGTATCTCCACAGTGCGATTTGATCCCGGTTGTGTTGACGATGGTGATAATCAGATGCTGGTTCTTCTGCGTGTGCGAGGCACGTTTCTTTATGCTTTGCTTTTCACATTTTAACGAGGTATATAATAATATAATAATAATAATAATAATAATACATTATATTTCAAAGCGCCTTTCAAGACACCCAAGGACACTTTACAGTACGTCTATACAGTAGAAACAATATACAATTTAAAATCAAAGGTCAGGTACCATTTCCATAGCACCATTTACAAAAAATAGTCAGGTGCTTTACAGAGATAGAGACCCAGAGCCTGAGCCTCCAGGTAAGCACAGTGGCAAGGAAAAACTCCCTTTTAACAGGAAGAAACCTTGAGCAGGACCCCGCTTACATATGAGGGTAACCACATCAGTGAAGCCGGTGGGAGCTGCATCCCATCATGAGCAAAGACAGGTTCAACCCCAATCACACAGTTGACTGATGTGATCGCGGTTCATGCTTGGGTCTTAATTCCAATCCATGTCCAGATGCTTTAAACCAGGGGCATCGGAACCCGGTCCTCCGGGACTGAATCCGACCGGGTTTTCCGACCTACCAGGTAGACAGCTCCCTCACCTTTATTCAACTTGGTGAAAGCCGTTTTCATTCAGGGAGGGCAGAAGACCCGGTCGGATTAGGCCCTGGAGGACCGGGTTCCGACGCCCGGTTTAAACGGTGGAAACCAGTAGTTATGTGGCACTAACATGGGGGTCTCCAAACTGTTCCCCAAAGGGTCGTGTGGCTGCAGGTTCTGGTTCAACCCAGCAGCAGCAGCACCAGACTGGACTCACTTCATCAACTCATCTGAGTCTTCAACAGCTGACTGGTCAAACTGGGTGAGCTGGGCTGGTTGGAGCAAAAACCAGCAGCCACACGGCCCTTTGGGAGGAGGTTGGAGACAGTAACTCAACTGTTTAACAAAGGAGGATCATTGGTCCTACCTGTTTAGTCAGAAATATGCTCTTTTTTTAAAGAAACAGCCCTGTCAGTTAATGACGTCTCTGGGTCGTTAGAGTTTCAGTAACACCAACAAATATAAAAAGAAGAAAACATTTATTTTAGGGTGGCACAAATATGCAGTAAACTGCTCTCCAGAGTTGCCAGCGCCAGTGCTGCAACTTCAATCAGCTGCGCACAGATTAACATAAGAGATTAAGCACGACTGCATTTGCACTTCTTGCCAGTCACACAGCAGCTTGGCTGATGAGGAAACGTCTCAACGTGAGCTCGGCGTTCTGGGAGGATGCGACGCGGCCGAGGCGCTCGCTGCGCGTTTGCCTGAAGTTCGCCGCCTGCTGATCAAAAGCTTGAATGATGAGGGGAAAGGGTCAGGAAGCCGGGGAAGCAGAGAGACAAAGGCTCATTTGCTAATTATTCCCCTCCCAGCCAAACATGAAATAAGCCATCATACCCGTTGTTTCATCTCCCTCGCTGATTTTAATTGTGAGGACCCCGCGGCTTCTGCTGATTTCCGACACTTGTGAAATCCTCCCGCCTCTCTCACTCTGCAGTGTTGTACTGTAGCTGGTTAATGATTTCATCAAAGTCCTCATGTTGCCATCCTGTTCTCCCTTGAGGGCGACAAATTGCTCAAAATCGTGCAATCCGGTATGGTGGTTTAAAAACAGAAGTTTTGAAAGGTGCGTACGCAGGGTCTATAGCGTCTGCCTCCGAGCGATCCTTCAAAGAGCGGTTCTCTGACCTCTCCCTGTTGACCCGTGCTTGTGGTGCACTCTTCTATTTTATATCTTACGCCCCACGGTGAGGTGTAACAGTGACGCATCATTGTCCTCCAGAGCAAATGATGTCGATCCAGAGCGAAAAAGTATAAATGGGGCTTTCTATTTGAAATTTCCCATTTGTTCACATTATCATTTCTGTTATTTGGGGGGAACTCTCGTGTTATTCAGTCTTAGTCTTTGACCTGAAACCCAATATACAGGGATTTTCTTCGACTCTTTCCTTCTGAATATTTCCAAGTGCAGGTGCATAAACCCCCCCCCCGAGCAGGCAGGCCCGTGTTTACAGAGAGCTGTCTCTGTAGCCCAGCTACGGCAGGGCAGTATCCTCCAGGGGTCTTCCTGTGCTTCTCCTCTGTTATTAAAGATCCCCCCACTCAACTTAGCTCAACTCAGCACTGGTGAAACACTCCATTTTGGGGTGGGAGAGCAGGCTGATATGACTTAATCAGGGCTTCCCTGTGGGATGTGTGTGTGTGTGAACCCTTAGGAGTTGGGTCTCGTTAAAGGCCGCATTGATTAATGTGATGAGGCCCGACTCTCTGTTATCCACCACGTGTGAATACTGTTCCTGCCCACAAAGTGTCGGCATAATACTGGATGAATTAATCAAATAATAAAAACAGGATCACCCTTTAATGCCTTGAAAATAGACCTTCACTAATCGAATAGAGAACTGACCCGGGGAGCTCCCAGAATGATTTCCTCTGAGAAATCAGATCATCCATATTACAAGCGCTGGCACCGAGCGGGCTGCTGCTGCCTCCCCAGCACCTCAGCCGTATTAACAGTTGCAGATGACGGCACTCCTTTCATAACCCGCGTCCATAAAGCGCGCGGCGGCAAGATCACCCCGTGTTATTGCGAGAAACTCGCGGACTCAGGGGAACTCGACCAATCCATCACGGCAATTATCTCAGCGAATCCAAGAGCCCCCCCCCCCTCCTCCATTCAGCAGCCCCTGCTGCGTCCCTGCCCGTTTCTTCCTCCTCACCCTCTCCTCGTAATCTGCGGATGAAACTATTTGTTTGTCTCCCCTCGTCGGTTCTTTTGTTGTGTCCTTTCTCCCACGCTGAGAAAATGCTTCCCCTCTGTTGAATTATAGAAGTCGAGTTGTTGCCAACAGCGAAAGTGGTTCAACACACCTTTAAAGATTCATCTGGCTGTTGTGACTACGAACATCGCCAGGGCTGCTTCCTGTGGGCCACCGAAGGCTCAGAACAGAGGAACTCCCACACAAAGTTGTTCTCAAACCACAGGCCATTCTTTTGAACGTTTTACCCCTTTTTAAAGCAAAAAAAAAAAAAAAAAAAAAGGCACGCCATAGAGGGAGAGATGCCTTTTTCTTCCCTCTGCTCATTTTAAAAGTTTTCCCAGAATTAAAAACAACCAAATACCATCGTCCTGGTAATCCACTGGTTCCCAAACCTTCTTTGGTACATACAAACGTTTTTGCCCCCCCCCCCAGGACACAGGACACAGGACACAGGACACACACACGTTTTGTTTCCAGACTCCACTGGAGTTTCACACATTTCAAATAATGCAAACCGCGACCTTTTTTTTTTTTTTTTGGACAAATAAAAGCAATAAAAGTAAGCTGCAATAAATTACAGGTCGCAATAAACCTCTTTTGGAATGAGAAATAAATAACAAAAAGCTGTACAGGCTCCAGTTTCCCCCCGCGACCCTCTGCGGAGGAACAAGCGGAAGAAGACGACGACGATGATTTACAGTTTCATTATTAAGTTAAACTGTAAATTATAAGTGTAACTCTTTTCAAGCACCCGTCAAAAACGTATTCCATGTTCTGCTAGGGCTTTCATTTATTGATTCATTCACTCCATCTGCGCCCCCCACACACACACACACACGCACACACACTTTGGGAACCAATGTGGTAATCTGTTAGTTTATTAGGCAAATCAGATGAACTATGTCTAAGCCTCTGCCTCTACAAAATGAAACAATAGCAGTTGTATATACAGTAACAATATATCAGTAATATTGTTCTATAATCCATTGATTAGGACAATCAATAGACTGAGCTGTTTGGAATTATTTGGTTTGTGCTATTGTGCTGCTGTAGTGGTGTGATTGAAATCATAACTTCCTAATTCTGTTATTTCTATGTATCTGTACTGTCATAGTGGGCTGGAGTCTATTTCAGCTTCAACTGGATGTTGATAGTGTGTGTGTGTGTGTGTGTGTGTGTGTGTGTGTGTGTGTGTGTGTGTGTGTGTGTGGTGAGTGTGTTCTTGTAATTTGTATATACTGAGTCCTAAAATCTGCATTTTACTATCAAAATGAGGAAATGAGGACATTTTGGATGGTCGTCACAACGTCAAAGGACTGGTTGAGGGTCAAGACCTGTTTTTAGAGGTTGAGGATAGAATTGGGTTTAGGTCAGGGTCAAGGTCAAGGTCAGGATTATGGGGTTAGTTGGGATAGGGTAAGAGACTGGGTAACACATTATGTTCATAAAAGTCCTTGCAAAAATAGAAGTACAAGGATGTGTGTGTGTGTGAGAGAGAGAGAGAAAGAGAAAGAGAAAGAGAGAGAGATCTGACCCTAATTAAAGCACTTAAACATTCATAAAATTAAATTATTAAGATTATATAGATTAAATTTTAATTGTCGAGTGTGACTTAAAACTAGTGTAAAGTGAGCAGCTATAGTGAAGATATTTCAACCTTGTTGACAGGATGTATTTTTTGATGCTTGACTTGAGCCTCAGTGACTATTACCATCTGGTCGCTCATAAATGTAGTATTTACTTGTTATTACATGTCCACTCCAAATAGAGACAGATAGGTAGGCTGCTTTATCCCAGCATGTGCAATCAAGGTGTGGAAACAGCTCAAAGATAATCACGAAAAGATGGATGTCCCCAGAGTTAGTTATTAAAAATAAATCTGTGTGTGTGTGTGTGCGGGTGTTTTTACATTTTTGATAGTGGAAGCTGCAACATTGGCTGTTACTATGGAGATGAAGATGGTCCACTTTGCATCAAGCCAGCAGAGCGTTTGGTGCGCTGGTCTCCTGTTTTATTTAAAATATCTTCATTAAACAAACATTGTAAGCTTTTCTTAGCATATATCATTTACATGTAGTATAGTCACTATTTGACAGTGCAGGATAATTGATCTGTGTGGTAGATGTTAACCAGAACTACAACTGGGCTACTGACGTCAACGCAAGTAGCAAAGAGGACTCTAGGGAGTTGTAGTTTTTAAGCAATATGAAGATTTTCCATTAAATTGGAAGATGTTAACACTTAATTGATGACATTCTTTGGGTTTGAGGGGATTTTATGGCATCAACATTGCCTCGTTTAATGGGTGGATTTTTACTTGCACCATTAATTTCTTTCTATAACAGCTTGACTATAATTTGAGGAAGTACAAGACTTGTTTTTGTGCAGAAACAACTCTTGTACTTTCACACTGGTGAGGTGGACACATTAGATTTAAATAGATTTATCAACATTATTATTATTATTATTATTATTATTATTATTATTATTATTATTATATCTTTTGTGTATATTGAAAGAGTCTTAGATCTTTAAGACAGACAGACACGGAGAGGAGATGATTGCAATCTTGAACCAAAAGGGTGAGAGACGGTACATAATTAGCGACTGCACGTGGTCTCATAGAGGAAGGGATTTTAGCTTAGTGTCTGAACCACAGAAGGAGTCAGCGTCCTGTACCTGGACAGGGAGACGAGGTCCACAGCAGGGGGGCCAGATAGCTGAAGGCTCGGCCACCCGTTAAACTTTTAAAGATTCTGGAAGCCACCTAGGAAATCAGGACTGTGAGAGCATAGCGGTCTATTGGGATGATATGGTGCTATGAGCTTCTTCACATATGATGGAGCTTTGCCTGTATGGACCTTGTACTGCAGGTCAGGAGAAGTGCTTTATGCCATAAATCAGTGGATCTTAAAAATAAGATATATCACTGATGCGCTGTTTTCTTACTGTGATTTAGCAGAGGTTATTTTTAAAATTGATCTGAACACAACACCAGAGACACCTTTTCTCACCCACAGAAATGAATAATGAAGCTTGATTCTTGATTCATGAGCAATATAATTAACCTGCTGTAAACTGTGCAGCCTGTTTGCAGTCTGTTTTCATTGATAGCTTTTTGTGGTAGGTCAGTACAGTAACGGGGAGAGTTTCTAAATCTGTACTGCCACATTTCAATTACATGTCCTGTTTTATCAGCTCCTACCATAATTGTCCACTAATAAATTCCACTCAGTCAGCTTGACTTCCCTCATTATTTTTCTTTAAATTTTACACTCTGAAGCATCAAATTCTGCAATTAGCTCTTCTTAGTCACTTCCAAAGACGTTGGTCTAAGAACATGTCAGCGTCACCGTAGTCAGTTAGTTTAAAAGATAATGGTGTGGAATATATCTGTCTAGTACTTAAGTATCAAGGGGGGGGGGGCTTAGATGTCCAATTACCCAGCACAGTGACTACGCTCACGACATGCAATGTGTCAGGCCGCATCATCGTCGCCCATTGAGCATGTGCAGAGCAGACCCCCCCCAGCGTCTCACGTGCACCGCAGATATGCACGAGATCTACACGGGGACGACTTTGTTCAGCGCCTAGAGGGTGGGGAATGCAACTTTAATCGCTTTTCTGGGGAACTTTTAGTTAAAATTGCTGACCCCATTGCTTTGTCTGCCTTTCTTTTGGGGGGGTTGAATTTTTCGTGATGCTCTTTGTTGTCATGCCAACACCGCATGACAACTACACATTTGAGTGACGGATACAGTATAGCTCATGCATCAAGAGGGACTGACAAACAGACGGGAGGAAATCTCTGTATGCTCTGTGAAAGTCAAGCCAGCCAGCTTTTTGTTCTTTTCAGGCACTGATAGAATATTCAAATTTTAGGGAAGCAATGTGTCGGTATATAAAAAAAAAAAAAAAATGGTAATCTTAAACACTGTCATCATGCAGCCAAGTTCACATTTTTCTGTGTTTTTGATTTAAGCTTAATTGGTTTTAGTGATGCAGAAAGTTCTGCTTTTAAAGGCTGCTTGCTCTCTCCAAAACCCAGTAAATACTGTCTAAATCAGGACCAAAGTGTTGTTATCCGGGGCAACGGCAATTCGCTTCACTGAACTTATTCCCTTTGAGTCGATGCAAAATAAGTGAACATGCCAGCTGTGCCATATCTTTTGTCTCTTTCAATTATCTAAAGATCTGAGTTTGGACCGTGATGAAATATATTCCGGCAGAAACAGATTAAAAGGCAAAACAGATGCTCTCGAAATAGATGAAACCGTTCACAAGTATCTGCAGTTCTTGTGCTAACTCTTATCCCTTTTTTTGGGGTAGGACAGGCATTCTTTCATGGAGTGATCCAAACTACTGTTATTTACTCTGCCTCACCACATTACATCCCTACATAGAAGACATTTCACTTACCCCATAATATTATTGTGACAACCAGGCAACACCACAGGACCCTTAACAAACCCCAGTTTCTGAAGTATCTTTGTGCTTGTGTCCATAATTCCTGTTAATGCCCGTAAGCCTTCCTTTATTACAGAGTTATAGAGTTTGATGAGAATTGCATCAGGAGTTTCTTGAAAAATGAACTTCATAGCACGTAGAATTCTTTGTTTTGCAAGAAAACCCATATATCAATGATGTCTGACCTTTCTGCATCTGAACTGATCAATATCTCTCTCTCCCTCTCTCTCTCACACACACACACACACACACATCCCTGTACTTTTATCTTTGTGAGGACTTTCTTAGACAGAATGTATTACTCAAGCCCTGACCCTAACATCCTTCTGAACCCCCTCACCCTAAACCTAACCTACACCCTTAAAAACATTTTGTTGCCTTTCAAGATGTGAGGACGAGCCAAAAGGTCCTCACTTCCCAAAAATGTCCTCACTTTGATGGAAAAATACAGTTTTTAGTACTCGGAACACACACGCACACACACATAAACACACACACAGTAAATAAACCTCTGACCCTCTATTCTACAGGTCAGATCTGGTCTGCATTAAAATGGGATATAATATGCTTAGTTGACATTACAATAAAATCGTCAAGGGTATGAACACGCAAACACGCACACACACACACACACACTCACACACACACACACACCGTCCAAATAAGAGCCCATCATCTAGATCTCTAAATGCAGTTTGACCACCAATTCCCCTCTTCTTCTTAACCCCAATGCCAAATCCAGCCAGTGGGGCCTATTCGTTTCTATGACAACGACCTGAAAGTATTATATAATCAGTGGAAAGGGAGCGGGATGGGATTTTGTACGCATGCACAACAAACACAGACATTCCCAATACCCTTGTGTCAGCCCCTCAGTTCAAAGCCGACCGAGCCGTGCCTCGGCATGATCACCGCGAAGGCCAAGGATGTAGGAGCGCCGGGTGTGTTGTGAGTCTACAGAACCTTTGTTTAAGGTTCTAAAGTACGCATTGTGCACACATGCAGGTAACAATGATCATTGTTCACAAAGACAGATGTACCTGCCCTCTGTAGAGAGAACATGTTAACTTAAACAGGAGTTAGTACGACATATCTGTGCACGTAACGCACATATAACCCTGATTTATTATCGACACGCCGATCACTGCTGATTGTAAATGGAACCCACTGATGGCTCGTGTGTGTGCGTGCGTGTGTCTGTCTGTGTGCTCCTTTCTCAGATGTAGATACTTAACTCCCATTTTGAACTGCATTTATGTATGCATCAAACATTACCGCCAGCGAAAGTGTAGCAGGAACAGAAGCAGCTGAGAAACTTCCCTCCAGATATTTTAGTTTATTGTTTTGGCCCACCTCCTTCTATCACTCAAGCACACTCTGCTTCAAGGAGACACTCTGTTGCCATGGAGTTGGTCTTCCACCGTACATAGGTGAACACACTTTCCAGGCGCAGAGATGTACAGTTTTGTGGTATATTTGCAACACAAATCCATGTAGGTGAAAGCTTACACATATATTTGGGAAGGCAGAGATTTAGTAATTACCATAACTGAGAATATGATTAGTTAGATAGATAGATAGATAGATAGATAGATAGATAGATAGATAGATAGATAGATAGATAGATAGATAGATAGATAGATAGATAGATAGATAGATTCTGCTGTAGTAAAGATAGACAGTGGTAATGTGAGTACTGCTAACAGATTAAGTTTATTCCAACCCATTATTCCTAAACCAATTAACTGACCAATGATTAGTTCAACTTTAGTCACAGAAGCTTCTCCTTTCTTTCATGAAACTTAAAATGTATTGTGGGGCATGCCTTCATTAGTACATTCCAGCAGAAATGGTGGTTTTAGATTCAGACTGGAACTGTGTTCAGTCAGCTTTCATCTACACGGGATGTTATCTCTACCTGTCACGGGAAACCGGCCTTTAAGTTTCTTGATTTTTGATAATTATTATAAATAGAGGGTTATTTACGTACAGGTTCTTTCGGTACTTTGGAAGTGTGTCAGCTTCCGCGGTTTATTTTGTCAGGCTTTAATCCTGTCTTTCATCCTCGAGGTGTTTCTTCAAGGCAGGAGATTTGAGGGTGTCGCATCTCTTGGAACTGCGGAAGAGCGGTTGTTTGTTCTTTTACCCGGCGTCACGGCTTTTTTAGCGTGACTGAGTTCGGGCATGCTCGCTCCGGTTTGCAACAGAACATCACCAGCGCACCCGGCTGTCACAGTTAGAACCCTCTCCTCTCTCTTCTTTGGGCTCTCCGTGTACGACCCTTTCTGCGTTGACCACAGCCAGTCAAACACACGCGCTGCAGCAAATCTGTCACCCAGTCACAGCTCCCAGGCTAAATTCATCAGTTGTAAGTGCAGGGAGGAACTCACGAGCCTTCGGTGTGTTTACTCTCTTCAACGTAGAGCTTATGAGAGAGGGCCAGTTACCTGGAAGCACAGCAATGATGGACGCACTGAGATGTAAACACTGTGATGGAGAAATGTCACTTTGGGTGGATGGATGGAGAAATGTGCAAAACCAAATATGTAATAGATGCAAAGGCATACAGAGAAAAAACCTGGTCTGCAGGATAGGGCATGATGTTTGGAAAGGTTGCAATTTATTTGGGCAGATCCATACAAGTTGGCTGTATTATTATTATTATTATTATTATTAGTAGTTAGTAGTAGTAGTAGTAGTAGTAGTAGTAGTAGTAGTATTATATTGGAGGCCTTCAACCACAGACTACAATGCCAGCTTGATATAATCTTATTTGTATTTATTTACTCTGTTTCTATACTTTGTATATGCTGCTACTACAATTCAATTTCCCTGCGGAGATGAATAAAGTAGATCTTAATCTTAATCTTAATCTTAATATGAATTCTATTATTATCATTACACTGGAAAATGACAGCCGCTCCTATCATCATTTCCCTTACCTGACAAGGAATGAGCCAAGCAAATCGGAATGTTGTCCAGAAGTTTAGATTGCCTCGTAGATCCGAGTTCAGCCTCACTAACCGCACGTTAGTTTTGGCGTTGCCCCCACCCCCCATGCCCCGATTCGTAATACTCCAAATGTTTGTCACAGTCTGGCCCACTTCCACAGCCAAAAACGCAGGAATATTCCACCAGGAAGACATGCGGAATAGAATTCAGTGCGTGCGCTTTGTTTATTGACGGGTACCTCCGATACAGCGACTGTGGGATCGACGACACGCTGTGAAAATCCCCCGTTACGTCAGGGAGCAAACAAGATGAAGTCATTTGAAACTGCATTTCAAAGGGAAAGACCGAGACGTGAATGCGGTGGTAAACGAATGCCTCCTGTCAGACCAGTCTACTTTCTCAGTTCATTCGTGCTGCACGTGGGACAAGCTGATGTGTGCTTGATGCTTGTGGAGTAAGAGGAAGATGAGGGTCTGTAGGATGAGGAGGGCCACAACCTCTCATTTCTCCCACTCTCCCTGTCTGCTCTGCTCACATGATTTTCTTAGCATTATCATAGTTTATATTTCCAGACCCAAAAACTTGATTTTGCGACTTCTAAACTCCAGCCGCCATCCTCCCTCCCACTTGCAGTACCCAAAATATCCTCTTCTCTTCTATTTTTAACCCCCCCCCTCTCTTCTTTGTCCTTTTCCCACCTCCCTTTGCTGTATATGAACTGTCCTAATTATATGTGTCTGTCTCTTGCAGCCGTGCACGAGTTCCCCACAGACGTGTTCACAAACAAAGAGCGAGCAGAAGGAGCTGTGGCCCTGCATGTCTTGTGTGTAAGTTTAGCGCCGCCGTCGCCCTCCCGCTCTGACCTACTACTATGTTCATGCAAATCACTGACGTGCCTTGAAAGTGAATGTCAGCATACATGTCGCACATGAATACTGAAAAGTTCAGGCTGTTGAGTTCAATAAATGCTCAGATTTCCATGCGGCCCTATTGAGTTAAGCGTGATTGTTGCTGGTTGAGCCCTTTCATTCACTTTTTTTTATTTCCACGTGAAACACGCAGGGGCTGTTTCACGTTGGTGGTTGTGTTTCATTGTTTCATCCCTAAAGCTTCATTTTGGTAATCGTACCATATCTGAGCTGACCTTTACTTGACAATGAGTGTTCAGCAGCATTCCCCACACTTAAATGATAATTTTATTTTATTATGCTGAAAGTCAAAGATTTGAGTTCTGGAATACTTTTAATGCCATAAATGTCTTAAAAGGGATATAATAATATTGTTCTAATATTGTCACATAATAGAGATGACCTGATGCACAGTATAACGTACATTAAACATCCATCATCCATCCACCCACCCAGTGGCCATTCCATAGTGTCGCAGCAGGAGTCTCCATATGAGGTGAACTCTATGCTGGAATGTCTCTGGGGTCACTTTTACATGAATGTTCCCGTGTCATGTCGATGGCCTGTGTTGTTTAGCGCGGTTGTGACCTAATGGAAGCTCATGCCAGCAGCATGGCTCCTCTTGCGAGCATCGCCGAGTTCAAACAGCACTACAGACCGACTGAACGTAAAACCGTTTCAGCCGTTCATAAGAGCCTCTTAACTTAGAGGTAAGTGCCTCTAAAGGAGGTATTAAAGTGATGTTGTGGTTTTTAATGTTGTTCTTTCATTAACATGTGATCCCGTACAGGGAAAGATGCTTTTAGCAGCATAGAATCACCATATAGTGTTGAGGCGATACCTGAGAATATGAAATAGAACATAATAGATTATGAAGCCTGGCGCTCTTTGATTTCACCTTTGTGTCTAAGCTATTATTTTAAATTATTAATGCATATACTGATATGAAACTTTACGTAATGCAGTAGCTAATTAAAAGCTACTGCATAGCATTTAGTCCATCTTTCTGTTTGTTAATCTGCTGCCCAGAGACTTGACCTGCCGTCTAATGTCAGACTGTAAATGTGCTGATATCCCGGAATTTTGGGCAACTTTCTTAGCATTTGGTCGAATAAGAACTCTGTTACTTGCTGTCAAACATAGCCTTAAAATGTAGAAACACAATTTGTCACTTACGACATTGAAATGTTTAGAAATGATGAGTTGCTTTTGGGTTGCTGAAGGTCGTTTAAACACGACCCCTGTGTGTGTCGTAGTGCGGGTTTTTCAGTCTTGGTGAGATGGCGAGGCACGTCACCAAGCTTACGTTACACTCTAGACCCAAAGGCTCAACGGCTACATGGGCTAATAGTTCAGTCATTAGAAATAATTAGGATAATAATTATGATTCTGGATGCAGTTTGTTTGTCCTCATCATGCCTGTGCTCAGGTCCCTTTTTCCACAAATCTTCAGTTTCTTCTCAATCCAAAGACATGTGTTTAACGTTTACTGGGCTCTGTTTGGTTCCAAGAAATATTTTAAAGGAGATATAATCTCCTTTAGAGATATAATCTCCTTTAAAAAAAAAAAAAAAAAAAAGGAATGTAAATGAAATAAAGGTGGAACCCTGATTCCTAGAAGAGATTTAGTATCCAAGTTCTGCTCACGTTCACCTGGAAACAGGGAAATAGGAGGAGGATGGCTGCAGAGTAAAAAGTGACTCATCTTTTTTGCAACAAAGGGAAGAAAGAAACATTCACGGCTGCACAAAGTTCTTTGAGAGGAGAACATTCAGGCCTTTGCTCACGCATTCCCCCTCATCTGTCATCTTTACCTGACGGTCTTTTTTTAAACACCGCCGGCAGCTCTGACCTGCCCGTCCCCGTCTTTCTGCTCCGCTGCATGTATTTTTATTTCCCCCCGTCAAAGGAACGCTTTAACCTTCCAGCTCATGTTTCCCCGGACCGCAGCAGAACCCTGAGACTCTCGCTCGCGTGCTTTGACTGTGATGTCGTCGGTGTAACCCGAGGGTTCGCTGGTGGTTGGCGGATCGCTCTCGATCAAACGAGTCGGCGGCGCGACGGCAGATTTCTTTAAACGCCGCTTCGCTTCCCGCGGGAGGCCGAGTGAAAACATACAGCCACACCGCTTCCTGACACTTTTATATCACGACCAACCAATCAAACCGACCAATCACAGGCCAGCAGGACTTAGAAAGCTAAATGCAAGAGAATCCGAAAAGACTCGTCAACCCAACGTAGCGGCGCCGTAAGCGGTCAGGAACCTGGCGAGAACCCAAGTGCCACGCAAAGGGTTCAGTTAAACGCCGCTTTATTGTCGGGGTTGTACGGGGAGACAGAACCGGACCCGCGGGGGGAAGCGGGGTCCGGGCGGGTCCGGGCGTGTCCGTCCGAGGGCGGAGTCAGGGACAGGAGGCAGCCGGGTTTACCGGGGAGCAGGCAGGGTAGGATCATCAGGGACAGGCGGGCAGGCAGGAGACAGGACCTCAAAGAGAGAGCACAGACAGGTTTACCGGGGAACAGGTGCAACAGGCAGGTGGGAGACAGGAAGGGTCAAAACCGGTCAGGTGGGGGGAAAAAGGCTGGAGAGTCACGCGTACCACAGAGGGCAATCCGGCAGAGTGGTAGCGCTCGGCCTAAATAGGATAAATAGGGCCTCGCGATTGACCCTGATCGGCCACAGGGGCGCGGGGCGAAGGAGGACCCAGGGGCGGGGCCACCCGCCGCTGTGACAGTAAACACACCACGGGTAATATTTAAATGAGGAAATAGGTAAGTAATAATTCAGCAAACAGAAGTCCACATAGCTCCCTCAACACTGCAAATACATTCTTAACAAATCACCTGAATGATTTTTAGATACTTTGCGTAACATAATATCACTGCGAGGTAAATATGCCAGTGTGTCTGAACCTCTGAACCTTCCACTGGTAAGAGAAATCCTGTTTGGCTGAACTGGTTTATACTTATATTTTTATATATAAAAAGTGTGTCACTCTGCTGATCTGAGGGTTTCACGGTGAATTCTGTGTGTCTCTCTGACTTTCTCTTTCCAGGCTATATATGTGTTCTGTGCCCTGGCAGTCGTCTGTGATGACTACTTTGTCCCTTCCCTGGAGAAACTGTGTGAGGTATGAAAGAAACGTGCACGAGAACGAAGCGACGTATTTACGGTAAAGTCGGAGACGCGATCATTACAACCGGCGTTACTTGCACAAGTTCAAACATTTGAATTCCACAGTAAGACCAGATAATGATGCTGCTCATGAGATAGTAGAATGAGGAGAAGGCTGTTGTTTGAGAGGTAAAAAACCAACCCCTCAGAGACACACGCTGAGCTTTTGGTGGCCTCTCGTCTAACTGGGGATCTTTTTTAGCAGCAGGTATGCTCGTTACAGCGGCGAGCGTCCCCTTTCTGTTTGTCTTGTGCTCATTTCTCGCAGCGTCTCCATCTTAGCGAAGATGTGGCGGGTGCTACGTTCATGGCCGCTGGCAGCTCGGCTCCTGAACTCTTTACGTCCATCATAGGTAACCCCCCCACCACCACCACCCCCAACCCCCAACCCCCCCGCACATCCATCACATTTTCAGTCACCCTGCAGCCTGGGATACGGTGTCTCTGGGAAACGGATTCTTTGCAGTAATGCTTTTATCCCAGAGCATGTGCACTAAAGAAACCGCTTTATTAAAGTAAATCCCGTTAAAGGACAGTTACGTAATACGTGCTAGATAATTAATGCTGAAATGTAAATGCTTTGTTTATTTATAATGTAAAGTATAAAGGAGCTGCACCCGCTAGAGCAGTCAGAGCATTATTATTGCTACCTTGAATAGAATAAAACAACAAATACTTAAAATAGAACAAAGCTTGCGTTTTCCTTGTGGCGACCGTCAGCAGGACGGCCTCGGTGTTTACAGGTGCCGAGCGCTGCGCTTGTCACCTCCGCGCTTGGGCTAAAAGGTCGTGGAGCGGCGGCCGGAGCGCGCTGCAAAAGCCTTACGGCGCGTGCGTGCGTGTGTGTGCGCGCGCGTGTGTGTGTGTGTGTGACTCCCTCCCCAGGTGTTTTCGTCACCAAGGGGGACGTGGGCGTGGGCACCATCGTGGGCTCGGCCGTCTTCAACATCCTGTGCATCATCGGCGTGTGCGGCTTCTTCGCTGGCCAGGTGAGGCGAGATGGGAGCAAACGTGGCATTCAGGGTCAGACCCAGGGTCACCCATCTATTTATCCTAAATATATCTTAAATAGTTAAGCGGACTTCTACTATTCTTCAGTTTTAAGGGTTTTTTATGTATTACATTTACATTACATTAATATATTACATTTGTATACTAAATGTTATATATATTTTTTTTATTATCACAATGAAACGAGTGAAATCAAAAATACTTATAAATGTTTTTTTGGGCTCGTTTTATTGCGCTATTACGTATGCTAAAGTTAATGTCATTAAACTATTGTAAAAGCGCAATATTTGCCTATAAACTGTCATACAAAAGGAAACTATTCAAGTTGAAGCACTTAAAAGCCGGGCTGAAGTCAGTGGAAAATCTGCATCCCATCACCGGCCACATGAAACTAAGCACAGCGCCGCCGCTCTCCGATGGTTCACCGGGGACTCGGGGAACGAGGGCGGTACAAGGATAAGCTCTCTGCCCTGAAAAATATATGCCCTGGACTCCAAACGGCGCCACAATCCCGGATTGGGGGCCTGTTGTTACACCTCACTGGCGTTTATTAGCTTAGGCCCGCCCCTCAAAGCAGGTTCTCTCCGTAAGAGAGCCGCGGCGCCTTTGTCGCCCTGCGGCTCGGCCCGAAGCCTCAGATGAGGATTCCTCAGCAGGGAACGGTGCGTTCAAGGTGTGACCTTTGACCCCCACCCCACCCCCACCCCCACCCCGCTCTGCTCGTCGCCGTGGCGTCCTGACGAAGTCGTTGGGCGTGAGTTTGTGTTTTCGCCGCTCATGTGTGTGTGCCGCATCTGCTTGCAGGCTGTGAGGCTCTCTCGCTGGGCTCTGCTCCGGGACTCCGTTTACTACACCTTCTCGGTCACGGCGCTTATCGTGGTAAGCATTTAGAAACGCAGCGACGCACCCCCCACCCCCACCCCCCCCCCCAGCCCGGAACGGGCCGCTCACACCAGATCCCTCTCTTACAAAAAAAAAAGCGGTGCGAAACGACTGTTCTGTTGTACGACCATGACCAGCAAGTCAAGTAAATGCTGACTTGAGGGAAATTATTGAGTTTCCTGTTTTAACCTCCCAAGACCTGGCGTCCACATATGTGGACATTAGATGTTGGGTCACCTATCATATAAAAGCTAATTCTTCTTAGTACGGGGCCAAATGTCCACATACATGGACTCATAAAGATTATATTATTACACATTTAGATTGATTGTCCCTGTATGTGGACATCATTGTGCCTGTATGTGGACATAATTGTCCCCAAAAACCACTTGTTTCAAAATATTGTTAAAACATGATTCTCAGTCTTTACACTTATCAGGTCCAATAATCCTAAATAGTAAAGACATATTAAGAATGTATATCAAAAAAGAGCTCGGGTCTGAGGAGGCTAAATGAAGGAAATGGTCGATGTTTTGACCTTTTGGGGGGCTGGATTGGGTCTGTGGATGTTGAAATGGGCTTATTTTAGTTCCGTTTGCGTCCCCCCTGAATCGTGTCTCTCTCTCTGTCTGCCTTTTCAGTTCATCTATGACGAGAACGTGTGCTGGTACGTACCGACGGCCTCGTCGCTCCCGCTCTCTTTTTCCGAAGCGCTGGCGTCCTCACTGATCTCGGCCTTGTGCGCAGGTGGGAGTCTCTGATCCTGATCCTCATGTACGCCGTCTACATCCTCATCATGAAGTGAGCGCCGCCAGCAGACGCTCGAGTACCCGACCCCCCCCAGGGCTCCTCCCCCCGCCGCGGCCTCCTCTCACCGATGATCTTTATTTTTTTTAGGTTCAACGGTAAAGTGCAGCGCTACTTCAACCGTCAGAAGAAGACCTCTCTGAATCTGACCAACGGGCTGACGGGGAGCACGGACCTGGAGGACAACGTCACGTGCGACGCCACTGCGGTCCTGCTGAAGAAAGGTGAGTGGGCACAAGCTCTGGGTCGTTTTGGTTTGGTTTTTTTTTGTTTGTTTGTTTGTTTTTTGGGGCCTCAGTGATGCGGTGATGCGGACGTTTCCCGCAGCAAACTTCCACTGTAAGCCCTCGGTGCTGATGGTGGACGAGCTGCTGTCCGCGTACCCCCACCAGCTGAGCTTCTCCGAGGCTGGGATGAGGATCATGATCACGAGCCACTTCTCACCGAGAACGCGCCTCACCATGGCCTCCCGCATGCTCATCAATGAGGTACGAAGGCCCCCACTGCCCCCCAAAGACTCCAGGTAGATCATATTGCTTCATTCATCTTTTTCACTTACTCAGGGGATATTTCAGGTCAAAACCTAAATGAATGGGAAGTGAATCTTGATCTTCTTCAGAATATTGTGCTCAGTGCTTTCAGTCAGATATCCATCTGTTATTGACTACAGTCTGGGTTAGAGCTATTATCAGCCAATACTGGTATCAAAATGTGATACTGGAAATCCTTTCCTTTAACATTTTTTTACAGCACAAAAAACACATATGATCAAACTCTTCAGCTACTTCTCCTCTCACTCAAAACTATGAGAGGAAATTATTTCTGTTTTTGGGGAGGGAAACCCTGATAACAGTATTGTTTGATATTGGTATCGGAAATTAAGATTGGACAATATCAGTATGTTCCTTAGAAAAGGGTTAAAAATTGTAGAAAAGCCAATATCAAACATCGTTTAGGTTTGGAGGTAAATCCTAATCTGAACTAGAAAGCACTCGGAGAGCGCAGACCTCTGCCAAGTTTATATAAATTGCAATAAAATCCGTCTTCTGGATCAGATCCGGATCAGCCTTTGGAATATGATAGAGGATCCCATTGTCCATCCTTGAGTCACATCTCATGGGGTTTGGTCAATAATTAACAGATATTGAGAAACAACATTTTTGGCCCCATTGACCACAATGTTAACGAACATTTCAAAGTGATCCAGAATCCAGGATTTCTTGCGGATCACCCCCAAAATGAATTCAGTTCTTCCATTTCACATTTCCGACAAATCCTGAAAATGTCATCAAAATCGGTCCATAACTTTTTGAGTTATGCTGCTGGCTGACTGACTGACAGACAGACAGACAGGCAGACAGACAGACAGACAGACAGACATAGAAACTAGCATTAATCTCAATCTTTCTTAATCCCTCCCAGAGACAAAGGGTGATCAACACCACGGAGACTCGCGTCAACGTCATCACCAACGGTGACTCCGACTCGGCCGGCAGGCCTGCGGGGAGGCGGGGCTTAGACAACGGGACAGGCGAGCAGGGTTCCAACGGGCGGTGTCGGCCGCCGGGCCCGCGGTCCGGGACCGAGACGGAGGACGAGAGCGAGGACAGCGAGACCAAGGACGACGCGGACGCCGAGGGACACGAGGGCAGCGATGGCCCCATGGTGCCGTTCCGAGTCCCAGGTAACGGCTCGCCGGGCCGGGCCCTGCCGAGTAAACGCCGCTGACGTGCTTGCTGTCGTCGACCGTTGCCGGTCCCAGCCGGAGCGTGCGGCAAGCTGAGGTGGCTGCTGATGTGGCCCCTGTCGCTGCTCCTCTTCTGCACCGTGCCCAACTGCGCCAAGCGCCGCTGGGAGAGGTGGTTCCTGGTGTCCTTCCTGACCGCCACCATCTGGATCGCCGGCCTCTCCTACATCATGGTGTGGATGGTGAGTCCCGCCCCCCCCCCGATGAAATCATCTACCCTGCGACACCCGTGTGAGTGTGTGACCCCCCTGACCTTTGGTCCAGGTGACTGTCATCGGCTTCACCCTGGGAATCCCTGATGTCATCATGGGCATCACCTTCCTTGCAGCGGGCACCAGCGTTCCGGACTGCATGGCTAGTGTTATAGTTGCCAGACAAGGTACACACACACACACACACACACACACACACACACACACACACACACACACACACACACACACACATACATACACACACACAGAGCCCACATCTGTCATCAGTAGATTGTGCGCAGATGCTGACAGGTGGTGGTGGTGGTGGTGGTGGTGGTGGTGGTGGGGGGTTGCTGTCGTTGCTCCAGGTCTGGGAGACATGGCCATCTCCAACTCCATCGGCAGCAACGTCTTTGACATCCTGGTGGGCCTGGGTCTGCCCTGGACACTGCAGACGCTCTGCATCGACTACGGATCCAGCGTGAGTGTTCGCCTCAGCCTCGGGGCCCCCGAGCGGACCGCGGCCCCACCATCGGCTGTAACATTCGCCGCTAGTGGAGCGTTTTTGTTTTGTTTTTTTTCTGATAGGCGTGTGATCCGGGGGGGGGGCTGTAAGTTGTCGCTGGCCGATGCTCGTCAGGCTCATGAACTAAACATGCAAATTACAGGTACCGACAAATGACACAATCCGTTGTTTGTGTGGGTCCCCTCAGATTCATCTTAACAGCAGAGGACTCATCTTCTCTGTGGGACTCCTGCTCGCCTCAGTGTTTGTCACAGTAAGTAACTATTATTAACTCATAAGTTGATGCATATTTATCAGATGAGCCTGTGCACGTCGTCATGTTGCAAAAGGAAAGCACCATGCGGTCCTTTATATCCATCCCTCTGCACCCCCCCCCGCATCCATGCCTCCCGGTAACGGCGTCTCTCAGCTGGGAGGTTGACGCGTTAAGAGCGCCCCCTGCTGTCAAGCCTGAAACAATGCACAGCGGTCACGGACGGAAATGAGAGGCATCAGTAACATCTGCACGCACGCGTTATTTAAGAGTAATAATCAAAGTATTCATATAAAAACATGGCAAACAGATTTAAGATCTACTTTTAAAATGCACATTTTGTGCAGAGAAATGATCGCAAATACCAAATTGTTTTGAAATGTGAGTTATGCAGTCGAAAGTTGTACGTTTAAAGATGGATTGGCGAGGTTGACTGGACGCGCGGGTCAATGATGTGGTTTTCCTCACGCCCCCGCTCCGCTCCGCCCGCAGGTTCTTGCCGTCCATCTGAACAAATGGACGCTGGACTGGCGACTGGGCCTGGCCTGCCTCGTCCTGTACGCCGTCTTCCTCTGCTTCTCCGTCCTCATCGAATTCAACGTCTTCATCTTCGTCAACCTCCCCATGTGCCGAGACATCCACTGACCTCGCCGGCGTCGACGTCGGCCTCACCTTCCCTCTGCCCCCCCCCCCGGGAGGAATCTTTCACTTGGTTTCCAGTTCGCAGGCACTCGTGGCTGGTTGAAGGGTCGAGGCCTCTGCCTTCATACTCCGGTACATGACTCATGGTGGTGGTGGGGGGGTGGGGGGGGGGGGTGGTTTGGTGTTTTCTAACCACTTGAAAGAAAGCGTGACCTTCACGATGCCAACGATCAGGCTGAGGATGGCTGCGGTGAACTGGGCTGTATTTAGCACCAACACTCGGTGCAGGAGCTGCTCCCCTCACCCGACTGGCACACAGAGAGACGTCGTGGCCATTTTAGCGGGATTGTTCGTTACTCTGTTGGGACACAAGGTATTTTAAGAGCTTTTCTGTATATACCGTTACATTTACGATAATATCCGTTGATTTATGGAGTTCTTTTATGCACACTGGGATCAGCTTTGCACGACCTGGTGACCATATCTCATTTCTCTTACTTTTTTCAGTGTAGCATGCTGTGTTAATCCAGCTGTGTACGGTCTATATATTTAGCGTTATTCACAAATATAGTCAGTACTTTATGGTTTTCTTCCTCTCTTTTCCTGGTATATCTAGTGTATGTCCCTACTTTAAACACCCACGCAGGACAGGGAGCTCCCTGAAACCACCCAGCACTGTCACTTTATTAATGATTAATTGTTGCCTCTTACTACTGAGTTTTAAGTTCTAAAGATCTATAAAGTCTCTTGCAATATATTAAAGGTTTCATTTTTAGCCTCCGAGTTGAGTAAAATAAAATTATTACTTCTTAAAACCAAAAGTATTTTTAGACTAGGGTTAGGAGTGTGTGTCTGTGTGTGTGTGTGCGTGTGCGTGTGTGTGGCACAATTTTGAGGTGAACCAAGGACACTGCTGCTACTGGGAAGACATAATCATGATTTATTTATGAATTAATTTATTCAAGGATCATGTCTGAGCACCAGTTTCAGTCCTTTGGATCATATACCATGTAATGAATGACGTCATGTACCATACCTAATGAATAATATATAATCCAAGTACTGGAAACTGACTTGATGTTGTTTGTAGTTAAGAACTTAACCTTGTAATTTATACGTTTTGTAAAGCTCGGAGAGGTATCGCAGCATTTGTACAGTATGGTGTCACACAGACGATGATGCGCATGATGTTCATGTCGCCATGGAGATGTGGGTGTGATGAACTGGAAATCTTGTCACCGGAACTAACGTGGCTAGAAAGAATGACATAGAATGATAGGTTAGTACATGAAGTACATGAACTTAGACAACACTTTGCTTCGGAAACTTAAAGCTTGAATTCTTCTACCATCTTGTGTATTATTTGAGGCTTAAGAACAGGATGATTTTGGCCACTTTTGCTTGTATTTGAGCCAAAAAAAAACAAACAAGCAAACCCACAACTAGCTACAGTATTGACACAGTATTTGTTTTAGCATGTATTTGAAGAAGAATGTTTTTTTGGGGGTTTTTTTTGCACTTGATTAAACGGTGAAGGAGAACCTGTGACGGCCACCAAAGGGCGCTGTAAATACGTTGCACCTTCAGAGTGGAGCGTCGTTTTACCAGAGAAAATAAATCCTTTTCAAGTAGCGTACTTAGAAACAAACACACATTTGGTTGATTTGTGTTTGATAATACTGTACATATCAAATACATAGGCTATGGTGAACTCAACACTGTAATATAATTTGGTGAGCAGTTATGTATACAGTGTTAAGAATGTAGTGCAGCAGTTCATTCCAGTGTGGTTTAATGTCCGTTGAATTGTCTGTAAATCCTCATCTTTGTACATGAGGACCTCTGGGCATTTGTTTGCAGTGGTCTTCTTACAATAAACTGATTTACATACACAAAACATCACATCTCCGAGCTCTTCATTATAGAAGTGGTGAAAATAATTACATAGGTAAAATAAGGCATGTATCTGAGGAGGTAAAGAGGATAGAAGAAGAGAATTTAAAAAAAATGGCCATGAGTCCACTTTAATAAATAATTAAGTGCAGTTGTCAGGTTTACTTTCATGAAATTCCAAAAAAAGAGACGCCCTCAAATGGTTCGTTTTTGGGCACTTTCCCCATTCCCAGAGCCCTCTGGGGTGTCACATTACAGCTCTCCTCCTCCTCCCCTCTTTCTTCCCCACCTCTCCTGCTGCTGCTGCTCCTCCTCCTGTCCTCTCACCTCCCTGTGTTTCTCACCGTGGTCCTCACATGAACATGTAACCGCACACTTAAATGGGTCACGGAGGCTCCTCACGCAGGAAAACATCTGGAACACCACACCTTTCTGCGCGCACTCCAACCAGGGCGAATCGATTCGATGGTGCTGGAAAGCTCCGCTTTAAGGTGAGTTGAAGCCTCAATTTTCCAACTTTTCCCAGATGTTTGATTTGTCCAGGATTACAAGAAAGTAAATATTTTCTTGCCTGTTTAGATGAGTTTTTCTCGACAGACGTTTTCTCATTAGACTTTATAAATGTTGATTTGGCAGATTGAGGTCATAACTCCTTTCAAACTGTTTATTTACCAGTGCGCCTCCCACCTTCTCCCACAACTGGACCCATCGCTTCCAGCTTTTGACTGCTGCCCCAAGCAAAATGAACACACACGCACACACACACACCCCCACCACCATGTTTAAAGCCCCTCGTCACAGGATCCCACAGCTAAACACAAGCGCTTAGGCGCTCAGAGGAAAGCGCATTAACGTAAAGAAACAATGCTCCGAGGAAACTGCAAGTTGTTCCTCGCTGCTTTCTTAATTATATACAAGAGCACGGTGGGAGCATCCACATGTAAACACTGTAAACACACGGGCACCGCTTGGAAAGGTTTCTGCTAAATTATAGGTTGAGCCTTCTTTTCCTCTTTTTCCGTTACTTGAGAATAGCACATTTTAATACACACTCAGTTTTGGGGAAAGCTATTAAAATCAGTGTTTTGTTCATCGTGAAAACGTACTGGAAAGAAGCTCAGTCAGAATTTCAGTGGTCTAAGAACCAGGAAGCAGGTCTTCCACTATTGTTAAAGAACTTGTCCAGGGTCGGGGTTATATTTTTCCAGGCACACACCATTGCACTCCTCAGAAGCCTCGGAGGCTGAGCTGCTGAGGTTGGGCCAGACGGCGTCAGTCTGCTGCAGATGCCGAGGAGAGAGGAGTGTTTACGGACGTCTCAGTCCTGTTTGAAGATGCACTTCGGCCAAGAGATCAGACTAGATCTCAGAGACTCCTCATTAGTGGCCATTTGAATACCATAGTGAATAACTGGATCCAGACTGGGTCATCTACAGCAGGAATGTGGGAAAACCCAGGCCACGAGATCCCCCACCCAACCGAGGTTTCTCACCTGCCAGGCTGACAACGCCTTCACCTGGGGGCCACTCCCTTGGTGAATGCTGGGTTTGCGCCTGGGAAGACACAAAATCCGACTGGGTTGTGGCCCTAGTGGACCGGGTTCAGACGTACCTCTTCTACAGCCTGCATCTACATCCCAGTCCTTTAATCCAGCAGGGTTTTATGTCCTACCAGGCACCTCCTTTCACCTGGGATCTCAGTTTCCTTTGGGGAAAAACTAGGTAGGACAGAAAACCCGGCTGGACTTTAACCCTTCTGGACTGGGTTCCCACACAACCGGTCTGCAGTATGAGATGTTATCATACTGTCACAACATTTATGTTTTAAACTTAGACATCCCCCTGTGATTAGTGTGCTAATGACACATTAAAAACAAAGTTAATGTGGTGTTTACCTAACTTTTATGTGTCGGACTGCCGTGAACCCGTTGGGCAATTCCACCCATGTTCCCGTTCAGCCCTTTTTCTGCCTCAACAAACACTCAGTTGATGTTTATCGGTGTAATCAGCTAGTTTCCTCATTTCAGCTTCTTAAGAAACGCTGGGATTAGCGGCGCTGCAAAGCCACTTATTTTCCAGACAAAGACCAAGTTCAGGAATTCTCCTAAAATAAATTAGCAGAAGGGATTTTCATGCAAATCTTCGTCGGCGCCGCGTCTGTGATGTTGAACACATTTCAAGTCACCCCAGAAGTTGCGACTGTGCGAATGCTAACAGACCTTTGCGTGTTTTTACCAGACTACCAAAGTCATGTTTAGAGGTTGACTCGTGGGTCAGATCAACTTTTTGACCGAGAGAAATTCTTTTTAGAAAAACAAAGCAGTCTTAACATTTTATCACGGAGTAAGAAGAGTTCAAATTCCTCTATATTAAAAAAAAATCCCTCTTTTTCTTCAGAGAGAAACATTGACCCGAATTCTACTCTGCAGCCAAACACACGCACACGCACACACACACACATAAAAAACACCCACACATAAAAAAGGGAGGTTTTGACACTGTTCCTGCCCTTAATCAAAAACGTGAAGTTCCAGCCCGAAGCTTGTGTTTCAGAGGCACACGCGTGCTCCAACACGAGCTCTGTGGGGGAGTTATGTGCAGCTGCCTGCAGGTCTGTCACAGTGAAGCGGGGCTTTCTGCGTAAACACGAACCTGTGTTATTTATGGACCTCCACCAACCTGAGGTAGATCAAGTGCTCTAAAAGGCTGGAAACATGGTAACTCATCGTTTCAGGAGGTGCATAGTTGCAATGCAATTTGGTCTTTGCCACAAGAAAAATGTTACATCACCATAAGAATAAATAATATCTATATGAGTCTTTATCCTCAACAATGTTCATTTAAATACTGAGATACTTCATACTGAAGAATCAGGGACTGTTTGCCATTCATAACATTCTTAAGCTATTAGCTCTTCCGAAACTTTAGGACAACACAGATAAGACCTTTGGTCTCATTGGGATCATCATCACACCCTGTTGTCATGGAGTCGTCTACAATAAGTGGGTCATCACTGGCTGTGTCGTTTTATTGTGTTTTAGTGCGCGAGAAGAGGACTGGAAGTGAAAGGATGGACTAAATAACAGGCACACGCGCGTATTCTGACATGATTTCATACAGTTGTACGCACGCATCCAGACAAAAAACTTCCAGACAGTCTGGCGGGTGTGCACGTAATGACTCTGCCAGGCGGCGGGATCCAAATCAGTGGTCAGGACCGTGGCAAAAAAGCAGACAGGAATCAGATTCGTACAGGAAACAGATAGGGAAGTTTACTGGAAAACTGAGAGAGAGAAGATAATGTGGTGGGGAAGACAGGAAGGAGATGATAAGAGTGAAGGGGGGGTGAAGAGAGAGAGAGATTCGGTCCGTCAGTCCGTCCAAGCCCCCTCTAAGCCTCTGGAACTCTGGCACAGGCCAAAAAGTGGAGTTTTCTTCGGCTGCATTAAAACCTCAGTGTGCTTGTGACCCACAGAGCTCCAGCCTCTGCCGACAGGGTCAGCGATGAGCACGCAGCGGGCCTGAGAGTTCTCCAGCGGACCGGAGCCCAGCATGGCCTTCAGGCCCGACAGTCCTGCCCTCCGCCCTCTGGACCGGAGCGGAAGCTTCTTTAAGGTAAACCCAGGTCCCAGCACGCTGGATGGAACCCAAACAGAAGGGTGACCCGTTAGCTTTGTCCGAGGAAACTAAACTATGAATCTGTTGTGGTTTTTTTTTTTAAATCAGAATTGAACTCACACTCGCAAAAAGATCCTGAAACCGAATTTTCTTCCCTGCTGAAAAGGGCCTGCACTTCTAACAGCTTCTTTTCTATTTTAAACGATCAAAACACAAACAAAGAGAAGCTTGTAGAAAGTAAATAAACACAGTTTACGTCGACGTTGATACTTTTTTTCCCAGGAAAATATTTTGCCCACGTAATTTGGTGGAAACACGCTGCGGTTTTCCTAAATCCCAGGTAAATGATAAACGTTCCTGTGGTTAAAAAAGGGGGGGCTTGGGTTTTCAGGGACGTATTAGCTGTGTTATTTGCATTCCCTTAAAGATTTAATACAATAGTAATAATATATAATCATGGCTACGTAATGCCTAAATCAGCTAAGTTGAGTTGCTCAAGCTTCTATAGACACTGAATGTTTCTGTAAAGCGCTGATGGTTATAACAGATGCTTTATAAATAAAGTTGAATTGAATATACTTTTTCCAAATTCCAAACACTTAACTGCCCTCGCTTGAGTCCTAAGCTCTGCCAGACCCACCACTGATGCTTTTAGATTTAATTGGCCCACATCGAACCATCGCGTCCACCCGCGCAGCTCGTAGTAGTGGCCTTTGTGAAGCCTCGGCTCAGCTCTTCAGTTCATTGATGGTAAATCTTCATGCGTCATCACGTTCAAACCCACAAATTGTTCCGGTTTAAAATGGCCTCTAAAAATAGAGGATTATTAAAAAAAAACAAAAAAAACACCTTTTCTTTTCTTGTCTGTTTCCTGCCTGTTGGAAATGAGGTCAGTGCATAGGAAATGTAACCACCCGAGCAACAGTGCAGCTGTTTTTTTGTTTTGTTTTGTTTTTTTTAACTTTTCCTTCTTCTTTTTCCACTCTGAGCCTCTTCTTCTTCCTTCTTCCAGCTGATTGACACGTTTGTGGTGGAGATTGGGGAGCTGAACAAGGAAATGGTGCAGGCGCCTCCGACCACCGACGAGGAGCTCACGGACCTGCAGGGGTAACTCTGCGAGGATCACTTTTAACTTTATGTCCGCCCTTTTTTTGGTGGATTTTCTGGATGTTGCTGCTTTGCTCAGATGATTTTTAATTTTTTTTTTTTTTTTTTTTTGTAAATATACATTTTTAAACGCTGCAGTTGCTCGAAACCGCCAGCAGTGGGCAAACTGACTTCACTGTGTGTGTCCTCCAGGCTGGAGAGTCAGGGGAGCAGGGTTC
This sequence comes from Lagocephalus sceleratus, assembly GCA_911728415.1. Classification (NCBI taxonomy): domain Eukaryota; kingdom Metazoa; phylum Chordata; class Actinopteri; order Tetraodontiformes; family Tetraodontidae; genus Lagocephalus; species Lagocephalus sceleratus. The sequence continues at coordinate 4,845,046 of CAJVRN010000232.1, read as the reverse complement.
ATGTGCAACCACCCGGCTGCGTCGGAGTCGGGGGTGAGAGGGACTCCGGCTATGACTCCTTAAGGAGGAGGATGAGTGTGTTGGACCGGCTGTCTCTCACCCACCCGGTATGGCTGCTGCTGACAGTCAGTGAAGAGGAGGCCACGCATATACTCCTCAAACAGCCCCCAGGGGTCAGTGGCAATGAGTTCTTGTCTAAATGTACACCGTTATTATACATATATTATTATTATTATTATCCACTGCATTGTATCAGGCTTTGGGTTCAATTTTCAGGTCTTCCTGGTGAGGAAGGCGGCTGTGGTGCAGAGGAAGGTTCTGTCTGTACGTGTCGAAAAGGTCCAGTCGGACGATGCCATCAGCCACTTTCCCGTCAGAGAGAACCAGTACAGTGAGTACTTGTACAGGCCAGTATGGTGCCTGCCTCTACATGAGGTCACAGTGAGGCTGAAGTCTCGCAATTGCCATTAAAAAAAAAAATCACAGGCATTTAACAGAAGGACAACAAAGCCAAACACACCCTACAGCCCAGTGTTGTGGCTCAACACACAACATCAAAACCCAAAGTCACCGCCAGAACCATTCAGCCACCACCAGTATTTTCTCCATTTAATATAGAATTGATACATAAATTTTCTTTTTTTTTATGGTCCGATCTGACTGTACGTTTCCTTTCTTTGCAGCCTTTTCTCTTCAGGGCTCTGAGATCAGCTTTGCCGACCTGTTTCGCCTTGTTGCTTTCTACTGTATCAGCAGGTAAATGTTTGTTTTGCTCTACTTTGAGGTCATGCATGTCCAGCCTCCTCTGACGTAGGCTCAGAGGGATGGAGCCTCGGCGGATACGAACAAGGTCTTCTTGAATAAGCAGGTGGAGCAGACAGGAAGTCATCTTTTACTGTATCGGGTTTCTTGGGGTGGAAAACAAAGGGTGTGGTATAAATCTGTTTCTGTTGATGAAGCTTGGAATGATCAGGATTAAAGAACCAAAATTATAACTTCTTATTTTACATATACTGCGTGCCAAAAGATTGTAGATATGAGATTAATTTAAACTCTGTGGATCCCAGCAAAAATCTAAAAAGGAGCCCACACCTCACCTTTAATGCATTAGCATGGCATTTATTCTGCATTCTATCACTCTGATGTAGTTTTATGACTGAGCTCATAAAAGAATGCAACATTAACATATGTGTGTCAATGATCTGTGCGTTGCGGATTAAGGGATGTCCTGCCTTTCACACTTAAACTGCCAGAGGCCATTGCATCTGCAAAAACCCAGAAGGAGCTGGAGGAAGTGGCTCAGCTTGGAGCAGGTGGGTCTGACGGTCAATTTTAATGGAATTTTAATTTTCTAATCTGACTTTAAGATTAAATAAGCAAACTCTGATTAGCTTCACGGACGACTGCCGCCCCCCAAACTCTGAAAACTGGCGGGATGGGTTCATTTGCCTCGTCCTGTTTGTTTTGGGTTTTGTTTTATTTACAGATTTAGTTGTTTTATCTGCCGTCTTCTGTGAAAATATGAGTCAGTTTCCTACAGCTCACCGTTGGAGTGAAGAGAGCGGCGGGTGGAAAGCTACAGGAGTCTTTGCGTTGTGTACGTGCTCTTATCTCACCACACTTAGAAAAAGTATTTAAAACACACATAGGACACTCTCTAACACACGTACGCACATATAAATGTGTGAGTGTCACGTCTGAGTGGACGTGGCTCCACTTCTTTCTGACATGAAGGGGAGAGAGTTTAAAAAAAAAAAAAAATGTTGTAAGTGTGAGCCAGCTTCAGTTTTTTTTTTCGGAGGAACGTCGACTAATCCTGGAGGGAAACTCCCTGCTGCTCTCGTTCTATTTAAAGTTACATATTCTGTGTTTTGGAATCCGGACACGCACATGTGAAACACACACACGTTACAGGCTCACATTGTAGATAGACCATAGACCTTAGGTATAACCAAATTTAGTGTAGTTATTTCAATTGATGCTAATAATAGAACACAAGTTAGTAAATAGTAGTGTAACACTGGACTCCAACCACTAAGTATACAAAGAGTCTTGCTTCTGGTCTTGTTTTGTGCAAATATTATCACAAACCACCAGAATAATTCAGTGGGACTCGCTGCCATGTTCAGTGTCATTACAAATATACAGAAAACAGCAAATTCATTTAACATGAACCACTCAAAAGCTGGGGGGGGCTGCAGGAAAGCACTGTACTCTGTCATAGCTGAGAGGAAAAGAGAGCAGGAAGAGGGAGTGGTGGAACTAAAACTGTTTGCTGTGGAGCTCCTAGCACCTCCCACCCGGTGATTAATGCGAACAACTCCCTCACTGTTGCACAGCCCAGAGACATGGAGCAGAGCTCGCTGCGCTGCTGCCAGCGGCCACATAAACTCAGGCAGAAAGGCGCGGGGGCAAAAAAAATAATGAGGGACCTTTAGGACAGCAGGTAAGACGCAGCTCGGACCGGAGTCCAGGCTCCCTTCAATGTTGACTTTCCTGGAGTTTACTCTTCTGGACCCTCGTGTGTGTCAAAGGACATTTCCTCTGTGGAAACTTTCAGAGCAAACTGTTGGATTGTAGTTTAATGTTTTGTTTCCTCCAGGATTTGGGATCATTGTGTTTGATTTTGCTGTAGATTTTCTAAAAAAAAAGGAGGTTATTTGTGATGGCAATACAGTCAAAGTTAAAGGTATTCTTAAAATCTCCTGGATTCTAACATAAAATGTGTGGGTTTTTTTTAAATGAAGTTACTCAACGCTAAATGATTATTATTATTATTATCAAAGTCTGATTATGTGGAATTTAATCTGCACTAATTATGATTGCAAAAGCGCCGCTTTCTGGAGACATCAACATGTGTCCCTACTCGTTTTATGTCTGTGATGCAGGATTCTGGGACTCGGCGTTGTGCAGCCAGCGCCACTGCCCCCACCGCCCCCTGAGCCGAACCCTCAGCCCCCAACCCAACCGCAGGGGGGATCGGGACGGACGCTCCGAGACCCACAGCGACAGCGCGCCCCCGACCCTCCGCTCCGGGCCTTCCGGCTCTTTTTTCCCTCTGGAGAGGAGGCGCTCCAGCGGCCCTCTGTGTTTCCTCAACCCTCTATTTATCCAGACCCACCACCGCCCCCACCAGCATCGCCGTGAGCCCCCCCCCTCCTCATATGCTGGTAATTCCGAACGCGGCACTGAAGAGGTGCTGGAGGCGGCAGCGGGCGAGCCGTCGGGCGGCGCTCGGGACGACGGCGAGGAACCCCCGGACAGCGTCAAGCTGAACAGCAAACCGCGGCTTCCTCCCCCCCGCCCCCCTCCCCCGCGCTCCATGCCTCATCGACGCCCCGCCCCGCCGCCGCCTTCACCCGCCGCCGCCGCCTCCACCGCCAAGCCCAAGAGCATGCCGGAGGCCGGCGTGCCGGCGAAGCCGCCCCAGTCCTCCAAGAGGCGCCCGGCCCCTCAACCCCCGAAGGGGGTCAGGCCCGCCGGCCCCCCGCGGCCTCCAATTCGCCGGCCCCCCCGCCCGCCAACCCGCCCCCCCCGAGACCAAAGAAGCCCGACCTGGAAGCTCTCCGCTGTCACATCGCGATGGAGGACGAGACCATCGCCGAGGCCCTGTCCCGGGCTAGGCTCCCCACCTGCAGACCCCCCCTCGCCGACGGGGCCGAGACCAACGCCGACAGCCTGTCCGTCCCCCAGGCCGGGGGACGCCAGCGCCTCAGCGACATGAGCATGTCCACTTCTTCGTCCGACTCCCTGGATTATTCGCCGTCTCCCGGGTATTCCCTCGGCCTGGGCGGGCCTCCCCAGCACCTCGATCACCGGGACGCGGTGGAGGACAGCAGCGAGGACGACGACAACGAGGACGAAGACGAGGAGGAGGAGGAGGAGGACTACGGGGTGGGCCTGGAGACGGACCTCGAGATGCGTCTCCGTCAGTCGTCCAAATCCCAGAGGAAGAGGATCAGCGTGAGCCTGGGCGGAGGAGCTTTCATCCTCCCCAGGGCCCTGAAGGGACGCTTCCAAAAGGTCAGCGGAATGCTCAGCTCCCTGGTGACCCCGGAGAGGCGAATGGTCAAGAAGATCACCGAGCTCTCCCAGGACCGGGGCTCCTACTTCGGCTCGCTGGTGCAGGACTACATCAGCTTCGTCCAGGAGAACCGAGGCTGTCACACATCGGGGATCGACTTCCTGCAGACTCTCAGGCAATTCATGACGCAGACGAAGGCTTACCTGTGCCAGAGCTCGGAGCTGGACCCCCCCTTGGAGTCGCTCATACCTGAGGACCAGATTGGTAAGCGGACTGAGGTCGTCGCGGGACTGCACGTGTGTTGACTTGTGCGTCGCGTTTTAGTCATCACAGGACGCTTTCCTTCTGCTTTTTAAGCTAAGTCTAAAATTCTTGTGTTCGCTTTTGGCATGAACGTGAAAACGCTTTCCCCCCGCGGCGGCCACTTTATGACTGGTTCTCCATATTAGTCTGTGTCATTAGTGGTGTTGAGTTACATAAATGCCAGCGTGCTGTGATCCGCTGAGTTATTTTCGTGCTGGCGTCGGCTCTCAGTACAACTAAGGGTCGAGGCAAAAGGAAGAAAATTCAATTGATAAATAATGGAAAAAAAAAAATAAGACTGGTTATGACTTGATAAAATACAGGCTCTTAATGGTCATTATCATAAGACTAAAAGGCAGCCCTGTCTAAGGGGGTCCATCCATGTCAAAGGACTCTTCACTGGACTGTTTGTATAATGTGTACACTGATTTTCTTTGTACTCGTCTTGAGGCCATTGTTCATTGTTGTTGAGGAATGTGATCTCCTGGTCCAGGACAGCGAATGGTGTCTCCTCATGGTAGAGTGAAGATGTGAAGGGAGTTTTTTTTTTTGTTCGACGGCAACCGCAGAGTTTAAGAAGTACCCGTTCGCTCGGCGCAGCCGCCCCCCCCCCCGAGGGCGAGCGTTCGTGTTCCAGTGGTGTGTCACTGTAGCCCAGTTTCCTCCCACCACGTGCACATTAGGGTAATTGTAGCCTTCAAATTTCCTCTCGTAGTAAATACATCTCAGTTGAATACGAAGAGGAAGCTTCTGAAGGAGTTATTGAGATAAATTCTGATTAGACACATCTCCCAAGGCTGTTCACATAGTTCTCATGTTGAACCGGGTCTAACTCCACCCAGACCTCCGTTCACCCACAGCTATTTGGCTTTGGAGTGAGCGAGGCATATGGTGCTGACTCACTGTGAAGGCACCTACATTCCTCTGCAGGAGCAGGTTAAATATTGTTTGGACAAGTGGTGCGATTCCACTTTTCCGCGTTGCACAATGGCATATTCCGCACTTGGAATGGAAGCAGGAGATGCCGATGCATGAGCGGATGCGTCAGTGTTGAGATTAAACAATAAGGCACAATTGTGCGGATATAACATTCTGTGCATAGCTGAGGTGGGCAGAAAGCCCTGTGTGGGTGAGATACAGATAAAGTCATTGAGGGGGTCAGACTTTATTGAATGAAGTAGCCTCCTTGTAAAACCCGATACCAGTATAAAAGAGCGGTTGCCCTTCTGAGGAGCGCCGTGTGGTCGACAGCTTCTGTCGCTGTCACTTCTCAGCTGTCTCAGACGTAGGTCGAATCGGTCACCCTGTTATGATATGTGATTATGCCTACACCCTGTTGCTCCGGTGTAGTCATTACCGATGATCAGCATCGATAATCTTTTCCTGTGTGTCTGATCCTCAACACTAGACCAGGTGCTTGAGAAGGCCATGCACAAAAGTGTCCTAAAGCCACTGAAGAGTGTAATCGAGGGGACCTTACATGATTTCCAGGTAACACAGACAAATCCATCTATCAATCAATATACCTTTATACCTATCTCTCTCTCTGTATATATATATATATATATATATATATATATATATATATATATATATATATATATATATATATATATATATATATATATATATATATATATATATATATGTATGTACACAAACATATATGTGTGTATGTATAAATATGTATGTGTATAAACATACACAGATGTGTATGTATGTATGTGTGTGTATGTGTGTATGTGTGTATGTATGTATGTATGTATGTATGTATGTATGTATGTATGTATGTATGTATGTATGTATGTACACACACATATATATGTGTGTATGTATGTATGTACACACACACACATATATGTATATGACCTGGAGGACTGATTAAATGAATCTTGACATCAACTCTAAATTCCTGCAGGTCAACAGTGGAGCTTGGCAGCAGCTAAAGGAGAACCTGGCCCTGGCAAAGGCCAAGAGACCCCAGGAGCTGGGAGTGGACGGGGCGGTGCTGCCCGACGCCGTCGCCATTGATAAAATCCGTCAAAAGTTTCTGAACATGAGGAAGACGTACTCCCCGGAGAAAAAGGTGTCCTTGCTGCTGCGTGTGTGCAAACTCATTTACTCCGTCATGCAGGATAACTCAGGTGCGGAACCAGTTGGACGAGCAGGGCAGCATTGGTCTCGTCCTCCGCTGCTCCTGTCTGACCTGTGCGAAGCGTCACACCCACCGTCCTCTCCGTCCGCTTCCTTCCAGGCAGGATGTACGGTGCCGATGACTTCCTGCCCATGCTGACGTACGTCGTGGCTCAGTGCGACGTGCCTCAGCTGGCCACAGAGGTCGAGTACATGATGGAGCTGCTGGACCCGTCGTTGCTGCAGGGAGAGGGTAGGTTCTCAGCTAGCTCTTCATTCATCCCCACATTTTCTTTGGCTGTTTCATCATTTGAAAACGACACGCCCTTGAGTTCAGCAAAGGAGCAACTTTAGAATTTGCAGCATCAACTTAGAGCACTCAATTCCCCACATATAAATAATGATAGTTTTAAAAAGATTAGAAAAAGTGAAAGACACATGTATCACTTGTGTTTGTAAAATCCCTCCACTTCTGCAGCCTGTCTTGTCATCGTGTTGACAATTTAGTCATCACACACACACAGTCTTGTTTGAGTGACTACTATAACTCTTCCTGAGTGTTAAGATAGGAGCAACAAGAAGACACAAAGATGGTACAAACCATAAAAGGTTCTTTTCACTATAATTAACCGTGTATTCACTTTAACTAACCTAATATTTGCCCCGTGAGGTCAGCTAGATCATAGTGCGTTGGTGTGAGGTCAATGTTGTGTTTGTTCCAGCCTAATGTATAAAACGCCCATTGAAAACCACGAAAGGGGAAGTGCGGAATTGTTTTTATAATGGGAGGAAAATGCTTCCAGTTACATGGGTGAGAAGTGGTTGAGGTCCGCGTTCGGCCACATGTCCTCTGTCCTTATATAACAGTCGCTTTCCAACAAAATATACAGCGGATAAAAAGTGGAGGGTGGAGCTTTAACAGTAGTTTTAAAGCAAATGTAGAGTCTGAGATTTTACAGAAAGTTATATTTGTTGGAATTTAAAACCCAAATGTAATGTAATTAGTACTGCTGGGAATAGTGTGAACTGGGTGGTGTGATAAGATGGATGGATGGATGGATGGATGGAGCTCTTGCGTTTAAGTTATTTTATACAGGTATGGTTCAATGACCATGTGAGCTTGACCATGAAGGTTCAGGAAGGGAAAATAGACCCAGCAAAAGTTCTTAATGGCGCAGATAGGAAATTCCAGTCTATGAATTTCAATGGTCTGGACGAGTTTCAGAGGGGATCCCTGAAGCCCAGAGTCAACGTGTCTGGGGTGTGACTGTGAATGGAGAAACACCCATTGTTGTGGTGACTGGTCCTGTTTTTGTCCTCCGCACATTGAAACCCTGTCTCACGTGATTCTACAGGTGGGTACTATCTGACCAGTGCTTACGGAGCTATGGCCCTCATCAAGAACTTTCAGGAGGAGCAGGCGGCCAGGGTGCTGAGCTCCGAGGCGAGGAACACTCTGCACCAGTGGCACCGGCGACGCACCGCCCAGCGCTCAGCGCCATCCGTGAATGACTTTCAGGTATCACACCTGACCTGAACCCACCATGAGCATCCAGGCAGTGAGTCTGAACTGACCCAAATCCACACACGTTCAACCTCACAAGAAGAGATGCATGAAAGCAAAAACAGCTGCATGCGAAGCTCCGTGTGTATTGAAGTAGACGCCCCCTGGTGGTGAATTTAACATCTGCATGTATTTTCTATTTCATATCATTTGCATGTTTTTCTGCAAGAGAAAGAAAGAATTTATTGTTTGTTTGTTAACACAGCACCTTCCGTCTCTCTATAGAATTATCTCCATGTGGCCTTGCAGGTGGACACGGGCTGCACAGCCAAAACCCTGCTCGTCAATCCGTACACGACCACAGAAGAGGTTTGCTCACTCTGCGCTCAGAAGTTAAAGATCCAAGAGCCTGAGCAATACGCACTGTTTCTGGTTACCGAGGAGCTGAGGCAGCAGCTCGCTCCTGACACACATCCCCAGCGAATCAAAGCTGAACTCCACAGCCGACCCGGAGCACACACCTTTCACTTCCTCTACAGGAAGGCCCCCAACCTTAACCTTTGCATCCCAGCCAACGGCCACAATGGAGAGTGTCTTCAGATTCACTAGAGGAGGAAGAATATATCTACACTTGATCCAGATGCCTTCATTTGCTGGCATTCTATGAATTATTTACATTGTTTTCTGTGGAGAAGGTTTCCAGGATGTGAAAAAGGGGTCCACGAAATAAAGTGCAGATGCGAGACAGCATAATGCCTTTGAGATCAGAGGATTTAATGTCAAGTGGAAAAGAGGTAGGATGGACTTCAGAAAGTGTCACGACGGGTTTAAACTGAATGTTTAAGCTCTAGAGCTGGTTTGTTTTGTTGTTTGCTGTCACTGGGTGCATTCAAACAAGTTCAACATAGTGATTACATTTAGTTACATTCGGTTAAGATTTTTACATTAAAGCTTGATTTACTGAGGAACTGCTGTAGGTGTGTGTGATATATGTTAACGTTCTACAATTGCTGGCCAATTGTAACTTGAATGTCTATGTATAAATATTTTTATATTCAGACATTTTTTTTGCATACTTTCAGACTGGAGTCATTAAAGAGCTTACTGTCTGTGGATTTATGCGAGCTCTTTTAAGAGGCCATGTTCTATTGTAAAACACACATTGATGTACTGGATGCTGTATGAAACGCAGACTGAAAAAAATGCATTAAAGCTTCCATGCCAACAAGGCTCACTGCAAACTCCATCACGGCTCAGTTTTTTTTTAAGAAGCACTTTCATACATTTTTGCAAAATCAGAAATCCAAGCAGAAAGGAGCGGGACAGAAGGAAGAGAAGAACGTCCCCATCTGTTTACAAGAAGCCGAGCAAAATTCTCTTTGGTGCCCGAGGCTATTAAATATTTACTGAACTAAGAGGAGCATAAATGCCATGTTGGCACATTGTTGAGCACGTCACTCGATCTGCTCTGAAAATGATGCTTACAAAGCTCTGCACAGGTTAAGCAGCAACTTTTCAGTCTCTACTAATGGCACCAGTGTCTCCAGTCCTCATCTGACAAGGTTTTCGGTCCTCCCAGGTGGAAGACCTTCTTCCCCAGGGTAAGTTAGACAGAGATTGTCCACCTGGTAGATCAGAAAACCCAGGCCGGATCGCGGCCCTTCCACACGGATTCCAACACCCCTGCTTCAGAAGCAATGTTTCCTTTCAGGGGTGTCGGAGTTCGGTCCTCGAGGGCCAGGATCGGGCTGGGTTTTCCGACCTACCAGGTGGATCTACCAGGTGGAAATCTGCTTTTGGTGGATCTACCAGGTGGAAATCAGATTTCCACCTGGTAGATCCACCTGGTAGGTCGGAAAACCCGGCCAGATCCCAGCCCTCGAGGACCAAACTCCGACACCTGTGTTCTACAGAAAACCGTTTTTCCATTGAGAACCATTGCAAAGAGCAGCTGTTGTGATGTATGTATCTGATAAATCACTGTACTGACCCCATGATAGTACCACTGCCTCAAAGGTTTACACCAGGGGTCTCCAAACTGTTCCACAAAGGGCCGGTGAGGGTTTTTGTTTCAACCAGTCCAGCACACCCAGTTTGACCAATCCGCTGTCTGAAGACTCAGATGAGTTGATTAAATAATTCAAGTCTGGTGCTGCTGCTGCTGGGTTGAACAAGAACCTGCAGCCGCACGGCCCTTTGGGGAAGAGGTTGGTGACCCCTGGTTTACACTGTTAATATAACAAAATTCCTGTGCACCAAACTAAGCTTTATGTTTGATGAGTTCTTCAGAATGTTCAGTAGTATCAGATCAATCACTCAATCAGTGAGAGAACTGAGTAATGGTCATTGTTGGAGAACTTCCTTGTGTTGGATGTTGGATTATGTGCTATACTCTTCAGGCTCATGCACGTGTGTATTTTAGGCACTCTGCACCAGTCAGCAGAGTTGAATCATGAGTCCTAAAACCTGGCGTGGTGGTGATCTTCAGTGCTTTGACCACTGAGGTGAAGTCGGCGGAAATGCACCATGAGGCGCTGAGCGAGGCGCTGCCCCGTGAAAATGAGGGCTGAAATGTCAAGAACGCATACGTGAAGGACATTGGTCGCTGCAATGCGGCCGGAGACGGCAAAAGGTAGACAATCCCGTCTTCCTGAAGTGTGGAGACGGACACACCACTGGATGTGCTTGGACCTGTAGACCTGTGTCAAGCTGAAGTTTAGCAATTATGGTTATTGAAGGGAAAAAAAATGGATGAATAAATGAAACTCTACTCACCCTGTCTATTTTTATCAATCCTGCCCCGGTTCGGGGCACGCAACATGAGTCAGACTGTGACGTTGGGAGTGACAACATCTGTGGGAGAGGAAACCCCCCCCACCAGTGGCAAGGTCGTCAAGTCTGCCTCGAAGGCACATGAGGGCGAACGAATGTTGGGGAGGGCTGCTGTTCCCCTGAACGCCATGAATGCACCAGCCACAGCTTCTGTACAACATGATCAAAACAGGGTTCCACCACAATTTCAATGGTCAAATTCAAGCACTTTTGAGGGCCATTTTCAAAATTTTCCAGCACCTTCTTGGTGGGGTAAAATGCATATTTGCAGTAATATATGTACTTTCATTTTTTTTCTCACAATGATATGCATTTTATAATTCTATAAACATCTAAAATCATGTTTCATAAAAGCAAAAAGTTTAGAAATTAGGACACAACATTGGTGTTCTAAGGGGTTCATTTTTCAAGGACTTCAACTAAAAGTTGAGCACTTTTCAGGCCTTGAAAACAAAATGTTGAACTTCAAGGTAACTGTCATTTTGAATGTTCAAGTGTCACTTAAGTGAAACAAAACAGCCCATTATTCGTTGCACTGTTGTCTCTGAACCCTCTTAACATTTTGGTGAATGATGATCTGAAAGCAAAAAAAAACATTCATAGATTTTCATTTATTGAATAAGAAGTAAAGTTCACTTGGATTTTCATTACATTACAGGCTTTGATAGTCTGGGAATATGAAGTGTTGGTATGTGCACATAATTTAAATAAATTAAATGCCACAGAATGTTAACATGTCGATGGTGTGTTGTACGGACAGTAGCAAAATGATATGTGAATAGTTAAAAAAAAAACACTACATCAAATTTGAAAGGAGACGAAATAAGGGCAGCAGAAGCAATTCTGTTTAGAAACCTAATGCACTTTTCAGGATAATGTTGAATGGTGGTAAATATGTATCGTAAAACAAGGCACCTTGATATCAAACATTTCTTTCAAACAGTGCAACTGACTCTCAGCTAGAAGGAAATCAAATGTAACATTTCTCAGGGTTGATGTAGGAGCTGAGGTCTTTGACTTCCGATGCACATGTTTGGAGTTGTCTTAATGACAGGGCAAAGACTGTTTAATTATGTTAGAGAAGTTTAATTATGTTAAATATGTGATTGTTTCTTTAGATCAGGGGTCTCCAAGCTCTCCCCCAAAGGGCTGTGTGGCTGCAGGTTCTGGTTCAACCCAGCAGCACACCAGACTAGACTCAAATCATCAACTCATCTGAGTCTTCAACAGCTGACTGGTCAAACTGGGTGTGCTGGACTGGTGGAACAAGAACCTGCAGCCACGTGGCCCTTTGTTTGGAGACCCCTGCATTGGATTCCTGGGAATCTAAAGCCTGGTTGGTCTCGGGTTGAGGTGAGAAGTAGCTAATAAAGGTTTATTCGTTTGTTCATCTTACTGGCCTCAGCTGCTTTATGGACACCAGAGCCCACTTTGAAGCCAGCCACTTCACTTGACCCGATACGTCCGATCGTGTACCATGCAAAGGCGTACATTCTGAAACAAGTTCGTTTCAAGCAAGCAATAATCCCACATTACATGAAAAAAAAAAAAAAGCATATATATATAATTCTTTCTATATAGTTGGAGCGTCAGATGCAACCTGAAGCCTGATCATAGTTCAGCACGTCCATGTCTTCTGGCAAAACAGTTTTTTTTTGGAAAATCAAGTAAGACATTCAAAGCGTTTTTTTTTTTGTTTTTTTTTTTTTCCTTTCGTGGCGGTCCCCAGCTGAGAGAGCAACATGTGTAAATGAGCTGCTACTTTTCTCTGTCTGCTCACCAAGATTGACTGTGCGTATTCTTAACCTACATGTGTTTTTCAAATAATCTCCTTCACATCACAGTTGGGTGTTTTCAGAAATTCTGACCGACCATTGCTCAAATATTCGTTACCGCAACGTTCTCTACCTCATCGGAATCTCTTTTCTTTTGTTGTGTTGATGATTCTGGATGTACGGTCTGCATGTTTAATCCTAAAATGAGGGTTAAATGCTGCAGCTCGGGAGTGTCTCATTTTGAGAGTATAATTAATCTTCAAACTTGCTTGTTTCAAGTAATTCAGGTTTGTTACGGTGACCCATAATGTAATGCAGGCTTTTCAATACTACCTGTGCGTCATGTAACATTAAAAAAAACAAAAAAAAACAGCAACAAAAAGAAGTAGATGAATGTAGATTAGAATTTACTGCAACTAAACAAATGGTTGAACCTGTTGAAAAACTGTGCATTTAAGTGTCATGCTCATTGAGACTTTAAAATGTTGTAAACCAAAACTAAACATAACGACCTTCACAGACAAAATGTGTGTTTACGCTGACAGAAAGTGAGATAGTGTTCCATCAGAGATAGAGAGAAGAGCAGGTCTGCAACATTCTTTGAACAAACCGCGGAGTAACTCTTGTAGGCACCTGTGTGTACAGTTTAGGGGTTGTTAATGCCTGAACACATGATTTGCAATAACATTTGAAAAAAAAAAAAAAAACTCTGTTAATGTGTTGTAGAGTGATATGGAAAAATGATTTAAAAAAAAAAAAAAGAACCAGTTGTCCCACCTCATCTCAGCACTGATCATGTTGTTATGGGGGGTCCCAGTGTGGGACGCTGTGGGCGTAGGATGAGTGAGGGGGCGATCGCGACTTTATTATTTTCTTTTTTTAATAAATGTCCTTCGTTCCTTTCTATTTACAGCAAAGAACTGGCTATATGTCGAAAATCCTGCTCTTTCAAATCAAGACATGCAATTTGCCTTCTATTCAAATGCGCTCAACTGTAGCTTCATGTCTTTTGGGGGTGGGGGGGGGGCGGGGTCTGTGCTTCCAGTATACAAGACTCCATTTTTAAATCAGATCTGTCATTTGTACTCTGAAATAAAAAGTTATGATAAATGTTTTCAGTCTGTATGAAAATACCAATTCTTATGAAATTGATCCACGCGAACATAAACGGAAAAAAAAAAAGAAAATGCCCCTTAGTATAACAACTCTCCTGTTCCCCTCAGAGAAAACCTAAAACCACCTCTTTCAGGTGAGACTGACGTGAATACACTTGGAAAGTTTATCCTGGGCGCTGCCAGCAGAGGGTGAAGACGCACCGTTGGCCAAGCTGCGGTCGGACCCTCGGTACCCTGATCTGACTCCAGCCCCGCCCCCGCCCCGCCCCTCAGCCCATCCACTCCCTCCAGTCCTGCCTGTAGCCGACGCCCAAGCCGATGCCCCCTCCGCCCTCTCCCCCTCCGGGGTCCTGGCCGCAGCTGTGGGAGTCGCTGCTGCTGCTCGGACTCGGGGACGAGAGGCTGTGGCGCGCGTCCGGGACGCTCTCCAGGGGCGCGTGCATCAGGCCCTGACACACGTCCGTGGACAGGGACCTGCTCAGACCTTTGTCGGGGCAGCAGTTGACGGCGGGGGGCACCAGGGGCTGCAACTCCAGGCTCATGTGTCTTTTCCAGGATCCCTCGTCCTGAGTGTTCGTCCTGCCCTTGCCTCCGCCGCCGCCGCCGCCGCCGCCGCCGTGCAGCTGCTGCCTCAGTCTGTGCACCTCCATCCCAAAGCTGAGATCGTCCGCCACGCTGTCCTCCAAGGCCGCGCCCCCCCCGCCCGCGTCCTCCACGTTGGGGGACGCCTCCACGGAAACGCTCTGAGGCGAGTGGGTCGGGAGCGGCGGCGGGAACCTGGCGAGGAGAGGGAACCCTCCGTCCCTAACCCTCCCGCACCTGCCGCCGCCGCCGCCGCCGCCGCCGAGGCTGTTGGGGGTGAGGACGGGCGGGGGGCTCCCCACGGCCTCGTCCGTCACGCTTTCGGGGCTGGTCGCCTGAGCCTGGGCGTAGAGGTGGTTGTGGCGAGGCAACGGGCTGAAGGAGGAGGATCGGAGATGCGACGGAGGGGTCGAGGAGGAGGCGCTTTGGCCAAAGTCGCCCGAGGGCGCCAGGATGAGGTGCAGCCCTCCCTGGGAGAGGTGCGAGTTGGTGGACGAGTGGGTGACGCAGCCCCCGGAGTGGGACGCGCCGCTGCCGCTCACCTGGCTGGAGCAGGAGACGTCTTTGCTGAAGACCGAGGAGTGGTAGTCCGAGGTCTGCTCCAGCTCGAAGAGCGGCAGGGAGGAGAGCGTCAGGGCGGACGAGGAGCCCTTGTGCAGGAGCTGACGGTAGATGTCCAGCAAAGAGTCCAGCTTTGACTCAATGGACTGGACCTGAGGGGAGAGGACGAGGATTCGATCTGAACAAAGCAGCTCTGACGTCACACATATGTGCATCTTGATTTACAGCAAGGTGTCAGATGATTTCGTTGAAAAGCATCGTCAAGGAAGAAAAAAACGAGGAGAGAGAGAGAGAAGGCAGACCTGTCGCTCCACTTTACAAACACGTCCCAGCATACTCATGTCCTCCAAAAGGTCTCCATCGGACAGCAGTTTTTCTCGAATCTTCTTGTCCAGGGGGATCTGGCCTTTCCCAAGGATCTGATCAACTCTGTAACACACACACACACACGCGCGCGCACACGCACGCGCGTCAGACACATGCACACAGCAAGAATGTAATGACAGGAAGAAAAAGTCAAACAGCAGAAATCCACAAGCTCCAGTAGAAAACACCAACGGAAGCTGCAGCAGATTATCAGGCAACCTTAAACGAAGCAGACGCCATGCTTCACTCAAAGCTACAAATTCAACAGAATTTAGTGAGAACTCACATTAGATGTGAATTTACCTTCAAAACCACAAACTATATATAACTATATTCTACTCTGTGGATTTCATTATTACAGATACTCTATTTTAAAGTAAGCTTTGCACGCATATCTGCAATTGTGGATTGGCGTGTGATCTGATGTTGCTTCTCTCTGTTGATGAAGACCACCAGACAAATCACGAGTAAAGAGGGTTAACTGAGTAAAGGTCGCAAAGGTCATGCCACGGCGTTAGTACAGCTGCATCACCAGCAGGCGGCAGTATTACAGCACCAATCGTGCACGGCGACAGACGCGACTTCATTTCACTTCATCAGCAATCAATTCAGTGAAAAGCTCGTTGAAGCCGTCTGCGCCACATTACAGACATTCTTCAACCCTTTCCCCTGGGTTCATCAAAAAAAAAAAACTTTCAATTTTCAGGGTCGGGCTAACCATCTCAACTTTGAAATTAATTAAAAAATGAACAACATAAAGTACAATATACATTTTTGCCCTCCTGAATTGATTGAAAAAATGAGGTGAAGCGTCTGTGTGTGTGTGTGTGTGTGTGTGTGTGTGTGTGTGTGTGTGTGTGTGTGTGTGTGTGTGTGTGTGTGTGTGTGAGGGGTGGAGCGGGAGGGGGGGGCATTCTGACCCCTGCGTGGAGTTCTTTCTGCCCTGGCTGTGATAGACAATCAGTGAGGGAGAGGAAAATGCCTTGGCTCGGCTGCTCAGGGTCTGTGGACCTACTATCATGTCCAACCTGTGAGGAAAGCAAACACACTGAAATACACATGCACGTACGTACGCAGTCACATGCAAAGGAAAACATGAACAGATGTCCGCGGGACGCAAATGTGCCGATGGACGCGCGCGTGCTCTCTCACACTCACACACACACACGCACACACGCACATACACCCACTCACACGCAAAGTGCCACCACCCCTACCTGGTTTGCAGGCTCTTGATGCGACACAGCATGTCTAAGTGACCGGCAGAGTACTGTTCAATCACATCCTTTACATCATAAGGTCGCAGGGTCTCTTTAAACTTCTTCTTGGCTACATAGAACTTCATTATCCTGCGCGAACAAAGCAGACATTTCTCATTACTCGCACGCGAGGACGAACAGTTAATGGAACAACAGCTGCAAAGGACGCTTGACCAACAGGTTAATAGCCTTAAAACTCCTGGATAGTTTTTTTTTGTCCAATAAAATGAAACAAGCCCTGACTACTTTACTTGCCACTGTTTCTTTGAACGTGCACCCCACAACACACTTTGCTCTTATTGCACGGTCGCTGTACAGATGTGGTGCTCATCCTCGTGCTACCCATTACGTCCTGTATCTCAACCCTGTCCGCCATCGCACGAACCAAGGGGGGGCCTTCAAAGCGAGCACAGCTGCGGTTTGACTTTTAATCCCCCGAGCATGTTCGGCCTGACGCTGCGCAGCTTTACAAGAAGTTGAGAGTTTCTTGTCACCTGACAGCTCTGATCACCGACTTGACGGACGGCAGCAGGTCCTCCACTGAGATCTCACAGTTGCAGCCCTTCTCGTCGAAGCCGTCCTCCCCTGCCACGTTGGAGTCTGTCGCTTGGGGTGAGGAGATTAACAGCAAGAGGGATTATTCGTGGCCTTCAGATTATGACTGTTGTTTTCACGAATACTTCATTTCATTCTTTGCTGCTGTTGAATGTTGTTCAGGAGCGCGCGCGCACGCACACGCGCACACAAAACTCTTAGATAAACACAATATAACCAGAATGGGTTTTGAACAGGAATGGAACTATTTGTTTTCTTAAAGTATGGTATGTCCTGAAATGAAATAGGATTACAGTGGCATGCACAGCTCCTAGCGTTTGGATGCGTTTCTAGATTCCCCAAGCAAAAGCTAAAAGAAAAAAAAAAAATCGCCTGAAAGGAAACGTCTCTCATCTTCTATCATGTCACGGGCCCAATCATGTCAGGGATGTGGGTGATGAGTCAAAGCATGGTGAACCAGCAAACCAGTTTGCATTGGCGAGCGGGTTTTATTGATTCCCCTGCCAGCTGGCTGACTCCGACACCTCATATGACAGCTGGAAGTCAACACACGCCGCCCTTCCATCCGTCCATTAGTCCACCCACAGACATCAACGGCCCGTTTCCTATCATGGCTTTCCAGGCCATCAGTGTTTGGCCAAAGAAAAAGCACATTAGCATTCTTCCACTAAGCAGTCTGAATTAGTGGGCAAAGCCAATTCTGGTTCACTGGTCGGCCAAAACTCCCCAGTTAAATACATGGGGGAAAGCGGGGGAACTGGTTCGATACGAGGCTACACAAGGGAGCCTGCCAAGGGGACTGGAATTATGTGTAGAAAGACAAGAAAATTATAACTGAAAGGGAGAAACGAAAAACAAAACCCCCCCGGTGGTGGGTTGTTAAAGCCCTCGCGCGTTTGATTGGCCCGAACTGCGCGGTCAGGAAGCGGCGGTCCGGCGGCTCACCGTCCGTGGTGGAGCGCGATTGGCTCTTGAGGCGGAGCGACGGCCTGAAGCGCGTGCGGTCGTTGAAGCTCCAGCTTTTCTGCACCTTGGCGGGGCTGGTGCCCTCCGCGCCCATGTCCGTCACCGGGGACCGGCGGTCGTTCGCGGAGGACGCCTGCCTGTTCTTGATGGTCTGGCCTCGCGGGCTCGCCAACCTCACCCGCTCCTTGAAGCTCAACTTCTGACTGGAGTAAGAAACGTGGTGGTGGGGGGGGGTAAGGTGGGGGTTGGGGGGGTGGTTAGAGAATGCAGAGGGAGAGGTTGGAGCAAGGAGAAGCATAGAGATGAATGACGCGTGACATCTCGGGGTCAAATGTTGAATATTCCAAACTTTTAGAAAGGTTCTGGTCCTTCCCGAATCGCGTCATTGATGAGTCATCGGCTACTGATAAGAGTGAAGACTTGCAGAGAGAGATGAAGTAAGATTGGCATGCATCACATCATTTCAACAGGAGCTTCATGGAGAATGCAATCTGCGGTTAAGTGTGATGCTTCGGGCCGCTCTTTCATCCTGACGCGCGTTTCTGTGCTGCGAATCTGAACGTTCAGGACCGAGATTCAAATCACGGGAAATCGCGCACGCGCTGAGAGAGAATAGCTGGTGGGCCTTCAAAAATAGCTGATAGATGAGGTGGGTGCGACTGGGGGGGGGGCTGCATCAACGCTGTCCTGGTTTACACGTATCTCTATGATCTAATCTTAAGCTAACTCTCCGTTATGTGGAGAAATTTGACAACCGATAAATAAGCATCACTTGATGAGTTATCCTTCTGCTATTTCCCATTAAATACAGGAGGGCTTGTGTTTTCTCATCACTCTCTGGTTTAAATTAATAGTCCATTTTTGCGTAATGAAACATTGCTTTTGAAATGTCATATATTATTTAGTGTGTGCTGACTGTACGGGTTTTTTCCCCCCCGATATCAAATCACGTGATTCCAAGTAATAAAGTCGGATTACTGAAGAAAATTACTTGTTGCAGATGACTGTAATGACACAGTTGAAATCGGGGGCTGAATCATTGTGTGTTGTGGAATTTCTGTATATACTATAATGATGACATGCAACGGTATTAAAACAAGCACTGGCACATGCACTTGGATCAGCCCTAATGAGAAGTATTAATGCATGTGACATAACCTCTCTCCATTTCCCATGCTTATTTGTGTCATTATATCATGTTTCCTGCTTATATTTACAATTATATGGGTTTTATTTTTTAATTAAGTAGATAAGGTCAGGAGGTTTAAACAAATGGCTCTAGGATAGAAGTAAATGAGACGTCAATGCACCAGTGAGTTTGAACCATTTTCTCGATGTTTGCTTAAGAATTTGTGATTCATAATTAGGTTTGGGGACATTCAAAGTACAAAACAACAATCAGGACACCTGAATAAACTGTTGCACAGTAGCAACATGTCATTCGTGTCAAGCCAAAAACTGGAGAGTCTCAGCACATTTCTGTTTTCAGTGTTTCCACGTAACTGGAAAAAATAAAGAACCTCTGAGAAAAGTGTACAGCATTTGCATATATTTTGGATTATGACTTGTTTAGAGTGACAATGTTAGGGCATGGAAATAAAACACACATTTCAAAATTAGTATCTGAGGTGTTTAGAGTGCACATGAGGGTAGA
Organism: Lagocephalus sceleratus; assembly: GCA_911728415.1. Classification (NCBI taxonomy): domain Eukaryota; kingdom Metazoa; phylum Chordata; class Actinopteri; order Tetraodontiformes; family Tetraodontidae; genus Lagocephalus; species Lagocephalus sceleratus. Next base: position 4,825,417 of record CAJVRN010000232.1, on the reverse strand, counting down.
TGCGATGCCGGAAGCTAAAGCAGACGAGGTGAATTTTTTACCATTTCTGCAGTCAAGAGAACCAAAGCTTACGGCTGTTAATTGTTCTGCAGGAGAATGGAATCGGCTAAAAAAAATGTTCCTGCAGTCAAATTCACAACAGGCGTAAGAGGTGGCATTCAGGCAAGACCAAACGAAGGCAGATAGTCAACCACTGTTACCCCCCCACCCCCGCACACACACACTGGAACATTTGATTATTCTGCACCGTCTTTAGCTGCACAGCCTCCTACAGATGCCCATGCACCAGGAATTAGTCAGCATTCTCAAATTAAAAAATAAATAAATAAATAAAACAAACCAAATGGGAGCAGAAACACTGTGTACCTATGTTTCCATGTGGTACGCCTCCTCAGTAGCTTCTGTTTATTACTATGAATATGACTAAAAGACCAAGAGGAGATAGAGATATAATGATGTGTCATACATAGAGATATGTACAGCTGCCTCACAATCCTTCTCACTTGTCTTTTTCTATTACGCTGCATTAATCCAACTTACAGGAGCTCGATGGCAGGCCTGGAAGTGCCAAAGTAATAAAAGCAGAGTTCCAGTTGGCACTCCGACACTGACATTTAGAAGCAGCAGCAATTGAGCTCAGTCGAGGAAAATGAGCATCTACAGCAGCTTTTAAAAAAAAGGCCACAATTTGATGACTCACATACCCCCTCCCCACCCACCCCCAACCCCCCCCCCCCAGCCCTTAATGGTGCAAATTCAGCCAGGACACGGCAACAAGTGCTGAGTCATTAGTGTGAGGCCAGTCACGAAGGGGCTATCCGCATTTCAAGACGTGGACGCTTACTTCTGGAACAAAATGCGTTTTTATGTTGCTTTAAAACCCGTAATAACTTCATTAGCAGAGAAAAGTAGAAATCGGCCAACCGTTCGGCTTCGTCACGCCGCTGCAGCGGAGGCGGCGGGACGTGTGCGGAGCACTGCTGAAGTGCCACGGAGCAAGGCGGTTAAACACCTAAGTGCTCTGAGTGCCTGTCGAGGGCGGCTCACTGACACGTCTCCCCCAGTGACTCATGTACCTGTGCTCATTGTATGTTCATGTGTATTGCATGTTTATGAACCCCTTCTTGCATTTGTTAATCTAATACTCTCAATGCCATATTACATTTTGGCAACATAGTGAAATGTGCTGAATAATAGAAGAAGAGGAATATACAGTTTATGCCCTCAGATGTAGATTCAGTCTTTCTTAGGCGCAGACTCGCCCCAGCTCTCTGTGGCGTGCGTGCTGACCTCCATTACTGCTTCAGAGACATTAACAGGCACGCCAGGATAAAATCAGACAAAAACTCCTAAACCAGTTCTAACAGGCACCGACTACAGTTAGCGAGTGTCTATTTTGACAAGTGATTAAAAAAAGAAATAGATGGCGGCTCCACATGGAACGATAAAACAGTGAGTCACACAGGAGGCTTTTATCAAGACTGACTGTTAACTGGTTCACATTCGATCACCCTACCCCACCCCCCCAACACCTCCCTAAAATGAATCAGGCAGGGGTGACTTTAATGTCTCAGTATCAGCACGGTTCACGCTGATACTGAGACAATAAATAGCTATGTAAATGAACGAGACAACTTTTAACATACACTCTGAGCCTCAAATTATGGCCTTCTGATGTAAGAAGAGGATAAATAACAGTCACAAACCTGGTGGTGGACTCTCCCTGCTCCTTCCTGGAGGGAAGACGGAGAAGATCATTTGTAATAAGGCTACAATGTCAGGAGCTGTTGCTCAAAAGACAATACCAGTGTTATTGTAGACCAATTATGGCAAAACACAACTAGAATTTCAGAAATGTGCCTGTTTAAATAATTATCATTCCACACAGGAACAAAGCACATTCATTTTTGACTCCTAATCTGTTCACGTCATCACTTTAGCTCTGTCGGTGTAGCTGGTTGTTAATATTTTCATACTCCAAATGTGAATTTGAACCTATGATGTTTCAACCAAAAGCAGAAATCCTCATTGCACCGACCAGATCATAAATGGTGCCTTTCTTAGTGTTTAACAGAGAAGGGTTCATGCAGTTATTACCGCATAATATCCTGTGCTCAAAGCACATGGACCCAAAATAGTCTGCTATAAACAGAGCTATATTAGAGCGCCTGTCAGGAAAAACAAGAAAGTACAGAGATTTAAAAAAAAAAATATATGACAAAATAAAAAATTGAACATAAACACATTTTTTGACTGTTTTGTTATTGATGTCAGGATGTGTGTTGTGCTATTTCAGTTCATTCTGTCACTCCCCCATGCAGGGAGGAGTGCATCCCCTCCCTGTTTCCCTCCCTTCCTCTTTCCTGGTGAGTCCCTCAGTTCCTGTAGTTAATTCAGACTCTTCTTTCTCAGTCAATTCCCCACATTTCACCATTTTTGCCAGAAGTGAGGAATAAATGGTCTAATGAATTTGCATATTTGCATTTTTACGGTAAACACTACTTATTACAACCTCAAATGTCATTTTTGCAAGCTGAATGTCAAAAACCATTCAATTATCCATCATCCACCCATCCATCCACCCACCCACCACTAGTGGTACAACATGCATACAAAACTTTGAGAAACACTGATATATAACTATCTTACATTTTTTTATCTGTAAACTCAAATATCGATTTTCAAATAAAAAAAACAAAACAGATATAAAAGGTAAGTTCGATAACAAAAGGTAAGTTAAGTAAGTTAAATCTACTCTTTAAAATGATGACAAATACCAAATAGTGAGCAAAGATGCCAGAGTTGTACCTACTTTGTAGGGCTGCAGGTGTGCAACGCCTTCAAGTGAGTTTTCCAGGTCGCAATGGAAACCGAGTTCTCGTCAGCCGCGTAACTACGCCACACACACTGCATGCAGAATACACAAAACCAAAGAACAATAGAGTGAAAACAAGAAGCCCCCCGCCAGAGGGAACGTAAGGGTTAAAAAAAAGAAAGAAATGAGGAAGTGGGAGAGTAGAAAAGAATACAAAACAACCTAAACTGATTAGTAAATGTAAAAAAAAATAAAAATCCAGCCAGTAAACAGGTACATCACATATCCGGTTGAAGGGCAGAGGTCAGGCATGATACATGCCTGTGGGGGGGGGGCAGAAGGCTCTCATAGTGCCGCCATGTGGCGTCCAGGTAGGGCCTGGTGCTGTCGGTGGAGTAATGACGCCACGCAGCCTGAATCAACATGTGAGGGTGAAGATGAGGACAGGAAACGGGAGATGGGAATACAAGACGGGACCAAAGGATGAAGGGTAGCAAATGGAGAAGCAAAGCGCAGGGGGTGCCCAGAGGTCTGTGGATCCTTCTTCTACCACTAATGCTCATATTCAATTTCTGAGCTATTCAAAACCTTCTAAGCACCACTGCTGAAGTTTGGCAGTGTTGGAAGTAACAAATTACAACAATATAACACTGACAGCAATATATTTAAAGAGGCAATATAATGCAGTATTTATGAATTCATGTTAACAATGCTTCTTAATGTGCTGTAACTCTAGATAGTAAGGACTTTATCCTTTCTTGGAAAAAAAAGTATTTTAATACATTTTAAGAAAAAGCATCATAATGATAATAATTTCAAACAATAATAGTGCACAACCATGGAAAGATAACAGTGGGGGGAAAGGGAAACGAGAAGTTGAAAGAAGAGAAGGTTTTCTTTCCAAACACCTCCCTTGAGAGAGAATGAGGGAGGCTGGGGGGGTGATTGGTGGTACATTCATAGAGCTACAGCGCTGATGAGGTCATGGATGATTGTATGACATAGAAAGAATCTTTTTTGTTTTTTTTTACCTGGATGAGGTAGGCAGCCGGGTTTCTCCTCTTCTCAAAGTGTTTCTGTCTGTGCTGCTCCTGGACCTTCAGGGCGAATCCTGATCCCAGAATACCCTGGTGAGATAGGACGAACCTTATTATGTGAGCGCGTCGGACATTTAGGCTACGTTGATACTGCTAGCCCAGGATCTTTTTTTCAAGATTCAGACGTTATCCTGCTGCTTTCACAGTCCCTCTGAGTCATGCCTGAACAACACAGAAGCAGCATATACCATATAATGATGAAAATAATCACTAAAGATGGATGTATCTATTTTTATGTCTTCTAAGTTTTGTCATAACCCCACTGTGGAAGAAAAATAGGTCAAAGAAGGCTTTTTAATTCAATTACATTTGACTCTCTCAATATCAAAATTCAACTGTCTAATAAAAGCAAGCAGTTAAATACAATACAAGTCATAGAAAATAGAATTTTGAATAGAAGTGAAAAACATTTCAGAAATGTATGTATCATTTACTCATGTGTGAGGCACACACTGCTCCAACAAATTGTGGCTTTCTGTGCTGTTTGAAGTTTGCTGAGATTGTCCAGCAACCGTTGGATACCAGACAGTGGGCAGTGGGGAGACACACCGTGAAAGCAGTTCCACTAGTCAAGAAGATTTCATGCCAGCAAACAGATGTAACAGCCGCATGGATGTTTTCATTTCCGCAAAGTGGAAACGGTGGCATTTTCCCACGATTGTGACATGAATTCTCCAACATGTTATAACATAAAAATATAATACATACATATTGTATGTATATACCAGGGGTGCTCACACTGTTTCAACCTGCGAGCTACTTTTCAAATGACCAACCCATGGTGATCTACCACCGAGAACACATTCAAAATGTATTTACCAAATACATTTAATTTATGCACATGCACAATGTAATTTTGTTTACTTCAGACAACTGTAAAATGTCCTCATACAAACAAATGACTGAAAAACATTTGTTCTCTTCACATAACTGCACCAGTTATTATTCCTATTGAAATGTCCAAGTTAAATATGCATGTCAGAATTAGTTTTCAACAACTGGGATTTTAGCTCCTTCACCTTCGTCTTTCTCAGCTCCCTTTTTGGTGGGAATTCAGTGTCGCATTTTCTATGAAGAGTCCGAAAGGGGACTCACTCAAACAACGCTTAGGGGCGCTCAGTGCTCAGTGACCTAATTGTACGGGAAAAAAAAATCATATGCCATCTGACTGGTTGTCCTGTGTATCAATCAAGTGACGTCAATTCATGACAAAAGGGCGCTTAACAGATAAGCCAAATACATAACAGCATAGCTAAGGAAACAAACAGACTGGATTGAATCTTATACTGGTAGACCGCGATCGACGTATTGAGTACCCCTGGTATATACAATACATATGATACTTTTTTTTTTTTTTTAATATACTTTATATTTTTTTAATACTTTTTATTTTACATATTATTATGTTCCTGTTCATTTAACACCCCCAGTACCACCTAAACTCAAGCAAATAGAAGATCAAAGATGCAAATGTGTGAGTGTCTACAAGAGGGACATGCATGCTGCTCATTCCACAGTGGAGGTTTATGACAGGTGACAAGTGACGCTGGGAATGGATGGACAGGCCATCAGAACTCACAGGTTTTTTTTAATCCTCGCGTACAACGCAGAACTTCCTACCTGTCAGTGCATTACCTGTCATGAGCATGCCATTGCCCCATACTGACGAGCGCTATTTAGCCAAAGCAATCCAAGCCATAACCAAAAGCAGCCTTTCACTGTCAAAGCCCACATTTCTGAGTGGAAATGCAATTAACTTCATGGAATGGAAAGAACCGTTCATGTCACTCATCGACAGAAAGCATATTTCTGAAGTTGATAAGCTGCATTACTTAAAGAAATATGTCACTGGCGCTGCTTACAAATGCTTCAAAGGGTCTTTTAGTTGACGTGATGAGGAGGTCTACAAAGATGCATGGGAGAAGCTTAACCAGGGATATGGTCAGCCATTTGTGTCAAAATGGCCAAAAACTCAATCATTTCAATTGAAAGAGACCAGAGAAGCCACAGCACTCGGCATTAAATAGAGAAGGTCAGTAATATGTCACTGACCCTGCTGAGCTCAGTTCGGAGAGTTTTTGTAGAAAAGCTGTCAAAATGGCCAAAAAATTGAAGGGTTAAGAGCATTTGCTGACTATCTAAACGCCTGCAAACATGCCACCTCTCAGGTCAGCCACTCAGAAATATTGAGTGACTGTGAAAAGAATGAGCTGTTGCTTCAAAAGATTCCCAAGGGGAAGCAAAGACCTTCCTGCTTTTGTAGATTTCACAATATGTGTGTCCAGGGAAGTGGAAATGGCATGCAAGCCAATGACATCCATACATGCTGTTCTTCCATCTGTCTTGTCCCATGAGAAAATGATCAGAAGGTAAAGAAAATGAAAAGGGCCAACCTCCCCAGTACCCAAACCCAAATTAACAGAAAAGTATTTTGATAACTTTTTTATTACCATAAAATGGAAATGATCATTTAGTTGCACTTCAACAATGAAACAGATTCTTTGGAGCCTGAACAAAAAGACAAAGGCCCAGTCTATGTGTGGTTCTAAATCTAAAGCATGGCTTTTTGCTGCTAATAAAATAAATCACACTTCAAACTTAGATGTGTCTGGAATTGTTTACTGAGATGGGATCTTATCTGTTCCAGGACATGCAGCAGGTAGCAAATTCCAGCATCTTGGATGATGCCGTATGGCCTTAAACCTTTGGCTAGCAGTTTTTTGTGGGGTTTGTCTAATTTGGGTCATTGCATTTGATGCAAACATTTTTTCCTCTTATCCAAAATGTTCAGTAGAATGAAAGGATAAGTTTAGGAATGTAAACAGCTTTCATAACTAAGGACAGTACATTAGAGTGTTTTTGAATGTACTTCTTGTCTTGTTTTTGTATTCTGTAAGCTCATATGTTGATCCTGTTATTTTCAATAGATTTGATCATCAGTCAATAATTCCCAAACTGGGGGGGGCACAGTAGAACTGCAGGGCGGGGGGCTTCAAAGGATCTCCTGCTACACACTCCAGTCCAGCATAACAAACAATAAAAAATCTTTATATAGTGTATATATAGTATATATTATTCATTTTATTCAAAACAAAGAAAGTGCAATTGATTTGGGGTGGGTGGGATCAGGTGCAGTGATGGGTGGAGGGGCTTCAGAAAAAAAGTTTGGGAACACAGGTCTACGTCTTGACCATATTTCAGAAAAAAATGTCAAATGATGGGATGGTTTATTTCATTCATTGTAACCATGTTGGAATTCATTTTCATTAAAGATGCCCCCACCACCTCCACCACATCTCAGGAGATCAAAGAATCATAACATAAAATATTAAACAATCAAAGGAACCTTTCATTATCAAAGAAGCAGTTCAACATTAAAGGAAAATTATCAATGATAACTGTGATGCAATACATAACAACAGCTCTCTGTTGCACTGGTATTGATTACATCATCAACCACAGTCAGCAACTATAGAAGAAAATACAAAGTCACTGCAAAAAGGCTCCGTGCAAATATATGCAAAAGAAAGTCAAAGGAAGAAAACACAAGAACAAAAGAAGGAATTTGAGATGCAAATGTGTTGAGTGAGTGTCTACATGCTGGAAGGGACATGCGTGCTGCTCATGCCACATTGGAGTTTTATGACAGAGAAGTGATGCTGGGAATGGAGGGACAGGCCCTACAACAGAACTCACAGCCTTTGCTTAATCCTCGTGTACACCACAGAACCTTCTTCCCTGTCAGCGCATTACCTGTCATGAGCATGCCACTGCCCCCTAGTGATGAGCACTACTTTGCTAAAGCAATCCAAGCCATTATAGACAAAAGCGTCCTTTCACTGTCAGAGCCCACGTTGCTTAGTGGAAACCACATGAACTTCACGGAATGGAAAGAACCGTTCATGCCGCTCATTGACAGAGAACATATTTCTGGAGTTAATAAGCAACATGTCACCGGCCCTGCTTACAAATGCTTTGAAGGTCCTTTTAATCGACATGATTACAAGGTGTACCCACATGCGTGGGAGAAGCTTAACCAGGGATATGGTCAGACATTTGTGTCAAAATGGCCAAAAGCTCAATCTGAAGTCAGTACACAAACTGGAGCAAAGTTCAACAACAAATCAACACCAAACAACGGAAAGCCAGGCACCCCCAGGCCCTGCACTATGTGCAACGATGACTCCCATCGGCTCCACAACTGCTCGCAATTCATGCAAATGTCCCTTGATGATCGACGCATGTTTGTGAAGGACCACCGGCTGTGTTACGGGTGTCTAAAGCCAGGTCACGGCCTCAAGTACTGTTATCGTCGCTACAATTGCGCTCTGTGCAAAGGCAGACACCCTACCTGTCTACATGACGAAAAGTACAGGAAAGATGGAACTAAAAAGAGGTCTGCTCTCACTGCAAGCACAGCTCCGAGTTCTTCAAAAGGGACCAGAGCAGCCACAGCACCCAGCGTCAACAGAGAGGGTCAATCATATGTCAGTGGCCCTGCTCAGCCATCTCTTGTTCAGAGAGAATTTGGAGAAAACCTGTCAATATGGCCGAAGCCCCAACCCGTAGACAGTACCCAAACAGCAGCGATGAGCAATAAACAAAGACAAATGAATGGAAAGCCAAAGATCTACAGGCCCTGCGATTTCTGCGACGATGAAAGTCATCAGCTTCACAAACGCTCGGAACTCTTGAAAATGTCCCGTGATGATCGATGCATGTACGTGAAGGATCACCCGCTGTGTTACGGAATTTTTACAGCCAGGGCGCAGCTTCAAATACGGTTATCGTCGACACAATTGTGGTCTGTGCAAAAGGCAGACACCCTACCTGTCTGCATGACAAGAACTTCATAAACAATGGAACCACATAAAGGTCTGCAAGCACGGTGCCCATCCACAAGGGCCTCATTATTTGAGTGCGATTCCAGACTCGACCAGTTTAGGTTCAATGATACGATGCATCTCGATGCATCACATTCTCACTTTTCTATGTCGCCACGCATGGCTTTTTTATAAATTAACACTTGTCATTGAAATGAAATGGAAATGCTCATTTCATTGCATTTCAACCATGAAATTGATTCTTTGGAGTCTGAACAATAGAAATACTTCTCCATTTTTCAAAACTCACATCTTGTCCTTGTGCTTCTAATAAAATAGATCGCACTTCAAACTTAGATGTGTCTGTAATTGTTTTCTGAGATGGGATCTTGTACTGCCGTTCCAGGGCCTGTCGCAGGTAACAAAATTCGGCTTTCTGGGTGATGCTGTATGACCTTGAATCTCTTGGTCACTAGATTTTTCCATGAATCCAGGCTAATATTAGCTCAGTGTGCCGCCGTTTAATCTGGTTCCGCATTTCAGTTTTTTTTTCTACAAGTATTTAATCTTTGCACGACAAGCTCTACAGCTAATGTGGGTCTTGTCCAGCTGTTGTTTTTTTTGTTTGTTTTTTTTTTTTGCTTTGTAAAATTGAAAGTTCTGCTAGATTTCTGCTTTTATGTTTTGTGCATTTTTTTTTCTCACACACTGGCGACATCTGCTTCCCTCCGTCATGCTGCATGTGCTTGATAAACGTGACCACACATGTCACTCAGCCACAATGCAAGCAGTGCTTTGCTTTAAATTTACAACTTTAATCTGTAGAGCAGGAGCAGAAAACGGAAAAGCGACCGTTGACGATCATTCTCTTTTTAATTTAAAAGTCGATTATGTGAGCCAACTGCATCGTTGTTCAGAATCACAAGAATCTTGATGCATCTTATAAAATGATTCTTTTCAGCAGAACCTTGTCTGCAAACACTGCAAACAGAGGCCAGAGCAGCCACCGCACTCAGCATCAGCAGAGCTAGTGAGCCCATCAGCACTTCTATTCCATTCCCAGTGTGGCTGTCCTCTGCTAAAGATCTTCTGAATGAGTTCACTATGCACGATTAGACACGCAAAGTGACCTCAGCTTTAGAGACAAGCAAGGAAACGACAAGTTCCAAGCAAATACTGACCCTGTGAACAATTTATCACTATGCTGAAGCAAAAAAGAATGAAGTGTGAGAGGACAATATCCTGGCGTGAGGGTTTACACTTCATCTAACATAGCCCGATGAAGATGAAAACAATACCGACATGCTGACACGAAAGAGTATTTCTGGACACATTCCGATATAGTCGTAGCCTACATAAACAATGATGCACACTGCTTTCACTCTGTAAAGCCAAATGTATCCACAAGATCCACCATAGTACATGCCCTCAGCAATGGCAGTGGAAGGCCCTAGAGACTCTTGGGGGGGGGGGGCTAGAAATTATCTGATAAGGAGAGAGACTTCAATAGGAGATTAAATTTCTTCCTCTAATTCTAGAGTATATCCTTGGTGGAGAGTCATTATTTTATTGATGACCCCATATATAAATATAATAAAATGTGCTTTAGAATGAAAGGATGGCCCTGCGACTGACTGGTGTCCAGTCCAGGCTGGACTCCGCTTTCGCCCAATCTCCTGCGATAGGCTCCACCACAACCCTCTGTCAAGGAATAAGTGGAAGAAGACAATGGATGGATGGATGGATGGATGGGTGGATGGATGGATGAAGGATGAAAGGAAGGTCATGATTGTAAACCGCTTTAGTTCATAACTAAGGAAAGTGCATTATTGTGTTTTTTAATGTGCATTTTGTATTGTTTTTGTATTCTGTAACCTGTAATGTTGATCCAGGGGTTTTCAATAGATTCATGATCACCAGTCTGTCTCCACCATATTTCACGTGGGACCATAACAATGATCAGGAATAAAATTAAATATTCAGTCTTCATCTTTTCATTTAAAGTGGAAATTTGGTGTTGGATTTATTGTACCTCAAAAGTTAAAGTTGGGGTGAAAAAATGTATTAAGTGATTAAATATTAAAATGAAGTGAACTGCTACTAGTGGCACACTTTCATTGTTCCTTTAATTCAAGCAAGCCTGATAGATTGCTGTGCTGCATTCTTGGTGCACTTTAATGGAAATGAACAAATCATGTAAATGACTTGTATCCAGTTTCTTATTTAATCCAGGAAAACTGGTCGGCATCAAATGTGAGAGAGATCTTGTAGCCTGCACAGACGAGCAGCCTAAGGTCCCGCATACATTTAAAAATTCAAAATTATTGAATTATCGAATTCAAAGCTCATTGAATCAGGGATTTTTAATAAATTCTTGATCATCCGTCTACGTTTCCGCCATATCTTGAGTGGAACCACGACAACGATCAGGGATATAATTAATTACAAACTTACAGCTGGCAAAGCAAAGAATGAGATTCCCAGGAGGGCAAACCCTGCTGACAGCATCCGTCCCGTCCATGTCTTTGGTGTTTTGTCCCCATAGCCGATGGTTGTCAGGGTGATCTGTGAAAATAATATATCTGGTCCAGTGTCATGCAGACAATAAGTGCACTTCTTTTTCGTTAACATCAGTGATCTGCTTGCTGTCATGTCATCAGTAGATCATGTATCCTGCTCTAGCTTCTTCCATTTCCTTCCTCTCTCTGCTAACGCACACCGATTCAAGCCTGTGGCTGAAATGTTTCCGTTATTTTGGTACGAAAAACAGCATTGTTTATGTCCTTTTTCATGCACTGAACTAGAACTGAGCTGCAAAATGAAAGCCAGAATGCTCCCTGTGACAATTACACAAGCATTAATCAAAAATGTTCGTAGCAGTGTCTACTTAGTACATTTAAATATGGTGATAATCTAACGTGTTCTGTAAAGCTTGAAGAGCAGAACTGTATGGTATCCTCTTTGTACTCTATTCATTAGTTAACAGAGGCCAGTGACAGGAAGTCTACGCTACACATGTGTACCCATTGACCTTTTGACCTGTCTGAAAAGGCTTTTTGTTAATCTAATTGTGTCTGTTCAGATTTTCAGGATCTCATTATTTGCATGACAAAATCTGGTATAGCCATTTTTTTTTTTTTTTAGTTTGTATGACAATAGTGGTTAATGGAGCTCTGTCGGTCCTTCTTTAGACCAGATTTCTCAAAGTCCGCATACAAAAAAAACAAAACCTGTGAAGGGGAGACACAACCAAATGACAGAAAGAAAATAATGCAAATAAAATTCCCTTTAGAGAGCTGTACTTTATCCATGACATGACAGTTTACTTTAAGTGAAGCAAAAGTATTAATACATTATTCTCCAAATTCTATGTGCATGCGTGTAGTATACTGCTGTCAGTGCTCTCACTGACATTTTAATGAACAAATATTCCCATATAACTCACCGTGCCCCACCACAAAGCATCAGCATAGGTGGCAAACTCCTTGTTGAACTTGTTCTCCACAAGGTAGACGAGGAACGAAGAGAAGATGAGAACCAGGAAACCGATGTACCATGCTGTGACCAGCTCCTGCAGACAGAGGTCAAAGCTCAGCTTCATCTTGGTTACATTTCAGAGTCACAGTGGAACAGGTTCAATCTACGTTTCTGTCACCTTTTACTTGAGGGAGAGGTTTTCATATGTACGTAACCCAAGTAAATATATAGAAGAAGTCAACAATAAATCTCCCAGTAAAGAAGAGACTTTGGTGAGTCAACTGAAATAACTGTTTTCAGGACATGTTCAGATGTTCGTGTGTCTTTAATATCCAGGTAGGGCGAGGAAGTATGAGGAAGAAAAATAATGGGGCTGATGCTTTATTGCATTTGTTCTTCAGGGACCACAGACAAAAGTGAATTACCTCAGAAAAAGAGCAGATGCTTTGTGTGGCTTTTTGTGTGTTTGTTGATTCTCTTCTTGCCTTCACTCAGTTGGGTGTGTATTAGCTAGACACGCCGCAATTGCTTGACAACGGGAGTTTGCAGGGAGCGGAGTGTTACAGCTGAATCTATCAGCGCTCATGACATATAGGTGGATATTGGTGGTAATCCCGACTCCCTGCAGGCGGTCCAGGGAGAGAAGGAAGAAGTAGCGAGGCTAAAGAGGCAGCCGCACAGAACACCGTGTTCCAGCGTTTTTCTGGATGAGCTGAGGCTTCAGGTTGCCACCAGCAACAACACTAAGGACAGTAGAGTCATTGTTGATTACAGGAATCCTTCAACCTTTCATTCCTGACTCTGCTATCTAGCTGGCTGGCTGCACATCACAGCGTGACGATGTACTGACATCAGCTCCCAGACTGAGTACGTGACTGCTAAACGCAGACCCATCTACTTTTAGAGAGTTCACTGTGGTCATGATTATGCCTGTGTAAATTGGAGGAAATAGGAACGCGTCTGGGCTTCTGGACGTCGTGTCGTGGGATCCCTAAATTCCGCAAGGACAGTACAGTGTTCCGAACGCTCATTAGGTTGACCAGAAAGCCATTGGGAATAAATGCAACAGTGATATGTGTTGCCTTAGTGACTGTGCAATGCAGTCGGGAATGTGTGGATTCTGTTATTTATTTATTTATTACTGTTATAATTGTTCAGGGACATAATAAGCCTGAATGTGTGTGCGTGTGTGTGTGGCCTACCTTGCTGTGTGCGTAGACTACAGAGCCCAGAAGCTTCCAGGTGCCTCCTCTGCGATCCATTCGCACCATGCGCAGAATTTGCAGAAAACGAAGGCTCCGCAGGACCGAGGTGGCGAAGATATTGCCCTGGCTCCCTGCTGACACCACCGCCACTGAAGCGATCAGTACTATGATGTCTGGAGGGTAGAAAGAATACCGAAAATCGGTGTTATTCAAACAGGAGAGTGAGGCTTCCAGCATTTCCTCAAGAGCCTTTTAGAAGAAAGGGTATGTTTTGTGAAACAAAATAATTTACTTATCTACGGAACACATCTGATCTAATGCACCTTCAAAAATAACGAAATAAAACATCTTGATTTAAGGTGCTTTAACCCTAATGCAGGCAATATAACTCTATCACCATTATTAGTTTGTATTGACATATCTGAGTTTTCATCCACTGCTAACACAAACACGAAAAAAAGGGGGGATACCTCTGTTGCATACAGAGTGTGTGTGCGTGTGTGTGTATGTGTGTGTGCGGGGGGTGGTGGGGGGGGGGTGGTTAGTTTTTAGGGGGCAACACCTTTGAAGGAACCAGGTAACCAGGTCCAGTAGAGAACTACTTGACCCCTCTGTTTTTCAGGCATTTTGACTCAACTGGATCTTTTCTGACAGCAGAAACACCCACTTGTGACCTGCGTGTCGTGGCAACAAGAGTCAAAGTCTGAGTTGTGACTTTTTTTTCTTTCCAGGCAACCTTTGCGTGCAAGCTGAGCACAGAGACAGGGTGTCCAGCATGTAACAGTCCGGCACCTGCACTGAGGAGGCAGTGCAGGATGAGCAACATTCCTAATCATTTTCTTCGGTGTTTAGTGGAAACTTTCTGGCAGCCTACAAGAGAATTACTCACAAAACCTGCTGGGAAACGTCAAGCCGGCAAGGTCACACTAAGATAAGAGAAGAACATAATAAAGAATTAATGTGTGAGAAAGTTATGAAGAAGGTCAGTTCTTAGGCCTCAATAGTTTCGACACTAACTTGCTACATTTCTAAATTACTTTTACATTCCTCCAAATACGAAATCAGAAGCCAAATATTTTGCTAATTATTCTTTTGTAACCTCCATTACTCTATGGGGTTTACTCATGTATTTATAATTACTGCCCTCTGAGCAAACTGCTTCATAACAGATGCCGAGCTGTTTTCAGCATGTCGTGCTGCTACTGTATTGAAGTTCTTTTTTTTATTTCTTAACATGCCCAAGACTGAAAGGTTAAAAAAAAAAGCATGGCTGAGTTTAAAGGGGAAAAGGCAGGCTCCTGTAATTAACACAGTGTTGTTGCTCAGAGCAACAAAGCTGCTGTTCCTCCTCCTGCCTTCATCTCCCTTCTGCTACATTACTGTTTGCGTGAAGCAAAGGAGGTGCAATGACATTCCCGGAAGGTTTCGCAACCAAAAGAAGACATGAACTTACCCATTAGTGGTCTTTAAATTCTGTACATTTTTCTTAGTGTGGAATTGATATTTAAAGGATCACTGGGATTGCCAAATAAGATTTAACATAAATGTTCTGATTGCTTCTGTTACTGCTTTAACAAAGCTGAACCAAGAATCTTAATAAGCTATCTTTACATTGAAATGGAAGATATGAATCCCCCATTAATTGATCAATACTGAACAAAAGTTCCATTTCAATTCATTATTTTCTATTTATTTTTTGATATTGATCATGAGAAGATCACAGTTATTCAGAACATAAAACCCAGGGCCCTTTTTCCAACTTGGATTTTGTCAAAGAGGATGTGATAAACATAAAGCATAAATCTAAATCCATATGTTTGCTGTAATGATTATCTGGTGGATTAATGCAATATTTTGTATTAAAATGAGAACTTGTCGTACAAAACACCACTTCATCAAACCTTAATATAATGATCGTACCACAATTATATTTATGAGAAACCATAAGAACATGTAAACACCTCACATCACCACAGTACTGATTGATTCATGCATTTATTCTATCCCGGAAAACAAAACCAATGCATAAAAAAGTGAAAGATGGAAATTGTGCCAGCAACTCATCTTGTCGAGTACTTTGGTTTTTCATTCATGGGGAGATTTGTAATGGGTTCAAAATGTCGCCAGTGAACAAACCAACTGCTTCCAGTGCGCCGGGGGGAAACCGTTTCCCCTTGTGTATGAACGCACGGTCACAGCGGGACGCGTACAGATGTTTATGCAGTCATACATAAAGAGAAAAATAAAGACAAACTCTCAAGGGATTGGGATTTTAGCAGCCAAGACTGAAATAAAGAACATGTGGTGGTAAACAAGAAACACTGGGCTGATATTTTCCCAAAGAGGGGTATCACATCACCATTTTATGAAGCTGAGGTTTACACCTTTTATTCCAAGTCATTCTTTTAAAATGATGTCTCTTTGATTTATAATCCCATTAATCTATTTGCCAACGCAAACCGAGCGAGCAGGACCCCAACGGGGACGCATCAGTGGGCGGGTTAGACAGTTCAAAAGTTTCCAACCTGTTCAATTAATCAAATGACAAGAGAAGACAGATCCACGGTGAGCGCGTTCGATGCTTTTAGGAGCGGCGGTCGAGCCCAGGAGGGGAAGAGGAGCAGGTTTAAAAGGCCAAGAGAGACAAAAGTGAAACAACAGCTAGGATCAACACACAGATCAGAGGGCAACGTGGACACACCAGGCTGAGATTGAAAATAAACGGATATTGAAAATAAACATGTCAAAGGGATTACGTGCACACATTTGATCGCAAACCCTTCTGACACTAATGGCATTGTCATCAGAGCGTTCATCCCTGAAATGAACTGGGTAGATCTGCTGGTCGAATTAATTCCCAGTTGAACGTAAAATTAAGTCAGCAAACTTTACAAAGCAATACCATGTCTTGAATTTATACAGATGTGCAGCCGTGCTTCATACATGACATTAGTAGATACATGTTCGCTCTTTTGGGGTGTTTTGATGAACCGACTAGGAGACTTTAGGAAGAGATGTTTACAGAAGGACTCCACCTGCACTTCTGCCCGGGTCCTTGAGTTCAACTCATTTTCTGTTTCACTTTCTTGCTTTATCCCCCCATCTCTCATTTCACATCCGCTGCAAAGTTTAGCTAAAAAAAAAAAAAATCTGTGCTGGCAGACTAAGCCACTACAGCGCACAGACTAAACGGTGGAAAAATAAATGTGCTGCGCTCTTCTGACTTCTGACTGAAAAGGACAAAAGCAAAGCAGCGTGCCTTGGAACCGCCGCTGACTATGGCCTGGCCGACGGCCGCGCCGAAACAGGCGCGAAGGAGCAAAATGAAACACTGCGGCGGCTGGGGTTACGCAACGATAGTAAAAATTTAACAGCTCACCTATGACACAGAAAGGCTTGCGGGCGAAGCGCAGGCGTCCCTGCCACCCCCTGTAGCGGCAGCAGCATCCTGCTGACCAAATACGGATGATGTACTCCAGCCCGAAAACCACGATCATCACAAATTCCTGTGAAACAAGAAAAGGACACGCTGTTATTTTGATGCTCCGCTACCGTCTTAAATTTAGGATCTCATCCACTATAAATCATCAGTCCTAAAACCCCTTTGATCCATCAGCAGCTGGTTCTGAGACAAGTTTAAATATAAGTTCAAATGACTTTTGATTTTGGACACATTCTTCTGTTTATTCCTATTCATCCAAATATGCATTTCAAAATCATTTTCACAGAACACAGATCAGATCATCTGATCAAAATAGATATATATAGATATATATAGGATATATATTTTTTTGTTTGTTTGTTTTGTTTTTTAAAATCTGAAATAAAACAAAACAAAAAAAACAATATCGAACTGTCTTCAACATTTTACAATGTATTGTATTTTTGAAAAAACAGGAAAAAAACTGGACCTAAAAGTGACCCATGTGGAACGCCTTTGTTAATATAGATGTATCACTATTACTGTGCCCTGCAGTTGAGGTCAGCAGATGTTCTCAACCTTCTGCGACTCACTGCAGGTTCAAATGTCCCTGTTGATTGTGACCTTTCTGTAAAGGTCATTTGACAAGTTACGCTCGTCAGTTCAAGATAACATTGGCATAAGTCGCCAACACACTTTGGAGTGATTTGTTCACATCAGGATTTCAGTGATCCACAGGGGTTTCTGGCCTCTGCTTCAGAGAAATATTCAACATTATCAGAACATTCTATCTTACCAGAATGAGTAGACAGTGGGATGAGAAGTCCTGATGGGCTGGGATGGTTGAGAACACGGACAGAACCAGGCAGCTGAACACCAAAATGAACCTAAAACATAGAAGGAGACACTCAGAAACACGAGGCACGCAGCACTGGACCGGATGACATCACCATTCTGACCTCTGCAGCCACCACATGACCACATTTCCAACGGTCACGAATATGCCGTTAATCACAGACAGGGCACTAACATGGAACTGGCCACTGTATTTTCCACTGTGACAAACGTTTGAACCCAGTCTGGCACCGAAGCAGAACCAGAACCAGAACAGAGGACCTGGCAGCACAATCACGCAACTTACAGTATGCACTCTCCGCAGTGAACCATGAGCCTGACTATTATTCAATTTCCTGAGATATCAAGTTAATCATACTTGTTTGTGTAACATGATTTGCAAGAAGCGGGCGGCAAAACTGCGGCTATTGGAAAACGAGCAACATCCGACCATTTCCACACACCGAAGTTTGCCCCTCTGCCAGGAAACCGTCGTCTTCCATCTAACCTGAACATTTGACTTTTTCCATCACACAGAGTAAACCGTTCAGAAATCTTTCATTGTATGAAATAGAAGAAAGAAAGTTACGGTAGCTTTTGGTGCTCTGAGTACATCTGTGATTTATTGTATCAGATTAACCCTCAGACAGTTGCACGGCCACAGTTACAAGTTGGAAATCAAAAGTCTTAACATCGATTTAACGTTTGTTTTTTGTTGTAGTTTTTTTTTTTTTTTTAAGTAATTGGGTTTCCTGAAGTTAAAATTCCAAATCTACAGTATGTAATAGGCCATATGTTTATATAAGGATAATATTTGGAATATGAAAGTGATAAGTACAGCAAAAGCAAAGGAATAAGACATTATTACAACTACGGTTTTCAAAACCATACTATATCAGTTCTTTTAACATGAAAAACTTCACACACATTACGTGTGTTACACATTAAATGTATTTACGTAAATTATTAAAATAAATAAAAAAAATCTTTATACAGCATCCAACCCTGATGCGTGATGTAAAATTATAGAAAAAAATTAATTATATGTGTTTTTGCTTTTCCATCTGATGTTAAATTCATTGTAGATTGTTAATTTCTCTTTAGTACAGGTTCAGGTTTGGTTACAAGTTATAATGACAAAACAAAATAACTATTAATCATCATCAAAAGACTCTTAGGGTGAATGGTACGCCACAAATTCAAGGGGTTTATATGCTCTGTTTCCCAAAACTATCGGTGTGAGTTTAGGAGAACTCTTCAGAAGTATTCGCTCAGTGCAATTCAAATGGTCTACTTTGCTCGCACGACTGACTTTCGTGAGTTTGCTCCACTTTATCCATAAATAGAGCACCGAGACATCTGTGGCCCCCTGATGCCACATTGACCCCTGATTGTCAGAGTTGAAAGGAAGTCACACACCACGCAAGCGGCCCTGGGGGTGGTTGGTGCCTGCGTAGAAATGGTGGGTGCGCAGAGTGGGTCACTGTCCCATAGCCTGCAGCTCAGCGTTGGACTGCGCTGCTCTGACCCCTCATACCCAGAGTGGAGGTCAAAGTTTTCCACAGCCAGAATGAATGGTTATGTCATTATTTCCTCTGTCAGAAGTTTGGGAGGGACATTTAGAAAAAAAATAAAAAAAAAAAAGGAGGACAAATGTGAATTTTGAGGTTCGCTCTGTTTACGTTGACGAGCATTGTGCGGTAGTCAGCCAAAGAGGAGCACATCCACGCCTCCACGGCGTTGTGTACCCGGTGTGTGTGTTGATACGCAACAAGCAGCAGAATTAATCTGGAGTGTGTCACTGTGTACTCCAACGCAAGGAGAGCTCTTAGCCTTGCACACAACAGCAGCTGGAAATTAAGCTGACCTACATACACACAAACACACCCACACAATCACAACATTGAAGCCAATTCTTTTTAAACGCCTCTTTACTTACTCAATTGGATACTAAGTGTTTGCTCTCTTCTGCCTGATTTGATTGGTTTGGAGGGAGTACTGTAAAGCGAGTGTCCACAGAAACTATAGAAATCAGCAGATACAAACAAAATTTTGGATTTCCAGCATTATGGGCAGCTCATTTTTGTTTTGTAGAGAAGAGAGTGCTCAATTATTTTTCACTTTTGGTTCTTTAATCTTTACACTGAACTGAACATCCCAATTAAAATCTGTGTAAAAGCCCAAACAAATATAGGTCTTTTGTTCTCAGTAAAATTGTCAAAACTGAATGACATTCAATTAAAACGTTTAGTATTCGAGCAGAATGCATCTTTTCACCCCTACATGAAATGAACACACATATTGCAAATAATTAAATTTACCTACTTAAATTTAACCAGGTGGCTATATGCAATATATATTTTATTCTTGAGTATGTATAAAAAGTGTAGTAAAAATAAATGATTATTAATATTTTGTACAATGCACAAAATATGAAACTATATTCATAAATCTATATGGCATCTGGTATATGAAAAAAAGTAGCACTTGGAATTCTTGTAACACAAACATTGGCTTTCCAGAATAAACAAAGATTCTCATTGTAAATAGAGAAAATCAATGGAGCCTCCACAACAGGAGGCTTTGCTCTGACAAGTCCCAGTCATGTGTTACTTGCGTCATGGCAGACTAACGGACTAATGATGCTGTAATGACCACATCTGATTGGGTTTGTCATGACAGATGAAGCTTGCATAGCTTACATGCCACGCAGAACACTGATGCTGTCCTTGGTCCTGAAAATAGATTCTGAAGGCAGCAGACTGATAAACGTTTTTTGTCATATTTAATACGGCCTCATTGGAAAATAGACATTTACTGGTTGATAGCAATAACTCCCTCTTTGTTTTGCCCCTGATATTTTCTGTTATGTTCAAGTCACATAACAACCATAGAATAATATACAGTACTAACACAAAGGTATTATTTTATTATTATTTATTAAGATAGCTTGACCCAAAAGCAGGCCAAATTGGCAGAAAAAACACCCTTTTAACTGGAAGAAACCGTGAGCAGGTCCAGGTTTATATGGGAGGACTCTTCCATTGAGGGTTGGCTTGGTAAATGTGGAGGAGGGGACATAAGGCAATTAAGAAAGGCTGAAAGAAGACAGGAACAGGTACATACGTCATACATGCAAATACATTTGTCATGGATTATTGACTTAAAGATATTGATTTAGAATTGAGGAGATCAATGGGGTCGGAGGTCAGTGCGTAGAGTGAGGCCTGATGGCTAAGGGACATTTGTGTTTCAAAGAACCATAACTAAAGATTCAAAGATTACTCCATGATTTCCCACATCGCCCTGTTTTCATTAGTTTATCGACAGGAGTAGTACAGCTGAGTGCCATTGGCATACAAGTAAAATTTGGGTCAATGCTGTAGAATAATACTTCAATGCAAAATCAAATTTGCCTTTTTGGAAAATTGGGGCAAAATTGGGGAATTTGGTGCATGCCCTGTGATGGAAAGGTCATTTTTCCACGTGGTGTTCCTTTTTATTGTTAGATATTAATGAATTTACTTTAATCATATAACCTCATGCAGTTGTTCTGGACTCGTGCGCCGTGGAACTCTCCAGGGTGCTGATCCTGCTGTCGGATTCATCACGTTCTCTTAAGATAACAGGAAAAGGTTGCCAATGAATTTAGGCTAAGTCTTTATTTTGTAATGTGTTTAATTATCTTCAGAAGTGTAATAATAACATTGCAATAACATATACCTTACTATATTTATGACCTGTTATTCAAACATAAGTGCAATGAAAAATTGTTGCATTGAAGTGAATACTTTGGAGGATACAGATAAGGTCCAACATGTTGGAGCCTCACGTACACCTACCAAAATCAGTGATGTGTCAGAATATTGCATTAGTTATTGTATTCACCTTTGGTCTTCAATCATTTTGTAGAATATCTGGAGCAGGTCATAGCTCAGAACTAGAATGACAATTCTTCTCAGTTAAATTTCATCAGGCAAACCCCTGTGACCTCAAAATAGCAAGGACCCCATTAATCAACAATCTAAAAGTAGGTTAGTCGATGAGGCTGAGGCAACGCATCCGTCTCCATGCAGACTACATTTAAGTAGATAACGAAGAATGAAGCCGGTGTCTGTGAACGATACAATTGTGTGTGCGGCTGCGTCACTGTAAAATGATTAATCCCGCACAGATATGTGCCCAGATGACAGTTTTATTAGCAGCAGGCACATTTTCAACTAATATCCCGTCTCCATCTTTCTACAGGAAGTTGGACCCGTATTGTTGGTCAGGCCAGCAGCTTTTTTTTTTTTTACTGACTTTTAAAATAGTCAGTAGACCAAAAGATATATGTACACTCAAAAATTATTCTAAAAAATACATTAAATAAAATATATATATATATATATATATATATATATATAGATAGATAGATAGATAGATAGATATCTATCAATATATCTATATCTACATATATATATATATATATATATATATATATATATATATATATATATATATATATATATAAGATAGATAGTTGCTCACTTGTTGTCTCCGACACTGCTGTTGGGTGTTTACATAAAGCTACACCTGAACTGAGGCTCCTGTGTGTGTCCACATTTGCATATTTGTGGAGGAGATAGAAATACCACCTTGAAGGCAAAACTGAGTATCTGAAAAATCCACCAAAAGGCTAAACACACCAGTGTTTCCCAGAGGAGCAGGAAGCCTTGAGCAAGGCCACGGAAGTAGGGAGTGCAGATGCCAAGATGGTTATCAGATAAACAGAAATTAAAATGAAATCTCTGTGGTTACACTCACACGGAAGATCGGGAAAAGATGGTGGGTGAAACCATCCATTTACAAAATGACCTTTAAAGAAGGGCCTAATTCTAAATCTAATACAAAATCCTGTCTGAAACATTTCTGGTGAGATAGATTTTGTCAGGTGACAGAGCGCTTCAAAGCCCACGTGTAGTGTTTAGCTGTGAAACCTGCACTGGGGGACTTCTGCCACTTAAGTACAGGGGGAGTACAATCATTGGAAATGCGATAATGCTGTGACGGATGACCGTGAGATAAAATGAAAAATGACCTGCGGGGGAGCACTAAAGACTTTATAGAGTCTCCAATACTGATAAGATCACAGAAAAATATACAGAAAACCTCATAAGAGCTCCCTTAATGATTCTCAGTAGATATAAGATCCTGTAAGGAAGTTGAGACTTCTCAAATGGCAGATCCCACAATACACAACATCTAACTTATCAATCACTTTGTATTGTGCAAATTGTTCATTAGATCTGCCTGTGCGTAGTTTTGATTCCTGTGAAACTTAGCTGGATTGCAATCCAAACTAAAGTATTCATAATTACATTTTGTTCAAACTGACCAAAAAACAAAAAATCAATATTGTTGCTGTTGTACGCTCAGAAGGTGGTACCGATATTCCACATCCAGAGAGATTTATTACAATAATGAAAGGAAATTGTATTGCCTTCGCAAATTAGGTTGCGATGATCTTCACATTTTTATACAGTTACTTTTCACCATGCAAGGAAACATTTCAGAGTGGTGAAAGTCCATCTTAAGCATCAGGACCTCAAGAGAATAGACACACTGACACTTTTGGCAAAGTGCTGACAGAGCTGAAATAAACTGAAGCTATCAGCAGCTGAAAAAAAAGGTAGGAAAATATCCCACATTTTACCTTTGATTTCACAAGTTGCTGATCCCTCAAATGGCAAATTAAAGTACACCTTCCCAAAAAAAAATAAATACTACATCAAACAATGCTGACTTGCGAGTCATTTCTACATGCTGTGTTTGAATGTTGGCCATTGAGGGCACAGGCTTTGTTGTTGTGAAGAAGGATTTTGCACAATAACCCTTGTGTAGCATATTGAATGAGGAGGTATAATGTCTGCAGACTGACATCAGGCCACAGTGTGGCAGGACCAGGCCAAGCCCACGGATCCTCCTTGTGCTATCAGTCCCTGGACGTGAATGCGGCTCAACAAAGGGGAATAATGTCTGTCTGACGGAGATGAATAGGCAAACAAAACAAGTCAGGAGGCTTCATATCTGTGATGACAGTGGAGACACTGGGGAACCACACAAAAGTGAATGGCAGCAGTTGCGAAACAAGGTGTTTGTCCATCGCTCCTGCTAGCATTGCTACAACAATCAAGATGGTTTTCAGCACCTTTTGGTTCTAAAAGTGAACAGAAATCTGCAATGATTGATGGCTGTCTGCTGTAATCCCTCCCCTCTACTGATTTCTTTGTCTCAGCTCAGAGTAAATTATAATGGCCAAGAAAACACATGCACCTGACTGCATGCCACCCCTCATGGGAAATTCATTTTCCACAGTATGCTGTGGAAAACCAGTGTGCTTCCTGTTCAGTCGCACAGTGGTGAACAGCACATTCTTTGGCAGCCACTCAGTGTCTCTGTTAAAGGGATTTGTCTTGCAGTTTTTATAGAACGGGTATGCTTCAGAGCCATGCGTGTGGGTCCTTTTGGAAGGAGAAATCCAGGTGCCAGCAAATCACATGCGCTGGTTTCTTTGGGGGGGGGAGTGTTGGAGTTTGTAATTTGTACACGATGGTGTAAAAGTTCAAAGGCATTCTGGCTGTAATTTAACAGAATTGCAGACTGGAAAGCAAGGTTCACATGTAGACATTCAATAATCCAATATTGCAGAGTGTGAAAGGTCACACAGTAGGACGTCTTATGGTGCTAAACTATTTTATTTAATAAACACATTTCTTTTTTAGAGTCAAGCAACCACACAGTAAATTATAACCCAGCTCAAACCATGGCCATGCTCGTCCAGAGAAGCCAAATGGAAAGACGACATAAATCTGAGATGCCAAATCTGTTCTTTTAGAACGAAGGAAATTATGACAACTGTTTTGGCCAAACGGTGTGGGGATGGTGAAGCTCGAGTTGGAGGTATTTTCCATCCATTAGAGCTACAGAATGAGAAATGCATGTAAGTCATTTTCCACATTTTCACCCAGTTAGGTAGTCGTATCATATCACACACACAGGCAGTCTCACACACACGAGCGCACGCATGCAGCCGGCTATCGGATATATGCGCGATCAGGTGATGTGCATGAACATTAGACATGTCTTAAGGCATCAGGATTTCTGTGAAAGCAATGGGAGTCAGAGGGTTTTCGGTTCAAGGCCCAGTTTGAAGCAACTGTTTCAGGGACGTTGCTGTTCACATCCATATTCACTCTGGAGTCCTGCTATGCTGAGTTGCTCATGTGCAAGGTTTGTTCCTATTTCTGAACTTCTCCGTGAGGACAAACCACTGTCACCACCAGTAGTTATTGACAATGCATCGCCATCCACCCTCAGTGGGAGCCAATTACCGCCCAAATCCATTTTTATAAAGACAAAGAGCCCACGTTGTAGCCTGGGAAATATGCATGCTTCCAGTTCAGACCATACATGTGACATTTCAATGGAAATCTATGGTTTCAGTAGCCAAGGGAATACTTTTAAAACAATACTTCACCAAAGTGCTATAGACTTTTGAAACCAAATAAAATTAAGGCAAATGGGTAGCAATCGAGTCGGCATCAAATGTTCAAATTCCATGAAAAAAAGAAAATGCTACATTACTATGTACTCTAGGAGGAAAAGAGGTCTGGAAACACCCTCATAAGGATTCTTTCTCTAACAAATAGAAAATGTGACCTATCTGTGGCTGGGTATTGCATGATAATGCTACATTTTAAATGACCTTCGGTGAATAGCCTGCAGTTCTTTATTGTGTCCTGATGACAATGACATTTTCCTTCCCACTTCCTGTATCATTGACCTTGAATCAAGGATGAGACATCTATTCAGCCAGCCCGGCCACATTTGTTCGTTTGCAGGCCGAGCGCTGCTCACAGCAGACATTCGACAACAGCGTGCAACAATACCCAGGACATCACCCAACATCAATATGGATAATACGCCTTTTATTTGTCACGATGAGCAGATATGCAAACAAACATCCCTGCTGCTGCATGTAGTTTCCACTCTCTGATCCAACGGATGCGCCTTTTGAGGAACAAAACAATTACTAAAGGTTGCTGTAGCAGAGTGGTGTGTTTGTGGAAGGCATGCATCAATAACAATGAAGTGGTAAAAAATAAATAAATAAATAAATTGATTTTTCTCTGAGTGCTTTTAAAGATGTGAAAAGGTATACATTATTGCTGGTCTGGTCTGTGAAAGTACCGGTTCCAATTTTCTCTTCCTCTTTATTTACGATTTGAAATGAGATCAGATCAGGTTTTCATTTGTCTCAAACTGCGCAACAACCCATTACCTTGTTTATTCAGTGCTAACATTTATTTAGTCCAAGATGAGCTAATATAATACAGACAAGCCCTGCGATAAGCTGGTGACTCCAGAGCGTAACCTGCCTCTGAGCAAAGGTGGCTCCAGCCCCCCCGTGGCCCCGCTGAGGGATAAAGCAGTAAATGATGGATGGATTTTACAAGCCAACAAAAGCTTACCGCCTGACTTTCTTTCTCACACGAGCCTTATTTGAGTAATACTAACTTCTAATTAAATATGTCTCAGTGTATCTTTCCATCAGATTTTTGCTGGATTTCTCTCCCTCCGTGACCTTTTCCTGGGGCAGGTGTTACAGCACCTGTGTCAGCAGGAACTGCACGCCCGAGGCCTCCGACAGTTCAGCGGCTTTACAACACAGTCTGGGCATAAACCAGTTTACATCTGGAAGCCATTGCTTCGTGATCTCATTATCAAATTACCGAGCTAAAAGCAGACCGCTGCTACGCTGCTGAGTGGCTGATGGTGACAGCTGCCAGCACTACTTTTAATATCTGACACATCCAGAAACATTCATTTTGATAGATTACGATTCCACCCAACTGGTGATCTGTACTTATTCCAAGTTTAGTATAAATCACTGCCTTTGAATGTTACTATCACCCGACTTTTGACTAAAACAATAAGGAAATGTTCTATTCCTGAATTCCAATCCCATCTGGAACGCCTATTTTGTTTCCAATGCAAAGACATTCTATCCGAGAAATAATTTCCTGAGCGCAGCAACGGCACGAGTCAGAATGTGGTCAAAGCTTTTCTCAATTTTCTCTCTGTCTTTTCTCAGAGTCCTACTAACCTCTAGGATTGGAAGTAGGCACGGGAAGCTGGGAGCCTACCACAAACATACCGACGATAGGAGAACCGCTGCAGATGGGACGAAAACGACGCGCGTCAGCTCTTACTCAGGGGAAATTGTAGTCGCTTACGTGCGTACAAAAGGGACAACACCTCGAATAGACCGACGCATAGGAACTGCTGCTATCGCACACTCGAGGGCAGACATTGAGAAGAAAAGAAACCCAGTTTTTCAAATGGATCGGTCCAAGAACATGTGCTATTTAGTAAAAGGTCAACAGCATTAGTGCCTAATTTAGCCATCGCCCAGTCTTGACAGCGTCTCGGTTCCAAATGTGAACACCATAACGTATTTTTTGAGCAGATTGTTGCAGTCTTGTTTTCACTGCAGCTGCATATAGACGGTCCAAACGTAACCATTAAACAGTCCATTTGGGATAATGATATATGTGGAGACTCCATTAGTGTAGGACCCCCTTTTTTTTTTTTTTTTTTTTTTTTTAACAATGTCATCTGCTCAACATTCACTCAACTCTGACACAGAACCCAAACGTCTGTCTGACACAGATTCCTACGAGACCTCCGCGCGCACTCCGCGGGCGACGCTAAAACTAATCAGCAACAAGCGCTGCCGACAACAGGGCGGAAGCCTGCGTCGGCGCGCGTCGGCGTGCGTCAGCGAACAAACGCGGGCTGGAAATGAATGGAAGCGAAAGCGTGGCTGAAGTCAGGAGGGGCCCTGGAAGACATGTGGTACTGATTACAGCGCCCGGGAACAGCAGGATGCCTCCGCTTCCCTTTTCGCTTCTATTCCATCACTTCTATATCTGCTGTTTCAACTCACGCTCTCAGCATCGCCCTGGGCCTTTTCAACCCCCCCCCCACCTCCATCTCTGTGTTTACTCTGTCCATGTGTATTTTATGACCGACGCTCTTGAGAAGCTGCAGGGGTTGCGAGAGAGCTCCGGGACCTTTGGTATTAGAAGGACGGCGTGTCCCAAACACCATGAATTATAGATTCCCATGTGCTATCCATACTGCCTTTCAATAGTTCTGCCCGATCCGATGAGGCGCTGCAAACATAAAACGCAGACCGCGTCTACTTGATTCCATCTGCAGAAGCACATCTGAATATCTGTTAAAACTCAAGCTCAAGCTCAGCCGAAGGAGCCCATCAAAACTGGATCAGAAAAAATTACAATGAAACAAAGCTGAGCTTCTAATCCGTGAGATTTTTTTCTCTTAATACATAAGATATTGACATTTTCCGTACAGATGGGGAAATCATATATATATAGATATACCGCACGTGCGTAATTTGGGCTGGGGAGCGGCACTGGTACAACAAACACTCAATAATTCAAGAGCAGCTTGAACTATTTTCTTCTACAAAGAGAAACAAACTTTAGTGATAAAAAAAACTACGCATCTCATAAATATCTTAGGGCCTTGAATCTTTCATGAACCACCGACGAATTGAAAATGTAGAAGTTTGCACATTTTCCTGGTAAATTGTTGAGACATTAAGAAATGGCAGCACAGCAAATCACGGTGATGGGTTAAAGTGCTTTCTGCCGTAAAAGACGATTTTCGCTGTCATTCATCTCTAACTGTCTCCAAGTCGAGCAACCCGGAGCCATGCTGTTTTAATAAAGTGCAGGGTTTCTGGAAGACAAGCTCAACGATCTGTTAGATTGAATAAAGAAAGCAAACACTGCACTTTACCATTAAAACATGAAAGGCCAGAAAGTTTTTTTTTTTTCCCAGTCAATGGCACCCACTTTCATTAAGATACGTTAAAACACAGTTAACTACTCACACTTCTAACTAACTCTTCTTTTGGCATTGATATGTTGTTACGGACGAGGTTATCATGTGGATAAAGTGCATTTGGAGGTCTTGTCTGGCTGCTGACACTTCACACTACTGCTCCAGAATGAACTCAGCAGAACCACGGGTTGAATTCATGAGGCTTTGGAAAGCCCAACATTTTCCATTCATAAAATTTCCAGAATTGAGAAGCAGGAGGGGAACTAAGTCAGGCTGCAGCCTGGTGCCTGTGTTTTTTCATACATGCTTTTTTTTTCCTTTTTTTTTTTTTAAAGTTGCTGTGATTAGTTGAGTGAGGGTTTAGCCATATGTTTCTTCTTGCTACCACGCTCCACAGTCTCCTTTTGTTTTTCCTATTAACATTAAATAGACGTGAAGAAGAGGTTTGTTGAGTGTGCGTTCCAACTGAAGTGGTTACAAATGAGAGGCTTTTACGGCATGGAAAGGTCCTCATTACTCTACAAAATCCCAAGCCATGTACTGATGGAAATTTCTGTATCTCCGTTTGAAGTGAAAAAAAAACATGACTTATTTGTTTTTAATGCCTGTTTAATCTCTTTCTAGATAACCTTGATCTACAGTATGGGGGAATCATTGGGTTTTCTTATTTACAGAAGAAAATTCCACGAGCTGGATTGAATAAAGAATTACATTTCCCTTTTTCCGATGTGGAACTGTTTGAGGTGGTTTTTCATTCAGTGATCGATGGCCCGCCCACTATCAAACCCACCTCATCCAGAATACAATACCAGAGAAGAGATTTTTTTTTTTTTACTGAAAATCTGTCATTTCATCAAATAAAAAGCTGATGAATGTGTGTCTCACCACACAGGTGCAAAATAGATGAGCTAGGTTAAAGCTGGAGTGTGTAGGACTTTAGCCTGCAGTTCTCCTGCCCCCTCCACAACCACGCAGGGCCTCGGCATTGTATGCGACGCGGGTCCGATTCGGACGTACGCAAACTTGTTTACCTTTGTTTTATGTCCAACTTTCTCTTTTGTTCATCTAGTTTGCCTGATTAACTCTTTGGCAGCTGAGGTCAAACGAGGACTTGGAACTTTGCTTGTACCTGCTTGAGGCTTTGTTGAAGCTTCAGACTTCAGGTTAGGTTAAAAAACAGAAGAACAGAGTTGAGCCAGAAAAGAGTTCAGGGGCAAAGATATACTGGTAGGTTTTATAGATTGCCTTAAAAGAAATCTAGAGTAAAACTGTGATTGAACACACAGGCCTTTCCTTAAAAAAGTATGTATTTAAATTAAACTATTCATTTCATTTATTTAGTTATTTTTATGTTTTTTTTTAATAAATCCTACATCCTTTAAGGTGTGAAAAACAACAAGACCACCCGTGTAATATCAGTGCACACAGAAAAAGCAAAGTATTTGCTTTTTTTGCCTTGTATTTGTATGCTGTGTGCAGCAGAGCATTGGTGAGTAACAGGCAGCTTCATGACCAGCTGATCCATGACAGTCTCCATTCATTAACTCCGGTTTAATTCATTCAATCAGCTTGTTAATTGGTTTATTCTCTGCTTCAATTCCTCCTAATCTATCAATTTATCAATTTTTTAGGACATGGCTGAAACTCTGACAAAAGATGGTCTACGCCGAATCACAGGAGAAATTAGATGCAAATCGGATACAAAAATAACCACCGGAAATATAACTATACCCTAGACTGCACAAATAACTAGAGACTTATGAACCTTTCTTTACGTGTATATCTTATTACGGATTATGGTAGGCAGCAGTGTACTGTGGAAAACATTGAGTCTCAGATTGTTGGATAAAACAAAGTTTTGACTGGAGGGGAAAAAGAACACACACACACGCACACACACATTGGGTTTACTGATTTACTAACAAACCTTTTCAAAGTTAAATACCACAAAACAGCAGCAATCTACACTCTGGGTGATAGTGAACATACTAGTAAACCATTTTACAGGTGGTTGTTTATAGAAAATGATTTCAAATGTCTCTTTAAAGTTCTGTAAATATAGTAGACTGCCTGACTAACTGGGCAGAAAATTGAAAACTGTTTCTTTTTAGAACATTAAGCCACCACTAGACCCTTGTGTCTAAAAAATGGAGAACAGTTAAACACATCAGCACCAGTTTTTTTGTCCATTTTCCTCAAATAAATGAATTAAAAACCTGTAGGCTTGCTTTTGTGACCCGCATATTAATACCTGAGTTATGTGACAACCCATAACTCACTGGGATTAGTTTGTTACCCACCAAAACAAAACTGCTGTGACCCACATCCGATGGCCTTTATTCACCACAGACCTCATAATCTCTCTGATACTGGCTGCAAATCGAAATGTCACAGATTGGGCCCCAATATAGGCCACCTGCTCTGGCGCCTTCTGCAGATTCTGTCACCTGTGGCTGGGGCAGGTGGCTAGTGGTCGACCAAACGCAGCCACGGTGTTCGGTCTAGCTGGTTAATGCTCCTCAATGATCCATCCATCCATCGCGGGATCCTTCCTGAGGATTACTCCCAAACAGCGCAGCAACCACGTTGCTTAAGAAAAACACGCCGACAGTTTATACAAGTGGATTATAGACTTCAAGTCTGCTCATGTTGAATTGCAGCCTTTTATACCTCTTTTATACCGTATTTATTGTGTTTTTGTTGTTCTATTGACAGGCTAAAGTCTCTCTGTCTGTGGATGCTTTACTGAAACATACCGGTCACTCCGGCAACAGTAGGCTGAAAACCTTGATTTTACCAGCACTGAATTAAAACAATGCAGCAAATTCCAGTGATGTATATGAATGACATGCTAAAGGCTGTTGTTCCACACACTATGGAAGAAAAACATCGTTGGTTTTTCTCTAAGAACTTTCCAACTAGTTTGTGTGTGGCTTCATATTAGTTTGATGATCAACTCCCACAGGAAACTGTCACATGACAGTCACATAATAATTACATAACATAAAGTGCATTATCTAACATCAAAGATGGAAATATTTGGCAGGAAAATAAAAAAAAAACAAAGCTCAGGGAATTGCTGGTACAGTACAAAATAGTCTGCACAGTACACCAGCACTCAGCCTCTTTACTTCTCTCAAGGCCTTGAGGATCTTCAAGGAGTGGTTTTAAAGCTGGTATAGGTCTGGAAGATATTAAGACACATCAAACAAAGATGTGTATCATACAGAAAAAGAACATGCCTGACATACTGAATTAAATTATTTATAGATGCATTAATATAGACTCACTTATTTATATGATTATTTTGTTATGCTTCCTTGATATGCGATTCCATATTTAATCACAGTATGTCGTTATTTCTGATCGTCTTCTATAGATTCAGTTTCTTAATTTATCAGTAGATCAGATTCTCTGATCCTTTGCTGTTGCGTGATAATCAGAGACCACACATATCTGACCTCCTTCCAGGGTGGTAAAAATGATGTTTAAAGAAAATAGTTCCACTTTCAGCTCCGGTGCACACAAATGTAAAACAGCACATTTAGTGTTCCATGAGGTACTGGTCCAGTCTCAGTTCAAACAGATCTACCTTATCGGTAGGACATGAAGGCAAACCTGCAGCGTGTCTTCATCAGTATTACCACCGCTTTACCCCACTAAGGTCTGCTCATATAATAGTAAAACTGATCTGTAACTAATGATATATCAGTTCACTTACAATTACTCTTTAAAGCTGAACATATCAAGACCATTTTATCCTACAGGTGAAATACAGCAGCAGTTGGGGAAGAAATTGGAAAGATTGTCTTTATTTCTTCTGTTTTTTTTTACACTGTACATTTGTTATCACAACAGAACATGCTTCTCCATGTCCGTGTGCTGGCTTTGGCTCTCTCTAAGCTCACCGCTGATCCAGGACACTGGCGGATTCAGTTAGAGTGGAAAAGAGTTTGCTGTGTCACTCCAAAATGCAGTGAGGCTACATCTGCCTGACTGCGGTTAAAAGCCATAACTGTTAAGAATAAAAAGATGGGAATGACACAGGGCAACGCTGGGAATGCTATCAATAATCCCACTCTGCTGTTGAATCCCGTGGTTGAATTGCTTCACGACTGTCAGTAACGAGATATTGGTAGACGGGTTCACTATGATCTCTGCCATTATTGTTGTCAGTTTCGACACTTTTCTAGCAGAAGCCTTCCTGCCATGGCTAAATGTCAAACAGCCATGGTTTGACACAAATCTATGCAGTTTAGTGCCGGTACTGTATGGAAAGATTAGGGTCACAGGGTCACAGATGGTATTGTAACCTAAGACAACGGCCTCCATTTTTCGTACAAATGACGGCATTGTACAATCAGTTTCACTCAGTTTTGTGGTAAATGAATGGGGCCACTCTACCGTTCCCAGTCAGTAAATAGCATCACACCCTGGTGTCTGTGATGGAACAGGAAGGAGCCGAGGAAATTAGACTAATTTCCCTATGGGGCCCAGTAACCAGAACTGGCTAAACATGTTTCCTATAGAGTAGCCATTAGACTATAACCTAATGAAAGCGTACCCACCCTCTTCCTGTCAGGTGTCCCCCTAGGGTATGTTCTCGTATCGCTATCAGTCTTGTCTTTTGTTCAGTCACGTTTCTGTGCTTCAGTACACTCCGTCTGAAAGATCGGTCTTCAATGCTACAGTGGTGGTTTGTTGTAAGATTGATAAGGTCCATAATGTTCCTGCTCCCTATTTAAAGAGTTGACCTCAGAAGGGGGAAAAAAAATGGAAGTGAAATGTTACAGAGAGGTTAGTGATGCTTTGGCTAGACGGCTGGAGCCACTGAGGGAGGCTCAATTTCCAGTGGCAGTAAAAGGGAGCAGGTCTGGGCTGTAAGCATTAAGTGTGTTGGGCAGATTTAAAGTTGAAGAATTTCCACTTCAGTATGACTGTGGCTGTGGTTGTCGGCCAGGCGGCGCTCTCTTTTTCCACAAGGGAGAAGTTGTGTGGGGATCTACATGTCACCCGCACTGTCAAGTGCGTCAGGTTTTTTTCACCGTGTTTTTGTTTGAAATCACAGTTATATGAGCAAAACACAAAACCGTCATATAAAAACACAACGATCAGCTCATGTCCAAACCCAACAAGCAACACAGAACGCTGGATTCAGCAGTGACATGCCAAACCGCTACAGAAATACCACACACTCGCACTTGGAAATATCAAACAGTAAACCCAGCTTTACCCCGACTTGACCTGTTAAGATTGAGACATTTATCAATATGGTCATACCATATAGACAAAAACCCTTTAGAAAAATCCTTAGGGCTTAACAGGTTAAAATTAGATGTCTTCATGTCATTAGAGACACCAACACTGGCATCAAAGGGTATTATTAGGTTTAGAGATGATTTGGTAGTTAGGGTACAATATTTCCACAATCTATTAGTTGCCCTGTAATGACCACTAACGTATTAAGACTATGATGAGGCATTAGAAGGTGAAGCAGCGCAAGATAATTCATCAGACCATGAGTAACATGGGCTGGAAGGGTCTTCAGCTCACTGTTTCTCATTATCATGGCTCAGTAGCTACATGCTGCTGTCTGGCCATCCTCCAGTCCAGACAGGTAGGAGGAAAAAGAACAAGTGAGAGGATGGGAAAGAGAGCAGTTAATGGTTAAAGAAAAAAAAATGGAGAAAGAAGATCGAGGAGATATCACAGCAGATTCAGGGTAAAAAAGCAGGAAAATGAAAGCCAAGGTGACAGAAAGCAGGAGAGAACTGACCACTGCAGCAGTGTTTTTCTTGGTCCTCTCCCTCCCCATTTTCCATCTGACTTACACGGTCATTTGGCAGCACTGGGTGGGACCACCAGTATGTTTCCACTTGCCCGCCTGAGCGTGTTTATCTGTTCGTCTGTTGGCCTCTCTATACGTGTTCTCAGCATCTACCTGGTCCTCCACCCGTTTTCTCTTCTTTTCTGTCAGTCTTCCGTCTGTTTGTCTGTGCGGTTGTACGTACACACACACACAAACACACACAGGGTTTGAAAGAACCTGACAGCCTGAAACTTCAGGAAAACAGACTGTAACTTCTCTGTTTCAAGAAATGCACTTGCTAAAAGACACCCTGTTCACAGCCAGAAGTTAGTGTCAGCCCCATCTATCGAAATTAAGCACGTGTTCCTTGGTGCGTTCCTCTTCCTAATAATCCTTTGGGAAAAACTGCCCTCATTGTTCAGATATATTTGCATTACTGTAACTGCACATTTGGTTATGCAGGTTGAAACTAAAAGTGAGTTTCAGCAGAATAATGCTCTGCTCTGAGCAGGGCTGGAGGAGAATAAGGGGTGGGTGTAAGTTTTGACCTCAGTCTATGCAGCCCACCCACAGACTATACTGTGGATCAGGCATGTCAAACATAGGCACGCACAGCTTTTAAGGATTAGTATCTACTTAATTATGGAAATACTTTCACACGGACCACCAGATCATATTTTAGGATGATGAGCTTTAGCTGTTGACACTGTTATGAGTTGTGAAAGCAAATATCTGAATGAGTATTTCATGACTGAAAATAAATGGAATGAGTTTGAGCCAATGCTTTTCTTAGCGATCCCCTACTGGATCTCGGTGGTATTGCACATAAAGTCGCTTCAAGTCATGGTTTCTCTTTTCAGACCAAAATTCTATGTCCACATTATATTGATATGATGCTCACCAAATGGTACACTATAGTGCAAGCGCACATCCTCAGTGCAGCATGTGCTGCATGTGTAAGCTTCACAAGTTGCACAAACTGCCATATTAAAAACCCCAAACTGCACAGATAACTAGAGAAAACCAGAAGACAGATGTCCAGAATTAGGTGAGGTTGTGATTAAAGAGTGGTACAGAAATAAAAGCAGGAGAGGTACCAGAGAACAGCTTGTTTTAATTGTTTCTGAAGTAGAAAAGCTGGCTGTGACCATTGGACTCACAGAAAAACAGCCAGAGAGACTCGAGGAATGATATCCAAGCCAGATATTTCAAGCCCTCACTGAACCATCTTCTGGGTTAAAGACGGCCTTTCCTGACATTAAGGTGATTAAACCTGGACTCCACTGAGTTTATCATTCAAATCCTTCAGAAAAAACACAGCTGAAACCACTTTACTGTTAACACATCAAGCCTTTACAGTAAATAAAAAAGAAAGTGTAAAACCTTAATCTGTTAAAACAATTCATATAACACGTGTTTCAGGCAACAGCCGGAATATTACTTTAATACCTAACACAGGGTGCAGTGCTGTTGGAAAACTGACCTACGGTGTGAAGTAATGACAAAACATCCAGTGGAGAGACTGACCTCATTTCTTCCTGCACCTGTTTGCTCCAGAGCTCCGCGGTTGCGACTGCAGTCTACAGCAAACCTGCTACATTACTGAATGCTGAGCAAAAAAAGATTCAAGAGACAAATACAATCTAGCCAAATTGCTCCAAGCATATTGACTTTAGTGTAAGAGACTGTAGTGAGTACGAATATATTCTTACTGTATGCTTTAGTTTTGGTTTACAGTGTAGTTAGCAAACCAAATACCAATAAAGGACAATCCAAGAGTCAGAACATGCTCCTGATCCATTCTCATGAACAACAAATGGTGGCCTTAACATACAATATGATGGTATAAGTGATGATAATCATTCTATAATATCGGTGATTTGGAGGGAGATAATGAGCCGAGCATATACGGCCCCAGCTTGATTACCAAACTGAATAATGTAATCAAGTGATTGTAGCAGCACTTCGATACAACTGCTTTAGAAGGTCCTGCTGCTACCAGCAATTCTGCATTAGTTCCACGCCTGTCTGATTTTGAAGGCCCTGCTTTGGACAGGAAACATCAACAGGTTCTAATGATGGCAGTGCAAATGCCCATGTTGGCACATTCATAATGCTAGAGCATATATGAGGTGTATATATGTACATTATATATGTATATATGCATGTGTGTGAGTGATAAATAGGTCAATTCTGCCCTCAGTTCCTTTTCAAGAAAATCATCTGTGTCCCTGACATAACAGGATAACAATATTAAGATAGATAGATAGATAGATAGATAGATAGACAGACAGACAGACAGACAGACAGACAGACAGACAGACAGACAGATAGATATTTCTTTTGAATTGGGAAGATATTGTAAAGTTATGGAAGCATGCTGGTTTGAGGCCCAAGACTGTTGTCATCAGACTGAATGAATTACTAAGATACCAAGTCATAATTTAAAGTAGGATCTCCGCCCTGCTGTTTTAGAAAAAAAAAGATGATTCAGCATGATGGCATTTGGAGCAACGTTTAATATGTCTGCTGTGTAACACTTTCACAACTCTGATTGGTGCATCAACTTCCCGCAGCTGTCTGGGTTTTTCACAAGAAGAAAAAATCTTAGCCAAAATATGCAAAAGGATTTTTTTTTCTTCTTTCAATACATTGCATTTACATGACTAAGCTAATTTTCTAACATTGAGTCACAACGATCACGCAGAAAAGTAACAGTTCTTCCAGACCTTTTTTTCCCTGCTTCATGTTTGCCTCCGTTGTTGTAAGTGTAGCATTAGGAGCAGCGTTTACTCTCCCGTGCATCTGACAATAGGACCTGACCCGTCACAGCTGGGATGGGAATGAACTACTAGATCTATATGATGATGTAATCACAGTTCCTAGGTCAGTATATTGCCATGACTCACTGGATTTTGTAATATTGGGATGGATTTTCATAATCCAAATGAATTTTCAGGACACTCTGCAAATGGTAAGAATCCCATTTTTATCATCTTACACACAATTCAAACCTTTTTTCTAAAAAATAAAAATAAAAAAATGCATATACATGTATATGATTAAGTATCCATATGTTAGGTTATCATATGAAAATGTGAAATTACAGTGTCATGTAAGTCTATACACTCCAAATCCAACAATCCTCCCTTGCGACATATTGCATTCAGTGTGTGGTTGGACATGTTCACCACATAAATATGCTATCTACATTTGTTTGTGAGTGGTCAAATGGATCTCTGCGGCTTTGGCTTGGTACAGATTACATGTGAAGGGTCACACATCACACCTGCAGCCATTTGGTGACTCACTGCACTCAAGCACAGAATAAGGATTTTGTGCATTCATTATCAGCCGCACGGAACACCTACGCACTGACTCAGGAGCAACGGAGGACCGTCAGACGGCCAGAGACATGAGAGAGAGAGAGAGGAACGGGATGACCAGAGATACAGCTCAAATTCCAGTTGGGGGACAAAAGAGAGATTAAAGTCGATCTGAGGAAATCCAGCGGATAGCGCTTGAATTTGAACAATATGATACTACGTAAAAAGGTGTCAATAGGTGGTGCGCAATATTAGAAAATATATGTCTGTCAGGAGATCTATAAGTTGATGTGTAAAGCTCACTGGTATCAGTCCAGGATCCACAAATATGTTTTATTATGTGAGTGATTCTGAAGATATTCCATTGCACTTACTTCATACCGCTAACATCAAACAACATGGAATCGGTCAGAAATGAAATTATGGGCAATCCGTGAAGAGGGAAGAACTGGACAAAGGGCAAACGCCTATTCGGCTGGAAAAGCTGGATACTTGTTGACATGCTACAGTATGAATGGCCTGCAGCTGTGAAATAGTTTGCGTCATAGGGCAAGGCTAGCAGCAAACAACCCTCTGCTCCTGTCAGTGGCACATTTGTCTTCCGTATTTTTAGCACATAATAAACGCCACAACGATTTCTTTCATATACCTCATCAATCACGTTTGAGGCTGATGCTGTGTGCACTGGAAAATGTTTTGGGAGTTTTCATAGCATGATAAAACACTTAACACTGGCATTCGACAAAAACAAAACAATTTGGGACGACCATAAATCTTCGCTTTGGTCATCGGTACGATTTATGTTTCCTATATTTCCCTAAATTGTTTTGGGACTGGATTTATTACAGCAAGAGTGCACTTAATGGATCACAGAAGTATTGACACTTTGAGCAAGAGTGAATACACAAAATGTGTTTTCCTGTTTAGGAGCAACGATGAAACTGGGCTCGAGGCGTGACCTTTGACATCAGCCTGTGTACGTAACGCAGCAGAAGGCCAGGCATCGTTGTTACCTGATGTCATTACTATCCCAGTGGCACCTCTCTCTTTTTTTTTTTTTTTTCCCCAAATACTGTCATAAACATTGTGATAAGCACTGCAATCCTTCAATTTAATTATAGCAAAAAGACAGAAATATAGAAGTGTTCACATTTTCAATTAATAACAATAAACCGAGTATCAAGGGCTTGATTTACTGTCTGGTGCTGAAGCAGATAAAACAAGAGCATGGTTAGCCAGTGTTTGGTGCACGTAGGGCAGCAGCTACTGAAGCTTAGTACAATATTTCTATTGCTCTCATCTCTGAGGTCAATGCAGACTAAAGTTAATGATAAGAAAAATAATGATAATAATAATAAAACATTAAATAAATCCTGTCATTCCTCCTCTGCACATACTTTCTTAGCCCCAGATGTGTAAAAGACGTGACAATACCACTGACAGTATTCTGGCTGTGACATCAGGCCCCCCACTGGGCCCCATGTCATTCACATTAAGAGGTAAAATCATCCATCCAAGAAATAAATCTTCCCAGGTTAGCGTGCTTCGGGCCATTTTGTCTAGACAATATAAATCATTTTAACGTTGCTGTTTTTAATGTTGTGATGACTGTCAGCTTTTTCCCTGCATGTTTACCCAGTTGTTCACCTTGTCACCAACCTTGGATTATGAATAGCTATCAATTCATATCCGTGCAAGGCTCTTCAGTACTGCAGGGAGTGTTCTCATTGTTGATCTGTTATAATAAATATATACAATTGTGAGAACTTACTTCACATGACACCAGAATAAGAATAAGACTATATTATTATAGCCATTTCAGACAGACATGAGATTTTGTGGTATTCCGCTGACAGACTAGTTTGTCAGGCTGACTCCCTCGCTGACTGGTTTGGGATTCCGTGTGGGAATATTTCTAGATTATCTGGGCACAATAGCCTGGCCAAATCCCCCACTGCAAGACCTACAATGCTCCAGTGCATACACTGCAAAAAAAATCCAAAGAATGCTCTGAAGGAACCAGCAAGGCATGTTTTCAAGTCGGCTCAGAAACATATACGTATGCAGGGTTCGAATGACCACACATGTGAATGATCTTTTGTAACTAAGAATACCCTAAACTTCAAAGCCACGTTTTTATTATCCCCATGGGGGCGTGCTGCCTGCATGACAAAAATAAATAAATGACACGCTAAAACCTTACTAATACACTTCCTGCTGTAGGAACTCTTCCGTGCGGGCTGCTTGTTTTTGAGCAGCTCTGGCTGTCGTTAGCAGTCACACACAAAAACATCTCTCTCAACACCTCATTAATGGAAACACATATATCCTTCTCAGCATATACCCCTCTGTTGATGTGCTGAATATTTTACATTCCTTTACTTGAATGTACTTTGAATGTCAAGAGAGACACAGGATTTGCATGGGTTTTCACAGCCGTTGGGTGTGTTCACAGCCATATAATTACTCATATATATATATGTATATATATATATATGTGTATATATATATATGTATATATATATATATATATATATATATATATATATATATATATATATATATATATATATATATATATATATATATATATATATACATATATATATATGTATATATATATATATGTATATACATCCCTTTTTGGGAGTATGATTTTACTCCCAAAAAAACTTTATTCCCAAAAAAACTATTATTTTTATTTGACTTTATGACTAAAATGTGCAGATAAACATTTCTTCTCAATGCCTTCACAACAAATAATGCATAATGCAACAAAACACGTAAGTGCCAAGAAAAATATTATCATTTATAAGCTTTAAACCAGTTTTAAAAAATAAAAAAGTACTAACTACCCAATTAGCTTTTTCTTCTATATTTATCTTACAGTACATTAATCTGCATCATTTATAAAAAATATATATATATCTATATGAATGTGTCTGAAAGTATTCCCAATCCTTCAGTCAATGATCCACATGAAAATGGCAAGTCAGTCAAATTATGTCAAGTTCCATGATATGCCGGATTAATATTAAATGGCATTTCTGCAATTCCACCCACCACACCTCAAGCAAAGGCAGGGCTGTGACCCTTTGGTAGGAACCGTGGCCTCTCACAACCCACCGATAAAGAACCACCAGAGAAGCAGCAGAAAGCGAGGGAAGAAACAACGCTCCCCATGGCAGGGTGAGCCAGAACTTAACAAAGGTCATATAGGAGACCTCGCAGGGCATCAGCACCCATGGACAACCAGTTACCATCACGGCGGAAGACATCCCAGAAAGACCTGGGATGTGAGGATAATAGTAGAGGATCATTCCCATCTGCTGGTCGGAGATGTTGCCCTCCACAAATGTCTGGCAGCGCAAAACGAACCAGCTGCAAATGTGATGCTGTGTCCCTGTCTGAACCCTCTCGGTCAGCTCATTTCAGACCCTGGCTGCGGCTACCCACCGGGGACCCGGGCCGCCGTCGGCTGCCTCCTCCGGGTCCGCCGCGCCAGTCGGGTCATAGAGTGACTGACCACCAGGACCAGCAGCTTACGACAACAGAGCGTCGTGAGAATGGCTGAATAGTGGCCTGGAGAGGAAGAGCGGTCAGGACCGAAGGAGTCGGATCGCAGCTTTGGCAGCGAGCACATCAGCATGTTGAAAAGTGCTAAGAGAATTAGATCTCCGCTGGAGCCCGAGCGTTGTCGGAGCCATGGCTGACGCAGCTGTTCGCGGCCTCAGAGGGGCAATCGCGTAAAAACAATGTTGTGTTGTTGAGCCTGCGGCTTCCAGAAACATCTGTATTAATAATTAAGATATAACTCAAGAAGAGAAGGATGAGGAGAAGTGGAGGGAGATAAGTGATAGGATTAATAAAGCAAAACTGTCCTGGGGGGGGGGACAAACTTCTCCACCATATATGCTGTGGGAGCATTTACCCGTGTTTACCATTTACCGCTGGCACTGGGAAACTATACGGTCTCACTAGAACCTGATGAGAAGCCGCTGCGCTCCTCTCGCATCTGCCACGATGCAGATCATGAGAGCTGAGGTGGGGGCGTGAGTGGTGATGTGGGAGTCGGGGCCGGGTTCTATTTTTGAGCACTGCCATTCAGGAGCGGGAACCGTAGCCACCCTCCTCACATTCTCGCTGTTCCGAACCTCCTCCATCCCTCCCTCTTTTCTCCGCCGGCATCCCATTTTCCTGTGTAATTAGGCCTCTAATTAAGACTGTGTAATGTCGAGAGGATGAATACCCACTGTTGCCCTGCCTCTCTCTCCCTCTCGGTGCCTGCATCAATTTTTAGAGCAGCGTGCAACAGACCCAGATATTTGATACGGAGCAGAAGAGCATAACAAAAACTGAAGCTGCTTCATCATCGTACTGACGTTTTCCTGCATTTTTTTTTATGTTGTCACAGATGTCGTACTACCCTCCTGAGACCAGGAGGAGTCAACAGGATGTAGCCGTGAAGGTAAACTAGGCCGAAACCAGCCAACCCAGTGGGCTGTGAGCCCAGGCTGCACTGGGACCCGGGGGGGACCCGGGAACACCAAACAGTGGATGGTTGGTCTGGTATTATGGACAAATACATAACACGACACAAACGCAGTAGTCTGACGTTACAAGGTCCCCCCCCCACTTTCATCTTAGAAGCCGGAGGAAGAAATGTCGATTAAAAATACACTGTTCGTGGAAAACTAAATCGTGGAAAATATCTCCCTACAGAAAGAAGATCGTGCACTCCATTTCTGAACTGTGACACAGCAGTTAAGTAGCCTTTGTCCCATGGGCTTCTCAGTCAAAACATATTTATTAAATATGCAGCTCTTTCGAAATCTCGGAGTGACACACTCACTTTGAACAAAAACTGGTCCCTGGGTGCTGCACAACAGCCCACTTCTCCACACGGAAGTATGCAATCCAGATTTCACTGCAATGGCTGCATAGGAAAAATAAAATGCATTTAGAAAAGGAATAAATGCTCGACTGTGATTTAGCTCTCGCTGTCCCGCACCTCTGGCCTTTCAACGACAGGCTACTAATAGGTGACAATAGCAGATCCAGTTGGTGGCTCCCCAGGTGGTTGTCCATCCATCTCATAGACGTTTATCCCCACCCCCGCATCACCCACCTGCCCAGCGGCCCGGGACCTGCAGCCAACCATGTGGAGGCCGACTGGGCGACCAGTCACAACCCACTTATGGGATGCCAGTGCAGAACTG
This sequence comes from Lagocephalus sceleratus, assembly GCA_911728415.1. Classification (NCBI taxonomy): domain Eukaryota; kingdom Metazoa; phylum Chordata; class Actinopteri; order Tetraodontiformes; family Tetraodontidae; genus Lagocephalus; species Lagocephalus sceleratus. The sequence goes on along the minus strand of CAJVRN010000232.1, from coordinate 4,782,474 downwards.
ATGCATGTGCGATGAAGTATGACGTGCGCGTGGAATGAAGTGTACAAACAGGTGCACTCTCGCTGTGCATGTCGTTGTACATGCATGTATATATGTATGTGTGTGTGTGTGTGTGTGTCTGTGTATGTGTGTCTGTGTTACAGTGGCACTGGGTGTTAAATGGTTGACAGGTTCACACTGACTGACTGCGAATGTGTGGGAAGAGTGATGAGTGGCTTCTGCTAAAACAGCTTTCAGCTGAAGCTTCTCCAAGCTCATAGCAGTAAAACCTGCTGCTGCGGACCACCACCCACGAAAAGCATTGCTGATTACCAAACTCCTGTATAATTATCACTGTGATTATTGTGACTACATCAGCAAAATGCTAATAATAAATAACTGTAAAACTTTTGACAGAACACTCTTCTGTTCTCATTTATATGACATGTTATAATACATTTGCAATGTATCTAATTCTAATAATTAATCATATAATAAAATATATAATTCTGCTCTGTTCCTTCTCAAGAAAATGATGTAGTGAAGTACCATCTAGGTCAGCGATGATCAAACTTCAGTCTGGGTTTTCTGTCCTTCCAGGCAGGTCAGAAAACCCAGTTGGATGTTGATCCTTGAGGACTGAGGTTTTGGAAGCCCTGACTCAGGCCATCTTTTCAAAGGATCTGTCCTCTCAACGGGCAGCTGCTTAAATGGTCTCGGTCCATTGTGTGAGTGACAGTATTACTTTTATTAGTAGTATTGTTGCCAGAATGTGGAGCTTGCTGGTTCCCATTTCTATTATATCGCAGAGTAAATAAAATCATATTTCCGCCCTTCGTTCATTCATACTAGAAATAGAAAGCTGCACATTGTGGCAGACAATACAAAGGCATATGAAAGTCTTCCTTATTGATGAGAAATTTAGAATTAAACATCGGTCAAATCTTTGAAAAAGAAAAGGTCACAGATGATTTGCTTGAAAATGGCAGAATTCACCCCTCAATACATGAAAACACACACACAGCTACATGCATATATGATCTACACATGTTTTTGTGTGCAGCCCTTTTAAAATTTTAGCGAATGATGCACTCAGAACTGCAAACATTAGAAACTTGTGAATAGGGAAAAAAAAAATACGGCGTTCCATTTGTTGTGGGGCAATAACGGGGCCGCTGTCTGTGGAACCTGTGGGATCGCACATTAAGGATTGTTTTTAAATACGCCTCTGCATTTCAGCATAATTAGAGAGAAGCCAATATGCACGCAAATTCGCACAGTGTTTACAGCGCCATAAAAGTCATTCTCCCTCTCATACCCGCATACACGCACACACTGTGACGGCTTCAGCTGTAATGAATTCGACTTTACATTTACTCTGAAATGGATGAACTGCCATAACCCACAAACCGCATTATTTTCTCATATTTTTCATTCAGTAAACATGTAAAAGAAGGAGCAGACACCACAACAGTGTAAAAGTTTACAACAGCAAATTATCCAACTGCAAAAAGAGCTCATCTGGAGGCCCTGCAGATATTCAAGAGGAAAACAGTGTGTAAAATGATGCATTTAACAGCTCTCTGTGGTAGTTTTACAGCTGGAACTGCCCATGACAGACAACTCTTCCAGACACAGGCCCAAAGAGACGCAGCGCTCCAGTGCTCATAAACCTCTGTAAGAACAGTGGGTGGGCTCGGTGAAGGGCTGGAGAGGGAGCGCGTGTGAGAGGCCTCATTAGGTTACAGCAGGAGGGAACGGCGAGATATGATGCAATTTTATTCATTAACGCTTCGATGGATGTTCAGCTGCCTGTGATTAGGAAGGCGTAAAAACAGCAGCTGTTCGCTGGAGTGAAGGCTCGCCCGGGGATGGTCGTAACTGTCGACACTGGGGAGCAAGAGTTCAGGGCGGTACGGGCCTGATTCACAGAGGAGACGAGGCTAACCTGCACCACCAGCAGGTTGGAAAAGACGGAAAGAGCGAACGGCTTTTCCCAGCAAAAGCGACACATCTATATAGTGCACCAGCTGGATGAAGAGTAGGTAGTTTAACAGCTGTATTAGCAGACAAAAGCCTGTATTCAAGTGCCAATATGAAGCAATATATGCTGATATGAAGCAAAGGAAATGGCTGAAACATGTGTAACAGTAGCAGAAGTAGTGTTAGTAATAACTGTCATAGTCGAGAATAGAATAGAACAGATGATAAAAAATAGAACAGAATGTTTCTTTGAACTTTACGAAATACATTTTTATATAATTTCTTGCTGAAATTGTATTTACATGTTTAAATAGGGTTTTAGTTTTTATTTTTCCAAAAAATACAGTGTAAGTGTTAGAGCATATCAACATGGAGACAATCAGACTATTATTTCTGATATGAATCTTATCCTTGGTAAAATACACAGAATCTCAATATAACATCTTTTTTTTCTTTACTTCTCTTCCAAAATTGATTCAAGGCGTACTAAAAATATAAAAATAACAATAATTTTACAGAATTTTGGGGGCAAAATAGACTTAACGCTTGATCTTAGGACAGAAAAGCATGACGTTACGCAACGACACTGAATTAAACTGCAGCCTGTTTGTGTTAGTTCGATGCCTAAAAGCCCCAGAGGGAAATGTAAAAGGCAGACAGGTCGTTGGTGCAAGCAGATGGAGCGCTAGGCTGAGGCCTGTCCAGAATGGAGGAGCAGATGTGATGAAGAAGCTCCTTGGCATGCATTAGCACTCATCCAGGTGCACAAAGACGGACGGAGATGGAAACACGAGCGACTGCTTTCTTTCCCTGCCACAATGTATGCATGAGTAGAGCAGTCTGCTCAAAAGTCATTAAATTCTTCTATTCATGAGAAACACAAAGGAAAGTCATTGGATTACGCGTTAGAATCATTCATGTACCGGACAGCACCGTTTACTGCGTGCTAAACTAACGCCAGTCTCCTAAAAATGGATTCCAGTATTCTTTGGGCCACAACATCGTCTGTATCTGCTGAGTGACAGTAAAAGGAATGAGATGAAATGGAAGCCAGGGGAAAAGAACAGCGATATTGTTGCCACGGCGGGACCAACACACTGTACACACGGTGTTGCAGATGAGGCCAGAATGCTCCGAGACGGTGGAGAAAACCTTTATGGGGCCCGAAAAACCCGTTTTACGCGACAGCAAAAAGAGTATGAAAATCAAAGCCGGGCGGGGGGGCTAATTCCGCACATGAATGACATGTTTGTGAATTATTTTAGCTTTAGTTGTTTTCGCTAAGAACACAAGTTAATCCACTCTTGCCAAATGTAAGTCACAAAGAAGTAGAACTGGTCAAATGGTGCGAGTTAACGCCATAAACCCTCCTTTCTAATCCTTTATTAAAAAGTTCTGAGGAAAGAGAAGCCCAGTTAGGGACAAAAACAACAAAACACAGTCCTGGGAGAAAAACACGGTCACAATATGAGATTTTCGGCACGTGCCAGCCGGGATGAAGGCTTTTCCATTTTCCACAGTGTGAAGTTTGTTTTTTTGGCCGTCTGAAAGCAAACGGCAACTGTAAAACCAGAATAGACGTGTGAAGATGCTGTTTTTTTTTTTCCCCCAGAGGAAATGCTTTGGTGACAGCAGGGCTTTCAGAGACCTTCAGTCTGCATACTGACCAATTTCGTTAAAAGACGTTCTCTAACTAAAAGCCTTCTGCGGAGCTCACAGCTCCGCTGATAATAACGCTTATTAGAGACCTTTCTTGCTTTTCTGCTCTGACTTCTGAACCCCTGTCGCCAGGCGCTGTCTGAAAATCAATCAGTCTGACTGTTACAGCTCACACACCCGCTTCCAAGTGTGTCCAGCCAGAACAAAGTGTGTGTTCCGTCGACTGTCTTTCAATTCAATTTTCCCTAAAGCGGAAGGTGACATCCCCTCCAGACGGAGCACCTCGCACAAGCAGGACGAGGATTCCATCTAAATATAAGCTATAAATAAAATCTCTTTAAAATCGATTTCATTAGCCTATAAAACCCATAACGACGGTCGGTTTTCCATCCCCCTGCAAACCGCCAAGAGCAATAATTGCAGTCGGTTTAAAACATAAATTACTTTGACAAATACTTTTTTCCGAAAGGCCTTCGAAGCCAAATGGAGAATCCAGCTCCGGAGGGAAGGAGCGGGACTGAAATCCCGGAGGGTTTCATCGATAGACCGCGGACGCAGCTAACTTTCACGTGTCGAAGGCGGATTTCGCGGAATCGGACGGAAAAGGACAGCGCGCGAACGCCTTCACGACTGACGCGCTGACGGTTTCTGCGGCGACGTCCGTCTCGGAAACGCGCCGATACGCGATGGGGCTCCTGTACTTCGCGCTGGTCTGTCCCCTCCGCAGTTGAACCGGCCTATTAAAAGCCTGCTGGGTAATATGAGCCACGTGGTGCGGTCATTTCAGACGCTCCATTATTCCAGCAAGCAGCTGTTATTTGTTGGTGCTCAGCTTGACTCCCAAACCACCTCACCCTTCCTCCCCTCCCAGTAGACAATGGCGTGGGCTCTAATCTCTTTTAAATAGGCAAAACTACAAACAGTTGCGGGCCAACTCGTGCCGCGGCACGGCGGTCTGATGTGTGACACAGAGTTTCGGCCTTTGATGTCGACGGGCCTTCGAGCCGCTACTCGGACGATTCCCGATGATTCTGGGCGATCGGTTGTCAAAGCGGTGGAGCTGCTGTCTGTCTCGTCCGTCCCCCGGAGGGCGAAAGGTGGATTCTGCTCGTTCCCCAGAGCGACGCCGTGCAGCCTCGACGCAGACGCATGTAACCACCACGATTGGGCTGCTTGCTCACGGTTTGCTCTGGAACCTTCCCGCAGCTGCGAAGCAACATTGACCCAAAGAAGGCAGAGAATTTGGAATTTCTAAAGACCACAGAGGAACAACGATTGTAAGATTATTTGAACAAATGTGACAGGTTAGGAACTCCAAGGACGAAGAGTTTCTACAGTGGTACAGTGTCTCTTGCAACCAGCTCCATTTAGTTCCACAACGTTTCAGAGACGTAAGCATCACCGAAGGTCGATCCCAGACCCCTGCTCGCTTCAGCGTGTGGCAAAGTGTCCATGAGCAAGGCACCGAACCCCAAAAAGGCCTACGAATGTGCACGAGTTGTTACTCCTGAATGTTTATTCCGCCGAGCGTAAGTGTGAAAACTGAGCGCAGGTCTGTAATGCAAAGCTGCGTTCAACCCCGAACGCAAGTGCTGCAGTTTGTGTGAAGGCACGCTGAAACCAAAATAAACCAGCGGTCTCACACACACACACACACGCAAGTAGCGGCGCATTACGCACAGGAAATTATCTTCGCTATCTTCGCTTTTTTTTTTTTGGGGGTGTGAAAATACCTTTGATGCTGCATAAATACAGCCCGTTTCCTATTTACCATCAGATGTAGAACGAATAACTGGTAAGAAAAGGCATTCGTCAATTTGGGCCTCCTGTGTTAAATCCATCAATTAACACTCAGATCAATTAGATCCATGAAGATCTGCTCCAAATTGCTACAATGGATTTGCTGTTGCTCTTTCACTCTTACCCCCCCCCCTTCCCACAGACACACACGCACACACACACTCATCTATATAAAACATTCTGTGTCTAGATGACACTGGATTTTGCCTGAGGTGACCTCAGGAACAACCATACTACTAATGTGTTCTGACAAGTCAGCGACATGAACGTGCACACAGCACTGTAGTTTAATGGTTAAAATCTCCAGTGGCCTCCTTACCTCAGCATTCTAACCTCAGTCCTGCAACCCAGCTGTCTGTTTTATAAAATCGTACGCTGCGTGGGCTGTGGGCGTGTTTACAAGTTCAGTAGGCCCGACTAGATACATATCTCTGGGAAAAACAAAAGAAAAATAAATAAATCCATGGTTCACCGAAAAATATAGCTCGCTCCAACTGATTCAGTGGAAGGAGCCTCCTGACGTCTTTGATTCAGAGTCATAAATCATGAAACAAATGCAGGTGAACCACAGGAGCATCAGCAGAAACTGCTGAAAAAAACCGAATCGTTCATTTGATCAGACATCAATACGTTTGTGCACACACACACACACACACACACACACAAGGAGATGTCAGCTGTGATGGAGTGAAAGCCAGCGTGGTGGTGGGCAGTGAAGAGTGGAGGATGGGGGGTTGGGGGAGGGGGGGTTGGAGCTGGCTCCCCAGCTGCAATGTTGCCCCTGTGGGTAAGACATGGAGGTCAGAGGCTCTCCAGCCTTTTACCAACCACAGCGCGGGGCCAGCAGCATGACCCGCTCTTCCATCACCCCCCATTCTCACACCACAGCCATCTACAGATGGGTTTCTTAAGGCTGCATGTTCTGCCTGCGTGCAGATGATGATAAATCCATCATCTGCACGCAAATCAGGACTGCCGTATTGGGCAGAATAGCTGACGTAAGAATGCAGAATTTCTGTTTATTATTTCTGTATTCAGAGTTGGAAAGGGAAATGATGAAGAAATGCACATACACGAATGATTGCTATGGCAATGACAGGGCGCATTTGGGATTTTGGGCTGTTTTAAGGGTTTATTTATAGTATTCCACATCAGATTACTGTTGTAATCAGATCTTCAAACTTGTCAGGCAGCATGCCTCCCCCATGTTAGGGCAAGCAACTGCCAGCACGTTTGTAAAACAAAAAGTAAAAATGGGCAAAACCATGAGGGGGGGGGCATGCTCTGTTCTCGAGACCAGATTCAGCAGTAACAATAAGCACATCCAAACAAGCCCCAAAAATAAAGACTGCCTGAGAGTCGGTGGGAAGGGCTGAAGGACCCTGAAGAGACGCGTGTTCAACGTCTGAAGACCTCTCTGGGAGAGGATTGCATAATTGCTGAAGATGCATCACTTAAAATTGCCCATGGTAAAAGAAAACACTGAGGAGCCCACAATAACTCTGACTCGTCAAGGCCCTCGGCACCCAGATTCAAATCTGAAGATGCCAATCGTTCGAAGGTTTCATCTGAAAATGAAACGAGGGCAGCGACCCGATGGAGTTCACAAAAACAGCTAACACTGCAGTTTCCTGCTGTGGGCTCCAGTCTCAGTAATGAAATTGAAACTAGAACTCATAAACACAAAAAAAAAACTCCAATCAGTTGTGCAATTCATCTTTTTATACTCAATGGACTTCTACAAACCACAACAAGGGTCAAGATATGAGAATTTCTATACGTGTCCCCAAGGTAGCGGCACACAGAGGTGAGGCTGTGCACGGGGAAAGGTCGTGTGTTTGCGTCTTTAACCTTTGAACACACCGATGGGGAGTTTCCTCTGAGTCACCGCAGGACCGTAGGACCTGCTGTAAATGCCCCTGATCAGTTGGCACTGGCCTCGGGTTTACGTGCCACTACTTAGACGGCATCTCTCTGTGTTGCTCTTTGACTACACTTCCATTGTTCTCCTAAGAAGAGCCTTTAAGTTCAGGGATGAAGACCACCACCAGGGTGTCGCCGGTGTATTCTCGGCCGCAACGTTACGCTGCGCATGACGCTGAACAGGGCTTGCAAAGTTTGATTCCTTAAACCTCTTCAGTGGTCATTGGAAACCCCGAGAGATCACTGCTAATCACCTGTGTGGGTATTCTATTATTATTCCGATAGCCCGATATCGTCACTGAATGTCTCGCCTTCCATCATCAGCTTTAGCAACATCTCCCTTTTGTTGCGTCATAACTACTTTAAAGAGCAGAGGGATTCGTGAGAGATGTTTGAACCGCACACGGTTCCCGAGCTGACTGTAAATCGGTTTAGGACAAAGTGATGAATTACCAGCGCGATATGTTCTGAAGTCTAAACCTGCGACTGAGACAATTTGCAGTGCAAAAGTAATAAATGCAACTGCGCTGCAGCTCCCTTTCGTCACTCTGTGACGCCTTCACAGAGATCTACTCTGAACTCTTTACACTAAATTACAAAATTAAAATGCATTTTAACTAAACTGGAATTTTTGTATGCATTATTGTGGATTTTTGTTTTATTCTAAAAGCCTTTGAGCATGCAACAGAGCACCAAATAGTGTAACTTGTTAATAATGGGAGAGCAGAAATATCTCTGTCTATATAATATCTATATACGAAGACATCAGGTGTATCTTCAGCTTACAAGAGTGGGAACAAGGCAACAACGTAGTGTGTGTAATGGTGTGCAACGCACTGTGTGTGCAAGAGACAGAACCGCTGTTAATTCATTTCCTGTTACGCTTGATAATTAATGAAGACCGCAACTGGACGGGAGAAGAGCCCATCTGGAGTGTGTCTTAATCAAGTTAATCATCCCCTGAATCAGCAGAAAAGCTGCCGTAGTGACAGCTCTCACCACCCGACATTCTTCTCCAGTTAGTCCTGTGGTGTCGCGCTTGTCCTCCAGGACGTCGCTGCACCGGTGCCGTCGCTCCGGATGCAGGTTCTGATACGGAGCCAATAAGTTAATAAGCGACTACTTTAAGGTGATCAAGCCGCCGCGCACGGAACACGGGTGCAGCACATTTTCAGAGCTCCATCATCGCTACGACTCAGCCCTTCAGAGACACCCGAAGCTTTAATAGATGAACAACGTGCCCACTTGGCACCGTGTTTGTTCATTAACCAGAGCCGTGCATTTCATACTGATTTAAAGCAGCTGAAAATATGACTTGAACATCCAGTAATTCACTTTATCCCCCGCTCATTAAGATTTCGTACGTTTCAAAGAAAGCCAAACGCTGACGAGCACAAAAAGTCACAAAGTCAACACACGAGGATGTGATTAATATCGTTAAAACACATCAATGTGACACCGGTTTTTACACGTTCCCCTCCGTTTTTTTCCATTGACACTGTATCAGGCAGCAACCATCTGGAGCAAAAAAAAAAAAGAAAAACTGAATTCCCACCTCTGCTCAATTAACAAACCAGCTTCTCTTTAACACCCGTTTCGAAAAAATTCTTTCCACTGAGTCTAAAAAAGGTGACAGTAGATCTGAATATGCCGTGGAGCAACTCGGCCAGACCCTTTCTGGGCAGGTTAAAAACATAAAAAAAAAAACAGATTTTTTTTTTTTTTTTTTTAAAGCCTGCATTGCAGCATTTCCCCACCAATGCTGGGCTGAATCTACGACAGAGTTGGGACTTCTTCCAAAGCTGGGGGCATAAGTCTTTCAGGAAGAACCTAACGACGGGGTTTAGAGCAAAACCAGATATTTCTAAGTGACACAATCTCGATAAAATCCCCGAAAGTACATTAGGCGGTAGTAGCGTTCGGAGCAGCGTCGCCATTGTAATAAATACTTTATTGTGTTCATTGGCTCCCATTAACGCCTATCAAACGCAGAGCTCCAGAAGAGCCAAGAGCCCCGACTGCAGCCCATAAATTTGAGAATTCTCGACAATAAACCGAGTGATTTATGTGAGATCAGCGAGTTCATGTCACCAGTCGGTGCCCCCCACCCACCGCACAAGCCCGGAGTTTAGCGGCAGTTCAGAAACCTGAAGCGGGGGAACACTGCATGCTTTTGCCCCACACTTTCCTGTCCCTCAACATACTTGCGAGGATAAGACCTCGTTAATCCAGAGGTGGGATGAATGGCAGCACTGTTTCTGGGTGTCTGTTGGCAGGAAGGAGGGCACGCCGGGACCCCGGGCGCAACTCGACTCAGCACAAAGACTGGCTCAGTGCTGCTGCTGTCACACACGGGGAGCGGATAAAAATACACACACTCGCAGTCGCCATACAGCAGAAAGTGCAACGGCGGCTTTGCGGGCTACAACTCCCCAGCACAGCCTTGCTGGTAATATTGCCCCCTGTCTGAGGGTCCACAGACCCAAAAAGATTGTTGCAGTTTGCCCGGTGAGCTGGTGTAAAGGATGATTTTTACATCATTAAGCTATGATGGCCAAAGCCCTATTGCATGTTTGCACTGCACTCTTTTAGTTAAAGCACTCTTGAATATATGCATATAAATGTCAATGAAGCCCGCACTTTTTTCTCTTTGAATTGCACGATATTTGTGATCACCAGGAGTAAAGCTACGTTCCATTTATCAACAGCCATGGCGGTCAACCTTGCGCATTTTACAGCGTGAAGTTTAAAAAGTGAAACAAAGTAGTCAGTATGCTGCCGAGAAGAGGTCAGAAATAAATAGCTTTGTCCTCTGATCCTGTGCTTACATGCCTCAGCTACAGTAAAGACTTTGTGTAGATTCTATCATGTTGGTCACTACATAGAATGTTGTTTTGTTTTGTTTTTTTAAATTCCAAATAAATCACCTTCATTATCATAAAACCCTCCCCTCCCTTGGAACACATGGGTTTTCTTAAGCCACATCATAAACACCCTCTGAAATGTATAACAGGCGTCTTTGCTACAGCAGACTAAAGGCAAAAGACCCTTTAAATATAATTATATGGCGTAGGAAATTGACTAACCTTCCTAGAATGCCATGAAGGATGTAGAAGTCTGTATGTTCACAGGTTCATGTAACATTTATACAGATGTAACATGCAACATTTGTATAGAAAGATATGCGAGTAAAGAACAAAAACAAACAGATGCCTCCGTAATGCATTAGTCCTCTGCATCATAATATCACTATAGTCCTCAAACGTATTAATAAAATGACTGTAAAAAGCTGCATTCATCGATTTGTTTGGCCACATGGGAGCCGGCGTGCTACGCTAAATAGAATGTCCAGCACAAGCAGGCTCCCTTTGTGTGAGCGGGCGAGAGAAACCCTAAACCGGGAGAGATGAAGAGTATCAGGTTTGTGGTTATCAGTCGGCTTTGTTCACTCAGGATTTCAGCTTCAGGCTCCGCGCACAGAGGAGGGCATTGGATGCGTCATTCGACTCTTGTGCGCAAAAATCACTCAAGCGCTTTGAGGTTCATTCGATTTAAAGTAGCAAAAAACTTCGAAATGAAAACATGCACACTCCAAAAAATGCTACATATGAAACTGCACCAGACTAGAAACTCTCTATCTCTGCAGTTGGGATATAAGAATCTGCTCAGACACGCAATAAAAAGTGGAAAACACATTTCAAGCTTATATATATGTAACATATGACATATTATTCAGTAGAAGATGGTTGATTTCAAGCCATCACAAGACTGATAAAGAGAGAAATACACAGTGAAACACACTGTGTTTATTTTCATTTTGATTGAATGATTATTAGCCACTATGAAAAACCATTGTTCCCTAATAAAAAAACTGAACTAGAAACATGTGTTTCATTATCTAATATTAAGCAAAAACACAAAAACTGTCCAAAAAAAAAAATGTGAAAGCAAGTCCGACTTCAAATGTAAAAAAACCAAAGTACACTGCAAAATAAGACTACTGACTACTTACTGGAAACAAAACAAGGCATTGGGGGTAAATATTGGGATTTTTTGTTAAAAAAAATAGTTCTACCAATCTGGTGTAGATACAACAGGAAACATCTCATACAGACCAATTTGAACAATGAAAACATGTTTTCATTACATTAGTACGAACAGAGAGAAATAAAAGGGAAGGTTTACTCCCTGTTACATGCTGCATTTAGGGTGCTTTTTGGTTTCATAATATAATCATTTCATGATCACATCAAGTTCCTCATTTAAAAAAATGGAAACGGCAGCGTGTGTACCCTTTTTACTGACTGGCCGCGGTCCACCATGTCTGACTGCGATGGCTGGACGATAAATTGGGGAGGGGGGGCAGGTACCGACCTGAACTCAGTTCCATTCATTGGAGACATAACTGTTTCTGATTCAGGATGCTAGCAGAGCACGATGTGTTCCAAACTCAGATACATTTGGTTTCATTTTGACCATCCCGCGTGACAGAAGCATCATAGCGGCAGTGGACACAGGTCTGGAGGACAGCAAGGACATATAGGTGGTTCTCCTCCGTTTGACCTTTGATGGAACACAGCAGGCTCAGCGAGCGTCACCGTTCCCGTTGTCAAATATACGCACCGTTGTCTGCGTGTCTTTAATATACGGCCGTTAAAAGACGTGGGTAACCTTTAATTAATGAATTAGGGACTGATGCTACGGTGTCAGGAGCTTTGTCCCGTGTCCTATTAACTGTGAATACATGAGACATCCACTAAAGTGTTGTCCTAAACACACGCAGTAATGGGTTTGCTTTGAAAGCACGAAAAGGAAACACATCTTTTGTACGCAAGGAATGTTTTTTTTTTGTTTTTTAAGAAAAGGAAAACAAGTAACTGTCCTTTCAAGCATGCAAAACAGGCCCTTGTCATCTGTCCATCAACACCATCCTCCCTCTGCTGTGATTCATGGCCTGTTTCAACTACGGTTTAAAAGCACTGTCACACCAAATCATCGCCATTTGAAGCGAGGCTCCTGCTGTTATTTGGTTTTTGTGAAGACATTTTAAGTATTTTGAACATGTGTTCATCAGGCGGTTACAATAAAAGAAAGAAAGTAATTCAACAGCACCGCACGAGGGGGGGCTGTCCCTGCCACCATGAGGGTGAACCCCTCGCCAGGTCCTCCTCTGAGCGCTCACGTATGTGAGCCTTGAGGATCTTTGCTCCAAATAGAGACCTTTCAATTCAAGGAAAACCACAAAACATTCGACTTTCGGTCATTCTTAAGGCAATAAAACACAAAAAATAGAAATAAGACAGGGGAAAATTGTAATTCCCCTAGATATATAGAGGCGTGTATAGAAATATAGACATATAGATAGACATATATAGAAATATAAATAGACTGAAGTAAAGAAAAAAACAACGATGCTGCCAATAGTGTGAGAAGCCATCCTATCACATAATTGAAATCAAGGTATCGCGCTCAAGTTTTTAGAGCTTAGAAGGGACTGCACTGCTCCGCTCACTGCCACGCTGCAAAGTAAATGTAAGGTTCGAAAAGAAAAATGAGAATACAGAGCACCGAGGAGGCGGCAAAATAAGATCTGAAGCTGCAGCAACCTCAAAAGTCACAGGCTCGCGAGCTGTCAAGAAGGCAGGCTCTTGTGGCCAGATGTGCACACTTCCTTGCAGTCCTGTTTCAAGAATTCGAAGCGCGGCGACAGCAGAGCGAACCGCATTTTCACCAAAGTTTCCTTGGTTGACAAGGAATTTTACTCGGCTCCATCATGCTGATGTAACCGGACCCTGCCTGGAACCGTTTGACATCCCTCGCCCTCGCTAGAACGCGCCTGAGCGGTACCTCAGAGAGCAACAGCGGCCGGTTTCGTGCAGGTGCAGCCAACCCGAGAGCAGCTACCGTCTGTTGTTGCAGCAGCGGCTCTGCGGCGCATCTCGGTTTCCTTCCCCTCAGCCCCATGTCACAACAATAGTCACATGGGGCCAATCGAAGGCGGCCGCCCTGGAAGCCCACCAAGCATGAGAGCAGGCTGAAGACGTCCCTGGTTGGCGCAAGTTCTGCTTTTAACAGCGCAGATGTGCAAGCGCAGGCCGGGGACCTTGACTTGCACACATCAGTGAAGAACTTCCTACGTGTGCATTCACCCGATAGGCAGATTTCGAAAACGCATGTTTGACTGCACGTTTTTAAGCCAAAAGAAAAGGGGGGGAAAAAAGTAGTTTTAAGTCATTTGGCATTTCGTGCAAGCCAGAGGGAAGGCTGCGCAAGTTCCTCTCAAATGAACGGAAGATGAACCGGGTGTTCGTGGCTGTTATCACCATGCGCGCGGTCTCAGCCGTCGCGCACAAAGTTCGGGAAATGCGAGTCCCTGCGAATGAACGTGAGCCCCGAGCACTGCAATAAGGCTCGCACGATCAACAGGTGCGCTCCTTCAGGTTCTCCCGCATGCACACGCAAACTTACACGAACGCGTGGTAGATGAACGCCCAGGCTCTCGGTCTCTCCAGCACGTTGTACAGGTAGTTTTGGAGCCGCCGGTAGCGCACGTTTCTCCGGCCGCTCTGCGCGCTGTAGATGAGCGGCTTGCCGAGCAGGCTGAGCCGGGCTCCCTGCTTCACCCTGAGACCGTCGGAGCCGACAGCACCTGCTGCGGCGGAGGCTGACAGCAGCCCGTCTCCCGCGTTGTTCATCATCCTCGGCCCGGACTCCACATCCTTTAAGCCGTAGCCGCTTTCGCTCCGGTGACCCTGCGACGTTCTCATCCAGAGCCCGGTGCCGCCTTCGTCTCCGTTGTGGTTCCGGGGCATGGCATCACTGAAGCGGTCACCAAGTGCGCGGAGTTTTTTTTATTGCCAAAGCGTGTGTGTTCGGCCCAGGAGCGGCGTCCCGGCACCAACAAAACACATCAACACACGTGCGACGCCCCGAGATTGACGGGAGCGGAACCCGTCGCCGAAAAATCAAAGCGCGCAGCTTTCCTCGTCACGCATTGAGCGCGTCCCCCCCCCCCACCATCACCACCACCCCCACCACCCCCAGTTCCTTTCACCATCAGCCCCGAGAAGCGCAGCCGCGCGCAAAGCTCTCTCGCCGTGCCGCGTCCATGTGCGCGCCGCGTCGGCCAAGATGCGTACGTGTGTCCGGTGACGCCGGAGCGCAGCCGCTCCGGGCGGAGCGCGGGAGGCTGCGCTCGCTGGTGTGCGCCCGCTTGCGCCTGTTGCTTAAGCCTGCGCGTTCACGGCGGCGCCGGCGGTTTGCGGGGCCGAACAGTCGAGATTGTATCGCGGGTTCCACGTCACTTTGCGCGAGTGGAAGCCAAAACGGCTGCTCCTCCAGGTGACGGGGAGCCACGCAAATGATCAACCGACGCACTGGATGCAATTGAATTTCCGAGAAAACCTCTAAATGACGGCACTTTTAGAAAAGAAAAAAGAAGAAAAAAAAAGAAGCCTATTAGGTAACTCGGATTCAAATGAATTTTCCACGTGTTCAGTTGGAAAAGTAACCGCAAAGGAGGTTCGCTGTACATCTGCTGAAAATATTAAAGTGTCCCCAAAACTTTGAACCGAGCGTTTTCAAACAGAATTATTCAGGAGATTAATCTATTTTAATAATTTATCATGATCCTCGTTGTGGTGGCGTGGTTACCATCTGTTGTCACTAACCACGTGGCACTGGAGCCGCTCGCGTCGTCCGCTTTAGTCCATATTATTTTCGTTTCTGTGTTAAATACGCGTAACGTATTAGACAGGAGGGGCTGTTTTCTAAAATAATTATATTCTGTGAACTTCGGAGCGCACGGATTCCTTCTAACACCATGCTTTTCTTTCACGCCGCCCTGCGTACTGGCTTTAAACCCCGAACGGTGAGATGGTGTGATGGTGCGTAATAGTAATGTGTGATTAGAAATGCTTAATGTCGAGCTGTGCAGCAGTGGAAGCGTCCCCCTGTGTAGCGCCTGAGATCACGGAGGTGTCATATTTTTTTATATTTCAGGCAGACTTGTTCATGTCTGCCAGCAGAACGACGCCATCTCGCGGTTATTGGAGTGCCAGACAAGCGTCTCACCAGAACGTCTCAGATCTCAGATCAGATCTGGTGAGAACAACATCGGGTTCGTGAGTTTGATTTTTTTGAAGAAAATGAATTGAAGTCCTCTTGTTCCGCTCACTGTCGGACCTTTCTCGTGTGATTCTCTATGTTCTATACTTGCAGGCTGATTTCAAATTCTACACCCTTTTTTTCTTTCATATTCGAATCTTTTTTTTAAATCTTATTTTACTTTTTTCTAAAATCTGGATCACGTTTAATTTGCCTGTTTCAGTTGAGAAAATGAGCACTCGAATGCAAAATACAGGCAAGCTGTTAGGTGTTAAAAAAACTTAGATGGTTTTGAGTCTTTATGTCTTTACATTAGTTAAAAATAGAAACAAACTGGTCACGTGGAGGTCTCTGATAAGGCTCACCTGATGTGACCTGATGTTGTCCTGTGTGGCTGCAATGCAGTGTGTGACAGGGCAGATGTTTTGTTGCAGGTGCGCGGGCCTCATCAGGTGCTTCTCTGCGGGGAGCAGTGATACGTCTGAAGGCTCCTGGAGAAGGAGGAGAGCACAAACAACTGTACCTGGAGAGGAAAGGGCCGGCTTTGAGACAGGAGCGTCGCACATCCAGGGCTGAAAAGCAAATATTGACTTTAAAGTTGCATTTCCCGCTCACAAAAAAGCCGTTTAATGAGCCTAAACACGAAAGCTTTGCCCGCTTTTGAGGCAGAGCTGTCTTTTAGCCTCCTTTCCCAAGGACTCTGTTTACTTTGTCTGGGCTTCCTTAAGGTCATCTTAACGGTTAATATTAAAAAAGTAAATATTGTGTTTGTGTTTCATTTCCATGCGTGCTGACCTTTGACCTCATTAGATAGATGACTGTGTTCCTGGCAGCAGCATGGGAATTTCTGGCGACCCCTGACCCACGTGATGTGGGGGTCTTCTCCCCAGAACTGCTTTTACATGCGGGTCGACGCCGTCCGGGCTGGCACGGCGAGGCGGGCGGGAGGGTCGCTCGAGATTGCCTGCAGATGTTTTTTGTTTTGTTTTTTTTTCTCCGGTGGGGCCCGCGGCTTATTTAATAAGAGGACGTGGAACATAAATCTCCCAAGCCCTCTGCAACTGTATCATACGCGGGGTCGCGTTCGTTCGACTTCCTGCCCGGTGAGGCGCCGCGCAGGCGCATCGGGTTACACGACCCCCACGGCCGACCCACGCGAAGTTTCGACAAACCACCGCAGCCGTGTCTCAAAGCTGCCCTCAAAAGCAGCGACTTCTTGCCCCAGGACTTGCGGTAACGGCAGCACCCCAGTGGAAATAGAATCAAACAAGAGGCACTCGGAGAGCGCGGACCTCCGCCAGGTTTAGATTTCAAAGTGACCCAGAATCCAGGATTTCTTGCGGATCACCCCCAAAATGAAACCAGTTCTTCCTTTTCACATTTCCAACAAATCCTGAAAATTTCATCAAAATCAGTCCATAACTTTTTGAGTTATGTTGCTGACAGACAGACAGCCAGACAGACAGACGCCGGCAAAAACATGACCTCCTTGGCGGAGGTCGTTACAATCCATTCTTTTCATACGATCACTCAAAGTGTTCTTTGAGGGGATCTCGCCTCGGGATTTACGGAAATATAGAGGTGCGAGAAAGGCGACAGCATGAGGCAGACGCAGAGTGCAGTTTTCTTCCACACATTTGTTTTATTTGTAAATGATAAAAATGAACTTTTTTAAATATAAAACATACACATCATTTGAGCCACATCTGTTATACAAACAAGAAATGTTGCCGTGAATGCGTAACATTTTTTTTTAATTATTTTAACTCCCCCCCCGCCCCCCCCCCTCCCCGTTTTTTTCTGGTTGTTTTAGTGAAACACAGAAGTTGTAAACAATCAGCATTTTATTTTTCCCGTTAATACTGAAAAAAAAAAAAAAAAAAAGGAAAAAAAAAAACCAGCCTCACTGGACGATTAAAGACAAACTCTTCTGTGGGACCGAACATCGCCAAAGGGGGGTTTCGGGCAAGAGGAACGCGTTCGGGTGAGGACTTCTAGAGGGATGCATCTGTAGGCTTGTGTCCACGTTTTTTCGATTACGAGCCCGCGTGCTGTTCCGCCGCGTGGTCCCTAACAACACCTCAATTATTCCACTTGTTCTCTGCAAAGGATAACAAGTATGTACAGTGCATGACGCTTCAGGAACAGCTCGTGTTCGTGGGTCTGAAATCATTATGCTGCGACATAATTCATATTTCCATACACATAGGTCGGATTTGGACATATTTATTTAGCCGTGACATGTAGTCTCAGCCCCTCGGAGGTATACTATGAGGTGTAATATTAAGAGGGGCGCTGAGGTCTGCTCAGTACTACCGTACAGTACAGTACATCGTCCAGAGGGATGAGGAGAGACATCAAAGTAATCTTGGGATTGGGTTGAGACATTCAGCACCGGACTGAGGGACGTGGAACAGATTGCAGTTGTGTTCTTTGCATGATGGAAATGGCTTCGGTTTCTTGGTTTTATCTCTTTAATATTCAAGTACGAGCAAACTGTACAACTGCATGCAACACACAAGCGGCCCTATGTGCGACTAACACACGTTATCTAGTTCTCTTTTTTGTTTGAATTTTTTTTTTTTTGCCCCCCCCCCCCCTCCCCTCCCCCCCCCGTGTCTGTTTTATAAAAACGTGCATGCAGCTTGGAACTGGTTCTGAAGTCATGCTGGGCCCCTTTTCCCTCGGGGGTCGGCGGGGGCCGAACACAGGATGAGCACCGGTGAGCGTCCCCAAACGTTTGTCGCCATCACATTCACAGAGATGCAGGAGGAGTGGGGGGGGTGGGGAGGGACAGTGCAAATCTGAAACTCAAACAGCTGCTTTTTTCTCTCTCTTTGTTTTTTTTTTTGCTTTTTTGGGGGGGGACTACGTATTATTTTCCAAAAACCTGCATCTTTTTTTTTTTTTTTTTTTTTTTTAAAATTAAAAAAAAAAAAAGGAAATCAAGCCGTTGTGCTTGTCTTTAAACTGGAACAGAATGTAAACTAAGGCTGGAAGCCTGACGTGTGCTGCAGTGAAGGAATGTACTCCCAAAAAGTATGACGGGGCCTGCCTCGCAAACGAAAGGGTCAATATATTTCTTTTACCATGACGCTTGCACCCCTAGAGTCATTTCAAGTGACACAAATTTGCCTATTTATTGGTCAACCTCCTGGGAGGCCTAATACACATCTCTACAAACGCTGGCCCCTCGCCAGCGGCGGGACGAGGGGAACGACGCCACACGCTAAATCTCTTAGCGTTTAGCCAAGCGCTAAAGCGCATAAATCTGTGTCTCCGTCCTCAGCCGTCCCCAGTCCTGCACGATACCCGCGGACGTTTAAATACTCTTCTATTTTTTGTCGGTTTTCTTTTGTGTTTTTTTTTTTGGTTTTTTTTTTGGTTTTTTTGGGGGGTTTTGTTTTTTTGTTTCTTTTTTTCCCCGTCTCCATGCACACAGCAGACTGACGACATTATGGCGAGCGTTGGGCTCGTTGTAAAACTATTTGTGCCAGTAGTAATAAAAGGGAAAGAAATGAACGACAAAGCAAACACACCAGAACAGAGCGGCTTCACAGCAGCCATGGTAAACATGTCGAAACGATTTCCTTCGTGTTTTATTTTTTTTTGTTTTGTTTTGTTTTGTTTTGGGTTTTTTTTTTCTCTTTTTCTTTTGTTTTGCTTTGTTGCTTCTCTCAAGAGAGAGAGAGAGAGCGAGGGATCGGTGATGTGGCTTTCGGGGTGTAGGCACCAGAAGAAGGCCCTGTGCTCCCAGGCAGCTCAGCACCCTGGACCCGAGCGCCCTGCCCGGAGCGGGGAGCGACGGCGCCCCCCCCCGGAAGGCCGGCCGCAGAGAAGAATGAGCCGCCTACGCGTCGAGAGGTGGTGGTGGGGGGGGGGGGTTGAAGTCCTTACATTCTGATGGGTTCGTACATTTCTCTGCTATTACTGCTCTAGGTAGGATGCGACCCTGCTTTAGGTGATTCTCTGCAGAAGTTCTGCCACGCACACGGAGGGGAGAAGCGGCGGCGTTTCCCTCGGGAACGGACACGGAACACTGAAACGCGGCGCTCCCTACAAGCAGACAAAACGAACTGGGACAGTGATTGTGATTGTCAGGTCTCAAAGCTTTCTCCTTTAGGCTGTCTCTGATTGTTGCTCTACACCGTCGCCACCCTGCATTTTCTTGCTACAGTACTTTTAGTGAGCTCGTTACAGAGTCGTTGGTCCACTAGGATCGGACCCCTACAGGTCCAGAGGAGCTGTCGAGGGACGACTGAGAAGCCCGCCGCGTCAGCGAGGCAAGCGTGGGATCCACCAGGGAGGAGGGTGGAAACAACTTGTACCAGCCAATGGCTGTGCTTGATAAGTCCAGCTCCTCCAGTAGGATTTGTGCAACTCCCATGAAGCTTTTATGGTCCATGCGGCCATAATCCCCCCAAACAATCACCTGAAGGGAAATCATCAGTTGGTGAACGTCGCGTTACAACGGGTTGGAGTTGCTTCTGTCTCGTTTCAGGAGGAATCAACATCGACTAACCTGTAAGACTTTACCATGTGGGCTTTCCTCAAAAAGCAGTGCTTGCTGGTACAGCGGGTCAAGTGTTTTCCTTGCAATCTTGGTTTTCTTTTTGGCTACATATGCTCCGTTATTCAGCAGGTAGACCTTGACGTATGGAGCTATGGGTAGAAACACAACACAAATATACTAGAACAATAGGTCCCGGCTCTGAGATGGTGGCATGGGGGGGGGCATTACACCCGGGCTGGGTGTGTCCTACGTGTGGGGTGTGTATCATGATGTAAGGGTCTTACCAGGAAGTGATTTGGACCCTGGCTTTTGGACAAGTCCCCGAGCTCTGATCACTTCTACCTCCAGTTGACCCTTTTTCTCCATCATAGCAATCTGGATGTCACCTGGAAAACATAGGCAGAGGCTCCATTATTGAGGTAGTTAAAGGGAAATGGGAAGGACAGGAGTATGTTAAGTATGTTACCTATGGCAGGAGTAGCCAGTGTTTGCCTCCCCACTAACTGAGCTGGTCCCAGACCATCCAGGAAGTCACTAAACTGGCTGCTGGCACCGAGGTTCACTCCTGAGAAGATCAAGCTAACAGAAAAAAAAAAAACACATGAAAGTCAAATCTGGCGGCCGTACAGAAACGACTCCTTCCTCTTCCCTCTCAGCGTTGGTGGTATGAACACACACACACACACACACACACACACACTGAGCTGAAACAGACAGGAAGGACGTCTACACCTTACAGCCTGAAACTCTGGCGCAACACTGGTCAAAACGACACCCAATGATTACAGCGTGAGTGTGTGTGTGTGCGTGTGGGGGAATGTGATTGGAATAGGAAGTTGGCGCTTTACTGACTTCCCCTCGGAGTTGTAGCTGTTCATGCTTCCGTTGTTGGACTCCCTGCTCGGCTGCCGGCTCATGTTCCTCGTCAGCTCCACCGCGATGCCCGTCTCCGTGCTCCTTTGAATGGGCGCGCCTTTCTCCTTCTTACTCTTGCCCTCTGGATGAAGTAGGAGGGAAGGGGAAAAAAAAAAAAAAAGCCAGAGATGCTGGATTTAAAAGTTCGCTCCCAGAAAGGCTGAAAGGTCCTGACTGCGGCTCGGAGATATGGACTCAGCAAAATGATTGAAACCTTTTATTCTTTGTTCAGTTGTTTCTCACTGTCCTATAATTAAAAAAACTCATTTCTGTTGGTTTATCTTCTATCTAGCTTCCTTAGTAACCATAGTAGCGGAGGAGGCTGTAGCTTATCTCAGCTCTGCTCGAAAACCGCATCTATTCATAAAATAACCTAAGTGGACACTCTTTTTTCCAGCTTTTGGCTCTTTAAATATGAAGGGGGTCTATTTCAGCCAGTCTATTTTATTATGTTATCACGCTCAGCCAAAACTGATGCTGCTTATCAGTGATAATGAACACAGGGTACACAATAACACTGTTGTTGCACCATCAATAAGTCACGATGGGACCATTGAGGGCGCCACCTCCTTATGAACTAATTTTTGGTGCTCTCTTTTATTTGTTTTCATACATTTTTTCATCCACAAATATTCCCAAATCCTGGGACGACCACTCAGCTCCCCCGCTCGTCCACGCTGTGGTTATTAAACGGAACGGCTCCGACATCGCTTGTGAGGAGCGAAGCCTTTTCCCCCTCCACGTCGTCAGATTAAAAACATATCTCTGCCATATCTGAGGCTAAGCCAGAGACCCGCCCGTATCCTGAATCGGAATCTGGTCATCAGGAGTAAACAGGAAATTTTTTTGGGCAGGGAAGCAATTCAAACATCCCAAGTGTGGTTTCAGAGACCGGGACGTCTCCCTCTGACTCACAATGGTGGCATGTATGGTGCAACGAAAACAGAGGAATTTTGCAAATGACCCGCATATAAATGCAACAATATAATCTAAGTCTACGTTTTCCCATCAAAACATGTGGAGCCTAGTTATATTTAATAACCTAAAGGTAGTGAATATAAAAACAGGAGTCTTTCTTACCTGCTTTCACCTTCTCTCAGAGAAGACTTTTTGAAATTAAAGCACTATCTTCCTTTCTTCCTCTCCTGCCTGCGTCAGCGGGTCAGAAGCCCCTCAGGCCTTATGTTCTCTAATAGCTTTTTATCTCCACCACAAAGGGGAGGGGGCTTCATTAGACGCCTGATAGCCCCCGTGGTAGAGGTTCATGCTGGTCTCGGAGCAGGCCGACCGTGTTTTGTGACTGGGAGCAGAAGCGTGCGCGGCTCTCAGCTCCTCTGAAATCATCCTGTTTGTTTGTCTTTATAAAGAGAAGGCCTGCGGGGAGGGGGGTCAGAAGGAGCCGCTCCTCCGCGGAGCGCTCACAACAATAAAGGTTCCGCTCGGCTTCGTCTGCGCCTCAGTGTTTTGGGGAGCTTTTGGAGGCTGCGTGGAGACTTCAAGTTGGCGCTTTCCAAAGTTTACCAAACAGTAATGAGAGCGGCGAGCACATCTAGCGTCCATGATTTATAACCTAAACTGACTCACTTCCTGTTTTTAAAAGTCTTCTTAAAACATTTTTTCTCTCTTTGGTTTTTAACCCCAAATAGATGTTGCCTTTTATTATCTTTTATTGTCAATTTTACTGTTTTTACTCAGGGTTTTATGTGTTTATCCTGGGCACAGCACTTTGCTACAGTGTTGATTTTAAAGCGCTTTATAAATAAACTGATTTAATCGAGGGCTCTGCAACTTTCAATGAAACACTTGATAAATATTTAAATTTAGCCATTTATTTTGTATTTCTTTGATTACATTTGGATGTGACCCTGTTAGATGTTAGTGTGTAATTATTCTCTATTTACCTATTATATATATTTATATTTGGTCTATTTGCCAAAACTGTAATATTTTGAATGCAGTGGTGTCTTTCTATTCACATCATTTGTGTGAAGCCAAATTCCTCATTAATGTATGATGATGGGTGAGAATGTACAGATATTTGAATCCTTTTTTAACCTCCTCAGACCTGGCGTCCACATATGTGGACATTAGATTTTGGGTCACCTATCATATAAAAGCTAATTCTTCTTAGTACGGGGCCAAATGTCCACACACATGGACCCATAAACACTATATTATTACACATTTAGATTGATTGTCCCTGTATGTGGACATCATTGTCCCCAAAAACCACTTGTTTCAATATATTGTTAAAACATGATTCTCAGTCTTTACACTTATCAGGTCCAATAATCCTAAATAGGAAAGGCATATTAAGAATGTATATAAAAAAAGAGCTCAGGTCTTAGGAGGTTAAAGGTCAGTTGGCTAAACTTATATATCCACACCTCACCCTGTCACATGACCATCCAAGTTAATACCCCCCCCCACACTGTGATATATGTGCTGTCTATTGGAGGTCCACCCGTCCAGGTTCGACTCACCGGGGCCACTGATCTGCGAGGTGCTGCGGCTGCGGCTGCCGACGATGGCCACCACGCGGGCGCTCAGGCTGGAGCGCCTCTTCTTGCCACCGCCGCACACCGTGCCCAGCGCCGTGTCCGACTGGCTGCCGTCGGTGCGCTCCTGAGAGTAGATCTCGCCGCTCACGCTGGAGCTCTTCAGCATGCTGCGGCCCACCGACCGGATCTGCCTGCTGGGGAGAAGAGAGGCGAAGGCGAAGGTGAAGGTGCGGCCGGGGGGGTGGAAGCGTAGAAGTTACTGTAGTTGTTCACTGTACCTTCATATCAGGACCACACAACAACAGCACAATGGGTGAAAGGGTGAATGACAAATGAGATTTCAGACTGGGGCTAAACAATAATGTTTAATTAAACTGAAAGAAATAACTAAAATTTCACCAATTTGTGAAATTAAATGTAAAAATAACTCAATTTTGACACAAAATCTGTCATTCCTGGTGTTCTTTCATTGGAAAGGTCAGATATGGGTGCAAGAAATATATTTTTGAGACTATAATTTTCAAAAAAATGGATCACAATTGAAAGGAAAATGAATGAATCACATTATGATGTCATGGTCATCTTTCTCAAGCGCGCCACTAGACGTGGGCAGCAGCTGCATGGTGCCCAGCGGTGCCTCCTGGGGGCACGGAGGAGCTGACGCATGTCCATCCCCTCGGAGGGCGTCACAGTGCTGCAGGAGAGGCCCGCGACACTGTCCCTGTCCCCCGAGACCTCCTCCGCTCCCGCTGGGCCCCTGACAGCCACAGTCCACCGGTCCGGCGGCCCGGGAGCAGCGCGGGGGTGGGAGGGGAGGGAGGTATGAGGCCGCTCCGCTGCCCCGCAGGGGCCAGCGGAGGGTGGAGGAGGGGGGTCCAGGTCTGGAGGATGGAGGGGGCTCTGGCACTGACAGCATGGGAGGCATGCAAAGAGGGATCTGAGGCGTGCACACAAACACCAACAATCAACAAAAAACAGACAACAACAGCACAACATAGCGATATGTGTCATTGTTATTGACCTTTTTACCCGTATGGTATAAAAATAGACTAAACTGGACAAAGCTCTATTTGAATGAAAGTAAAATCATCATTAAAATGTCTCTCTCTTAAAAGTGATATTATATAGATGGATGGATGGATAGATAGGTCGGTAGGTAGGTAGGTAGGTAGGTAGATAGGTAGACAGATAGATAGATAGATAGATAGATAGATAGATAGATAGATAGATAGATAGATAGATAGATAGATAGATAGATAGGTAGGTAGGTAGGTAGGTAGATAGATAGATAGATAGGTAGGTAGGTAGGTAGGTAGGTAGGTAGGTAGGTAGGTAGGTAGATAGATAAATAGATAGATAGATAGATAGATAGATAGATAGATAGATAGATAGATAGATGTTTCAATGAATCAGTGAGAGGATTTGATCTGTTAAAAAAAGGGCGGTGAGGACACACTCCTCTCTCTCCCTGCAGAGACCCCACCGCATTAGCCAGCTAATAAGGTGCACTACATCATCAGCTTGTCCACTGCAGACCACTGAGATAGAGTCATTTATCTCCCTCATCACATGGCTACAGGTCAGGAAGTGTGTGTGTGTGTGTGTGTGTGTGTGTGTGTGTGTGTGTGGGCACCTGAACAGGATGGACTTATTTTTATCTAGTTTAAATTATTTACATATTTCAACATATGGATTCAATATCAGCTGTGACGTTAACCTGATAACCCCGCCCCCTTCTTCTGTCTGTATTTCTTCCCAGCGGCGGCCCGTTTAACCAGGTCTGATCAAAGCTGCCCTCTGCTGGAAGGATGCAAGCAAAAATCAAACAGATGCCGGATTTTTGGTTCTGTTTTGTTTTGTTTTTCTGTCACTACTAGGATCCACTGATTTCTTTCCCGGAGATCCAGACCCGATCTGGGCGTGCGGCGACGAGATGGACGACCAGCCTTTGTCAGATAATCGCCATTCATGACCTATTGATCTTTACCTGGAGTCCCGCGCGTCTCCAGCTACAGTGTGTCTCCTGCGCCTCAGTTCCTCAGAAAAGCGTCTCTTTCCCGCTGCCCTCCTCCTTTCCTCCTCTCCATTTACCCCCCATGAGATCCTCCTGTCCTTCTTTTCCTCCTCTAATGACTTGGATCTGAGCTCGGTGTGTTTTATATATTAACGTGTGTGTGTGCACGCGTGTGTGTGTGTGTGAGGCCAGTTGACATCGAGTATGCAGAAGAGAGCGCCATGCAGCGGCCGGCATGCAAAAATAAAAAAAAAAAAAAAGGCAACAATTAACATGCATGGTGGCGATGAGGATAAACAGGCTGGAAATAAATGAGTAAAAGGAGCTTTTAACCAAAGGCCGGCGAGGACTGACCTCAGTCGTCCTCTGGGCCGTTCTGATTGGATGGACATGTAGCTGAGACGAGAGGCACTGCTGGCACGGGAGAGGGGCGACGCATCACTTTCGTACTCGCTCTCAGACGACCTGGCGGACATGTTGTCACTGCTACGCCTCTGTTCTGCATACATCTGTGAAAGGCAGGTGGGAGAGTTGACGCTTAACGTGAGCTCGGGGGGGAGGGAGGAGGGGGGGGCGGGGTCAGGAGACGGCGGACAGCAGGCTACTAACCACCCGTTTGGTTTTAAGGTCAATTTCGGGGTTACGGGAGACCGCAGGCCGACAGGAATGTTTCATCTGTCGAGCTCGCTCCTCTACTGCGAGAGCTGGCGTGAAAGAAAAAGAGAGAGAGAGGGGGAAAAAAACAGGGACAAAGAAAGTTGAAGCTTGTGGGCTCACCTCTGAATTAACTTAACTAAGCAGGATGCGCTCTGACACTAGGGGGCGCATGAGGCGCACTAATGACGTCCTCGTCTGCCGACTTGTTTTCATAGTTTGTTAGTGGCAAGATGAGATGATTCAATAATGCTTACTTTGCTCTGGACAAGACAGAGGTCATTTTAATAGCATAAGAAAGATTTTACCTGGTCCTTTGCCTCTACATTATGGTATGATGTCGACACAAGTTAGTCAGAAAGTCTTTAAATCATGTCTATCATAAGATAAATGTAATTTATCATAGGCACATTAGTTTTTTTTTTTTTTTATACTTCAAAATTTAAGGATAATGTAAAAGATTGAAAGAAATAGTAGTGAGTGCACCTTTCTCGATGCTGCTGCTTTTTGCAGGGAGCTGGGGAAGCTGCCTGCCTCGGCGTCCCGACGGGGGGGTCCCTGCAGGAGAGGGGCCACCGTGCAGGTGTGCTCTAAGAAAAAGAGCAAGTTGTTAAAACACATTATTATAGCTAGTTGAATGAAAAGGGCAAATGAAGCCCAAAACTAACAGAAACATATATTGATGGAAACTCAAGTTAATAAGGAGCAGGGGAAGGGAGTGAGGGAGTGTGCCTGCAGACAATCTCTGCCGTAATTCCACACCTGGTGAAACCACCAGCTTAAACATCTGCAGATTTGTACATTGTATATGACACACAACCTTGAATAAACGTCGTTCATTTTACAGTAACACACTAAAAAGGAATGCAGGGACAGGAAACACGCAGGAAGGAGCAGGACTAGGGCTGTCTGGAGCATGCACCTGTCTAGCCGTGGAGAGTTTGGGCAGGACCCAACCAGAGCCGTCTGGCCAAAGGGCCTGAGGGGGCCCCCCCTTCCCCTACTGCCCCTCAGGATAGAGGTGGGCTGGATACGACTGGCATTAGCAAATGAAGAGAAATGAAAACGTAAAATCTCCAAATTAAGGCAAAACCTTTTTTTTAAAAAAGTGTGCATATATATATATATCTATAGATAGATAGATAGATAGATAGATAGATAGATAGATAGATAGATAGATAGATAGATAGATAGATAGATAGATAGATAGAAAATCCACAGAAATCCTAAATAAGAAAAAGAAAAGAAACCATGTATGTCCTGTATGTATATGCACATGGATTGATGGAAGTATTTCCAAATATGTGTTTTAGGTTGTTTATAGGCTTCTCCTGAAGTCCACTGTCAACTCCACAGTCCCTCAATCCTCAGCCATTCTGAGATGCGTTGGTGTCGTTGGTTAGCGAGAACAAATGTCTCTACTCACGGATGCTGAGTAGGGGCATGTTGGATGTGCCCCCCCAGCCTCTTCCCAATCAGGAAGTGGGGAATGCACTGACAGGGGGAGGTGGAGGATTCCTGGAACAGTGGTGCTGCAGGCACAGACAGGATCCAGGTCCCTCCAGGAGATGTAGGATGCAATGCAGCCCAGTGTTGCTCTTAATAGGTTCAGCATCATTCTTTCAAATTATTTCATGGTCACAGATGGAAGGGCCACAGGTTTGTAGCCATTTAATCCCGCGGGGGGAGGACTTTGGGACTTCCCACAGATTCAATGGACTGGTGGAGATCGAAGACTTCATCCCCATCAGGTGGGACACAAACAACGGAGGAGAACGCCCGCGGTTTATGAACAGGCTTTCCAGATGAGGTCTGATTGTCCTCTCCAGCACCGTAACATCGTTACAAAAGTGCTGTCTGCTTGTGATGAAGGCGGACGCCACCAGCCTCGGTCTTCACCTAGAGCTGCAGTCTGCTCGGAGAAGCTGGAATCCTGGGAAATGAAGTGCTCACTGCGGGGTGTCTTCGCTGGGCTGACCAGCAGATAGCATAATGTGCGGGTTTCTACTGGAAAGAAGCAGCAGTTCCTCCATCTTGTTGGCCAGAGATGTTGAGAAGAGACGTGGCGAAACGTTGAGATGGGCGGATGGGAATCACGCCTCATCCTCGCTGCCTCAGCTTCACGAGCGCACCGTCACCTTCCCTCCCGACGGCGTCTCTGGAAAACTCCTCAGAGCGCTGCTGCCCAACTAGAAACACAAGGTCTCCAGTTTTCCTGCAGAGCGCTGTCTTAAATCTAAAAACTCCACTCCACTGAGCGATAAAAACCACACAGGATATGACCTTTGGCAACTGTATTATGAGAATTAATCAAGGAGGAAAACTGCCAGATCTTTACTCATAACTCTGTTCAAATGAACGCAGCATGTATATATCAAGAAAGACATCAGCTGTGTCTCCAGACCAAGAAATGTAAACCAAGAAATGACAAGAACAAGTATGAAATGGACTATGGAGATGAAAGCAAGTGGGAAAAGCTAGCTAAGAATCTGATAGCTCCCCTTACTACAGGAAAAACAAAAAGGTTTGCAAACATAGACTTTAGCGGACTAATCATGACTTATTGTTTGGTGCACTTTGCTCCAGAATTTGGAGCAGGGCTCCTGTTTTGTGTCAATGCTGCTGCTTAAAATCATGAAAATACAATATAATCGCCACTGCCCATTTCCCTGAAATGGGCTGGAACGATCAACTATATAAACAGTTTACACATAAACAGACGTTGATTGACAGTAATGAGTGAATTCAAGATAATAAGATGATAATGACCCCACCTGTCTCCCTCCAGGCTGTTTTTACGGCCTTTTCTTGGATGTGTGATTGCTTGTATTGCTACACTGCTGTTTTTCATTAAGTGGCAACCACAGACCACACACACACACACACACACACATACACACAAACCCTGTTCTACTTGTACCTCTATCTTTGTGAGAACTTTCATAGATAATCATTTATTACCCAGTTCCTTACTCTAACCCAAACCATCCCAACTCAACCCCTGACCCTAATCTTGACCCTAAACCTAACCTAAGCCCTAAACCGAGACCAATTCTAACCTCAACCTTAAAGCCAGGGAGGCCTTTGAAGTTGTGAGGACCAGACAAAATGCCAATCTTAGTACTCAATATGTAGTAAGGCCACACACACACACACACACACACACACACACATACACACCCAGATAAAGCAAGAACAGATCCCATGACATGACAGAACAAAATAGATGATGTGTTGGATATAATGTAAAAGCCCCAAACAAAGACTGTGGTTTGGTTTTTGCGGTGCATAAAAGCAACAAATAGAGGGAGCAAGACGGGAGATTTCAAAAGAGAAAGAGAAGCAAATGAGAGTCACCCATCAGGCAAAGCATGTGGCGGCACGAAAGAGGCGTAGACCACAAGCGAAGCTGCCTGTAGAATGGATGGTCTAGAGATGAGCAGCAGAACAGCAGGACAGCCCCGCGTCTACTCACAAGACTCAAAATGTACTTCAACTTTGATGATTCGATTGGAATAGTGCGTCCGCCGTGTTTTACCTGTCTCTGTCGAGGAAGTGGAAGTTAGGTTCCGGCCTCAGACAAGTGGTGCTGGCGCTCCTCACTCTGTCCAGCGATGGCTGCAGGTCGCTGCGCCGGCAAAAAGAGGGCAGCGGGCGGGTAAATGAGAGAAAAAGAGGGATGGAAAAGGTCAATTTCAGGTTTGAGAAAAGGAAATGGAGGCAGAGAGAAGAATCAATAACCATCAGACGGTAACGTGATGGCTCTCCTTTTGCCATTTATCCCAGTCAGACCTTTCTTTGTGGCCGCAACTGTGACCACTCAAAAAAAAAACTTAAAAAAAAAAAAACCCAAAGCATCTTGTTGTGTTGCCATGGGAACCAGGTCAATGCGGGAGAGAGGATGTGATGACTGCACGCGCTGACACCTGGATGTTGACACCACCCGCGATGCTGCCCGGTCAAAGAAGAAATAAATAAAATCGCCCCGCGGGGATGAAAACGAGGGTCTTGGAGGAATGGGAAGCTTCGGAACTCGCCGGTGGGGTGAAGGGAGTGATGTGGGTGGGGGGTGGGTGAGGGGGGCTGGATGTGTTCTTACCTAACAGCGACCTCGTCAGTAAACCTGAGCACGCGGTGCGAAAGAATGCTACGTGGCTCGGTGCTGCCCCCCTCCTGCCTGGGCACCGGTTTGCTCTTTAGACATGCAGGGAGGGTGGAGCTGCATGCCAACGCCCCGCATGCACAGAGAGGCAAAGGAAGACAAGATTGACACATGCAACCGGCGTAGAGCAGCCGACGGGCGAGCTGTGAAATGTGACGCGTGTCTCGAGCGAAACACTCGTCTGGTGTATTAAAACTGCGTTAGCGGACGCACAGTAGTCGCGTTCATGTGCTCGGTTACTTTGAATTGTTGCTCTTAAACAACGTGAGATGAAATAACTTTAAAGACGTGTTTGAGTAGTAAAAGCACTTTAGACAAAATCACCAACGTGAGAAGCAGCATCCGGCCCGTGTGACGAATCATTATGTAAGTCCCTCTTTACACATACATTCTGTATATGGGGAGATTATATGTGACGCTGATTATGTAATACAATCTACAGATGCAAAGCCACTAAGCCAGCACGTGGTGAATAATACAGCATCTGCAGATCTTCCAAACGTAAAGAGTGCTCTGAAAAGAACTAATACAGAAAAGCGGAAACTGTTTCTTTTTTTTTTCTTTTTTTTCTTTTTCTTCTGCAGATTCAGGTGTTACAATAAACATCAGTTAGAGTAGAAAGAATAAAGAAATGGTACAGCCCATTACCACATATTAGAGCACTTTGTGAACAGGCATTCCATTAAAAGTGTGACATATTAAAGCACAGCACTGGTGGTTTCTTGCAGCCCAATTGCAGCCACAAAAAACGCTTACATTTTGCAGACCATTCCAACATCAGGGAGTTTGCCCATCCTAAAATAAAACAATCATTTTGTTGCAGATTTTATTCTCTTCTCAGGAATGTTGGGCAGCAATAAAAATAAAATACTGTTGATACTGCCATTGCTTGCTACGCCGCTAATAATTTAGATGGTTCAGATTTCTATCTCCTCCCGTTGCAGCTACTGAGGATGACTGTAGATGGAGCTGATGGTTCTTCTGAATTTTTCTCTCAAACGTTTTTTCTTTTTTACATATCCTGGTAAGCAGATTTGCTTAGACAAGAGTGAGTTAAACAAAGTACTGAAACAATATGGTCTGCAACATGTAAGACCAACATATGGTCTGTTAAGGGTTGCGTAACACCAAGGAAAGAGCAACATCACAGCTTTGATTCACACAAAATACCCTACGACAGAGAAACATGGGACACAACCGGCAGGAGCGGGAGCATTGACATAGGAGCTAAATGTTTTTACATGTATCTGGTTAAGAGAGCAGGAACAGCAGCAATGGAAATGAATCTGGGGGAAAGGTGGACCGCCACACAAGGCTTTCATACTCACCTGTAAATATCTTTATGGATACCGTTTACTAATAGGGGCATTTTGGGGGGGAGTGTGTTGCTGTGTCTAGCTATGCCTCTGGTGATATGAGCGGACGCGTGAGGCGAGAAAGAAGGGAGGGAAAAAAACATTCAAACTGTTTAGGCTGAGCACAGGAGAAATAACACAAAAGGTAATCATCCAAGAAATCTGCCAGACGCCTCTCTAACCCCTGATAAGGTGTTACAATGCAGAGATAAATCAATCATTTGCATTTCTCAAAAATTTGTTGTTTTTTTTTTTACCTGTTTGTGTGCAGGCACTCGGCACTCCCGCCCCGGATGGACCTGTGCATCTCCAGGACCTCACTGCCAGTGACGCGACGACAGGGTTAACAGCCAAGAAAACACAAAAGGAAAAACTGAGCAGATGAAACGCAAAAAACAATTTTTCATTTTATCAATGAAAGAAAATCCAAAATAAAATGAGTTGATGCATAAATGTTACATTACACATACATCTTAAATGCAATGGAATAGAATATCTCAAGAAAGTTGTACTTTCTGTGCTGTTATAACCTAACTTGTACATCATT
Source organism: Lagocephalus sceleratus (assembly GCA_911728415.1). Lineage (NCBI taxonomy): Eukaryota > Metazoa > Chordata > Actinopteri > Tetraodontiformes > Tetraodontidae > Lagocephalus > Lagocephalus sceleratus. Next base: position 4,750,363 of record CAJVRN010000232.1, on the reverse strand, counting down.
TCTACTTCATTATCTACTTCTATCTTCATGTCTGTATGTATGTGTGAGTAACATCTCTTCTATGGCTGTAATGGTTCCCCTAGATTCAGAGAGCAGGTTACCTGTCCTCGGAGTATTCATAGTCTGAATCACCAGAGCGCTGGTGCTCTAGATGGGAGTCATGATAGTGGGAGGGGGAGTTGGAGTGGTGTCGGTTCTGGTGGATCTCATCCAGACTCCTGATAAAAATGAGAGGATGTTATAAATTCATGGCTGCTGCGATAATGTCAAATCTTGGTGTATTTGTCTGTTGCCGATGCTCAGATCTTATTGCAGATGGGGAGATTAGGGTTAAACACAAAAGTACTTCATTTGACTGAGGCCAAAACACAGGTCGCCTCTCTCTCACACGCACACACACACACACACCCCTCACACATTCACATCTGGGAGGATTTACAGTCTCTAAGCAGCCTAATGTGACTGATGCAGACCTTTGCATGGGGACGTGTGCAGGTCTCGAGCGAGCCCTGCAGCAGTCTTCTCTGTGAGGAGACACCGAGCGGGAACGATGCTGGGCGGGCCGTTTCTGCTCCGGTACAGCCAGCGTACTACCTCTTTCTCTCTCCCTTGAATTACGCTCCGTACCTACACACAGATCCAGCAAAGACACCCACACGCAAAGGTGAAAAAGCAGCACACGTACACGTTAAATCCCATTCGATACACACACCAAGCGATTGGCTGTGTGCAGCAAGCACACATCACCTCAAGGGTAAGGTGCTACACAACTGTTTAAACAAAAACTAGCTACGAAAATAGAAGCAAAAACATCGGGTGCCATTCCTACAATCTACTAATGCAGCAATGCAGATAATTGAAAGTGTCCCACATCAGCTCAGTCAGAAACTGCTTTGACTATTTTGCAACCGTGTGCTTGCAAAATACGAAGTGTTGTAAAGTTGTTTTTGTCTTCAGGTTTCCACAAGCAAATGTGCTGTTTCCAGTCTGTAAAGACACTTTAATTACAAGGTTAATCCAGTTTTTGTGTGGACAAAATAGGGACCAAATGTGTCCACACGAAAACACCATTTGGGGTTTATATGAGCTCGTGATTAAATTCATCTGCTGTGTTACTGTGCTTTGTTTTGCAACTTAATCTTCTGATTTTTCCCTCATCGCCCATCAGCTGAGACTCATGAGTATTTTAATATCACAACTTGACAGGCACAAAATGGGAAGCAGAGCCTGCAGTATGCTGCAAGGAGCAGGATAACTGCAAGTGGAAGTGGCGGTTGTTAATCACGGAGTATATAGGGATCATCGCCGGGTCGGTCGTGTCGTTCGACTGGGTGTTTTAATATTTTAACGCTCCTCAGAGCTGTTGATATTTGCGCTCGTTTCCCCCGGCCTGTGAAGTGACTTGCTTTCAAACAGGACTAGAGACATGCTGGGAATGACGTGAAACGGAGTGAAATGGCCGAGCAACTCTAATCTAACATGCACGTTAGCGAATTTCTACAGTCCAGCAGAGGAGGAGAGGATGTTCGCTGACGCCAACCTGCAGTCCTCGGGTAATCTGATGAATTGCTGAGTTTAATTTGGGGGGGGTAGCCAGAAAAAAAATATGGAGGATTTTAGGAAGAAATGTAAGAAAGGACTCACTCCCAACCAATGCTGGACAGGCTAATGGGCAAATAGCACAAAGTGCTCAGAAACCATGGCCCCCACCCACCTTCATTCATCAAACCATCATCAAACTCTGTATCAATGATGCGATGAGACCCTGCACATGTTAGCGTAAACACACACGCACACACATACAGGAGGATAGGATAAGGTTAATGTTATCAACAAAAAAAAAATTAATCACATAACATTACACACGCAGATTAACCGGGATTAGATCTCTTTCTATCTCTCACATATACACACACATGCATGCACACACTATACACATACTCTGTAGTTTCTTGCTTGGGCTGTCCTTATGGATGTGTCTGCGTGGGAGGTACGGGGAGGGCTGAGGCAAAGGTATGGAGGACACATCGTGCGTCTGGAGTTTATACCAATGAGGAATATCATCCAGCAGAGCCGTCTCCAACTCGATCAGGATCTGAGTTAGGGCACAGTGACGGATGAAAGCAACAAAGGCGTGGACTCCGTCTGCAGGGAACACTGGAAACGCTTGAAGAGTTTCTCATTACTATAGTGTAATCAAGCTTTCAAGCTTTACATTGAAATACATGTAGAAATGTATAATATAAGCACATAAAGAAATCCTGCAGAGAAAGAGAAATTAACAGGTAAAAAGTGACAGTCATCACATACTTATACATCAAAACCTAGAACCACATTCAGATTTATACATTTACTCATACAGAATATACATATACATATACATATGCATATAGTTATACAGAAATGATGTGACTCTGACCTCGCCCAAAAATTCACTCTCCTCCTCCTGGACTCTTGGCTGGTCCCACACCGTGATCTCCAGCATGCGCTCTCTGAAGTCCCGGCGGTGAACATGGGAATATAGAAAAGTTTGGTTCCACTTGGGCTCAGCGCTCTTCTTCACCGTTTTGGTCCTTCGTTTGCTCTTATCACTGGAAGAAAGATGGAAACAAATACAGATCACAGCAGGAACATTTTCTGAGCAGGAGCAACGTGGTGTAGGTGTAAATGTACAGAGTTTGCATAAGATAATGAAAGAAAATGCAAATACGCACATAAGGCATAAAACCAGGACTGTACCTTCGGTCAGGCAGGAAGTACATCTTGACGTAGGGGTTACGAGGTCGTCCATCGGGTCGGGGTGGCAGGTCTATGGCTTGAAGGACGTTGACAATCAGTTGATGGCCCACTTTGTCATACCACAACTTCACCTAGAGGAAACAGGTTGGAAGACTTTATCCAATGATCAAACTGATTCCGTCATTTCTCAGAGCAATTAGAAAAACTTTGACCCTCAAACACTCACAGAAAGCTGTCCGGGAAGTAAAAGAGGAAGTTCTCGAAGGGCACCAGGGCTGGTGGGAGACATCACGGATATCGAAGGACGGTCCATCTTCTGTGACTCGAAGGAACTAGAACCAGCTGTTGAAGATAATGTTGGCAATTATTGAGATTAAAAATGCCATAAAATTTAAAAAAAATGAAAAAAGTTGCTACAGCTACTATCAGTGAAGAATGGAACAAACACAGAGCAATAATGTTTTAATTGTAAATACTTACTAGATTCCAGAGGAGGGTGGGTTGATTCTGGGATTCTTGGGATATCTCTGAAACGTGAACTAGCATCAGGAACCTCTTCATGTTACATTGTTTTAAGGTGTTTTAAAGATGACCCGATATCAATGCCAGTGTGATCAGAAACTTATGGCAATGACATATCAAGAGTGTCAATACAAGAAGAATTAGAAAGCACTCAGAGAGCGCAGACCTCCGCCAAGTGCAACAACTCCTTTTGGCCCCATTTACCACAATGTTAACGAAAATTTCAAAGTGATCCAGAATCCAGGATTTCTTCCGGATCACCCCCAAAATGAAATCAATTCTTCCTTTTCACATTTACAACAAATCCTGAAAATTTCATCAAAATCGGTCCATAACTTTTTGAGTTATGTTGCTAACAGACAGACAGACAGACAGATGCCGGCGGAGGTAATAAACTGTATGCTTACCCTATAGGCCTTGAAACAACTAGCTCCACCTGTGGCTCAGGCTTGGATTCAAGAATAATGTTGTATACTTCTTTCTTTGTTGCTCCTGGCAACGACTTCCCATTCCACTGCAGAACCTCGTCACCTGAAATCAGCATGTTACATCATAACAGGATCAATCTCTATTTACATCCTGAGTATAATTTATATAGAGTACATGGTGGCAGCCTCATAGTTTTCATACATATAAGAATATCATACATATTCTTTGGAATATATATGAACCACATGTATACTGTGGCTCTTGGTACGAAAGGATGGCTTGGCCGCTCGATGGTTTGAAGGAGCTGCTCAAATATCTCGGTATCATGCTGTGCAGCTTCTGCAGTGCACCAGTCTGTTGTGTTAAAGACCTCTCTGACCTGTAAGGTCAGGTTCTCAATTTGCAAGCCATTTTATATTCCAGCCCTCCCCTACGCTCCTGAACCACTGGATAGAAACAGAAAGAATAAGACCTCAAATACGAGACATGAATCCCCCCCCAAAAAAAAAGCATGGCTGGGCTGAGCCAATCAGGTGGTTTGGTTTGGGCATTTGGCTACAATGTCTCCTGGGGAGGTGTTGGGAGCATGTCCAGTTGGGAGGAGAACCCCGAGGCAGGCCCAAGCATGCTGATAGATTAAGTTTCCCTATTTAGAGCCGGAGGAGGTAGCTGCTACTGAAATCGGTGCCTTTGTGACCCGAATAAACAACACTGACAAAAACACATTTCAGTGGATCAGTATGTAGAAATGATATGTCCAGTGAATTATTACCTGCCCGTAGGTGTCCCACCACATCGGCCAGACTGCCCTTTTTGACTTTGGTAATGAAAGCCCCAAGTCTCCCCGCCTCTGTCATCTTCCCCCCGACCACCTGCAAAGAGATATAGAAACCATCACCTTGAATGGGATTTTCTTATACATATGGCACCAGTAGTACCAGTAATTTACTTGTACAGTATGTGATACTGTTTCTGTTTTACTTCAAGAAACTAATTTTCGCATCACCACCTTTCACGACAATTTAAAGGAAATGAAGAAAAACTTTCCGAGGGTGGTTGTGGTTGCATACTGAATGGGAGCTGGTGCCTGCTTACTTTTAGGCCCAAGAGAGAGCCTGCCTCGCGGGGCATGGCCGACCTCTTGCTCAACGTGATGCGTCCAATCAGGTGGTCGCCCTCTTTGGATGGCTGCCACGACACTGGGTGCTGCAGCGACAAGGGAAGCAGGAAATGATGCGACCAGCTGTGAATAAGGGAGGGAGAGCGGCTCACTTTGGCCGATGTCACGCTTCTCCGACACTTACATGCCAAACCGCAGGATCTAAACAGTGATAGTCCCAATCACCTGCATGGAGACAGAGATGGAATTATGTTAGAGGGCAGGAAGAGTGTGTGTGTGTGTGTGTGTGTGTGTGTGTGTGTGTGTGTGAGCTTTTGTTCCCTAACATGGAGACGAGATGCAACATTAAAACCAAAATATGTACCTAGTTTTATTTTAGAAATTTGTGTACTCACAAATTAGAGAACATAAAAATATGTTGGAACACCAGGGTTTCCAGATAATAAACACAGTAATCAGTAGTATATAGTTTACTGCAGCGTGCACAGAAGTACAGTGTGCATTTATATTATGATACTGCATAGCTACAATATTACCTGGATGTGTGTGTGTGTGTGTGTCTGTGTGTGTGTGTGTGTGTGTCTGTGTGAGACCGTTAAGTTCACAGGTGACTGAGATCAGAGGAAAGGCCTGAGCAGAAGTGACTTCTCTGATGCTAATCGGCGCGCCCACTGACAATCCACGGTGGATGAAATGCTGACTCCACTCTTTAAAATGCTGAGTCAGTCTTTTCAGATTTGGAGGAAGCTGGACAGATTACAAAATCTGTGCTGCTCAGCTAGATACCCCGTCAAAGCTTCAGCTCCGCATCAACCTAGATGCATTTTTCATATGTAGCGTGCAAGTGTTTCAGCCTTCATCCCTCTGTTTGCTACTGTACCTGTTGTCTTGATTTATACTCTGTCTGCATTTGTGTGCTCCTGTAGATGGGTGTAATTTCCTGTTAGTTCACTTTAATACAATTTGGAAATCCAGGAAGCTATAATATCCACATTACAACTTGTAGGAGTCCTTTGTAGGAGTTGTTAACCTTTTTGAAACTGTGCCATATACGTTGTAGACGTCGGCTGTCTCCTTGTTGGAAAAAGTAATAATAAAGTAATACAGTAGCACTTTTTCTTTATGAAAAGAGTGTGGCCTCTTAGTACTTCTATAATGAAAATTTCCCCAAGATGGCAACTTGAATCAATACCGGTGATGCAAAAGTCCAGTTTCCAGTAGTAGCTAATAGTATGCCAGGAAAAAAAAGATGACAAATACAGATACGTGAACAATGCAAAATAATAATGCAAAGAAATAAATACAACTGGTTCTAATGTATAAATCTAAGTATAAATCTGAAAATGATGTGTCATGAGTCTGCGTTACCTCTCATAATTCCAAACATCAGCCACACAACTGGCTAAACATGGGTAAAAAAACCTATTTCTGCATACCGTGGAAAACCATTCAAAAACCAGCTGTATATGTGATAAATGTGTCTGTTGCAGCAGCCCAAGGGTACCTGACATGTGTGCATGCACGTGTGTGTGTGTGTGTGTGTGTGTGTGAGGGGGGGTTAATTGGTACCTCCCTTTCCAATATGCACAATGCTTGTCTGTGCCACAGTGTTTGTTTCCTTTTCCTGTAGTTTACACAGCTTTACTGATAGTTTCAGTCACCTTGTATTCTTTTTCATGACTGCATTTGTTGCGATATTTGTGTTAAATGAATAAATTGCTGTCAAGTTTTATGCCTGTGCTTGGTTTTTTATCTCATTTGTCTTAGTTTCAGAGCCAAGAGCACAACAACCTGGGGGCTCATCCAAGATGAATCCAGGACCTCTCATATGAATCACTTTTGAGTGAATTCATAAAGTTTGCTCCTGCTAACCATGTCTTCAGAAGTAACAGTATGCAGATCCAGGCTCATTCCCTCAACTAAACTAATATTTCTCACACCAACACACACACGCAAACATACACAGGCTAAAATCCACCACACAGGGCCAACGTCACACAGGTCCTTCTAGTTCCTCAATGACATTAGCGCCTCATTGATTTTCACACAAACGCCAACGAAAATAAGTCTTCTTCTTCTTTCACTGGCTGATAAATGTATAAGCTTGCAATCTGAGGTATTGCACTAATGCTCGGATTATCCATCTGATATCCGACTAGTTAAGCAACACCTGAAAACCCCGTTTTCAGAAGGGCTAAAATGGAAAGGGCTGAAAATGAAAACTAACTACCTTTTGAATCCACAATTCAACTGAAAAAGGCAATAAAGATATTAAATATTCAAAATACATAGTAAAATAAATGACCATCCAGGCAGCTGGTCCATGCTAAATGACCTCTTTCTAAGGCCTAGCTCCAGGACAGAGCACTGGGGGTCCTCTAACCCCTTTACCACACAGAAGCAAAACTCATTTTTAATTAAATAGCACTGCAATGTTTGGCTAATTAAAATAAATCGATAGCTGCGATGATAAATGACTGTTGTCAGCTTAACTGTCAAATATAACCACTGCTGTGCTACTGTGTAGGTGTAAATAAAGGGTTTTTATACATTAAAACCAAAGTCTGGAAGTCCTATTCACAGACAACAATGTAAACTTAAACATATTGCTACTGCATTGATTAAAGGATGTTTGACTGGAAAAATCCCACTTAACAGAATATATCTACAGGTTAACGGACAAAATATTTCCAATTTAATGTGTATCAATAAAAGGGCTGATCTGTTTGAGGCCAATAAAGTAACAAAGCGCCCCCTTCAGGGGTAAATAAAATAATAACCCACACCTAATGCTGATGGCCTCTTGAACTCATTCCGAGCCCGAATCACACCCTTACGTCAATCATCGTACGGTGTGTGCAAAACACACCAGTCATAAGTGGAGTACAGCTACGGTCCGGTTGGATTTGAGCTGACTGGCTAGTGCAGCTGGCTGTTTGTGAAACATTACATAGCGAAAGAGCCGCTGGCCTAATTCCACAAATCTGCTGCCCCAAATCACAGGGACTCTCCAAATAAATGAGAGCTGTCCTGAGAACAGCAGGGTTTAGCCACAGTACAGCGGTGTAGATGACACACAGGGATAGTAAAGCACTGTGGGCAGGGTGGAAGCCTCATCCAGTCACTTAGACAGACGAACACAATGAAGGTGATCACACCAGTATAACATGAAACAAGATAATAAAGGTATAATAAAGTCCTCACATTTACTGGTAATGAATGGGACCTAGAGTAGTTTTGTGTATTTGGTCATTGTTCTCTTAGATCAGACAAAAATGGGCCTCTTCCTCCTGCGCTCTTCACTACACAAAATGAAACCAGGTTGGGAAAGTGGAGTCTGAAGCCAGATCTGAGGGTCATCGTGTGATTGAGATGTGTGCAGCCGCTCAATAACGAGGTAAAGGGCGCATCTAAGCGCTGAGCGGAGATACACGGGGGTTAGCCTGACTGACCTTTTTCGCTGACACTTTCCATGTCTTCACAACTGGTGTATTCGGGCGTGGAGCCGCCCTCCTCCTCTGAGCTGCTGATGGACATCTGCCTCTTGTTGACTCCGCCCTTGCTCTTATACGACCGCGGAGGAGGTGGCCGTAAAGACTCCGACTGGTCCGAGCTCTGGGAGTCTTTTCTCAGCAGGTTATCGCCGCCTCTGTCCCTTGGTGTCCTTGTTGTGTAAGGCTCTGTACGACCTTTGTTCAGGCCCCACTCCGGAGGCATCGGTCCACCAGTTTGGTGTCCTGATCTTAGCGGTGCTCCTCGCCCAATCCCCACGTTCCTTTCCACGGAGTATGCTCGATCGTTCTCCAAGACCTTGCGATCTCCTTCCCCACCTCCACCCTTCCTGGTCAAACGGTTTTCATTCACCTCTCCTTTGGTCCCTCCACCTCCCCCATCGCCGGGCCCCAGTCCAACCTCATTGATGGCTAAATCGCTGTGTCGCCTTTCATGGCGGACCTTGGACACTTTAGCATGCATTCTCATTTCCTGTTCCTCTTTCTGTGGCTTGACTGGGTATCGTGCGAGGTTTGGATCGCTGCGGTAACGATTCTGATACTCCTCCTCGCGACACTGGCGCTCCCGCTGCTCCTCATCCTCAGGGCGCCTGCGGTGCGTTTCTGGTGCCCCCAGATTCTCCTGGCCATCCTCGAAGTCCTGAGAGTGGATCTTCTCCAGCCTTCGTCCAACGCCCGTGTGCCTCTCTCGTTCTCCAGATACTACTTGCTCATCCAGAGATGACTGAGACTGGAGCTTCCCAGCAGGTCTCCGGCCACTGCCACGTCCCATACTGACCTTTCCATTTTGTTCATGCAGGGAAACTGGTCTTTTCCTTTATGAAAAAAGAAATAAATGCATCAGTGTGCCCAATACTAACACAGACGAAAATACAAATGATCAGTTGTGACAGATTTGAATGGAATAATCCTATTTCTATAAATAAATTCTAAAAATGTATTTTCACTGACCCCTTGCAATTTCACCACGACCCACTAGGGGGCCGTGGACCGCAGATTGAGAAACACTGACCTAGATCAATTGCTTACTTTTCTCTAGGTGGTTCGCTTTGAGAGCGGGATCCAAGCATGTTGTTGGCACCCTTGGTGACAACACCAGTGGGCGGCTGCATCCCGTCGGGCAACCCTGCGTTGGCGTTGATAGTGGGCGGGGCTTGAGACCTGGACCGCTGCAGCTTTCTGCCAGGCTGAGTCTCACCTCCTGTGGTGGTTAGGTCGCTCAAGGAGGCGCCCTGGCTCCCTGGCCGCACCCCTGACCCTGAAAACCATTCTCCTGATTTGGTGAGAATCTCCTGCTGTTTACGACACAGGTTGCATACCCACATAACCTACAGAGAGTGGAGGATGACAACAGGATTTCAGGGCTAGGGTCAGTGACATTCATGGACATTATTGAGTGAAAGACAAGCTTGTGACATAAATATGGCTCAACATTTATTTTTAAAAGAATTCACAGAAGAGAATGCTAAGTATTAAGACCTGATTTTTTTTTAAAAAAAGATTTGCCTCATATGACACTCCTACACTATCTGCACTTGCCTCTTACTACATAGCGTTATTGTCCATAACTGTTAAAGCCTAAAGCTTTATATTTGTTTGTTTAACCATAATGTTGTTATTGCATTGCTCTGTTTGTGTGGCTACATGAATTATGCAAAGATCTTTCTAAATTCACCCACAATGCAAATATTTCTAATGCATTTTTTAAATTAAAAATATCTAATACCTCTACTGCCGTTAGTGAGCACATTCTGTAAGATGCATGAGTCATACCAAAGCGGCAGATATCGTCTAAATCAAAACCGTTGGAACGTCAAATACTCACATAAAGCCATGGTTAGTCAATATCACTTAACTCTCACAGCACAAAAAACAGGATTTATCTCCCTCCGTATTTATAATCCCAGTGATTTATTTGTCACAGAATAAATCCAAAGGGAAGCGCGTTCGTCTCTTGTGTTTGTGAGCCTCGGCGCCCGTCGAAACCAAAACACCTGCAGGACATCTGGAGACCTCGGGACTCTACTCCTCCATGGCCGGAGCGAAGGGACCGCTGGCTGTCGGTTAGCCGTCGGAGCACCAAAGTGCGTTCATCACTGAATCCTTGCTGGCGCACGTCCAGACTAATCTAAAGCAAATCAGCTGTTCGCACGGCCCCCAGCTGTCGGGCAGCCGTCGAGCCCAACGTCCCGGCCCCTTTCTCTCTGTCTTCCTCCACCTCTTTACCTCAGCAGAGGGGGCCGCAGATTAACAGCGGCCAGTAATCCCTTCAGCTCCTCGCCATTATTCAACTCATCAGCTGACAATACCAGCTCACAAATCACGTCCAACCTATAGGAACCCCCCCTCCTCCCCACCCATCCTCTGTCATCCCTCTAAACCACCACTGCACAGGTAGAGGTTAATGAACCACCATATTCTACCATTTACATTTAGTTCAGATTGGTCAGAGATACTGTTAAACTTCAACTATTCTTGCATTATAAATCCCCTTTTTTTTAACTTTACATATGAAATAAGCGTAATATTTGAAATTAATGATTATATATTGTGGTGTAAATATGTTTCAAAAGGACATACACGTTGCGTAATAGTGCAAGTTAAAAACCTACAATACTATTAGTAGTATTTCCCTTCAATCAGCAGAGCTGTGCATGCATTATCTCTGCTATACGTTGCTTTGTAAATCTGGTACACAAGAAAGGATCTAATCCACACACTTAATCCTCAACTAAGAGCATAGTGTAAAAGAATAAGTATGACCTTGCAGACTTTTAGGCAGTTTTCTAATGGTACGCCTCCATGTTCGCTATATAGTGCAGATAAAAAAAGAGGGCATGAAATAGTGAGGACACACACACAAAAGGATATAATACATATAATCCTTCCATGGAGTGATTGTAATTTGTCCCTGGATATTGTGGAGGGGAATTAATATGTGTGTGGATAAAAAAGGCCCACCCTATGGTGTGTGATGCATATAGTCATTTCAGCTTTGCAATCGGCTCAGTGAGCTGGAGTTTATTTTGCTGCCTCATTGCCAACTGTACGGAGCGCAGGCTGCATACGTGTGTACATATGTGTGCTGTGTGCTGCGTGCTGCACACGCAGGACATGTTGCCTAGAAGAGTGTGGCGTGGGCGACTGCCTGAGGGCGATGTGTGCGTGTGTGTGTGTGTGTGTGTTTGTGTCTGTGTGTTCGTGTAGGGAATGAGCAGAGAACAAGCTCTCTTGTAATAATGTCAACCTCTTCCTGCATAAACCTGGCTAAAAATGTGCTTCTCCATGGTAACCAAAATCACAGACAATAGCAGTGATAGAAAGGGTGTTTTGTGCATGCGTGCTTGCGTGTGTGTGTGTGTGTGTGTGTTCTTTTACTTGCTACATACTGAGTACCAAAATACTCATTCTCCCAGCAAAAGTGATGACATTTTTTGGAACTGAGAACATTTTGGCTGGTCCCCACAACCTCAACGGACTGTGTGATTGAAATGGGTTTAGGTTAGGTTAGGTTAGGTTAGGTTAGGTTAGGTTCAGTAAGGGGTTAGTAAGGATGGTCAGCATTAGGTTAAGGGGTTGGGTAATATTATTATGTCTATAATAGTGGAACCTTTCAGGATGTCCACTTTAGAACCAACAGGACCCACAGACTGCACATCTCCAACGTCTTTTTCTTTAAACATCGAAAGCAACTTGAAAGTCTCAAATTTACCAAGCAACACACACCGCTAAAGACACGAAAGGCCCTTCACCATTGTTCTGTGAGAGAATAACACACAAATATAAACGGCTGTAAAGTGTGTAGCGTGTGTACGATATGCTGCGTTATGAAGGCCTATTCTCAGCAGGTCATGCAGTTTTGGAATTTCTTTCTCATCTGTATCAAAACCTAAAAGTGGTGACAATTTAAGGTTTGCATTTTTTTTCAAGCTTGTTTTGACCAGACTCTTCTTCTTTTCACCTGAATTTGTTTCACTTGTGGACTTATTCCTTTAAACACATCAATGTGTCTGACAAATATAACCGTGTTAATCTTAGCTGTGATTGATGGAGTGTGCTGCAAATAATCAATATAAACATTAACCTAATATGTACTTCACAAAATAATCATATTACCACAGGTGTTTAAAAGCTGTTCCCAGCCGTTAAGACTCGGAACACGCTGTTAAAGCCATTATAAAAGCTAATACTCATCCTGTTTAGGTAATGGAGCTTATGCAACTAAACGCAGTGTTTTCTTTGGTAAATGGTCTTAAAGGTGCTTATTGATGACAAAGCTCCAACAAAAATGTCACGATTCTAAAAAGAAGCACTCATTACACCATCAATTTTTAAAAAGTGAAAGTATTATCCATTAAAATAAGTAGGGGAACGGACAAGGGGGAAACATGTATCTGGGCCCGTCCCATCTCCCCATAGCAAGACTGGTCTGGTCTCAGAAACAGGCAGGGAAACATGCACGGGCATGAGTGTGCATTTGCTATGCATTCACACAAACGCTCCGGATTGCTCTCGGACTTCCTCCTCAAATGCATGCTGGGTAAAATCCCCAAACTTCCGTTCCCAGGTTGATCTCGGTTTACGTAACTTTGAAACGGTTTGCCTTTCCACGCGGCTTTGCCTACAGCCACGGGAAGAGGGGTCGGGGGGGGTCGGATGCCCCGGGGCCAGCAGCCTGTATCAGGATGGCTCATGCTCACTCTGCCTGCCCGTTGGTTTTTCAGGGTCTGCATTCATTCCCAGCCTAAAAAGTACTGATTGAGGATCACAAGGGAAGGCAAAAAAAAAAAAAAAAAAAGGTTCGTCTGAGTACCTGTTCTGACCTGTGAATGAGCACAGACCCCGCTGAGAAGGGGAGACAATCATAGCGACCCATGCAAAAAAAAAAGAAAAGAAAAGAAAAAGAAAGGAAACCACCACCCAGGAAGCCTTACCCTGTCCTTCACTATGAGACACTTTGCAAGGGGAGGAGACAGGGGAGGAGGGGAGGAGACAAATAATGGACACAGTTAGTCAGGGTCTGCACTGGGAACACACACTCACCCCCCAAGGGGGGCAAAAAAAAAAAAAAAAAAAGGTGTTTAATGGCGAAGAAATGCAAGCCCCGTTAATGCGCTTGTTCGAAACTAAGGTTGTTCCAGCCCCGCGTAGCTCTGAGGGTAAAGTGTCGGGTCGAGGAGGAGTGAACTCAGAAAATTTGATGTCGTCTTTTCCACAAGAACACATTTAACCTGCGGCTCCACGGCCGGAGTTTGGCTTTGAACCGTCAGGGAACGCAAACGCCAGCCGCAATCGACATGCACTGCAAACATAGAAGAGAGGAAAAAAAAAAAAGAAAGGAAAAAAAAAAAGAAGATGCTAACCACTTTGTCCTCCTTTGTGGCATGCAGTCCAGGTAGCAGTGAGGATTGGGAAAAGTGAGAGCAGAGGTGGAGCAAAAGAGATGGAGAGGAGGAAACGAGACGAGAGAGAGGAGAATGAAAGAAAAGGTGAGTCCATGGTAAAAGACAGCAAGAGAAGATGTGGTGCAAACAGCTGTTAATTACATCCTGCAGAACTGGTAGATATTCTTACTCTGTGTGTGTGGGGGGGGGGGGGACAACACTAACATGCATGAGCGGGCGTGGCATGACTCATGACCTGTGCCAACATCATGACGCGCCATAGCGCCTCGGCGAATAAGCTGGACACCAAGAGCGACACGAGACAAATTCTTCCACATGTTACCTGAACCTCTGTCCATGAACGGCCCAGGATCAGTGAACTGTCCAAAGGAAGCGGGGTGGAAATGCAAATCTGGACAACATCCGTAATGACGCTCACTCAAAGCATGTTGCTGTGACTCCCTCTATAGGGCATGTCGGGTACTGCACAAGAACCCGACAAAATAAGGCTTCATACTCCTAAATGCTGAATTCGGGCGGTTCCCAAACCTTTATCGTGATATACACGTTGTTTAACCACTAATGTTAACGCTAGTGACTATTACTCCATATTGAGTCTAATTCATTTTTAAAAGCTTTTATTGTGTCGAATTTAAAAGCTTGAAGCCAAACAGTACCAAACACCATCGGTTCTGTGGATTCATAGCGTTCATGTTGCGCTTGTTGCAATGACTAACTAGCTGAGATGAAGTTATAAATAAAGATCCCGCCCTTCTCCCCGCTCCGAGTGCAGCCGCCGAGCCAGTATGCATGCATGTTATGTCAGTGGGAGTCGAGGCCCTGCTGGTCTGTGAAGATCCTGAACAGATTGGAGACCAGCAGGCCGAGGGTGGAGGGTTCGTATATTCAGGTGAGATCGCGGGGGGGGGGCCCTTCTCTGGAGGTTTGGGCGAGGGTGAAGGAAGGCGTTCAGATGGGAAAAAATAAATAAATAACGCAACGTCCTAAAAAAACGGAGATCGCGTGCTTGGTTTTCATAGATGAATCGTGTCACTGATCGCCCTGACCCCTGACCCCTGAGCCTATGTGTGTATTGACTGACTGAAAATAAGCTTTCCCTTTCACTGATCTCAGCACAAATGGAAAATAATCAGCTTTTCTTTTCATAAAAAAAGGCGCCGCCACTGCACGACATGCTTGCTTATCGACTAACACAAGACGGTCTAGAACAGTAATGCTACAGCACGAGTCTTCACACACACACACACACACACACACACACACATACAAACACTTTGGGGTCACCAAAGTGTGACCAGCAAAGCAAAAGTAACTTGATGGTCAGTAGACGAGACAGAAGCGAGGGAAGACAGAGGACTGTATGAGCGTGATGGCCGAAGCATGAGCGGAAGGAAGGACGGAAGGAAGGAAGGAAGGAAGGAAGGAAGGAAGGAAGGAAGGGAGGGAGGGAGGGAGGGAGGGAGGGAGGCCGGAGAGAGCTGAGCTGCCTCACGTTGTTGGAGCGCAGAGACACCCGTCCCCCGCAGCGGGCGCAGAATTTGGTTTGGCAGTACGAGCAGAGGTGACCACAGCCGTTGGCGAACTTGGTCTTGTGGCAGATGCCGCAGGTGGGCGCGTCGTCCTTCTGTTGGGTCTGCTGGCGCCGCGTCTCCGCCCCGATGCGGCGCACTTCCTGTTTGTAGCTCTCGAACTGCTGGTGCAGTGTTCTGTGGAGGGGCGGAGAGGAGACATGGAATGAACTCCGTGCTTGTCACGGGAAAGAAACCTCAACCGGGACCAGGCGCATTTAGAGGGACACACACACACACACACACACACACGCTCAGAAGAAGCTGTTATTGGAGTACAAATGAATACGCTCCTGTTAGAACATACGTATCATAGTTATAAATGGCCAGAACAAATCTGAGCTCTGCGACTCAAATGGAAAAAACAACACAACATCTCCACGGCTGCAACGTCATAAATGTGACCTCTGACCCCCACCCCCCTCCCCGACGACAAGCCATCTATCCTGCCAATGAGAATCCAGGGCCTGAGCCAAGCAAAGGCACCATGGGAACAGCTGTCAGAAACACAGGGTGCACAGCCGGTTGTCGTGGCAACCACGGTGTCAGCGGGTTTCAGTGCACCAGCTGTTCCTATTCTTAAAGCCACGATTTTCATCAGTCTTTTTCACCGCTTCCGCACGTTTCGGCAGACTGACGGCTCAAGCTGCACAAGGCGACACTTAACGGGAAATAAATCTGCGTGCCGGGGCAAACTCACCAGAGACCTCACCACCAGAACCACCGTGTCACGGGGTTTACGGCAGCGTCAAGGCAGTATCGCCGGTGCACGTTAAAACGCTCCGAGATTCTCAGGAGATTCCCTCATGTGGAGAAGATAATAATTGTGCTGAACATGAACTGGCATGTCGTCTGATTTAGGTTTTGGTTTTTTTCTTTCCAAAACCTGAACATATCTCAAAAGTGTATTTAAAAGACCAATATAAAAAAAGGAAAAGAAAAAAGAAATGTGTGTGCATGTGTGTGTGTGTGTTTCTGTCTCAGCGGCTGATTAATAGTGATGTCTGCCTCCACTCCCTCAGAGGATGAAGCAACATAGATAAAAAACAAAAAAAGAGAAAAGAAATATCAACTTTGTGATGCTGCCATTCCTACATTCGTTTGCAGCACGAAGGTGCGGATAAGAGGATCCCAACGTATGGACACATGACTCCATATGTGGTGTTTTCAGAGCTGTTCGCCACGCAGTAGAGCGTTCATTCTCTTTCATTGTGGTTCAAATGAACCCGTGCTGCGATCACAGAGTGTAGATTGTTACCACGCTTACTCATCTGGGTAATTAAAAATGTTTCTGTTTATTACTGCTTCTGAGCCACTTCTTATCTTTCTCTAATGAAACTCCCGCTGATCTCACAAAACGGGAGAGAAGGAGATGTTTGTTTAGATCTGCGAGAAACAATGAGGCAAATGTTTGCCGCCCTCAATTACCCCGCTTCCAATCCAACGCCACAGCGCGCCGTCAAACGTATTCCGTCGGCGCAGTCGTTTGAAATGGATTCATTTAGTCCTGCTAACTTGGGAGATGCGTGAGATAACGTGAGAGAGTGCGGAAGGACAAAGAGGAGGAGTCGGCGACTGGATGGGGAGGACGAGAGCTGAGGAGAGAAGGGAGAAGTGAGCGCAAACAATTCCGGCAGCCTTTCTGTCTCCCAAAATCAAACGTGGGGGGAAGGTGTGTCCACGGCTGGTGGGGGGGTGAGAGAGGAGGCAGAGAATGAAGAGACGGAGCCCAGATGGAAACGTGCGTGGGCCAGTCAGCAGCCAGCAAGAATCCTTGATGCATCCGGAGCCGCTCTATAAATACCGCGAGGAGCGCATGATGTCAAGAGGACGGGGAGAAAGGCGAGGAAGGAGCCGCAGTAGGCCTGTACAGTACAGCAGCGTTCACAGCTCCGCGTGGGGGGGTGGGGGTGGGGGGGGGGGGGGGGGGTTCTGCATCATCCGACAGTGCTGAAGAAACAGGACAGGCTGGGGGCTTTAACCAGACAGCTCCACACACACGCGCACACACACACACACACACACCCTCCGCTCTGTCAAAAATAACAAACGAGAAGATGATTCATCATAATGCTGAGTGAGAAGATGCACCCAGATGGCCAGCGAGCATCGACGTGTAGACGATCTGCTCGGCCCTGGTCAACTCTCCTGTCAGATCTGGAGCTCCGTCTCACCACCCACCGGGCCAACATTTGGGTGAACCCACCCAACCCTCCGTCTCCGGCCTGTCTGTGAGTGTGTGTGAGTGAGTGTGTGTGTGTGTGTGAAGAAAAAAAAAATATATAAATATTTTAGGAACAGCTTCCTGAAATATTTGTGCACGTGCTATTTTCAGATCTAATCTATAATTCAACATTAGCATGGGTCCCAAAGAAAAGCTTGAATTAAAACTCTTTTTTTTCCCACCACAACCTCAGATGGGGTTTTTTTTTTTCCCCTTCTCCTAGAAAATGGAAACCAGAATAGTGGTATGATCATAGGGGTGTTTATTGTTGTTCATTATATATTCACACACAATCCTCCGTCCAATTAACAGACTAATCGTGTGAATTCATCCATTCATACGCTGAAGGCAGAGCAACCTTTCTAGGAATGAGCGTCCGTGCTCGGGCTCACACCGACAACCCCAGCTGGCTTCGGCTTGCTCAAGGGCACCTGCGCGTGCAGCTCTCCAGCCAGTTCGCACCTGCGTCTACAGGTGAACAACTGCCCACGTGCTGGGAGAAGGCAGCTGCTTCCAGGGAGGACTTTCACAGGCCAGACCGACCGGGACGATGAAAGCGGAGCCCCGCAGGTGACTGACCCCGCTCACCCTGACCCAGGGGCGCCCAGACTCCAGACCAAGGGCCAAGGTGGAAGGTTCTTTTTGCTCCGACCGAGCAGCAGCCGCAGCAGCAGCAGATCACCAGACGAGACTCGTTTAATCACCTGATCGGAGTCTCTGACTGGTTGGTGAAAGCGTGCGTGTTGATTGGCTGGAGTGACGACCCGCAGCTGCGCGGCCCTTCCTGGGAGGGTCTGCAGGTCCCGGCCTCGAGGCGGCGCTCGCTTTAGGCACCAGGTGACGGTGAGGCTAAAGCGGCTGTGGCTGGTAGGTGTCACCGTTTGTGGTTCTCAAAACAGAAACCACGGAGATTAAACAGGTTAAACATACGAACTACAGGCGACTGGATCAGGAGCGGGGCGTCGCTACCCTTTAGATGCACCCTGTAGCCAAGGGGAGCCCTGCTAAGGAGATTAGCACTGTGTGGGTGTGTGTGTGTGTGTGTGTGTGTGTGTGTGTGCGTGTGCACTTGTACTTGCTACATACTACATACAGTACCAGAATCAGCATTTTACTATCAAAGTGAGGACGTTTGGGCTGGTCTTCGCACATTTTAAGGGCTGTTTGAGGGCGAAGGCCTGGTTTTATGGTTGAGGTTAAAATTGGGTTTGTGTTGGGTTTAGGGTCAGGGTTAGGGTTGGGGGGGGTTGGTTGGGATGTTTGGGGTTAGGGTCAGTGTTTGCACACAACTTCATAGAACTATTTGAGAGTTGAGATGTGGCTTTAAGGTTGAGGTTAGGGTTGGGTTGAGTTCTGGGTCAGGGGGTTAGCTGGGATGTTAGGGTTAGAAAAGGGAGCTCAGCCATGTATTATGTCTATGAAAGTCCCCACAAACTGAGAAATACACACTTTGTGTGTGTGTTTGTGTCTTTCCATTCTTCCTGTTTCTCTGTTCACTCTGTTCTAATCCAAAGAAACTCTGTATCCTCCCTCCTCTCTCTCTCTTTCCGTGCTTTCTTCTTGTTGCTTCACCTCATCCAACACGCTTCAATCCCATACCAGTACAGACAGTCTCACACCAGTCCCTCACCAGTCCCACACCAACTCCCACTGCGATGCCCGTCAGAAAATAACACATCTGGTTAAAACAGGTGACATCCATCTGGGTTTTTTTGGGGGTTTTTTTTGGAAAACTCAGAAAGGGATACCTCTTGAGCAAATGTCAGAAATTACCGATTTTAAACACATGAACTAAAGTCCACGACTCTGCCTCTCGCTCCACGAGTAGAGCAAGTATTAATGAGTTATTGCTCATTATGCCGGTTAAATAAATGTAACGGTATTTGCCTCCAGCATCACGTCACCGGTCTCTGAGGTCTACATTAGTTCAGCTCGCAAATTAACCACAGCAAGGTACGTGCGGCGTGCTTTTTCCTGCTCGCTGATACACTATCCAGCCTGAAACTGCTAAAGTCAGTAACTTTGTGCTCGTAAGTCACCTCGACAAGAATCAGGATGGAGGAATAAAGAGCTCCGCAGATAGCGTCAGATAAATGGGCCCGCGATAATCAGCGGTTTCATCCACTACCGTCCTCGGGATTAGAAAGTCAATGTGGGTTTTGGCAGCTCCACGGAGGGAGCCTGCAGCGGTGCACCGGGTGCAGACAAAGCAACCACAGAAGCGGGCGACGAAGAGCTCGGGTGCCCGGCTCCTCGCAGCGGGGGGTGGGGTGGGGTCGGGGGGGGGGCAGCCCAGAGCCAGGTGTTCTGAACCAGCGTTCTGGAGCTGGTCTGGAGCGCGTCATCAGAGATTAACCGCGCCTGACCGATAAAGTGAGTATCAGTGGAACCTTCAGCACAGGCAGCTGCTCGGCTCTCAGGAGGCGCTGCTCGGAGGCGGAGCCACCCCGACGAAGGCCCCGCAGCCAAGACGCTTCCTTTGACCGTTAGCCCACGTGCTAAAAACCCATTAGCATCAAAACTCTCCTTTTAATTGCGCCGTAACCATGACAGCAAACCCATCGACTCATGTGTCGTTTTTTTTTCCTTTTTTTTCTTTTTTGGCAGACAGGAAAGATTTCTATTGTGTAGTTGGTGGTACCAGGACAAAATCTATGAGGAATCAATGGGGAGAATTAATGAAAAGCCTTGTAATCCTCTTAAAACAATGGAAAGGTTGTGTGGTGTTAATGCAGCCTTCCTCTTTAGGCTTTTTACATCCGAGAGCATCAAAAATGTTCAAACTTTGGGATAAAATGACTTCCAAAAACACGGGACACACTTTGTGATATCAGTTTTTTGTAGCCACAGTGCTTTAAAAATCATTATTGTTAACTACAGGCCAGACTAGCAGATTATATTCATGTGTTAATAATAGTCACAACATCCCCATGGACCCAAAGGATCCTGGATGTGAAGTGTATAAATAATTTTTAAGTATACCAGCATGTATATGTTGAATTTAGAGAGATTTTGGATAAATTCATGGAAAAGGGTGTCTGTGTGTTTCTTCTTCTATCTGTGAGATTGTTATTTTTGGACGCAAACTCTGCAAGGTTACAGGAAAATGCTTGAAGAACTCACAAACATGCCCCCCCCCCCACACACACACACACCGCTCCACAACATTCCACGTCTCCTCTGACCACTGTGTGCAGCTCCTGTCAATGATTAGCCAGCTGATGAAGCCATTATTGACCCAACCTGAGCGTGTGCCTCATGGAACATTAAATACATCACTTCCTCTCAAGGGGCCTTCCACGCTGCTCTCACCCTGCTTTCCCTTCAGGGTGCAGCCAGGAAATGAAAACAGCCATTAGACAGGAAGCCGTCCAGAGTGCTGGAGCAGCATCCTGCAAGGAGACCAGGACTTCAGGACGGGCGTGTGTGCGCGCGTGTGTGTGTTGCTCTGGGTTGGAGGCGGTGTGTGTGTGGGGGGGGGGGGTAACAACTAGAGCACCGCCAAACATTGCAACTTTAAGTGAATATGTAACAATAGCGGCCGTGCCATCTCCCCGCAGCGCGTCTGTAACGCATCGCTGATCCGTACTAAAATCCACATATTTACGAGCCGCCTTCTTTGCTGATACCCACGCTGTCCGGCTCGGCAGGGCCTGCTAAGTCCTCCAACCACACCCCATCTTCTCTCCGTCGATGAGGAGAGCGGACGTGCTCGAGAGCGCCTGTCCGTCGGGGTAATAAAGCGCGCTGTACCGCTCCAGGCATTCAGAGCTATAATGGCATTGTTGATGCCATTATTGCCACGGCGATCTCTCTCTCTCTCTCTCTCTCTCTCTCTCTCTCTCCTTCTCGGACACACACACACGAACATGCGTGCGCGCACACACACAGACACCGCCGTTACGGAAAAAAAAGAAGATCTACGCTGATGAAGCGTAGATGCGTGCGTAAAAGGCGAAGCATCGCAGTGTTGGATGGTGTGTAAACTGAGGGACACATGGGAGGAGGAGGGGGGGCGCAGTCCCCATTGAAGAAAACCGGAGGTAATGCTATGATTCATCACCCACCCACACACCCACCCACCCCAACCCCGTGCCTTCGCCCCCCCCCTCTCTCTCTCCCCCCTCCCATCCCAGCTCCGGCTCCTCTCCTCCTTGCGGCCTCTGCCTCTACTGTACACCTGTAACGCATCTGACCCTGTTTCGGGTCATCTCCGCCGACTTCATGACTCGATTCCACCGC
The DNA here is from genome assembly GCA_911728415.1 of Lagocephalus sceleratus. Lineage (NCBI taxonomy): Eukaryota > Metazoa > Chordata > Actinopteri > Tetraodontiformes > Tetraodontidae > Lagocephalus > Lagocephalus sceleratus. The sequence goes on along the minus strand of CAJVRN010000232.1, from coordinate 4,728,602 downwards.
CGCAGACGCCCCCCCCCTCCCCACCCACCGCTCCTGCCGATCCAGACCTCCTCGGTGTTCCTGGCGCGGGCATGTAGCCAAAGCAGCGCCAACATGTTGGTGGGGTGGGTGAGGGGGGGAAGCGGGGGGGGCATCCGTATCCTCACACCTACCTCTGGGTGAGCGTGTGATGGAAAGGAACAAAAAAAAGAAGAAAAAGGGGGGAGAAAAAAAAAAAGAGCCTTACTTCAGCATGGCTTGTTCTTTTTCCTCCTCCTCCTTCTGGCGAGCCATCACTGCCATGATGATCTTCCTCTCCTCCTCGGTGAGATGACTCAAGTCCGGCAGATCCGGCATGGATGGCGGTACAGTGGGTGGGCGAGGGCCACCCTGGGGTCCCACCGAGGCGGACATCTTTTCCGCCACCACCCCACCACCACCACCACCTCCACCCCCTCCCCGGCGAGTCGTTTCGGCTGACAGGTCTCCCGGAGCTGATCCGAGCCACGCCTCACGCTAAGGTCCGCGCACCGAGCGGCGGCGTCGTCGTCGTCGGAGGCGGAGGCGGCGGCGTCGTCGTCGGAGGCGTCGGTAGCTCTGGAGAACAGTGCGAGCCGCGCATGGCTGCGGGCGCCGACGGTCCTGCCTCTGCTTGCGCTCTCTGGGTGTTTCTCACGCTGCGCTCTCGTCGTCGTTTCCCCCCACCCCCCTCCGGCGCGCCTCTCCCCTCCACCTCCGAGGTTCAGGAGGAGCCCATCGCGGTATTCTCACGCCGGCGGTTGGATGGAGTCGGGGGCGATCGGACGCGTCCGCCGTCACCGGACTACAGCGGGATGTTAGGGCGGAACGCACGGATCTCTCTCTCTCTCTCTCTCTCTCTCTCTCTCTCTCTCTCTCTCTCTCTCTTGCAAAAGTGCTTACTCATGTGAGAAAGGGGGTTTCACCCCCCCCCCCCCCCTCCCTTCCTAATCTGCGTGAGCGTGCATGTGCGGTTGGGGGGTATTTATTTACTTGTTTATTTACCGCCTTCAAATATTTGTCTCCAGACCCTTCAGCACCATGGACAGCTGCTCGTCTGCCGCACTTGTTCTTTGCGCTCCTTTTTTTTTTTTTTGCGCAAAGAATCAGCGGCTCACAAGTCTTCCAGTCTTTAAGACGAGTTTTGTAACATTTTACGAGCGTTTCCACGTACGTTTTCTTACTTTTCTTGCCGTTTTTTGTGTTTTTTTTTTTGCTGCTGGTGCGAGATTTTTCGAAATCTAACAATGATTTTTTTTTATAATTAATAAGTTCCTTCTGTCTCATTATGTGACATATTGTGCCCCCCCCTACAGACAGTGTGTGCACGATCTAAATAACGCAGCCTTTTCCTCACACATTGGCGCATCTGTTGTATGTTGACACCGTTTTTCAAGCTGTCCTCACAAAATCCGAAAACACTGAAAGGTGAAATTACGACATTTCTTTTTTTTTTTTTTTGTCTGAGTTACATAAACACAAGGTTCCGTCTGAAGCCTCCTGCATTTACATGACGCCTCGGGGAGGGAGAAGCAGGAGGGGGGGGTCCGGATCCAGATCCAGATCGGGGTCTCGGCGGTGACGTCACGCTTGTTGCGTGGCGTGAGTCCACGCATCGTGAAACCCCGACGGCTGCCCCCCCGCCCCCACCCATACCCCCCCCCACCACCTTCCCATCAATGACGTCCCCACCGAGGTGAGCGCGCCCATTGACTGTACATGGGATGTGGAGTGTGCGGCGGTGACGTCAGCTTCCTGTGGTGCAGAATTTTGTCATCACTTCGGTCGTGACTAAGAAGAGCCCGATCTTTGATGCGGATTTCACTATCATCCCCATCCAGGGGACAGGGGGGCGACTTGGGGGGGGGCTATCTCCAGTGACTCCAGTCACATTTAGGCGACTCTTAAAAAAGAAAAATACCCAGACATAAATGAACATTTAAGGATGCACGAGGATGCAATCTCAGTGTTTTAAAAATAAAGAAATAAAAAATGAGTAAAGTGCCTTCTTCAACATAAATCAATGATGTTTTTAATGGGCTGTCACGAACATATGTCTGTCTTATCAACCTGTCTACAATATTGCGACGTTATGAATTATTTCCATTCTGTTAAAATGTTGTATCTCAAACCACAAGCGCACAAGTACATAAAGTTTTTGGACTACTCGGTAATTATTTATTTCTTTGTTTGTACTGTGTGCGACACAAAAGAGCATAACCACCAGACTTAGCATTGGTCGCTTGAAACACAGAGAATGTAGATAAATGAAAATAAGACACTTTACTTCGAATAGATTGCTTTACTTTATTTGAAAAGCAACACTGATGAAACCGCCCGGGGGCTCAGTCATAAGGCTTTGTAGGGGGAGGGCGACATCTAGTGGACGTTATTGGTCACTGCATGGCGCATGGAGCGCACGCCGTTGACCCAGTTATGATGCAGACTTTTATTTTTAGGAAGACACAAACACCCTCAATGTTATCAACCCTTGGCAGCGATATAATAAACACATGGCCCGACAGGCGAATGGAGAAACAGGCCAACTAGTAACTCAAGAAAAAGGCACTCATCAAAAAAATACTCAAACAAAACACTTGTCGTCATGATCTTTATTGTGTTTCAAGTTAAATGAGGAACACGGTCACCACAGTGTGTTGTCACCCTGAGCAGAAATACATGTAACATTTTACGTTAGACTTAAGACTTTAAATGTAGCTTTTTTTTTGGCATTCTTTAGCATCACGAAACTCTTTATGCTCGACCTGAAAGAGGCACAAATGTCAAACACAGAAAACGAGAAGTTTCCTCCAGCCTTCCTTGTGTTGTCCCTCACCTGCTGCTTGCACATTTAAAGTTGTTTCATAGAGAAAAGGAAAGTAAATCCAGATTTAAAAAACATTTCAGACGAGTGGGGGAACACACGGATGCCATTGTTCCCATATTTATTCGTCTCGTCGTTGGGGCGACCCGTCGGCGTTGCGCGTTCACTTGAGGATCTCGTGCTGCCGATCTTCTGTGCGCGAGACCACCTTCCCGTTGACGATCTCCTCGATCACCACAGTTGTCCTCTGAGTTTTCACCAGCTGAGGCGGCTCGGCTGCGGGGAGCGACACAGAGCGCGAGGCTTCAGAACACTTCACCGTAATACGACCTCTAATCTGCTGACGTCAGCGCGACGACGTCAGGTCGGGAAACTGAAGCACCGAAACGCCTCGGCTGGCAGAGGAAGTTAAAAAAAAAAGCTGCAGGCTCACCTTTGACCTCGGTCACGGTAACAGTTTTCCTAAAGAGAGAGAAAGGCGAGTGGTTAAGCATGAGCTCGGGCCACGCCCGCCCCCCCCGCGCGTCCTCCTTACGTGACTTCCTCTCCTTCCAGCAGCCTCCTGTACTCGGCGATCTCTCGCTCCAGCCTGATCTTGACGTCCAGCAGCACCTGGTAGTCGTGGGCCTGCCTCTGGATGTCGGCCCTCATGTTGGCCAGCTCCGTCTCCAGGTTGTTGACGATGGCCTGGAGCTGGCTCAGCTGGAGGCTGTAGCGCGCCTCGGTCTCCGTCAGCTGGCCCTCCAGAGCCGACTTCTGCCAGAAGAAGAAGAAGGAGAAGAGTCAGGAGAGCGGCGTTCTCCCCTCCTGCTGAGCGTGTGTGTGTGTGTGTGTGTGTGTGTGTGTGTGTGTGTGTGTGCGAGGGGGTCGTACCAGGCTGAGCTGGGACTGCAGCTCGATCTGGAGCGACTGAAAGGTCCTCTTGAGCTCGTTGATCTCCGTCCTGGAGGTCTGAAGGCTCTCCGTGCTCGAGGCCACCTGCTTGTTCAGCTCGTCGAACTGGAGGACACAGAGCCGTCACCCGCCCGCTCCACGCCCCCCCACGCCCCCCCACTACGGGCGCCTCACCTTCCCCTTGTACCAGTTCTCCATGTCGCGGCGGTTCTTCTCGGCGATGGCCTCGTACTGAGACCTGATGTCCGCCATGACGGCGGACATGTCCGCCTGGGGCTTGGCTTCCACCTCCACGTTGACGGAGCTGGCGTACACTTGGTTGGTCAGGGCCGCCATCTCCTAAAGGACGCAGGAGGGGGCGGGGGGTGGGTGGGGGGGGGCACAGAACTTAAGGAAAAAAAGTAGATCCAGCTTCACGGGACGCGCCGGTGGAGTCACGGATAAATGGGTTTTTTTATTTGTTTTTATTTTTTGCACTCACGTCGGCGTGGTTCTTCTTCAGGTAGACCAGCTCCTCCCTCAAACCCTCCACCTGCAGCTCCAGGTCGGAGCGGGCGTGGGTCAGCTCGTCCAGAACCTTGCGCAGGCCGCCGATGTCCCCCTCCACCGACATGCGCGCAGCCAGTTCATTCTCGAACCTGCGTGTGTGTGTGTGTGTGTGTGTGTGTGTGTGTGTGTGTGTGTGTGTGAGGAAGGGATGGGGGGGTTACCATCAGCATCACATCAGAGGAACTGGTTCCTCCAGCTCCCTGTTGACTTTCACCGCCCAGCGCTAATGATGTGTACACAGGCTCGGCGGCCAGTTTGCTGGAGTCGGCGTGTCCTCCGCGAAACGCCTTAACGACGGGACTCACTTGATCCGGAAGTCCTCCGCCGCCAGCCTGGCGTTGTCGATCTGCAGCATCAGCCTGGCGTTGTCCTGGGAGGCGAGGTTGATCTGCAATGAACAATCAATCGATAATGAGCGCGCAAATCCTCCGGAGGAGTCATGGAACAGGTCTGACGGTAAGGAGGAGGGTCACCTCTCTGTGAACGGTCCTCACATCATGACCCCGCCCCCAAGTCATTTTAAAGTTTGTTCTCATTTTACAATCATTTGCTTCTTTTCTTAAAATGATTTTCTCATGGAGAGGTTTTACCAGAAGCTGATCGAACTGATCAAAGTTTTACCAGAAGCTGATCGAACTGATCAGAGTTTTACCAGAAGCTGATCGAACTGATCAGAGTTTTACCAGAAGCTGATCGAACTGATCAGAGTTTTACCAGAAGCTGATCGAACTGATCAGAGTTTTACCAGAAGCTGATCGAACTGATCAGAGTTTTACCAGAAGCTGATAACGCTCGCCAGCATCACCTTTTTGCGCAGGTCGTCGATGATGACCAGGAACTTGCTGTAATCCCTGACGGTGGGGGTCTGATTCTGGTACCACTCGCGGATCTGCAGCTCCAGCGCGGCGTTGGCGGACTCCAGAGAGCGCACCTTCTCCAGGTAGGAGGCCAGGCGGTCGTTCAGGTTCTGCATGGTCACTTTCTCCTGGCCCGAGAGGATGGCGCCGGCGCCGCCTCCTCCTCCTCCGCCCGACACCAACGCGGACAGGTCGAACCCGGAGCCGAAGCTGCTCGACGGGTAGGACATCTTGGTGGCGCTCCTCACCCCGGACACGCTCATGACCCGCCGGGAGCCGCCGCCCGTCGGCAGCGAGGACAGCGACAAGGCGGACGATCGGTACCGTTGACTCATGGCGGGACGATCGGCTGCTCTTTCCAGTGCTCTGACGGATGGAGGGAGAGAGGGGGGGTCCTTGGGTGGGACCAGAACCCAGAAGTGAGAGGTGCGAGGTGCTGATCGGCCCGCTGGGAGGGATATTATAGCCTCCCGCTGGGCGGTGGGCGGGGCCTGAGGAGGCGGAGGGTGATGATGCTGCGCGCAGGTGTGACCGCAAAGGTGCGGGGGCGCGGCGCTCCACCGCATTCTTCAGCGGTGGCCACGAAGGTGTGTCCCTATTGTTCAATACCGAACTTTAATTGTTTTTGAAAGACTTATTCAAGTGCAAGTATCCGCCCAATAATTCCAGCAGTAGTGCAGCCACCGCCACCAGCCTAATAATGATGCGGTACAAATGGGGTTATAATCATTATATTATTAACCTAAGTATGCGTTATAATAGGCCTGTAGTTACTTTAAATATCTATAATAGGCCGATACTCACGTATATGTAATTATTAAGTCACATGGGAACAGCATGGGAAATCCCCCCCCAAAATCGTATTCTTATTTTCTTAACATCTTACAATTAGCGTGACTGAATTTTTTTAATATATAAATATATATACTTATCTATGGGCCTTTTTGGGTGCCATAGAGAACAAAATGACTGTCGCTTCTCTATAACTTTATTACAGAATGCTGCTGACATCCGAGCTGTGTGATACATGACCTGTGTGAGAGACCGTGCAAGTGAATTAAAAATAAATCATTTTCTTCTGACGAACAAGGAAAAACAGTTAAGTGTTTAAATTCCAAGAAACCAGGTAAACCTGACAATGTTCCAAACCTCTTGTGGTAGAGGCTCGGGCACGATCGCGTGCCATGCCATGGATGACGCTGCAGCCGGACTGCATTTGCCAGCCTGTCAACATGTTTTAATCCAGTCTGACCTTGAGACGTTCAACCTGTTTTCGTGTTCACGGGATGCTCGAAATATTCATTGCATTTAAAAGCTTTAAGGCTTCTTTTCTGCCTAATGCCAACCTAAAACCTTCTGGGACACCAAGAAGTTGACGTTAGCACCGGAGCAAAAGCCTACTTTTAGATAAAGAGAATGCCGCATTAATCTTTGTCTGTAATTGCACCTGTCAAACATGATCACCACAGAGCACACTAGCTGCCAATTCCTAGGAACCACATGTCCTAAAAAAGCGTGAAATCCTTTATATATTCTGTTTCTCTCTCTCCATAAACAACATTCTCTGCCAGCTTTTGGAGGAAACTTAGCTTATAGATGACAAAAAAGAAGATTAAATGGGATATAGTTCGAGTCACCTCAGTTTTATTTATATAGCACCAATAACAAAACAAATTGTTTCACAATGCTTTACAAGACATAACCTGAGATCTCCAGAGCAAGCCTGAGGGTGATGGTGGTGAGAAAAAACAAATCCTGTTTAACAGGAAGAAACCTTGAGCAGAACCCAGCTCATATGGAGAGAGCTGCAGGTTCAATAAAGGCCTGTATTTGAGTCCCCGCGGTCTTTACCTTCCCCAATAGTCCTTGGCAAGAAGTCGCTCAGGCAACATACATCACTTTACGCAAGAATGATAATTGGGTGCAATCATGTGTTGTAAGAATAGTTAAAAACCCTAAAGTCACTACCCTGCACCACAGTCCAGACATGTTCAGTTATTTGAAGTACTTGCCCATCCTTTTTTCAGAGAAACATTGTTAGATCAGCGGGACACTCCTACTCTAATTGTTTTCTGATGAGAAACCTTTAGTAACCTTAAGGCTTTTATAGTATCGGCATCAAAGTTAATAGTTAATCAGAACCTTGTCTGTTTGTTCTTTGAAGACTACGAATATCAAGAAGGAACAGACATTCCTTTCCTATTTGGCACATTCACAGACGCAGACTTTGTACTCATCAATACTTTTTGACTAGAAAGGACGAGGAACGAGGAGGAAGCCTGTCTGACCAACTGTGTCTGACAAGAGGGTCGGCTCTGCCTGCTGTGTGTGCGTGTACGTAAGAACCTTATTGTTCCCTCGACTGAAAATGACCTTCAGACGCATTTAGGTTGTTGTCACACGTGTTAAGAGCTGCGCTTAAGATAATCGAGTCTGCTACGACCAGCAGTTACGTATGAAAAGGTGTGGTTAACGGATTTAGAAGGGCGAGTCGGAGAAGATCACATGTGTGTCTGGTGCGCCTCATGAGACTCGGGTAAGGTGTGCTACTTAATGACCCCCCCCCACACCACCACCCTCCCCAACCTTGCAATAAACTTCAGCTCTTAGTTTTACGTTACGTTTTACGTTTCTCCCGTTTACGTTCCCTTTCATGCTCTTTCCCATATCAGCCAACAGGAGGGCATCACTGGTTAAACTTAACCAGCTCAGGTAAGTGCTGATATAAGCAAACACAACCCAATAGTAATAATAATAACAATAAGAAGAAGAAGAAGAAGAAAAGTAGAGCACTATTGAATTTCTCGCCCAATTGTCTATGAAAGGAGAACCACAGACAGAACATTTATTTTGACATCAAGGTTATTGTTTTTTTGAACAATATGATGAATGTTTTTCTTTATCAGGAAGGCCGGGTAGGATCTGTTGAAATGCTTGAGTTTTATTTGTGTATCAGGCGCTCTCGGCGCCTCTTGGGAACCATGAGGGATCACATGAGCAACGATCAAAGAGTTTCTAAGCACCAAGAGGAATGTGATGTAAACCAGGTCAGGGAGCGATCAGGGGTGGTATTACACTCTGATCAGGGTGGTGTTACACTCTGATCGCTGACTTCTTTTACTTCCTGTGACCTCTCGGTTCCAATGGTGAAGCTCGTTTGTCAGCGCTGTGGGAAAATAAGAAAAAAATCTGAAAATTTGCATATGAAACTCAATATCCTGGAGTCAGTGCCATTTGCTGCTTTGGCATCTGACTGAGTCGTTCACTATCTAGATGCCCGGAGAGCCGCTGTGGTAATGATATTTTATCCCGAAACGTTGGCCAGCTTCCAGCGAGGCAGTGTGAAGATGATAAATTGATGGTAATTGCCTCGACAATCCTGTCTGACAGTTTCTGTGTGTGTCTATATGGAAATCAAAGGTTCGGGCTCAGACAGCAAACGGTCTGACGCTAAAGTACATTAAGAGCGCTGCCTGCAACACTGTACAATGTCGTCTTGTGGATACTCGCGTGAGACTTTGCCCGACAGATGTATGTCGACCACAATCCCAAATGAGACAAATAATGTCATCCAGCTGCTCCTCCCGCAGAGACACAAAGCGCCCGAGACAGAGCTAATATTTGCATGCTGGTTGTGCCAGAGAAGAAAAAAAAGGCCCAGTTGTCTACACAAGTAATCCCAACATCCTGCCTCTTAGCAAAGCAGGTTTATTTACACGGTGGAGGAGCCATCTGATAACCAACTCAGGCGAGGTATTTAGAGAGATGGTGCTTTTAAAGCAATTAATGTGACATGTTCAACGTATTCTCATTGTGTTATTGCTATTTTTGTGTTGCAAAAACAGCAAAACAGGGTGTGACTGCTCTCAGAGTAGCTTCTAGTCTGAATACAAAGTCATATGTTGTTACCATTATTACCTCCGCCAGGAGGTTATGTTTTTGCCAGCATGTGTCTGTCTGTCTGTCTGTCTGTCTGTCTGTCTGTCTGTCTGTCTGTCTGTCTGTCTGCCTATTAGCAACATAACTCAAAAAGTTATGGACTGAGTTTGATAAAATTTTCAGGATTTGTTGGAAATGTGAAAAGGAAGAACTGCTTTCATTTTGGGGGTGATCCACAAGAAATCCTGGATTCTGGATCACTTTGAAATTTTCATTAACATTGTGGTAAATGGGGCCAAAAATTTTGTTTCTCAATGTCTCAGTTAATTCTTGACCGAACCCCATGAAATTTGACTCAAGGATGGACAATGGGATCCTCTATCATATTCCAAAAGCTGATCCGGATCTGATCCAGAAGACAGATTTTATTGCAATTTATATAAAAAATGGGGGTGCCCTTATATTTTGGCCTACTGTGCCTTTTATATTAGAGGTAGAAATTTCTAACAACCACTGTCATGTAGCTGAGTCAAGTTTGCATCTGTAGTATGTCAACGGATCATGGCATATGGAGCAAGATCCAGAAGAAAACCGCCCAAATACCATTTTTCGTGAATAACTACTGAATTAAGACATATATTGTTATGATTCCAGTGGCTAACAGTATGCTTTTATGGTTAAGGAATCTAAATATGTAGTCAAAGTATATGTGGGATTAATATTTATGGTGGAAATCACAACATGCCAGGAATTGTTGCGCTTGGCGGAGGTCTGCGCTCTCCGAGTGTTTTCTAGTTACTATTAAAATTCAAAAATAGGGGTCACGACGTGAATGTTTCATCCTCCTCTAACGTGGAACTCTCGCAGTAATATTTGTATGAAAAAAAACAACTTGTGTGACCAGTTTAACTGTTGTGAAGCAGAAGTTCATGGTGGCACACATGGAAGTGACCTTTGAAGTAACATAGGTACACCTGAAAACAGGTCCCAGCATCTTCCCGAAACACTGACTCAGCCCTTTCCGCCGCGCGTTCGTGTTTCTCTGCCCAATCACGTCTGCGCGGTATCTAACCTGAAGTGACACGGATGTGTGCGTAAATTCCACCGCATGTGATGTTTTCACTGGCGCCCATTTAAAGGTCAGGTTTCAGGTTTCTGCGGAGTACCCTGGAGACACCCTTGATATTAACGGCATGAATAAAGTTGAAGGTGAATTGACCCAGGGCCTTCGCACTGATAAAAAAAAACAAAAAAATAAAAAAATACACAATTCGATGGAGACACAGGCCCCATCGATGCGTATCCCTGAACAATCGCCCCTCGCACCATGTGCTTGCGCCCTGTTTGAAAGCGGCTCAGTAATCCTGGATCAGGGTACAAAGGGCTCCGGTGATGTAAGCGCTGTGTCCAGCCCTCGCCCAACCGCTCTCCCCACTCCGACACGCTGTCGGGGGCGAGGTGTGCGGGTGGAGAAACGCCATCCCCCGGGGGAGGGGGGGGGAACGCCTGAGTGTAAGAAGCCGACTCTTTCTGGGCTGCCGTGTGACCGTTTCAACGGGTGTCCCTGTCAATGAGCCGTGGAGCTCTGATAAGGCGAAAGTGTTGACCGGCACTTTTTTTTTTTTTTTTCCTACAGGAATGTGGATAAGCCCGTGGGGAGTGGTGAGCAAGCTCGGCTTGACGAGGAGAGCGCATATCGCCTTCTCTCTGGACGGCCTCGTGGTTCTCTCCAGCATCTCTGGGTAAATGTTTATCCAGGAACCGCCTCCGGTGGCGTGCGATCTCAAAGGGGCGGTGGAATGTTTGAGGCGACCGCTGTAAATTCATATCGGCAGATTTCCGCTTGGCGAGGGAGAAATGTATGCGTCGGGTAACTCTTCTGAACTTTCTGGCTCCCTCGGGGCTGCGCGGTGGAAGTAGCTGCGTCTGCTGAACGTTCGGATGTGCTTCCTCAGGCGACCATGAACCCGCTGCAGGACTCCACTCACACCATGCGGGGACTAAACGCCCGGCTGAGGGGCTTCCTGGAGCAGGTGAACAAGCTGCAGGAGGACAACCAGAAGATGGAGGCTCAAATAGTCAACTGGGGCATCCGGGGCTCCTCGCGGTCCCACGACTGGTCCCAGCAGGAACAGGCCGTCAGCGAACTCCGCGCACAGGTCGGACAAAAGTTCTGTTTATCTCTGCTGCCTCGAATCAGGCGAGGTGGCAGATGTTGGGGTTTTATAACAGCATTTCTACAGTCATGTTCCACCTCTATTACCTTTACATACACACACGCGCACACACCAGCAGGTGTGTGCCCTCACGCAGCAATGTCTGCAGTCATAACACCCACACATAGAGGTAGGCTGATGTCACATGACTGCCTCAAAACACTTGAAAAGCAGCGATTAGAGGCGCCGCTAGCCTAAAAAAACAGCGCGTCTTTATCTGTTATCTAAGCAATCAGAGGCAAAGGCTCAGCTTTCAGGGGGTTTTCAATTAAAACCACTTCATTCCAAGCTGTCACACTCATCTTTATTGCAATAATGTTCTAAGCGTGGGTGTTGGACGTGTCACGCACAGAAAGAATGTAGATCTCTTAATTCCTTTAAAGGTCATTTCAAACAAAGGATCATTAACTGGGACGTCGCCGAGCTCAGCTCGTTGGAGCGCTCAAGTGCGGCTTGATAGTTGACAGCCGACATTTTCATGTTTTTTGCATACGGCCTCGTTCAGTCACCTGAGTGCGCACAGGTGACTCTTAGAGCAAACTGGGCTGACTCCAGTGTTTGTTCATGCCTTAATGGTCACATTGTCAGCTCACTCGTGCTGTCAAAGGAGGCTGGAGGGGATATCGATCACAGATTTCAGTTACACAGATGCACAATCGCGTTTTTTATAAGTCTATTTGTAAGCGTGAGAGCACAAAAAACAAAAACACAAAAAGTCTTTATTTCACCTCTAGTCGTTGCCCATTAGTTATAATTCGTAATAACACAATAGAAAATATGAAGGCAGTGCAAGTAGTCACATAATGTCAGAAATCCATTATTTATTCTCTCAATGGGTGTAAATATAATGAATATGATAAAGGATCAAATATATAAGACATTTGTATATATGTTCATTACATTCAGGCATCTGTTTTAGAGACACTTGACTAAACAGACATAGTAAAATGGATGCTAATAGTGCAATAATTGAGTATATAATATAGCTATATAAATATGTTATCAATATAATGGCTTTTTATTTCTGGAGAATTTTTGGATTTTCTTTCTCCTTTTTTTGTTACTTATTGTTTTTACCACTTTGTTTGACTTTGTCAGGTTGGTAAACTGTTGATGGAGAATGCCCAGTTGGCATTACAGTCTGACACCATGAAGTCCCGAGCTGCGGCCATCCAGGCCAGGTCAGTCGATTTGACTTCAAATTCATTTTCTGTCAGGAGCGCTCGCCGATTCGAACGTTTACTGTGGGACGGCGGTAGAAGCCGTGTCCAAAAGCCATGAGCCACAGCGGGGAAAAGCGATGATGTTTGTCCTGCTTCTTCTGGACCTGAAACTTGTACAGGCCTTTTCTCACCTGTGTGAGTCAAGCAGCATGGAAATCCAGGCTCTACACTTTCATTTATGCAGTGATGCAGTGTGAAACTGAGTCACAGCCCTCAAACGCACACCTTCAGACACACACACACACTCACACACACACATACACACACAACAATCCTTATAAACCCTTGACAGTGACAACATGTAGTAACTCGAATTGAAAAGCTGTTCATAAATAAAAGGAATATCTTTACATAATCTGCAATTAAACGGCTGTTTGGCGTCACATCGTAGGTGTGAGATGGAGGAGAGGAACACCCGGCGTCTGGAGCAACAGGTGGACCTACTCAGACATTCCAGAAAGAAGACAGATCAGAGCAGCATTAAGCTGCAAGCAAACATTCGACACTCGGTGATGGAGCTGCAGGAGATGAAGCGAAAGTTTGAGGTGACTGAACGCACTGCCAATCTACTTTCCCATATTATCCTTTCCACAATCACAGAGGTGTTCCATATGTTCAGATAAACATCATTCTCGGAGGGCATTCCTGCTACAGAGGTCCACCCCAACAGTCCAAATACACAACCAGTAAACGTCCCTCTTGTGGTGCTCATGCTCTAACAGCTTATTTGGGCAGGAAATCTTAATTCTACATGAACACTGGAGCTCATTTCATTCCAGAAAATACAAGGGAGCAAATAAGATTAGTATTAGGTTGGTCCACTCAGCACATTCCTTCACAACACTGGCAACCAATCCCAGTGAACGTGTCACTACAAATTTCATCAATCTTCATGTCTTCAGCTTCGCCCTTTTTCACTTCATAGCTTATCACCCTACCTGAGACAGAAATTACTCCTTGTTTTGTGTCTGAAACGATGTAGAATAATTGCCAAAGGTCATGAGAGACACTTCAAGTACAGGGAAACTGAAGTAGTTAATCATTTTATCTCTGATTTGACTTTCTTTATTTTGTTTGGTTCTTGTTATCAGTTCCCACATCCCCCCCCCCAAACACATTTAAATTAGAATTTCAGTAACTAAACCATATTTACTCCTACAATATTTATAAAGGTCGAGAAACCCCAAACACAAATGTATGTTGAGTTACATTTCTCTCCATTCGTCTCTTCACTCTGCTCTCATCAACTCATTTTCCTCCCGCTCTCTTCATCTTTCCTGCTGACTAATCCCCTTCACCTCCTCCCTTCCATTTGCTCTTATCGGTATATTCTCTCTCTCCTTTTCTGTTGTCATCTTGTAATTATCTGTCCCCTCTCACCCCCCCCTTCTCTCTCTCTCCCCTCTCTCTCCCTTCCCCTCCTGCTGGTTGGCTGCGTGCAGGCAGCCTGTTCTCTCCAGCTGCAGCGGGCGTCTTCTTGCGATGCTCTGCTAGTCGCGACTGCAGCAGAAGCGGCGGGATGTGAGGTGGCGGAGGAGGAGGAGGATGGCGCAGGGATGGAACTCGCTCAGCTCCTTGACCGAATCAGAGCACAGTGCAGTCAGAGCCGACTTCCGGGCCCAGGAGAGAGGCGCGTCGGCCCGGGCCCCGCGTACAGCCCGCCGTCCGGCTCGGGGCTCGGTCACGCTACGGCGGCTGCACCCGTGGCAGCATCCAGAGACCACGGTGGTGCTGCTGGTGAGGTATGCACACACTCTCTTGCACTGTCACTGTTTTATCTCTTTGATTGTCACAATGCCCTGGCCCGCTGCCAACTAGACACACACCCTCCAGACCGGCTCCACATCCACGCTTTCCCGTTCTCTGCTGCATGTTTGCTGGAGAGGGGGGAGAAAAAATGCTGAGTAACCATTTATGGTTCGTCGTGATGCTGCACAATGTGCACATGCCTCTTAACATTGATCTACAGGACAGCTCAGAGCCTCGGTCCGTGGGCGTTCCTCGAGCTACCGCTTCAGCAAGGCAAGTGAGATCATGTGACACGCGTGCATCCTCGCGCGTCACACGAGTCCCACACAGCGTGCGGGCGCGATGGCGGCGGAGCGGGGCGCGTCCTCCTCTCGCGTCCGGCCCCCGGCGTCGCTCGCTGCACCTGCGCGCGTCTCGGCGAGGCTCGGCCGCTGCAGTGGGAAGCATCCGTGTTGTCCGTCAGCACCACGGATAGCCAGCCAGCCGGATAACACCGTTTATTGTTGCTGGGAAACCTCTGGTTCCTGGTTGCATTGTTGACTTGATGATTTGGCAGAGCTGACACAGAGGAGAGTCAACACGGCCATCAAAACGGAACTATTTGACGACTTTGCCGGGTTCTCTTGGTTCTCTTGTTGATTTCGTTCTGTTTATTTTAAGTCTGCGCGTTCAATGTGCTTTTAATCGAATTGCAAATGTGCCCCCCCCCGTTTGTTTGAAAAAGGATTCTGGTTTTGTACCAAAGCTGCTTTTCTGTCTCCCCTGCTTCTGTCTTTGGACCGCTCCATTCATCCACAATCTGTTTTGCAGCAATCGTAGGGCGACATCTGCGCGCGAAAGCGTCTAAGAGTAGCGCAGCCGCTTCACCTCTGGACCCGGGGGGGCCCGCGCGGAGGGTGGCGTCGGGCTGGTTTGCTCAGCTGTGTGTACCCTCTCGGGCGTGGGCGTCTATTTACCCAAACAAACACTCGCGCCTCATCTGGTACCAGCGAGACACACTTGCTTTCCGAAGGGGCGTGTGCGGCGTGTGTGCGTGTGTGTTACACCGTCCACGTCTGACCTTTGTCACCTTTCCCAGGAGGAGGCGGCATGGGTGCAGGTAAGCCTCAATAATGCTGCTCTGCGGGAGGCACGGGCCGAGCTGGCCGAGGCCAGGAAGCAGTGGCACGCCCTGCAGGTGGAGATCGAGACGCTCCACGCCTTAGTAAGGAACCCTCCAGTGCTAATCCACAGATAAACATTCCATGGTAGACAATATCATGTGAAAACTGCATCGCATTATCTCCCATATCGGGGCATTCGTTTCTACATGCTTGGTTACGTTCACAGTCGAGTGACTCTCACTGTTCAGGAGAAAGGCCTGGAGACCTCCCTGCAGAACTCGCAGCAGCTGTACTCCAGCCGACTGCAGGACCTCTCCCAGGTGATCACCGGGCTGGAGGCCGAGCTGGAGCAGGTGAGGATGGGACTGGCCACCCAGCGTCAGCGCCACAACCAGCTCCTGAACACCAAGATGAAGCTGGAGTGTGAGATCGCTACCTACAGGCGCTTGCTGGAGCGTGAAGAGGGCAGGTGAGGCACGGGGAGGGGGGGGGTTGGGGGGGGTTGGCTTACAACCAAGATGAAATGTGATGGCCCAAAGCCTTGCATAACACAACACTGGGACAGATGAGGATGACAGCAGCAGATCCCTTTCATATAGATCTTTAAGAGGATGTGTGTGAGTGAAGCGTTGTTAGGGGAGGCCATGGGCCACCCGTCCAACCCCAACCAGGACGTATGGAGGGGTATGGCTGGTGGTGACTCCCCAACCACCCAGGCCATGGTGTTCCCCGGGGTGAACCCACCCACAGGCTGCCCAGACTCTTTAGCTTTTGTGCCGGGTATTTCCTCATGGATTAAGCCGGGCGGATTTGCTGCTTTATAGACAAGTGTGTAAGGCGACAGCCCTGTCTGCAGGTACATGAGTCACGATGGGCAACCAGCCAGACCACGACCCTGGAGGTCTTTCACGGAGGAGACGAGGGAGGAGAGGCTGGAGAACGGCTTCAGCAACCCCGCCGGTTCCCCGGACGAGCCCAAGTCCGAGCCTCTGCCCGAAACCCCCTCGCTGCTCCCGGCGGACAGCAACGGGCCAAAGAAGAGCATACTGCGGCGGCAGCGGAGCCTGGTGATACTGACAGGTACCGCCGCCGCCGCCGCGCCGCTCGCCACTGTGATGTCACCGCTCACCAGTCTCTTCTCCCCCCCCCAGAGCCGGCGCAAGACGACTTACCAATATCCACGGTCAAGACTCAGGAAATCCTTCAGGGTAACGTGGTGCAAGAAAGCGCGGAGGGTCACGGCACCATCGAGTGAGTATCCGAAATTCCCGCCGCGATTCGGGTTTCAATTCAGGGGCGGAACCTCGGAGCCGTCATAGACAGACAAATTCAGTTTTTGCTTAATGGTGTCCTCGTCACGCTCCTTGGGCTATCACGCCCTCTCAGACATTGAGTCACCGTGTGTTTTCACTGACACAATAGTTTAGAATGCCGTCACCCTCCCCTACCTGTCTCTGATTTGGTCCAGCAGACAAGATTTGCAAGCTGTAAAAAGGCACCCCCCCCGGTTACGTGGCACGAAGCATTTTCTTGGCTACACAGGTTCCCATGAGCAGCGCTGCATGGGAATTCTGCCGCTTTAATGATTTCTGTTTGACGTGGAAGCGTGCCAGCTCCAAAGGACAGGGAGTGCCTCTGCCTGAGAAATGCTTTGTTTTTCCCCAACAGATGCTAGCACGCCCCGCATCGCTACCGTGCGCGCTTGTGCACACACACACACACACACACACATATACACACCCACACATTGAATAATATTCCAACTAAGGCCGCATTTGTTGGGCAGCATTTTCTGAACCCGCAATTAAACCGTTTTGCGTGCAGATGACAACGCATCAGAAAAAAACCTCTTTGTGCAAACGGCGATGCCAACCGATGTAGCGCACACACTTGACTGGTAGGTGGCGATCACGAGCCAGGCTCGCATACGAGTGCCTGTGTTTTAGTCCTTAGGAAATTTAAGGAAGTACGGGATCGCAGCATTAGTAGGACATCGTTATCATGATGAACAACACGTTTTACAAGACTGATGATAAGGTGGAGTTGCTTTTGAGAGAAATGCTAGAGTAGCGCACACAAAAAAAGGGCGGAGAATGTTGGTTGGGAGTCACGCCAATTGAAAAATGGGAAATCTACGAAGCGTATGTGGAAAATTATCCCAAAAATGGCTCACAGGGTGGAAAAGAAGCCCCGTGTGGCACACTGTGTAACAAGGAACCTGCAGCTGTAATGCTGCCAGCCATTGCAAATGCTTCACTTTGCATTTACACAACAACGTATGCTGGGGCGTATTCGTAATCGGTCTCGTCTGGTTCCGTTTTTCAGGCATTCTCGTGGAAACAAATAGTCAAAATGGAACAAATCCCATTAGGAACAAAACCTGGAAATGTTGCTGTGTAAACCCAACCTAATGCTAACCCTAACCCTTACCCCTAAACCCAGCTCTAAAAAATGGCCCCACTTCAAAATATGTCTTTGCTGGGAGAATATGCACACACACACACACAAGCATACATGTACACCCAGTTCCCATGCCTCGTCAGCGTATTTACTGTCTAACTGGTGCTGCTATGATTGTAAATTATTAACATTACTAGATTACACATCAGTCAGCAGTGTTTCCGCAAGGTCATTAAACGTCTCAGGTTTCCTTTATTTTGACCAAACATTTCACCTAATTGACTTTGGGGGATTTGCACGATTATAACCAATGTTTTGTTTTTGGATTCTGATGATTGAAATCTGGGAGGATGGGGGGTGGTATATGTGCATTTTTTTTTTCCATGCTACCGCCAAAGGAAGTGATTGAAACGTAAGTGACCGATATAGAACGCCCTTGTTTCCAGGACAGAGAAGATCGATAAGGTGATAAAACAGTGGGAGGGCTCCTTCTTCAGAGGGAATCCCAAGCTGAGGAAGAAGTCCGTGTCGCTGCGCTTCGACCTGCACATGGCGGCGGCAGACGAGGGCTGCGCCCAGACCAAACAGGACAGCCTCCCAGATGTGGAGGTGCGTCTCATCATGAAGCGATCTCGCAGCATCCCCACCATCACGCCGTAGCCGTGGCGATGTCTTCATCAGAGGCAGATGCGACATCTGCGCCACTGAGGATATCATCGCCGGGGTCCATACCGACTTCCAATTGCTTCGTTCACCCGACGAGCAGCCATCAGAACACTAATCTGGTAGCATGAGATTTACCCACCAGGAGACAGACAACAACATCTGATTCATCCAAACATATGAACAGTTAGAGGAATTCAGTGTTGCAAATCTCTCATCATTTTACTGATGAGACCACTAGAACTAAGAGATTATAACACTAAACATCTCATTACCACTCACTGCAGGAGATGGCGTAGATTGTATTTTATTTCCCTTTTTTTAAAAAAGATAGTCTAATAAACTTAGCAGATGTTTTAAAGTGATTGAACGTTACCTTTCCAGCATGCCAAGAGTAAAGTTGAGGAAATGTGAGACAGCATACACATACATAATCAATTTTAAGGATTATTTTTGTATGTTTGCTGAATTCTTTGATGTGTAAAATTATATTATGAATTTTCCATAGACGTATTTCTATTTAAACTGGATCACTATCTCAATATCTTTTGTTCCTTTTTACTTATTGATGGAAATTATGTTACATTGCATAATTTTTTTTTTTTAATCATTTTTCAGAGGCAGGTCTTGCGATCATTCGGGCCGCTTTCTCATCAAAGCCATTCCTGTAAAGAGCCTTAATGCACTGCAAACGCATACTTATTAAGACTTTTCAACTTTTCTCCTTGCAGTAAATATATCCTGCTTTTTTGGTGAGGCACAGTCACCTAAAGATCCAGCAGCCTGTTGCTCGGCTGGGAGGCTGTTTCAGAGAAGTTTCATGTTCTCTTCAGAAAGGTTTCCGTGGAGCCTAATGCAAATATATTCAAATCAGTACAGAAGCGGAAACTGAAAAGAAATGCTCTAATAAACGCCTCATTCAGAATGAAAAGGCCTACACCGAGAAACTGAATTTAATTCAAACTGAAACTGAATTTCATTCAGTTCAGAATGGACCAGCTTAACTGAATTTCATTCAGTTTCTCAGCGGTAGAACATTCCTTTTCCCAAACCGATACAAAGTGGATTTATGTTTTGTCACCTAAACAGTTAAACAGAACCTTATCAGGCTGCGTTCTGCTCCGGATGGAAATCCGCAGTGACCTTTTATCAACGGAAAATGTGGTGGTTTCCAAGCAGGGGTGAGGCGGAGAGTTTATTTTGACTAGAAACTCTCAAAGAGCTGATTGTTATCACCCACTTGAACGGGAGGAAGACCAGAAACAGTGAAATGTTTCTTAAAAAAGACAATGAGAAGCTAAAAAGCTAAACGAAGCTGGGATAGGCCGGGTCGATCACGCGACGTTTTCATCGAGCTGCGCGTGTGGCTGTCCAACGTCCGCTCCAATGAAACCTAGCGGGACATGTGAGCGCCAGATCGGAGTGGATCACGTTGTAAAACGGATCACCTGAACCCTGCAAACGGGATGATCTCAATCGGAATGAAAGAAAGTCTCCATGTAAAAACCCCAGCTTCTGGACCACAAGGGGGCAGTGCGGCTTCGGGGCTCAGTCCGGGTTGGGTCGCTTTAGCGCAAATGTCTGAAATGGCACCAAAGATAACCGCAAACAAGAAAAAAAAATTTAAAAAATTGGTACCTCAGAGTATTTAAAGGTCTGTTATCTATGCAGCAATGCTGAATTTGCTTTGCACACTTGAATAGTTCTGCTATTATCTTACAAATGAGCTGAAAATTGAATCTGAACATGAAAAATATGTATCATAAATAAAGATGAATATATGCAGACTGGTCCAATTGCTTTACTATTAAAATCATCACAGGACCTTATCAACTACAGTTTGTTTCATTTCTTTTAAGACAAAGGACTTGTTTTGATACTAAAGCATGTGCGCACGCACGCACACACACGCACACACACAATATTTTAACGAGATACATGAAAGTACATGTGTTTTTATTGTGCAGCATAATAAATATAGTTTTAATTAAATCTCTAAATAGTTGCCAAAAGCTTGGAAATTAACAATTTCTTCTAAGTGCATCTGCAAAACCTTCAAAATCCTCATGACTACAGTCAGACAGCGATTTTCATCTGAATCATTCCATGTTGAAATACAGGCTAATCTGTTTTGTCACGAAAGCTAATTAATAAAATATGTATCTGTTATTGCATTCATTTACACAAGTGGAATGTTACACTTGCTGTTTAATCAGGACTCCCGACATCTGTCTGGGTGTTTTGTGGAACTCTGCTGGAGATTAGGACAGATTAGGCCAGTCGTTTGTCCACTTTAACAGCATCAGTCATAATACAGGCAGGATGTGACTAAATCGGGGTTCTTCAGTCCTCCCGTGTTTGTGTTTTGTTTATGGCTGCCTGAACGGCCTCGATGACTCTGTTACAAGGCTGGAGGGGATCATATTCTGCAAAGACATGGCAAACATTCTCCATGCCTGCCTCCACACCCTTTGCCACGAAGCCAAACATCCTGTCAGGACACAGAGATAGATAAGATTAAAAGCGGGAAAGCAGTACAAAGGTTGACATAAAACTCTTGGAACTTTTATAAGGTGTAAATCTACAGTTTATAAGTTCCCGTTTGAGTCACCCAAGACAGTCACTCTGGCGTAATCAAAGGACGAGCCGCCTTTTTTACAACACGCTTTAAACGCAAAATGAATTTCTGGAGTTTTGGATAAAATTACCTTGCCCCGACGCAGGATCCTTTCACCCACCTGTCGGGGGACAAAAATCACACATTTTAGGATGTTCAGGACACGGAACCCCGGCGCTAATGGAGTTCCGGACATTACATTGCAAACAAAAATAAAGAAACGACAGTGAAAATCAAATCACTGCAACATGGTGCTTTCACAGACTCACAGTCGGTTCTGTGGATCTTCACCGCCGTGGCTCAGCAGGTGAGCAGGATAATGGCGCCTGAAGAAGAGTCTGTGAAGACATTTTATTCTCTGTCAACTTTGCACACCGTGCAAATCTTGGCAGTGGCTTGGCAGGATGCCTCTGTTCTTACTTCCTGTTTATGTCTGTCAGTGTGACACCCTTCAAAGACACCTTCAGATTGACAATGGTTGCTCTGAAGGAAGCTGGGGACTCGAGGGTGCAGGAGACTGCCTTCTGCACTGCACAGGGGCCCGTCAGCATCTCAGTGGGAACCGCGTTTAGGTAGACGAAATTGCTCGCTTTGAAAAACACAACACAAAATCCGCATTAAACTCATTTGAAATTAAATTAATTCGACAGTATTGACAATACCTGGGTGACATAAAATCACATATCAATCACTGTTTAGTTAAAAAACTTCCACCATATATTTTCTTTCCTCCATTTTTTCCTCCATATATATTATTTCTTTTCTTTTTTTAATACATTTGTTATGTAGGCATGATGTAGATTGTAGGTTATGTTAGGCCTATATCGTGTTTAGTGTATATAGGTAGACTGTCTAGTGCTCTGTCCTATCTGTACTGCTGCAACAAATAAATTTCCCTATTGTGGGATTAATAAAGTACTACCTAATCTAATCTAATCTAACATAAATAATATGAATATTATATGAAATGAATTGTAAAGAAGGGATGATTTCATAGGTAAAACTACTGTTAATTTAAATAAAAATGTATCGGGTCATTCATGTGTTGTTAGTGCCGACTGTAGTAATACCGAGTCAACACGCTTGTGAAGCTATAACAAGTAAAACATCCTTCATTTGTTTGATTTTCCTGCAACCCAAGTGATATGTGTGAACTTTGGTTTTGGTTTTGTTTTGGTTTTTTGTTCGTTCTCACCCACCCAATTTACTCTTGTCCTCAGATGCTGGTTTGTTGTTTGTTTCCCCCTCAGCTGCACTTGAACCTGCCAAGAAAATCAAAGAGGTGAGGTTATTGCACACAACAACACATACGCATGCACGTTCACAGCCACTCACGACGCACTTTACCTTTGGAGTGCAGGAGTAATTTGCAGGGTAAAGCATAAGCAGAAATCGTATGCTGATAAACCAGTGCAGAGAGACTACCTGGAAGGATGCAAATTCACAAAAATAAATTGGTTAAAGGGTAAATGACTCTAAGAAGTCTACAGAGGTGAGAAATTGTTGACTGTGCGGTTATTATTGCAGTGAACTTTTAATTAATGGCCAACAGAGGGGAATAACAGAGGAAGTTCATCGACTAAGGACTAGGTACCGAGTACTTACCAAAGTATGGCTCCTGAGATGATCCCTTGATACGAACCCCTTTGGCAGATGACTCAATAAGGAAATGTCGGACATGTTCTGAACTGCTCTGCTCTGTGACGGCGAGGGAATAAAATGACTACTGGCAAGAATTGGTGTTATGCAACACAACAATGTGAGACAGAGCCCTGTTTCTTCAGGTTCATATGGCTGTCTGGTCTATATTTGTAATGAGAACATTCCGCATGAGAGATTCTGCACTTCACATGTTAAACTGCACCATAAAGCCACCTCATTTTATTCTGACGGTATACAGTGTGTGTTCTGAGCTCTAACAAAGAAAACTTTTTTTTTTTTTTTTCAAATCATATAAGGCGTGCGGAAAAAAATGACAGCACTGTCTCCAGCCCAACACAGGCAGCTGGATGTGCCTGACCACACTGGGGCTGTTGCGGAAGTGATTCTTCTGGCCTTTCACAAGTGTTGCTGAGGATATTCTGCACACACATCAGTCTACTTTGGACTGTAATTTCCACTGCGTTGTTCTTTATGCTGATCTTAATGGGCAAAATTTACCTGCAGAAATTTGGTCCACCTTCATGGCCAGGCCAAAACTGCCTCTGTAAGAGGTGCTGTCTCTCACCACAAAGGTTCCTGCTTCCTTGTTCTTCACTAGCAACTCAGCTGCAATGAGACACATATTAGACAAAACGTAAATGTTGCTTCAGTAGCATTAGTGATGTATTAGGATCTTTGGAATGTAGCAGTTCTTACCTTCTGCTCTAGTGATATGTGGACGGAACCAAAACTTTGAGGTGTCCATGACAAATTTCATTGTAGGCTGGGTGCTGTTAAAGTTGGTTTGGAAACCTAGGTAAGACACCAATGACAAGTTAGTATCCCGAGGAGTTCAGAAATGGAAAACATGGCTGTTGAAGCTAAATATCTTCTTCTGTGACGCACTCTGAGGGAGACACGGCTTTGATCTGGACCCTGAGATGGTCTCCATCAAGTCCGTCTCTAGTCCAGTTCCACAGATTCCCAGATCCCGCTGTGGTGCTCCGTTGATTAGAAGAACAGGAATATCACTGAAAGACCCAGAGAGTGATGTGGGACTACTCCGTTCCCCTTTCATCTGAAAGTTGTGCGGGTGGACCGGCTTTGGCTCCGAAGTCTTCTCGAACTGTCTTGTTCGGGAGCCGTCGCTGAAGGAGCCCGGCGTGCGAATTAGGAAGGACTCGGGAGATTCGGCTTCTTCGCTCGCCAGGGAAAGGTTACTGTGCATGGAGAAGTGCAGGGTTAGTCGGAGACAAAGAGCTAAATACTCTAACGTGAGAAATTGAGATCTGATTTTGTCCATCTCTACAAATCACATCCTTGTGGCAGCCCAACGAAATTTTATTATTTAATGTTATTTAATGAACAGGTTAAATGAATTAATTAAGTGGTGTCCAAACCCTGTCCTCAAGGATCAGCTGGGTTTTCTGTCTTACCAATTAAACAAGCTTGTACCTGGAATCCCACGTCTACCTGGGTTCCTTGGTGAAAGCAATTTTTTTTCTTGGTAGGATGGAAAACCCGGCTGGATCACGCCCTGGAGGGCCGGGGTTGGATACCTGTGGTTTAAATGTTTTACCTTCCAAGGATGTAGCTGGTGTCTGAGCACGTTGACATGGACAGGAGGGAGCAAACGCTGTTTCTGTTGGACTGTGACAGGCGTAGGGATCCTTGGGAAAGGGCTGCCTCGCTCTTTGACGAGGGGTTTCGCCTGGGCGCACTTCCAAATGGCAGCGGAGGCAGGGACGAGCAGGGGGAGTTGGAGAACACCAGCGCTCCGGGAGGGCTGTAACTGAGGCCGCCCTGTGACGGGATCGGTATACTGGGCGATACGGCTGGGATCACGGAGGGAGCGGAACATCCTCTGGGGATCAGCACGCTGTGCAGGTCCTCGTCTGAACAGCAGTCGTCTGAAGAGCGAGACGATGGCGTCAGCAAAAACGAGACTGTGATTCTCTCTTGACGGACGTTATGAAACACATGGCAGCAAATGGAAAAATCCCAGCCACTTCAGTGTTTTCCCTTTTCATGTCATTTTGGTTTGGGCTCCGCCTCGGTGTATAAACAGGGTTCAGTCATAGAAAACGTGTTTTGCAAAGACCTTAGCGTGGTCATGCAGGTTCTAGCTTGTACAGATCACCTTGTTCCTTTTACAGTACGCGCTAATGAGCAGTTCTGCTACTTTGATGCTATAAAATAATCTCAGGAGCCTCAACTTGTTGCTCATTGGGTTGATTACCAGTCTGGTCAGACGTCTGCAAGAAAACTTTTGCAATAATGACTAATGCCTTTCAAATCTGTCTATGCAGAACTTGCTCGTACCAAGCAAACATTAGGGAAAGGAGTGCTCATCAACTCATACATCTTTCCGCTTTTCGCTTTGTTAGTGTCATACATATTTAGATGTTTTGTGTTCGCAACAGGCAAGGCAGAAGACCCTGCATCCCCCTCACATCCTGTAGGAGGTAGCCTCTGCGCCTGTGCAGGGCGTGGTACCTGTCTGAACAGTGATCCCACAACAACTGTGAGAATGCAATCACCACACGAATTAAAACAATGAACCTGTTTCCAAAATAGAGCAGCTTTGCAAAACCCAAGGCTACGAGTTTGTGTCAAAAGAGGGCGGGGGGGGTTGTTTTAGAGTGTTGCGCGTCACACCTCTGCACAATGCAGGCTGTGATTGTTTGCGCTTTGTGTGTCTTCTTTGTGTATCTTTTTTTTTGTTACAAACCTGAGACAATAAAACAGCAGAAGGAGAAGAAAATGTTGTTTTGTTTTTTTTTTTGGTAGTGCCCTACCTGTCGCAGGGCTGGTGGTGTCCAAGTGAATGGGTTCGAAGGTGGGATCCAGTTCCAGGATGATGCGGTTGAGATTTTCCAGGGAAATGTCCAGATCGTGGTCACCACAGTCGTCATGGTGACCGGCTGTCTCGGGTGTGGGATCCAGTCGAATCGTTTGGCCCACTCGTAGAACGTGGTTGGGTATCGCTCGGGTCATGCCTTCAGCTGCAGGCATCATGTTAGGAGAGTCAATAGTCCTGAGAGACAGGGACACAATAGAGACACATGAGAAGCTCCGGCCTCATTCGCCAGCTTTTGTGTCCCATTTTTCCCACAGAACATTGGGGACATTGTCATCCACCATCAAGGCTTCTGTTGCTCTTTTAAATCATTAATCAAACTGGCATGTTTGGGGGGCCTTTGACTCTTTAATTATTATTGCTTTTTTAGGTAACTAGTGTTAAACGGTTAGCAATCTGTCCTATTTCCATGTATTGGATTAACATAAGTCTAAGGACAGTTGGATAGTGGGTACCAATTACTCTTAAGATCAGTCACAACTGAAAAGGAAGAAAAAAAGTCTCAGAAAACAAAGAAAGAAACACATGGTCTCAACTTTTCAACAAATGAACCTTGTTGCAAGCCCCACCCACATTTATTTATTTACTGTTATCAGCTCCAAAATTGTGTCCTGGTGTTGGACTCCAGCAACCCCCTTGAATGTTTCGAAGCTCCAATGGAGCCCAATCACATCTGAGCTCTGAGGGAAGGCACCGCTCTAAGTTCAGTGATGTAAAATGTTTCCAGATAAGATGATTATTTCAGCTCAGTGATTCAGGTTGAGTAAATGGTTTACTTCAGACCTGAGATCAGACAAAAATGTGCTCAGGCATGGGCGGAACGGTTACCTCAGACGGCCCACCCTCTCTATGTTTGAGGTGAGGGTGTGGCGATCGGTGACTAACACCGATGACTACAGTTGCTATGGTTACTTCAGTGTTTTTCTACAACTTTGTTGAAAATTTCAGAACATTTAGACCATTATATATATTTTCTGTTCCCCAGCATTGCAGCCTAATGCTAATTCACCATAATGTTACCAGCATACCCATGACTGTTTTTTTACATCCAGCAGAGACTGCACTAGAAAAGAGACACAAAACCAAAAGTTTTCCTGTCCACTTCTTTTAAATCTAGTTGTTTCATTTACGTGAATTATTCAGTTTACATGGATTTTAAACATTTTGGTAGTGTAAAAAGAATTGTTCTAACTCTAAAAACCTTAAACAAGAAAATCAGCAACACCTGGAAACCTGTATGCATAGCATCTAGTTTGTAACTACTGCACAAAACTGTGCCCCATGCATCCGTCCTTTACACAGGATGCTACAGTTTAAATATGATTTTAGAAAAAAGTACTATTACCTGTTTTCCTTGTGGTCTTGTGGTAGTTCCGGTGTAACGCTCAAATGTCAGGTTATCTCCCACAATCTTTTACTCCTTTGAGTGCATCTCGTGCTTTTATTAATGAAATCCCAGCCCTCCCCTCTGTCAGCCTATCAGCGAGGAGGATCACCATTTCGTCATGATCTCACCACAGTCATGTAAACTTGCTGGAACTCTGATAAGTGTATGAGGAATTAGATGAGTAGGCTTCACTCTTAAAGTGCAAAGTACCTGTGCACGCACAGATGGGTGACAACAATAGTCTGATATTTCAGGTGTCCGGTATTTCTCTGGTGTGCAAGAGTTTCTTTATACTTGAACTTTCTTTATATAGATTTATTTTCTCCTTGGACAAGTTTTTGCTTGTTTACTGCCAGGCACACATCACGCAGGTATTTCCTTAAGACTGACATGTGTGGTATAGACTTAGTTGGAATTAAAGTGCCAGCTCTTAGAAAGCACAGACAAAGACATTTTATTGTTTTTATTGACCAATTAATGAATGATTCATTCATTATTATGCATCCCATTGCAATAGTAATAACACTCCAGTACAAAAAGCATCATGATACTGACACCAAGAAACATTAGACTTTAATATAGAGATATACAGAATATGCCTCAGCAGCTGTTGTCAAATTCAAAGCTTTAAGGATTTTAAAACACTGATCTTGAAATCTCTGCTTCTACAACAAAAAGCACAACCCCCAAAGCCCCAAAAGAGATAACAGTCCACAAGTCAATAAAATGGAATAGTAGCCCACTCTGGTGAGTTTAACACATGCACATCATACCAATGATGCGCAGGTTTAACATGCACCAAATATTTTGCACATAAAGCAGCAAAAACGCTGTTCTTGGTCTTGGTGTCAGAATCTTTGCTGATTTCTTGTCTTGTAATGTTTGATTTGCATGCATTTTGACATCCTGAGTCAAGACTACACAAAAACCAAAGACAGAGGACACAAAAGAATGATGAAAATGAGCCGATAGCACATTATTAAACTTCTGAAAGTGCACTGTCAGCAGCCTAACAGTGTCCATACTGGTGAGGCCTCAAGGAGAAAATGTGTTTGTGGTCTCTGTTTCGGTGAACCCTGAGCTCCGCCTCCTTTTGCTGGTGTACTTGAAGAAGCACGCCTGGCTCAGACAGCCCCAGTCCTTGAGCACCTTCAGGAGGTCGTGGCGAAACTTGACCCCGATGAAGGCGTAGACCACGGGGTTCAGGCAGCACCTGAGGAAGGCCACGCACTGCGTGACGTCTGTGGCGTACAGCAAGCGGTTGTCATAGCCGCAGTCCTCGGTTCCTCCTTTGACTGTGACGACTGTGCTCCAAAACAGAACCATGTTATAAGGGACCTGACTGACAAGGAAAACGGTGACCACGGCCAGGATGACCTTGATGGCCTTATTGCGCTCAAAGTTCTGCGCTTTGCAAAGGGTCCTGATGACGTTGGTGTAGCAGAGGGTCATGATGAGGAGCGGGAGGGCGAAGGCCAGAACGATCTGGCTGACCTGGATGATGACGCGCACATGGTCAGTGGTGCTGGAATAAGGCGTGCACGTCGTGTTGTTGATAGTGGTGTACTTCATTTCTGGCATGGAGAAGATCAGCGCCAGCACCCAGATCACGGCGGACGACACCTTGCTGAAGAGCATGGTCTGAGAGCGGTAGCGGTACGCAGCGGTGGCCTTGGAGATACAATAGTAGCGGTCCACACTGATGGAGGAGAGAAGGAACATGCTGCTGTAAAAGCTGACCTTGTAGATGGTGTACATGGCCTTGCACACCGCCAGGCCCAGCACCCATGACGTCGTGGAGTTGGCCGCCCAGAAGGGCAGAGACAGGGCGAAGAGGAGGTCGGCGAAGGACAGGTTGAGCAGGTACACGTCCGTCATGGTCTTGAGCCTCTTGAAATGGAAGAAGGTGAAGATGACCAGCAGGTTCCCAGCCAACCCCAGGAAGCAGATGATGGAGTAGAAGGTGGGCATGAACCAGCGGCGGAACTGGCGGTTGTTTTCTTTCACGCAGAGATGGGGAAAGTTGTTGTAATCCACGCTGGCGTTGTCGTAATCCAGGGGGTCCATGGTGGTTGCAGTGTCATTGAGTTGAGACGAGCAAGACTTTAACAAAATATAAAAACGCACCTTAGGCTGTTGTAGAACAGTTACATGCCTGTAATAAATAACATTTCTCTTTTCTGTTATTACCTTAAAGTTCATCAGACATCAGAGCTGACAGAAGCATCTCGAGAGCTGCAAACCGAATAGGAAGAGACCCAGAATGATTTCACTTTCATTGAAAAGTCGACTACGGTGCAATATTTACAATCAGAGTAGATGAGGATGCACAAAGTTTACATTATTATCTTTAATAATAATAATAAACACTTTAATAAACACTCACCCCTGGAAGAAGTCATGTTGATGCTGTGGGATGTGCTGGAGGTAAGAACGCCTCGCTCATTTGAAGGCTCGTCTTTGTGGGTTTCCCTTTTTGAATTGAAGTGCAAAGACAAAAAAAAAAAAAAAAAAAAAAAAAAAAAAAGCACAACTGCGAAACTACATTCAGAGGCACACAACATCAATGCCACACGCAACTCTGATAGTACGAGATACTATGTGTTAGGCCGCAGTGTCATTGGTCCCGACTTGCGTGTTTTGCACCAGGCAGAGTAGAGATCATTTCTAGTTTATTTCTTAATGGTATCAGGCCAGCAGGTCAAGCCCCACTGCCACTTTGCAGCAGCTCCCAACTCTGCACAGGTGTACTTGTGGTTGTGGTTTCTAGTTTTCACTGAAGCGCTGATAACCACTCTGCAAAATGTGATCCTTTGCAAAGTGGGGCTTAGATCACAGCACAGCAAGAACACCAAAGTGCATTGCACTAATGAACATACGCGTTTGAGGTGGTTCATGGAAAACATTCAATCCATTTACTGACTCTCATGCATACAAATGCAGAATATTCTGAGGATATAGAAAGTTTTATTTTTTAGAAAGTATTTTATTACATTTTTTCAACAGGGCAATGGTTCAGTACTAAAACAGGAAATCTGAAATTTCCCTCTTCTTGCCTACTTCCTTTATTTGTAATGTAGTCACACCTGAACACAGCATGGCATGTCTGAAACAAATATTACAAATATCTACATCTTTTCTTAGCATTTGCATTCCAGAAAAGCTGTCAGATGTTTTTTTTTTCTTATATGATTAATATCGCTCACTTCAAAACAAGACAAATAATCAGGGTAGAAAAAACTTTATTGGTATAAATATGCTAAACAAAATGGATTCCAACACTGCATGTATAGATTGCTTCTCGAGCTGTTTCACAAGATGAAAATCCATATTTAAAACAGACCTCGTAACACTGTGTGTACAATTACAGCATATTTGAACATTTCTTTTGTTAGAAATACCGACCAAAACACAAATGCTCTAATTATTTTGAGTGAACTGACAGCTTGCAAACGTGAAAACACCGTCGAGCGTATGATATACTGAGCCAGCTTCAGAACAACCGATACACAAGTATAGTAAAAATACTGCAGTTTGAATAAATAACAAAAATACCTACTACTGATGACTACAAAGTCCTGAGACAATACTGTCACTGTAATACTGATACAGAGAGTAAACAAATAGTCTCCTGCTCGGAGATGGTCGCCCAGCTCCCCTCCTCACACGCCAAATCATTTTTAACCAGGTTGCAACATGCTAAACAAGAAAAGCAACAACACTACGATACAAAGGACAATGTTAAAGGTAACACTGAGCGTGTGTCTTCATGTATGCAGCGGAAACTGCCAGATATTCTGTTAGATATGTATCAGGATAGGCTTCAGATGGCCTGTAGGGGCTCTTCCATAGGAGGATATAGACTTCTTTTGAGCACGGGATTTTTGTGGTGCATGACAACAGCCACAGTTGACCTTTGCTTTATCAGTTTCAAGTGCTTTGTTTTTGTTTTTCCTTTTTTTTTTTTTTTTTTTTGCTCGGGTGTTTTCAGCACGCCTGTTTTCACGTCAGGCTTGGTGAACAAGCCCATCTAAATGCGTTACATATGCTTCGACATACCGAGATGATTCTGTGCAATATGTGTCCTCAAAGGATGATTTCTGAGCCCCGCGATTAGTTCCTGGCCTCAGTGGGCTGCTCGTGCTTTGCAGGGCCCCTCTGACGGCTCATTGGCTGACGTGTCTTCCGTCTGTGCGGAGGTGGTCTCCGAGCCCGTGTTACTGTCACTGGTCCCTTCTTCCATAACTCCTTCTGGGACGCTCTCCTTGTCCTCTGACGCCCCCTCCTCACTGCCAGGATGACCTTCCAAGTCTTCTGAGGACTTTATCTTGCCTGAATGAAATAAACCAGACGTGTCAAAAGAAAGGTGGGCGTTTGGGTAAAACAGTGAACCAAGAGCTGGAGTCTGGGCTCACCTGGAGCGTCGGTGCTGTTTGATTCTGTGTTTTCACACTGCTTGTTGTTACCGTCACCCAGGGGAGTTTGTTGTGTCTTGTTGCCATGTGTGGCGCAAATGTGTTTTTCCTCTTCGGCTAAAACGCACGTGGGGGCCTCTCGCGCGCTTCTGTCCCCGACGTCCTTCTCTCTGTCCGCCATCCGCTTGCGGGCCGCCTCCTCCGCCGCCGCTATCTCTGCAGATATTTTCTCCATGTCCACTTCCACCTTCATGCAGCAGAGCTTCGAGACACAGAGAGGATGGTTGCAACACGTGCATTCTTGTTTGTCACTTTAACCAATGCTGCGAAAGATCAAAGTGCGGCCATGGGGGAATGGCGCCCCCTGCTGCGAGCACAGAGCAACGCCTTCAGCTGCACAGAGCTGCGGTTTATTACAAAAGTTATTATTGTGGATACAAATAGCAAATGAAGAGTGCTCAGATTGCCAGAACATGTGGATGGAATCAGCTGCAGCTGGTTGCTGTAAGGCAGAGGCAGAGAGTGGCATGTAACCAAAGCTGCTCACTGTACTGAAACATGAAGCTTGCGTGCGAATGAGCAATGGCCGCAATTGATGCGAAAGATCCCGTACCCGTTTGAGCTCGTTTGTGAACGACTCTGTGGCTTCAATAAATTTTCTCTTCTTATCCTGGTGGCGGTCTTCTAGCTGAAGTAGCTCCGCCTCCAGCTTTCTCTGCAACAAAACACACACACACACACACGAAGAGTCACCGGATGGATCATGAGCGCTTAACGCCGAAATGATCGCCGTTTGCGCTTGACCTTACCTGGTGCACCATTAAAGACTGGACCTGCCGTTTGAGGACCTGCATGCGAGCGGTGGTGACAACAGAGCGCACGTCGGGGACCACGCTCTCGCTGAGGATCTCGCTGATGAGTCGATGGTTGCGTTGGAAGCGAGCCGCGGCCGAGTGCTTTATCGAAAAGCCGTCGTCGTAATCTGAACACGTGGGGAGGAGAGCAGGTTCATTAAAACTGAGCCCGAACATTACTGATAGCAGCTCTAAAAAGGAAAAGACACCGGATTGGTGGCAGGAGAGGATGCAACACGTGAGAACGTGAAATAATAATAAATAAAAAAGAGCAACGCGCGCCTCTGACGAGGCAGTTTCTCATAGATCATATCAGCAGTTTTCCTGTGCGTCATTATCTCGTGTTGTAACCCCGCCAGACCCCAGACAAACATCATTTCCTCGAGGTGGGTGTAACTCAAACGTCCTCCGTCGGCTTGTGTACCTTACGTCAGTCTCGAAAACACAAGGAAGAATGTAAATTCGGCAATTATGTTCCGACCAATGCCAAGGACACCCGCAAAATGTAAACATCTGTGCTAAACAAAGACTAATTTTGCAGCTTTTTTTTTTTTTTTTGCTGAGAAGCCGAAGCAGCCTTTTGCGAAAGCGACATTACCAAAACTGTGGACGTTCGTTGCATTTATAGAGGATGATGAAGACGGCCCGTCTGCGGCAGCTCCGTGCAGCTGCGCTGCGGTAATTACAGCTCTGTCGCCGTGCTCTAAATCTTGGAAGACAAAGCGTTTAGCTGAGTAGCCTTACCATCTGGATCCTCTGCCGGCTGAATACTCATGTAAGGCTCGCCCTTGTCTAGTCTGGACTGTCTCTGGCGGCTCTCCTCCTCCAGAGCTGCCTCAGCGCGGCTTTTTGCGTTGACGTAGGCTAGGTAGGCTGGCGAGTTGTGATAGGCCTTCATGCTCTCATTATACTCAATCTACGGCGGAGAAGACGACAGGGATGACGGGCAAACAGAGAAGGCAGGCAGAGACAACATGTGGACCCTTCTTTCATTCAACTACGGCAAGATAAGGAAAGAGGTTTACTCGGGGCTGTTGGGGAGGGAGGAATGATGACTGGAGGGACCCACAGACTTGGAGACACATCTACTACTGTAGTTACCCACCAGAAAACCCCCCATAAACACCCCTTGTAAAACAACCAACCTTCTCTGCTTCGTAGTCATTCAAATAATCCTGTTTCTCCTCATCAGTGAGGTCCCTCCACATGCCACCGATTATCTTCCCAATTTCCCATAGCTTCAGATCGGGATTGGAGGCTTTTACTTGATCCCAAACCTGGTGATGAGAACCAGACATGGGTGTGGGGTTGGGTTGGGTTGGAGGGGCTATAGGCGGTTATCTCTTTGCAGAGAGGTCACAAACCAGAGGAGGCCGTGTGCTTTAAGTTGATGAATCCCACTGTGTGGTGTGGACAGTCCTACCTAAGCCCTGGCTTACTCTGGCTTCACACTTACCTTGATAAAAGACTAATGGTGGCTCAAACACAACCTATGGACTCACTCACTCTGAGCTGACAGAATACCTAAAAGCAAGGCATCCCTGTCTTCCAACAGAGCACAGCATGATGCAAAAGCACAAAGTCAAAAGGTGCTCACTTACCTTACGACTATATCTCATATATGGCATCAGTGGCTTATCGGGCGGCTTGGGGGGCTTTGGGATATTTATTCCTGAAGAATTCTATTAAACAAAACACAGTTGCCTTCAGGTGTGCCTTACCTTCAGTGCATTTGCATTTTCTATACAACTATAACACAGCTGAACACAGCGAAGCACATTTCATATTCACATTTATCGATTAAAAAGACAACTAATTGCTAACATAATGCCTTAAGGTGTCAAAATCCAGTCTCAGGGGGCTGCCCTCGAGGACTGGATTTGGACACCCGACTACAGCTTCCTCTTCCCTTGCAGAGCCAAACTTGATCATTGCAAATTGAAATCGATCTTTCCTCCTTCACCTGGTTCCCTCTATATGAATATTCATACCGTTGCCCGGCTGTTGGTGCTCTGGCTCCCTCCCAGCCTGTAGTTGTTGTATGCGAGGTGGCTGTAGGGGTTGTAGCCCACAAACCCAGCTGTGTTGGGTATTTGCTGATGAAGACAGGAGAGACACAAATATGAAAGGAGAAACGCTTTAAATAGGGGGAAAAAAAGGAGCAAGGGTGGGGGGAGAAGCTGGGGGAAATGTAGAACTAACTTGCATCCATGCTGTGGCAATGATTTGTGTATAATCACGTCAGTCTGCACAAATGAGGAGTCACAAATTTCAAAAGTAAAAAGCGGATCTGTTCAAAGCATTTCTGGTTAATTCAATGATCGGGATCATTTCTTGGATGCTTTTTACTTGGATACTCACAGTTGTAGGGGCAGGGGCAGGTGGGGGGGCATAGGAGGGTCTCTCTGTTGTAAAAGAAAAGGTTGAAGCGTGAAAACCAAACCCTGGTTGACCCATTCACTCTTGAAAGCTGCAAACGTGCAAATGAATCCAGACTCTCGACCACCCCCTCACAAATAAAAACGTCTTTACATCCCGTTTCCTTCTCTTACTTGACATCGTTGCAGCTCAGGATCCAAGCTTCAGTCGATCCAGCTGTTGAGTTTCTGGAATACAGACATTGATGTGGTGTTTTAGGGGCGGCAGTGGAGGCTGCGTCCCGATGTGAGACAAAGACTCGCCGCTAACGATAGCGCTCCTTAGCAACACCGAGGCTAGCGCCTACGATTTCTAAAAGTTTGCTGAAATACCCAAGCCTCTAATGCCTTATAACCTCCTATTATCTCCGTCTTGATGAGCGCAGAGTCATTTCTGCTTAAGTGCAATTATGTTAACGCCGTATTTATCATATTATCGCCACAATTATTCATCAAGCGGGCTAACTTTAGCAGGCTAAGGTCGACAATTTAAATATTCTCCCTGGATGAAAGGGGGGCTCGTTTAAATATGACGCTGGGTACAAACGGAGCCCCTCCTAAAGCACGCTGTGTTAAGGTGAATTATGCTGGAAATACAGTTTAATACGCTATAAAATTATAACGCAGCTTCGCTCATCACGATGGGGAGCTAGCTAGCTAGCCTAGCCAAACGCGCTAATCGAAATAGGGAAGACGTCGCGACTCAAATCTTTTTTAAAAAATCGACACAAAGTGATACGAAACGACGCGAGGCGATGGCATCCCGACGTGTCCGTCCTGCATCTGCACACCAAGAGCAAGGCAACTCACCCGAACAAAAAGAGAGAGGGAGAGAGAGGTTTTATTGGAGTGGGAGGCTAATCAGCGACAGTGATGGTGCGAACAATCAACGATGAAAATGGGCTCTGCTCGGATTTCTGCAGAATCTTCCAGAATCACCCCCCCCCCTTCCACCACCAACACCACCACCCTCTCCTCCCGACAGCTGGTTCTGGCCTCTGTGCTGATGCTGATCACTGCCATCTGCAGCCCCTTTGCCTGGGCTTGGAGGGAGGATGTGTTTTAATTACAATTAGATGGATCTCTTTGAAGGACCCCCCCACCTCCATCACCACCACCACCACCACCTCAAACCCCACGATCAACGGTTGCAGTCTTCTCAGCTGCAGGCGCTCCACAGCTCTGAGCCCCCTCTTCTCGTCGCAGTATACCATCATTTGCGTTGTGACAGCTCTGCAGGCTGCTGAGCCTTCAAGTTTACCCCCCCCCCCTTGTTGTTTTCAAAACTGAAATACTTTGCATTCTTGCTCACATTCTTTGAGAGCTGTCCAGGACGGTAGTTGTAATAGTGTGTTCCCTAGAGGCAGCAGGCCAAAGCCTGCAGGATTTAGCCCACACCTCTGTCCATTCAACCTGACTAGTCCTTGTTTGGGGTCTGTTAATTGACTGTGTTCATTGTTCGCCTTCTGTTTGGACTGCACGCTCGTGAGCTCGTGTTTATTTCCGCTTGACCTGTACTCGGCACAATGCGCTTCCAGGCGGCGTTGTTATGTCACCTGCAGGTGTGTGGCGCTCCGTCCTCTTCGCCCATTCCAAACATTACTGTCACAAAGCGGAGGCAGAGGGACGCATTCCACGGGAGCCCGACGGTTCACTCCGGATCCTTTGTTGACCGCCGGACACCTGCGTCGGAGTATGTCGGGAGGTGGGGGGCGAAGGTCACGAGCTACTGTGCACGGGCCCCCGGGAGCAGCTGCCGGGGGTCATGGAAGCCCAAAGGCAGGATAAGGAGAGGGAAGACCGTAAGGCTGCACAACTGGTCCAGTGCTCTCCAAAATAGACTCAGGCAGTGGAATTAAGCGGACTTTAAACCCGGTTGTTCGTCATATAACTAACACGAATGTTCAATGTATTCAATATACAGATGTTGTTCAACTCTTAATTTCCGATACCGATATCAAGCATTAGCGACATACACAGGGTTTCCCCTCCAAAGAAAATGAAACCATTTTGGGTCACTAACGTTACACCTCTCATATTTTGACATCTTCTGTGTGAGGTCAAAAAGGGGTTGGTGTATAATATGTGCACTTTGTGTCAAAGTTGGTTCATTAAAAAAGTTAAATCCTATGCTGATAATTCCCAATGTGCTAGGTTAACGCCAATGTCGGCAGGCCAACATCAAGGACATCTCTATTAAGTAAGTATTAGATTGAAGAAAATGCTGAGTAAGTGCAATAACATAAAAAGATAACCAGTTTGAATTTGTCGATCATGCTAAAGCTGCAGATTCATGCTGCTGCAGAAAATGCTCGAGACTTGATCTGAAAATATGTTAACATTGTAACCTAGAGCCGGTACTTTGAGCTTAGATGTCTGACCATTGCGTTTGAACCTAACACCCCCCTTGTTTCACTGGGAACCAGTTTCTCACATTTTCCAGGTAGAATCTATCTCTGGGGAGCTAAATTTGAATCATTAGGTTATATTAGATTAGATGGGATTAGATTAGATTAGATTGGAATGCTTATTCCCCATAAGATCTCAGAAGAATAAGGTCCCAAGTATGCTGCTGATACATGTTCGTAAGCAGGCAGTTAAAAGGTATCTATGTGTTCCATAATCTAAAGTGTTACCAGCTGTACATTTATTTCCTTGGTGTGATTTAACTTTTCATTTATCGGATATTTTATGGTTTTTTTGGGGTTGGACTCGGTTCAGTGTTTAGGAACCCGCCCCTCCACCTGTTTTTAATATGAGCTTTTCTATCAGCTATCGACGTGGCTCCGACGGGTCCGGTGTCGTCGAGGGAACATTAACGATGCACGTGACCATTCAAGAAGTCGGATCTGAGCTTTTATTTCACTTCAGGTTTGAGTACAACATTTCTGCTTTCCACAGGATCCTCAGAGCCTCGGCCGGTCCCAGCTCGGGTTCCTTTCTGCGCATGCAAACTTTTTGTCCTGCAGAGCACGAGGTGAAATCGAACAGGAACAATATTTTCTCAAGAGAAGCACCTACATTTCAGTATAACACAGTTAGAAATCAAGCAACACACAACAGTGTCTACGGTTTAAATATACAGTTTATGTCATTAATGATTAAATCAAAGCCAGAACCACTCGTTTCCCACAAAATCGCGTGATTATTCAACTGAGAAACGCACAAAACAAAACTGTTTTGAGAGGTTAATAATAAGATATGATTTTGGTTCTAAAGCTGGTTGATAATAGACTCATAAACATCGATTCTTTCTATGGTTTACGT
Source organism: Lagocephalus sceleratus (assembly GCA_911728415.1). Classification (NCBI taxonomy): domain Eukaryota; kingdom Metazoa; phylum Chordata; class Actinopteri; order Tetraodontiformes; family Tetraodontidae; genus Lagocephalus; species Lagocephalus sceleratus. The sequence continues at coordinate 4,690,790 of CAJVRN010000232.1, read as the reverse complement.
CCGTGACTATCAATGCGATACTGGTTTTAGCAAACATCGTTTCAATTTCTCACTAGCTGGGGACACGAGGGTGTGGCTGAGGAGGAGGTAAAGTGCCATAAAAACAAGATGATTCCTTTTTTTTTTTTAAATAAGCTTGTGTGGATTTAATTTAGTTTCTTTATCTCATGGTCGTGCTAAATTTTGGGTACCAAATTAAATACAGAGAAATATGCAAAGAACGTGTAACAACTCTTTGCAGCTCTCCAGTGCAGTTTTCTGTGTTAAAGCAGTTCTCTGTCTGTGATGTTTATTTCATGACGGGAGGAATGAAAGCGCCCCTACATCATGGTGGTTTAGATTTTCAACACCAAGACTCAGAATGAGTCCACTTTTTTTATCAGGGCTGTCAAAATGAACGGGCTAACGCAGATTAATTCATCATCATGATTAATATGCTGAAAATTTTTAACACAATTACCCCATCTGCAATGCATTTCGGGTGGTTTGGCAGTGGAGTCACAGTCACGCATGTGAATGATATAGATAGTTGATCCAATAGTGACAGGCAGCAGAAGCAGCCCGTTTAGATGGAAGATGCATGTTGGCCCTGTTGATGTACAAAAAAAAACTCCAAGGCGGGAAGAGTCGACTGACGTAAAGTATTCTACACACTCTGCAGAAAGGTTTTTTTGTTTTTTTTTCCACCGACGCGCTTCCAGCTTAAAATACCGCATTAACACGAAGCATACGTTGGGGATTCTGATGGCCCTTTGGTTCACGTGCCACCTTGCACCAACCATCATCCCTCCTGTCTTGATTGTTTCCTCATGTAAAATGAGACGCGATTAAAATAGATTAGACATGTATACTTAGTGGTGATTAATCAAAATGAATCTACAGCAGCCCTGCGGTTAATCTGTCTGACGGCACTAGTTTTGCTGACATCACTCGGTGAACTGGGTGTTTTTACGTGTTCGTGCACACGGCCCGGGTCGGAATGTTCGCTGTGACGACGTCTGATGTCTACGAACCACGATTGCAGGTCATTAAACACATCGTGGGTAAAACAAACTCTGCTATTTATTTGTCTAAACCTTCACGGTTAATTCCAACTAGTGCTCCATGCAAAATGAAACGAATGCTCATAGTACTGGATTCTAGGTCCGATTATCTATGAGGTTCAAGCCTTTTTTTTTTTTAAAAAAAAAAAAAGAAAGAATACAATACTGAAGATACACTAAAGAAAATGTCCCCCTTTGCTCTATATCAAAGACTACACAGGAAAGGCCTTTTCTGTCGTCCATTACATCAAAGCGTCTGAAAAAGAGTGTTAACGTCACATACACAAAGAAGTGCTCCAAAGATCTCACGTCTCCTCACAAACTAGCTAAAGAACTTCATTGAACGGTTTTGCTTTTGTTACACCAGTTCAGGTCGTGTGAAGCGAGGCCGTGGAGCAAGGTCCTGTCCTCGCACAGTTCTACAAATAAGCACCAGTAGAGTTCAGCTGGTCTCGTATCTCCTCTGCGTCTCCTCCGGGCTCAGTCCCTCAGGGTTGTGCTTATTAACAGGTGACAGTCCAGGTCTCCTCGGAGCTCCAGCAGGCCCGGCAGCCTCATGCCCGTCTTCTGATCCACGCACCAGCATTTCCCCCGTTGGCCGTCACGTGCGGGATGGCACTGCGGTATAAAAATGTAAGATATTTGATAAACACAAATGAAGTGACTGGAACGTTCCTTCTTACTTATCCAGCAGATTGGAGCTTAAAGGGAACCCGAGGTTTCAAAAGTGACGTTGGTACAGAGATGTCCCTAAACCTGACCTCTTCCCTATCTTTGCATCCTCAGTGTCAGTGTTCCTATAGCGCCAATCCCAAATGGGAGATGACATAGTGACAACAAGTCTCATCTAGAATGGAACTCATGTAACTCCAGAAGAAGCCTAATAACAACTGGGCTGGCGTGGATGCCCAGTCTCTGAACCTCAACTCCCTCTGGTGATGGAATTTACAATGTCGTGAGTAGTGTTCAAATTCTTGTCTTTTGGTATTTCCTGGTGGCAGGAAAACAGGTACACAGAATCCCACTCTCATCTCGCGGAGACATATTTGGGGTAGAGTATAGGAAAGGAGATTTACACAAGCAGGGTTATTGCCAAATCTTTCTCTGTTGAGTTTTTTCCTCCATGCAAGTGGACAACAATATCATGCATTGCTGTCCGTTCCGCAATACACATTCTTCTTCAACCACTAAGCTCATCAAACACATGTAACTTGTCTTTAATCCTCTGGAAATTCACCAACCACGGGTGGACTGTCCAACCAGGGGGAAGACGGAGCCTAACTCAGCTCCCAGCTCATCACAGGGCTACGCCAAAGTCACACCAAAGTCCAATTTAGGGTCGCCTATCTGGGCTGTGGGAGGACACCAGACTACCTGGAGCTACAAAGGGACACTACACTAGCAGCCCAGATGGATTTGAACCCAGGATGTCCACAGTGTGTCCACCTCCTACAAGCCCAAGTGGACACTTAAATAGATGAAAGAAAGACACCAAAAAGTGTTGATGTAGAGAAAAAAGTCATCGGAAAAAAAAACAGCACTGGGACCAACAAAAAACCAGCAGAAGGTCGTGAAAAACGCTGGTATGTGAAAATATACAGGGAGAAAATAAATATTTAACATTTTCCCAGCGTCGATGCCATGTTTTTGCAGCGCAGGGTTTGTTTTCAATGCCGATCTCTGTTGTTCCATAAACACGCCACTGATGAGGACGGCCTCATCTGGGTCATCCCTGCAACATTTACATTATCTGTTACAAAAAAAGGAAAAAAAAAACAAAAACCGTGCACCCTGTGTGAATTATTGATGGCTCACACGCGGTGGAAAATGTTAATCATCGTTTAAAACAATAACACTGGTGCACAACCAGTGATTTTGAAAGCAGCGTAAATCAGAATGGGATGATGTAAACTGGCACGACAGTGTGGATGATTCATAACACCTGCAGTCTAAGCACGTCTTTGGAAAGCCTCCTCAGAGAAGACATTTTTCTCTCTCTCTCTCCGCTTTTTATTGTTACAGTGTGGCTGGGGGGGGGGGGGTGCATGTATAATATCACCAGTGCTGCGTGGGGACATGGACAATCTGCGAGGAACTCTGTTAGTCAAACATGTGACTGGCGCCTTGAGGCACGTTGGTCTTAACAAATTGATCAGAATGCTTGAAATTCTTTCATTTTGAGTCATTTATTTATTCTGGGCAATGCGACTCCCACTATTTGCTCACTCTCCGGTCTGTTTATATCTTCTCTGGCTTGATCATTGAGCTGGAAGGAGCAGCCATGTTTGAATAGCGTGTTCAGAAACAGTAACCGAGGCTACACCCAGTTGGCACCTAATGCTGCCTGAAAAAGTGTTGGGACGTATTTCCAGTAATTTGATTTTTTTTTTTTTTGTTTCAAAGCCTCTGAGATTCTGTGAACTTCTATGAAGAATTCCTGGAAAAAGAATTTAAGGTGTGATTTTCTGCATTTCTCTCCCTTTTTTTTTTTTAAACAGCCCCAAAGGCCATTTAACAAGTCTGCCATGAAATGATTCCCAGTTGTCCCTGATGACCTGCGCTCAACTACCCAACAGGTTTTTTATCGCGGGGCAGTTTCAGTCAAACAGTAAACAGATGCCTGGATGTCTGAGCCGACTGCGATATATTAACCACGTTACGCAATCCACATAACTCAGACTATTGATGATTGGCTCTCCTTTTATCACCGCCTCTGTGTCTGCTGATGTGATCGTACGTGTGGGCTTATCTGTGTCTTTTATGTGTCTCTTATCTGCAAACGTTTTAAGGCAAAATAAAAAAAAAGTGGGTGCATTCGAAAAGCTAATTGCGTCCGTGGTGACAATGGGGTTACTCTTCAACAGTTTGGGGAAAGGCAACATGTGGCACTTCAAGAGAGTCGCTTTTCATATGTGTGGAGTGGTCATCTTCACTGTGTTACAACATGTGGATAAACGCGTCAGGAAATCTGTGCAGCCGAATCGACTGACCCGACTCTTGCCCAGAGTTGTGGAAGCACGTTAAGCAAATCACCAGGGACATCGGGATGGGAACATAAACAGGACAAATATATTTTGTAGAGATGTCCGATATTATCGGCTGATTTTGGCATTAAGGTGTAATGTCGGAATTCGGATCAGTATGGTTTCGTTTACGTTTTTAACGTCCCAACTTTGACCCGGCAGGCACATGCGATCCATCAAACTCTTCAGCTTGTTCTCGTACACAAGATGTCAAAAATATGAGAGATGCAATGTTAGTTACCCAAAATGGTTTGGCCTTTTCAGGGAGGGAACCCTGATATCCGTATCGGAATTTAAAAGTTGGACAATCTGTATCGGTGAAAAAGTCAATATCAAACATCCCTAATATTTTAACAACGCAGCTATGTTTCCATCACTTTTCATTGGTCTCCAAAGATGCTCACAGCCTTTGTGGTCTATTCCCCCTGGTACATTTTCCAGCTAGTTTTGTTGGAGGGGAAAAGTTTTTAGTTCCAGTACACGGAGGTCTCCCGGTCTGTTAACTTTTACTTATTTGGATTGTTGGCCGCTAATCCTCACGGTCAAACAGTGGTCACACATAGCAATGCATTTAGAATGAATGGAGCATCAAACCGCAGACCTGTTTAATGTGGAAGTCTCCGTTCTTGTCGCAGTTGGGGATGGGGATCGTGAAGAGATCATCGTGCGTGCGGGTGTTTGATGCCAGTCGGTCTAATGCTCTCTGGAGCTCGGCGCGACACGGAGCCTGCGGGAGCCAAAAACAGACCCGATCAGATGATATGTCCTGCTATATATAGACTTCAATGGGCTGAATGGAGGCGCGTTAAACTGGGAGATGACTACTGTCATCGGTCTTTGCAGTGAGAAAGCAGAGGAAGAATCACTTCTTTTTTGGCTCTTTGGAGCCACAGACCACCCATTGTTCATCCGAAATCATTCTCAAAACAAAGAAAGGTTATTTCCGCCACAAAAGATTTAGTTTTATATGAGAGATCTAAGTGGATCTTTGCCTCAGGTTGTTGAATAATACATTTCTGTGGTGAGTAGGCGAATGCTGAGCATGTTATTGGTTACAAGGGACGTTAGGTCCGTACATTGTTGAAGAAGCACATTGCCTTTCGATGCCGTCGTACACCTGCACTTAATTTTGCAAGACCACAATTAAAATTTACGGGCTGTAAAATACGGATTTCTTTTACCATTTTCTAACCTGAATGTTGCACATGTGGCTTCGAAACTATAAATGAAACGTAAAACACCTGCGGGGACCCAAGCCTGGGCTGCAGAAGGCCTTACCGAGTGCGGTTCTTTCTGTTTTTTCTTTTTTTTTTTTCCCGGATAAGTTGTTGTTGTCTTACCAGCGCTGCCTTGGTCTCTTCCCTGGCAGCGTTGTTCCTCTGGTTCGTGGATTTGGAGGGGTGTCGTGCGAGGGACTTCTGTATGCAGCGCTTGTCCTGGGGGCTACACCGGATATTGCTGTTGTTGGGGTGTTCGGGGATGATCTCATCCTGCCTGTCCATCGCTGTAAAACAAGAAACGGTGCTTTAGTTCCATAAATCCTAAAAACAACGGCGATACTGCACCGTTAAAGTATTTTGTTCTAGCGTACTGAGCGTACTTTCCATTTGACTACTTGGAGCATAATTAAAGCCAACTTCCATCCTCGGCCTGTTCCTTTTTATTCTTCTACAAACCAGAATCACAGCAAACTTGGGATTTTGTGTAATACAGAAATACAATAACAGAATAGAATGATTTTCAAATCCTTTTGCAACCCATATTTAATTGAATAAACCTCAAGGAGAAGATATTAAACGCTCAAACTCTAAGCTCACTCGCTGAAGCTTTGGCCTGCAGCATGTAACATGCAACGCAAGACCAGATAAGTGGAGGAATGCTCCGTAAGCACCTGTTTGGAACGTTCCACAGGTGAGCAGGTAAACTGAAAACAGCTGAGCGCTGTGATCGGCCATAAAAGGAGCATCCCTGAAAGGCTCAGCCGTTCAAAACAAGGATGGAGGGGGGGGCAACGTGTCTCAACACGCGCTCACGAGGAATTTAGTGATTTCATCACCTCCAGTCCAAAATAACACCAAGAGTTTCAGAGGATCTGAAGGAACACAAAACGCCCCTTGACCTTTGATCCCCCCCCCAGGCTGTTACCACGGTAGCGCTGGAAACCGCCAGCTAACACAGATACCAGTTTATCTTCACCCAGGATTGGTGGAACTGCGCCGGCCCTGAGGAGAGGCGCCCTCCAGCCTCTTATCAGAATAACAACAGTCGTTGAGGTGTCATGTGGGGGGTGGGGGTCATTCTCCTGGGGTCACCAACCGCTGTACTACGACCAAGCCGTGATCCCTGAGGCGGTGAAATGCCAACGTTGTCTTCCGCACATTTTGGTTTTTTTTTCCACATTCAGTTTCGCATCCATACAATCCTTCAGCGCCCTGACAGGCAGCCAGCTGCTTCCTCAGGAAATACCCCCTCACCCTCAGTCCCCCCCCGACAACAACTTCATTTCAGCTTTGGGTATTTGGGCTGCCACACGTGGGCACATCTCTCTCTCTCTCTCTCTCTCTCTCCCTCTCTCTCTCCCTCTCTCTCTCCCTCTCTCTCTCACCTGTCACCTGTACAGTGATTATCCTTAATTTAAGTCCTTCTCTCGTGACGACATGGTTGTTTTTGTTGTTTTTTTACAGTCAGTGATATGAATTAGAAGGAGATCAGGTTCTTTTTTTTTTTTTTTTTTTTTAGGCCCAGACAGAGTCATGTTGCCTGGCTCATGTCATCTACTGGCGAAGAATCTTTGGGCTGTTTGTATTTTTAGCCTCGTAGCTCGTGAGCATTCCTCATCAGCGACTGCTTCCACAGCAGCAGACCTCATGTGATATACATGCTTCTCTTGCCGGTCCGTCTTTTTCTGTGTCCCGTCAGAGTGATTTAGAAGTGGGTCAGAGGTATTATATCCTCTTTTTTGGGGGGAGGAGGAGGAGGAGGAGGAGGAGGATGTCGCCACTTCTTCCGTGGTTTCATTTGATTTGTATAGCAACTATTAGGTTTTCGAAATCAGATTTACAAGAAGAGGTCAGATGACACACAGACACCACATGACCCCACTCTCTTTCTCGAGATGAATAATGAAGAACATGATTTTCGCAGAAAGCCATTTTAAAACAAAGTCATGTTCAAAAGGTCCTAGCAGCTTGTTTATCAGAAGTAAATGCTGGATAATTACACCATTTCCAGCCAGAGCAATTCAATCCTGTCATAAATACAGGCCTGAAACTAAGATTAAAGATAAAGCCAACCTTCCAGTGACAGTCAGCCTTGTTTTGAATCCCAGTCGCGGTCAATTTATCGCGTTTCAGAAATTAAGCCTTGTTCGTGTTTATGTCTTTTCAGCTAATCACACTGACTCCTGCACAAGAGAGCCAGCTGTATAAATGTCCTGCACAACCCAAAGAAAGCAAATAGACACCAATAAAGGACACCTGTTCAAAGGGATTTGGGAAATCCTTGCAGAGCACTGAAACACCAAGCCACGTTTTTAACACAAAAAAACCCCCCAAAAAAACGCACAGTTTCCAACTCTCAGATGGAGGGGAGAAAAAAAAGAGAGAGAGAAATCTAGGTTAGCATGCTGCTTTCATAAAAGACCTGCGCGCCGCAGCGGTCGGACGCTTAAAGCAACAGCTTCATTCATGCAATCTGTCACATTCCTGCCTGTGACTTGGAGATTGCGCATCAGAAGTATGGATCGCTTTGTAAATAAGAGCCTCCGGTCAGGGAGAAGGGTTGCGCTACACCAGGGAAGACCCAAATTCTCTGTGCTCTCTCTCTCTCTCTCTCTCTCTCTCTCTCTCTCTCTCTCTCTCTCTCTCTCTCTCTCTCTCCACTCACGGTCGGACGTGTGCAGAAACAATCGAGTGTGCAAGAATGTGTCTTATTGTTCCAAGAAAGTGTCCCCGTCGTCGCTGCTTTGCGCGGCTCTTCTCCTGCGTCTGCGGTGGTTCGCAGGAGAGCTAGAATGGTGTTTTCACCCACAGCCGCAGTGCTCAAGGCCCGGACGGCCTCCTCTGATTGCTCCTCAAGCTTTGAGTCAACGCGGGGCGCGCTGTTCAGACACTGGGCCGCTGGGATCCTAAATCCCTCTCTCGTGTCTGCCGTCAGGCCCGTGTTCGGGCGATGCACCCTCGCCGTTTAATAATGCACGAGTGCAACGAGCGCACGGCGAAAGGAAATCCTCTGAATGAGAGCGCGGCGGATTCTGGCCTCTCCCCGGGCCGACGCCATCGCGTCTTCGGCTTGCTCGGTTTACATGGAACATTTTTGCGTATCTGAGCTGCTGCCCAGCGGAATTGATTTACAGTGGACCTCGTCGGGCACAGCTTCCTTGCTTTGTTATGACAGATTCCAGTGCGTGCGGAGGCAAACAGAACTCGGCGCTCGGATTACAGCGCCGAAAACAAAACTTCTGGACTTTTCAAAATGTTCCATCTACCGCAGCCCCACCCTCATGAAAAAGACCTCAGAATCCCCCGAGTGTGTCACAGCACCGAGCCAGATCGGAGTACGCGGCTTCGGAGGACACGACGAGGGCAAAAATGGGAGAACCCTTTTGAGATCCAGCGTCTCTCTCTCTCTTTCCCTCTCTCTCTCTCTCTCTCTCTCTCTCTCTCTCTCTCTCTCTCTCTCTCTGATTTTATTTAGTCATGCTATGTGTCATCTAACCTATGCTGCCCCTGCACGGAGAGCAGAAGGCTCTCATTTCAGCGCTGGCAAGAAGAGTGCCGATGAGCTCATTCTCATGAAGGAGCTGGACACAGAGGGCGCTCAAAGGGTTGTTAGGGATGTGTGCGTCTGTGCGTGCGTGTGTGTGTGTGTGCGTATGCGTGTGTGTGGTGAGAGAGGGAAAGAATAGGGGTCCAACACAGGCCCAAAGGCCAGGGGGGGAAAACATTTGCTGCAGTGAAGGTACTGGGAGTCCTGTCATTCTTGAGGTTTTCTTTTTTTTTGGGAGGGTGGGGGGGGGCGGGTTAATCTATAAATATTCACAGGTTAATCTGGAACAAATGAAATATTGACAAGAGTCACCGAGCACAATGGAAAAGGGAGCCAAGAGGGGAGCAGATCGAGCGGGGCGGCGGTGTGGATGTGCAGATAAGACATCAGCGTGAGACGTCCCGCGGAGGCAAAGTGGGAACAGATTTTCCCTTCGACGCAGAAGGAATGCAACAACAGAGGGAGGAAGACGAGTCAGCCGCCGGAGAGAGGACGATAGAGACGTCAAGACTGGAGGAAGAGTTAGACGTCCACGGTGGGAGGGAGGGGAGTGGGTTTGGGGGGGGGTGGGTGGGATGGGGCATCGATGAAACGGCACCAAGTGAATTACTGATTGCAAAGAGCTCTAATAGCCCCACAGCCCATTACAGTTGCTTCATACGCTGGCTTTTATAACCTCCTTCCATTACACACACTCCCGTTCCCGGTGCCAACGCGGTGCACTTTAGGATCCCGGCTTAACATGCGATCAGATAATTGCGCAGTCGAGTGTTGCTGTGGAAACCGATTTTAATTGTGACCATCTGCATTAACCGAGCGCTCCCGATCCCCGCTCCTCAAAACTGTCAACGCGCGGGCGAAGGGCCACCAGAACAGTCCACAGCCACACACACATACTCACACACACACACTCACAAACACACACACACACACACCGGCACGCACGCACTTGCTCCCACCTCTGCTCCGACGCAACCCGGCGCCCTCCCGCCCCCCGGGAATACACCTATATTTGTGCGGGGGGTTTGGGGTCCCGACCCAAGTGGGATTAGATCAGAGATTAGGGCATAAATCACACATGCAAGCATGCCCTGTTAAGTCCGAGTGAGTGGAAGACGCTGCCCGGATTTTTTTTTTGTGTGTGTGTGTGTGTTGCGCAATTCAAAGTGTTGGACTTGGACAGTATCTAACAGGAAGTGGCGCGCGTGTTCAGTTCGCTTGGAAATTGGAACCCATCTCTCTCACCTGAATTCTCTTCCACCTCCCTCTCATCAGTGCACACCCCCTGGCCGTGCATGAGCGAGTGCAGTGGCCTCTCCACCCCTCGCGGTGGGTAACAGCGAAGGCCCGTGCCACATCTGGGCGAGTAGACGCCGCAGTGAGCGCCCTTAGCCAGAGCGCAGGTGGGGCAGCAGCCGCAGCCGGGCTCGCGCACCGTCTCCTCGCATCCCTCGGGCAGACGGCACCTCGCCAGCCTCTCCTCGGAGCAGACCGGGCAGCGGATGGCCTGGTCCGACAGGCAAAGCGCCGCCAGAGACAGGGCGCTGAACGCCCAGAAGCCCCAGCAGGACGAAGCTAACGCCGCGGCACTTCCACGGATCATGGCCCTGACACCTGCGCGCAGTCCCGGAGCCCGGTGTGCGATCTCCGCCTCCCCTCCACTCACTGCCGCGCAGCTTTTGATGACTTTGTCCTCCGCCGGCGGCGTTTTCGAGCAATAAGGGAGGTTTTGAGAGGCCGGCTTTGTCCAAGACTTCTTTGATATTTTCAGTTGGTTTGTGTTTCAATTGTAGGGGCACAATGCCTCTGCTGTACTGCTCCTCTGCTCCTCTGATTCAGTTTCACAGCACAGTAATTGGAGCTGGCCTTGTGATCTGCTGGTCTCCTGGTAAGTGTGGTGATGAGGAGGACTAGTTTTTGCTATGTTGAAGCATAACATAACAGCTGCAGCGCAGGAAATCCACCAGCGTGAGCAGGTGAGCTCTTTTCAGGCTCTTTTGGAGTTGGAGTCCACGGGTATGTCCACCCTCAGCACCAACGTTGGGGGGTGGGGGGTTGGGGGGGGAGAGGAGGAGGAGGAGGAGGAAAAAAAAAAAAAAAAAAACGGCGTTTAAGAATCCGAATGCAACGCAGGTCATCAAAAGGCAACGTGTGCAGAAAGGGCTGCAGCTTCCTCCTCTGGCTGGATCGCAGTGCAAAGGACTCACTCTTGAAAAAGGCTCAACGCGAGTGGCTCTCCTTGGACTTTATACTCGTCGGTGGGCACGCCTCTTTCTACAGTGAGAGAGGAGCTGAAAGGCACAGCGGAGAAAAGCCAGGCTGACTCTCTATCCCTCTGTGTGTGTGTGTGTGTCTCTCTCTCCCTCTCTCTCTCTCTGTTGCTCACTCACACACAAGCTTATGTACAATCTCACTCAATGGTCATCTCAGTCCTGAAAGAATGAAAAAAAAAAAAAAAAGCTGAATTACCCCTCTGGTTGTTCACATGCCCGTTCTCACACTACTTTCGGTGTTATTTTTCTGGACCCCCCCCCCCACAAGCACACACACACCACCACCACCTACAACGTCGTTGTCGCCGAAATCCGCCCGAGTTTTCCAGCTAAATACGTGAGACGTTTCATTTGAGACAACAGCGAGCGGCACTCTTGCTCCACTTTAAACAAGGTCAAACCGGTGGAACGCGCAAGTGCGGCCAGTGCACGCTCCTGTGCTCCAAACAGAGTTCAAACAACAGAGCAACCTTGTGTGTGATCTTTAGCCCTCTGGTCAGTCCACCCCCCCCCACTCACACACACACCCCCTACCCCCCACACCCCACCCCTCACACCCCCTCGCCCCCATCGCTTCAGCGTTGAGCCCCCTTCTCTTTTCCTTTCTTTTGCTATTAACCAGAGTGGGCAGCTGTACGCACCGACTGGACAGTCTAACCTCTTCTGGTAACCGCTGCCCTGCCCCCCACCGGCTCCAAACCACCGCGGAGGGCTCAGTGAACAAGTTCTAAACACACTTTGGATGGGTTTCTTCCCTCCCCACCCTTTTTTTTTTGATAAGAAAAGTCTTTAAATCCTTTCCTTACTCAGCTTGTTCGCCTGACATTTCGTCCGACCCAGCCAGGTTTTTGAATCATGGCTTTTACTGCTCAACATCTTTTTTTTTTTTTTTTTTCCCCCTGTGTTCCTTCGCTTCCATTTTGCCATGGAAACCCAGCATGTATTGTAATGCCTTTGTGAATGTGCTTACTCTTGGCTTTATTTTGTAGCCGGTTGCTAGTTGCCATAGGCGGACCGGGGGCAGCGGGGAAGCCTTATGAGACCCCGCACCGCTCAGGTGGGAGCTAAAAACCTGCTGTTATTTGCACGGCTCCCAAATTCCTCGCCCTCATCCGTCCTAGCTCGGAAAATATTCTAGACCATTTGAAGTGATTACTTTCAATGTTATTCGGTCGGCCTTTTGTTGCTAAGATACCACATCTGCTCTATTTCAGGTAAATGGCTTTAATGATGGTGATAATGTTGTGTTTCGGTAAGTCGCAGGGTTCCTGGAGCCCACAAAAGTGCCAGCAGCTTCATTATGTGACATTTATGAGGTGTGTGACTCTCTGCCCCCCTCCCCACTGTCTTTATCGTGCACATTTCAAAGGTTAGTGGTTTTTGTTAATGTCTTTCAAATAAGTAGAATACAAATGGACTTAGCATGTAACTGATGGTTGTCTTTATTCATTGTTTTGTTGCATTAGCTGCACGATAAAGATGAATAAAGAGCGGGCCTAGAGATGTTACAATAGCCCCAGAACGACATGTACAGTACGCACACTGACATTTTCTACACTCTTGCATCAACGGATAGATCACAGTCTTCTCTTTTTTTGTTTGTTTGTTGTTTGATTACTTAACATGTTAATCTGCTTTTGCTTTTATTGGCCTTATTGGCCTAAGAGTTCTTCTATCAAAGACATTTACAGACGTTGAATAAAAATTGCATTATACATATATACATATATACAATTGAATGTTTTAAAACATCATTGGATGTTTTAAAAGAAAACAACAAAGCAAAGAACTGTCTTGTCAAGTCTACCATTAAAGCAGGGATGTCCAAACTGTTCCCCAAAGGGCCGTGTGGCTGCAGGTTCTGGTTCAACCCAGCAGCAGCAGCACCAGACTGGACTCACTTCATCAACTCATCTGAGTCTTCAACAGCTGACTGGTCAAACTGGGTGAGCTGGACTGGTTGGAACAAAAACCTGCGGCCCTTTGTGGAATAGTTTGGACATCCCTGCATTAAAGAATATTTGCTCTCGATATTGATTAGTAACTACTTCGTTTGGCCAGTAGGTGGTGCAATTGCTCATAAAATGTAAAGGTTCCGTTATTTCAATTCTGATTCATCTTTGTTTCAGAAGTAATTATATTGTGTTGTAAATTCATGTCTAGAATTAATGATAAATGCAGCATTTTAGCATTTCATTTCAAGAAAGGGCCAGTAATTGGTAAGTAAATCTGTCTGTCAAAGGCGGCTTTGACCTTTGTTGCTCCACCTTGTGCGAAATGAGTTCCTGTTTCTTTAAGGGTCTCTGAAAAATGAACCACAGTGACATGCGTGTATTCCATATTCAAAAAAGTCCATTGGCGGGCGTGGAATCTCCTGCTGCCATAATCACTTGTCCTGCTGGTACTGAGCAAGGAGCAGGTAAAAGAGCTCATCCTTTTTAATCTCATCGTCATCCTCCAACAAGTAATTTGACCTTTACAAATTTATGAAATAATAACTTATTAGCAGGGATAACACTTACTTTCTTACCATCTCCAAAAGGTTTTCGTTGCGTAGTTTCTGTCTGACTGTCTTTTTCGGCTTTTTTTTTTTTTTTTTTGATGGTGTAAAAGTTTCCATGTGAGTGTGCAGTTTTTAGATTTTAAACTTTTTTAAATTCACATGTTAAGTGTGGTTAAGCAAGAGCGTGATGGGTTTTCTTCAGCAAAACCAATGTACATGTCTTTGAGTTAGTTGAGTTAAAGCTGTATGTTGTAGCTGCGATGTGGCTGTTAACAACACCTCGAAGTGTTGTCGTTTCTCTGACTGAAGCACATTTTAACACTTGCTCCCATGATGAGAAACAGCAGGAAGTACAAGTGCAGTGAACATTGTATCTTTCTCATGAGGCTAAATGTAGTGGCAGGCTCGAGCGATCAACCATGGGCTTTTAACCCCCCACTTTTGTTTTTTTCTCTTTTTTTTTTTTTTCATAAACTGCTTCTGTCTACTGTCCAACCAACAGGAACAGTCAGACGCAAGTGGTGCTTCTCTTTCTTCACCATGAGCAAGGGCCAGGGACACAAACGATTCTATTACTGTCTGATACGCAATAATGCACAACCAGGCACTTTTGTTCCAGTGTGAACAGTTTCTCGGAATTATTCAAATTCTTCTCCGCAGAACATTTTCATTATGGACTCCAGCAAAAGTCAGGAATTCACAGCCCCGGTGGGAAATGGGACAGGTGAGTGTGTGCCTGGGGATGGGAACAGCTCTGTGCTTCAGAATATAAGATACAACAAAGACCGTTGATTTGATTTAAACATGGCTCTGCTGTGGAAACCTCTCCCTGTGGAACTCAACGAGAGTGGATTTAGCTTGTGTACCGTCAAAAAGTCCACCTCTGGCTTTCCATAATCTAAAGGTGTGACATTAACACGTTATAAATATTGTTAATTGAGGAGTTTTGAGCCTGGATATACATATAGATGTCATCAAGTTAGCTGCAGTTACAGTATTGATTTCCTCATCCTGGTTCTACTCAACCGTTTCAGTAAAATTTGCAAACGCGGGCCGTGTGTCACCTTTTCAGAAATGTGCACTGACGAGGCGGACGTGAAACCACGGGAGGCAGAAGAAATGAAGGATAGCTCCCTCAGCGAGAACGGAATGCGGTGCGACGAAGGTGATGTCGATTTACCTACGCGTCCTTGTTGACACGTGTCCTTTTTCTTGGTGGTTTTTTTTCTTTTTTTTTTGTAACACTGCTGACACTTTCCGCCGATGTGTGTGTGTGTGTGTGTGGGGGGGTTCGATTGTACGCGCTCAGGTGCGAGTAAGGATTAAAATTTGCGCGTATCATCAAAACCGAGGTGTTTTTCTTCAGAGAGCTCCTCGGTTTATTTTTGACTGCCACCCGTCTGCCCCAGAAAACCTTCTTCCTAATGCGGCTCTCTGCAGCTGACGCGCAGCTTGCGGTTCGCTGCTCTTATACCCTGGACTCTATATCAGGCCTCTCGGCTCTGTGCGCATGCAAGTTTCCATGTAGCAACTCTGAACAAAGCAGGGTACTGCTCGTGAAGACATCACCAGTCACAAGCACGACCACATTGTGGTTTCTGGATGGAATCGACACTCTAGCTTTAGTTGACACCTACAGAATGGTAGGTGTGAGGCACCCTGGAACTTTGAGACCATGTCAGCAGTTGTGGGCTTTAATGCATTATATGCTTAGAGATGATGTGGAAACATCTCCTACGACATGCTCCAAACATACAAACAGGTAAACAAACCAGAGCATTATGGGAGAGAGAGCTGCTGGAAGCTGAAGTCGGGCTTGGGCCTTTTGTGATTTGGCAATGACAGTCACGTCTTCGGCCGCAGTGAGAACGCCCCGATGAAGCGCTCTGCTTAATCTCTCTTCTGTCCTGGTTCTATTTTCTGAGTATTAGGAGGAAATGCCTTCCCCTTATCTCGAGCGCACATCTTAATCTGAGCGCGGTGGCCCGCACTGAGCTCACCGACCTGTGGAGATGCACGCTGTGGAGTAAAGATATTTAACCATCAACTAAATTATAAATGGAGAAGTAACGACAGTAGGGCTGCATTTGCAAGGAGAGAAGAAAAAAGAGAAGTGATGCTGCCCTCAGTGTGTACAGGTTGTTTTCTTTAAGATATCTGCTGAAGCATGCCAGTCCATTATTGCTGGTCTTTATGTGGCGATATCCCCTTTTTTTTCTTATAGCTTGGCAAGCTTTGTAAAATGTAGTCTAGCTCTTAAAAACTGTTAGTCGGGGCCATCCTGCACCAGCAGAAGCTTTTGGATCATCTCTCCAGCTGGAACGGAGCTGGGTGCCGTCGATGTGGAACTTGTTCCTCTTCATCCCAATACTATTTTGCATTGTTCCACAATCATCTGCTTGTCCACTTGTTGCTCTTCACCGGAATGGAGATTTGTTTTTTCTTGCCTGTTTATATTTAGACAGGAAGCTCGATCAGAGGCAGGACTCCTGGGGATGTCAGATTTAAATATGTCTGGCATATATGTCAATTACTCCAACAGGTAGCATGTGTGGCATGTCGGCTAGTTTAAAGCCTCATTTGGACCCTGACATGGAGGGTTAAGTTCCAGATCCGACTGAGGGGCAGAATAGAGTGGGAAGATTAAATTCCTAAATGGTCTAGGAGCACATTAAATGTTTTGTCCCCCTCAACATCTTCCATCTATTTCTAATTAAATAAGAGCCAATAACTCCCTCTCAGAGGATTCTCTCATTAAATATTAAATGTTGGCACTATTATCCAAACTGTAGCACTAAAACTCTGCCACATTAAAACTCTTTCCCCACGAGTTATTTCAAATTGGTGAAATAACTGACAGTTATTTCAAATTGGTGCTTAATGTTAAGTTATTTAGGGGGGAAGAAAAGTGAAAATCGAGAAAATGAAAATCGAGAAAATGAAAAGTCTGCAGTTGGAATTACACTGTCCCCTATAGGTGTAGAGGGATATTACGGTTTTTTTAAAAACTTTAATGAAATCACTCCACATCCACTCCTTCCACAGGTGTGATAAAGACTGAGACAGAGGAGATGGAGGACAGCACGCATCACCTGGAGGCTGAGGGGGAAGAGGAGCTCGTCCTCAAAGAGGAGGCAGAGGGAAGCGAGGACGGGATGGAGGAAGGCTTCGACGACCAGAAGACGGGGGACGACGATTACGGGAGGAACCAGGAGGGGGACAACGGGGGAGATGCCGCGAACGAGCCCCAAGACCTCTCGATGGTGGACTGCTCGCAATACGACGGCGCGGCCCTGCCAGAAGCCCACATGGTTTCGACCGCCGGCGCCGACGGGACGCTGGCGCCTCGAGCCGCTCCCCCCCGCGTTCAGGCGGCAGGCAAGCTCAACTGTGACATCTGCGGCCTGTCCTGCGTCAGCATCAATGTGCTGCTGGTGCACAAGCGCAGCCACACGGGTGAGTACAGGAACACAAGGCGAGGGCCCTGACCTCAAAGACATTTCCAAACACACCGTTGTGTCGATACCGCGGGGAGATAATGCTGCGCGGACGCTGTTAGGAACAATTGGTACAGAAGCTTACGGCCTACTTTTGTCCTGCGTCGCAGCGCTTACGTTTTCGCCCTTGCAGCGAAGCAAAAACACATTTTCTGTACTTTTCAGTTTCATTATGATGCATTTTGATATGCTTTTATGATGCATTTTGTTTGACACTTAATTCAAGATGGCATATTTTTTGATCGAGCAAAAGTGTCCTGTAACGGCAGTCGGGGCAAAAAAGAAAGAATAAAATAGCCGCCGATCAGGTATTGAAACCGTTTACCACCCAGTTTGGTGGTGAAGTAAAATGTCTCCTCTGTTTCTGTCAGGCGAGCGGCCGTTTCACTGCGCTCAGTGCGGTGCCTCCTTCACCCAGAAGGGGAACCTGCTTCGCCACATCAAACTGCACACCGGAGAGAAGCCCTTCAAATGTTCCATGTGCAGCTACGCCTGCCGTCGGCGCGACGCCTTGAGCGGCCACATGCGCACCCATTCCGGTACCGACCCGTCCTATACTTGAAATCCACTCATAGGCTGATACACGATGCGCCCGCGAGCGATATCGGTTTCTTTTTTGTGTGTGTTTTTTTATCGCTTTGTGACTGATTTCTCACCCTCCCCCCCGACGGGCCTCCGTAGTTTTTCCAGTAACAACCCTGCTGTGCACTTTCACAGCCACGCATGCAACATGGAGCTGTTCACGTGTCGTACCTGCAGTGCTTGCACAACCTCCGATATTCACATCGCGAAAACCACTTCTGAAAGTCTGCCAGTTAGATTGTTCTCGGGTGCCTCGTATCGTGGCAAATAACTGAAACCCCTGCTTGCAGTGGAGAAGCCCTATAAGTGCAACCACTGCAGTCGCAGCTACAAGCAGCGCAGCTCCCTCGAGGAGCACCGGGAGAGGTGCCACGTGTACATGCAGACGAAAGGTCACTCTGAAAGAGGTGAGCGGCATCTGTTCAGATCACAATCCGCCTTTACGGTGAAAAAGGCTATAGATGTGGCGGCGCTGAGCCGTATAAGACCACTTCTGGCGTCAAATCGGTAGCTGTGTATGTAGGGCAGATACACAAGCCCTCGCTCTCTACTTTATAAACTTTCCCAAAGACGCAACACTTGCAACAGAGAGGCAGTGCTCCACTTCTGTGGTCACCAAGATGTCGTAAGTTTATGCCTGATAGAGCCTTAGCGGTGAGGAAGTACATCCTCATCCTGTGGTCTCTTCTCCTATATTAGTGATGTAAAATAAAAAAAAGAAAAGAAAAAAAAAAGAAAAAGAAAAGTGAGCCAGGAAGTGAGATCAAAAGAACATCTAATCTCAGAGTATTTCATTTCTCTGGCGTGTTTTTTTTTTTTTTCTCGTGAGAGCTTTGGCGGACCGAGGCTGCACTGACTCTCTGTTCTCGGGTGAAGCAGGTGACAGCCAGACGTCCAGGACTCACATGGGCACCGAGCGCGCCCTGCTCCTCGACAGGCTCGCCAGCAACGTGGCCAAACGCAAGAACTCGGTGCCACAAAAGTTCACCGGTAAGAGGCGGCCCGCGCGGGCGGCACGGGGTCAAAAAGGGAGCGCTTTAACACGTTTCACAGTCCCGCTCAATGGACATTTCCTTAATTATTTTTCTAAATTATGAGAGTTGACCGGAGAGAACTGCTTAACTATTACAAACGTAAGTTGTTAGCGTTGATATCGGGATTGTGAAATATGTAAGACAAGTCATTGTGCAATTTTGGCTTAATTCTTTGCATTATATGTGCTTTCTGTTGTGCAATTATGCTTTAAATATGGTTATTCTAGGGCGTCTGTCTAAGCTGCGCGTTGGCTTGTCCATGTTTGTGGGTCTTTAGCTCATGGCAAACAGGAATTAAATGTAGAGCAACTGTCTCCTGCCTGCGCAGACCAGAGAGCGGTCCCCCATGTCCTAAATTTTCTGCAAAAATGAGTCCTGGGTGGGTACCAGTAACCATTTATGGTTAAAAATGTAGTGGCCTGCGGAAAAATAGCTCTAGAAACTTCTATTTAGTTCATCAAATTTTGTGTTTTGCTTTATTTAACCTGGGATATTTTGGCCCGTGTGCAGACTGATCAAAAGATCACCAATAACAGGCAGCTTGTACGGGTGCATGTGCACCTTTCTGTGTAAAACGCTGGTTTGTAGATTCACAGTCAAGCTGCTTGTGAAGGAATTGTGTATTGGCAAAAAAAAAAAAAAAAAAACCATGTTGCATCCCTCCATCGGGTTTACATATGTAGATCTTTCAATATGATAACCACAGGGGGAAAGAAGAGGTAATGCTTGCAACCACAGAGAGAGAAAGAGACAGCGGGCTGTAGGTGAGAAACGTGAGCAGGTGCCTCTCTGTCTCCACTTTTGTGCTGCAGCTGCATTCAAAGGCCTCCCTTCCCTTGCGTCTTCATCTTCCTCCATCCTCTCATGGCTTCTGCCATAAACGTGTGTATGTGAACGTTCAGAGAGCTGTACACACGTAAGTATACACGCACACACACACAATTGTGTGAATACATGGATGGATGGATGATGGTAGATGGATAGATGGATTGGTCGATTGATGATGGATGGATGGATGATGGTAGATGGATGGATGGATGGATTGGTTGATTGATGATGGATGGATTATTTTTAGAGAACAAGACATTTACTTTTTCACCAGGCCTAAATCTTGTATAACAACCCATCCCCCTTTCAGGGACCTGCAGGTAGGTCTGATTTGCAGTCGTTCTGCTTGCTTTCTGCACCGTTTTTTTTTTTCCCGCGGGCCTGCGGTCCAACGACGCGAGGTCGCCCGAGCGCTGACGTCTCTCTCCTGTTGCCGCTCCAGGTGACAACGGGGTCTGCCTGGACCTGAGCTGCAGTAGGGACCTGAGCCAAAGAAGCGATTCGAAGGAGCCGGGCTCTCCGGACGCTGACAGCCACCAGCAACATATGCACACGGGGCTGGACGGCGAGCCCGCTCCCCCCAACAGGCCTTATGGCGTCCCGCTAGATCACAACAACGCCAGCCCCATGGGCCTCACCAATGGCCACAAAATAGCCATTCCGGGCCTCGGCCTCTCCGGTGCCAATCAACGACCCCTCAGCATGGAGTCATTCCATTCTGATAGCTCCCAGATGTCCCAGCCTATCATGTACGGCTTAGGGCACCTGCTGAGTGGGCTGAACCACCACAATGGCCTCCCTCATCCCCATGCCCAGCCCATCGCTTTGTCTCCACTGGAAGCCCTCCGGGCAGTGCGGGCTGATGGGGAAGCTGGAGCGCTGCCCGGTGCGGTGTACCCCTGTGGCCACTGCAGAGTCATTTTCCTGGACTATGTAATGTTCACCATCCACATGGGCTGCCACGGTTTCCGCGACCCACTTGAGTGCAACATGTGTGGCCACCGCAGTCGAGACCGTTATGAGTTTTCTTCCCACATAGCCCGTGGAGAGCACTGCATCGAACTGAAGTAGCTCCCATTCACACACACACACACACACACATCTTTGTATCTTTGTGAGGACCTTGATAGACTTAGATTAGATCCCTACCCTAACTCTAACCATCCCAACTAACCATCCCAACTAACCTGACCCTAACCGAAACCCAACTCTGTCCTCAACCTTAAAACAAGGTCTTAGCCTTCAAACGTTCATTTGAAATTGTGAAGACCAGCCAGGATGTCCCCACATAACAAAATAAATGTCCTCAGTTTGCTAGTAGAAGTACACACACACATACACACACAGAGCTAATATTGAACCCTAAACGATACCCTGTATCGTGTACAAAGATATTCTGTAAAGTGTTTCTTATATACATTCTGTAAGATTTGTACTTTCACTTTCATTGTACTATCTGTTAAATATTAATCTAGGAGTTCAAAAAGGGCCAAACAAAGTGGGTTGGTCCATGTTTATTTTCTTACATTTATTAAGTGAATAAGACTGAATTGTAGCTCTTCAAGACCTGACGATAGAAAAAACCTCAATCATCTATCTAGAAGGTCACATGTCTCTTCTTAGTATGTGGTTTTGATAGATGTGCTTCCACTGTTTCAAATGATGGTACTTCACACTCTTATTGCTCAGTTAGAAATGAGTTTTTGCAGTTGAATAAATTGAGGTAAATACATCAAGCATGTGTAATACTGTAGCAAAGGTAGTGGGGATTTATACCAAAAGTGATATCCACCTTTGCTTTAGATTTCTTATAAATTCACATCATGAAACAAATGACACAACAATGACACTGTGTATTAGTATATGGCCAAATGACCAAATGTGGATGTTTCAGGTTGAAGTTTTTAAATGGTAACTTTATTTTGAATGTTGATTGATCAGCAGCTTCTTTGCCAAAGCATTCCTCGGATATAGAAAGTGCGCAGCTACAACCCAGTCAAAGATAATTAGTTGTAAAAAGGCTTCTTTTTTTTTCCCTCCACGGTTGAAGGTTTGTTGGAAGTGTTGTGAAGAACCAGGAAGCTCTGCTTACTCGTGTACATCAATCTGTCGCCAGATGCGTGCGTGTGGGTGTGTGTGTGTTTGTAAGTGAGTGTGTGTGAAAGACCTGGTCATGCCTTGCTGCGTTCAGACGAGAAATGGGGTGTTGGCTTGATTCAGCTGCAAACTATCTATCCTCTCCATCGGCACCAGTTCCCTTTTCTCTTTTATGTTTGAAGAGAAGCTGCACTTCTGAAGCAAAATGCCAAAGTTCAGCGTAGAAGTTGCTCATACGCATGGTGCTTTCCCAACATATCACCTCTGAATTTTACCACGTTAGGAAAAGTGAAACTAACATTTAGAAAGCGGTATTCTCCCTAAAATGCCCGTACTTGTGTCTGCATTTCTATTTCCAGCATAAAGCTTTGTTCAGCCAGTAAAAGGAAAAGAAGCCTTAGTTGACTTGTGGTCGTCAAAATTGAGTGGCCTCTGGTGACCTCTGCTGGCTGCATACTAACAGTCGCTTCAACAAACAGCACGAACAGCAAACACAATGTTGACCAACCTTCATAAAAGCAAAAACATTTTTTTTTAAAAAAATCAGTACGAAAAATGAAATATCGACAGAGGGCAGGTGTATTGGAATAATATTTCTTTTTGCTTTAATTCCCTATTTGTCTGTAATACCCACAGTGTAGAGCTAAATCACACCTAGAAGGAATTCAAAGAGTGGGAATAAATCAACATAAAATTAAGAGGGGGTGGTATGTGTTACCTGGAAGAATAATCTGTCCATGGCAGCAATTTCCTCTCCCTCTTTTATAGCGATCAAATGCAATATTATGAAAGCATATCAAAACGTGAAATCAATGGTTAAAAGAAGGTGAAATCACCATGTGGCAGTAATATAAACGGCGCGTCCGTCATCCCAGATGTATTTCGGAAGGCATGGCGAAACAGCCTGTAAACATGCGATACCCCTAGCCCCCTGCGGGGGTCGCTGTTTGACCGCCGTGCAAAAACAAGCAGGGTGCAGCCCCTGAAATAATAAATCGACGCTTTTCCTTCATCAAAATAAAAAAACGGCCGCGAGGGTCTTGAGGGGGGGAACAATGCCGTCGGAATAAAATAAGCGACGCTTCGAACCCCCCCCCTAAAAAAATTAAAATAAAATAAAATCGCACCATTGACTTTTATTGCGACGCCGATCTGCGCATGCGCATTGTATCACATCTGAGGAGGAGGAGGACATCACGGAAAAAACGTAGCAGCGGCACCGCAAACCTCACGCCGTCACTTCGCCCCTCCGTTGCGCCAAAAAAACTGCGCGACGAGAAAGCGGCTGTCGAATATGTCCGGCGTGGCGCTAAAGTGCCTGGCGACCACCTGACAGGCCCCAGCGAGGCGCGAGCGGCTGCCCGGCGGGAGAAAGGCGTCTCTTCGTATGGGAGCAGCATGCGGGAAATGGTCGGAGGCTGCTGCGTGTGTTCCGACGAGCGCGGCTGGGCTGAGAACCCGCTGGTCTACTGTGATGGACACGGCTGCAACGTCGCCGTGCACCAGGGTAACGTTAGCCGCTGTTAGCCCCGGGAGGAGGAGGAGGAGGAGGGCGGTGGTGGTGGTGGTGGTGGTCGTGGGGGGGGGCGGCGGCTGCCAGAGGTGCTGCTGCCCGGTCTCTGGGCTTCAGGGCTCCCGGACGTCTGCCGCTGTCTACGTGCGTGTGTGGAGGGTGTGTGTGTGTGTGTGTGTGTGTGTGTGTGTGTGTGTGGAGGGGTGTGTGTGTGTTTGTGTGTGGGAGGGGTAGGGAGCCGGAGCCAGGGAGGAAGGCAGCCGGGTAGGAGAGGCAGGGAGCCGGGAAGGCGTGCTGTTTGTTGTCTCCCCTCCGCACACATGATTAAACCTACAGGGCCAAGCCGAGTGACACCGAGCCTGCCTGGCGCCTTGATGGCTCCGTGTGTATGTGTGTGTGTGTGTGTGTGTGTGTGTGTGTGTGTATGTGTATGTGTGTGTGTGTGTGTGTGCGAGGGAGAGGGAGAGAGTGTGTGTGTGTGCGAGGGAGAGGGAGAGAGTGTGTGTGTGTGTTTCAATTGAAATGATATTAACGTTTGTACCACGTGTGGGCTCTAATCAGCCATTTGATGGAGCACAGATGATACACTTATGTGTTCCAATGAAGAAGTTTTTTAGGATTACAGATTAAAAGTTGCTTTTATGGCTACAGAATGTTACAGTGTGAGACATACTAAAGGCCTATGCAGATGTGAAAGCAGTGAAGATAAAGTGATTTCTGTGTGCGTGTGTGTGTGTGTGTGTGTGTGTGTGTGTGTGTGTGTGTGTGTGTGTGTGTGTTCCAGCATGTTACGGTATCGTGCAGGTGCCCACTGGTCCGTGGTTCTGTCGAAAGTGTGAATCACAGGAGAGGGCGGCCCGAGTGGTAAGCGTGTCAACACACATCATGAGTTGGATACATTTTATCACTGTGATGCATCAGCTATGACGCGCGCAAGTTTTGGATCTCTGATGATTCCCAGTTCCAAGCTGTGCTCTCTCTCCTTCCTGCCCTAGAGGTGTGAGCTCTGTCCCCACAAAGATGGTGCCCTCAAGAGGACCGACAGCGGAGGTAGATCTTTTCCCACCATGTGCTGTGGTCTCCCGCTACTCCTCTGAATTACCAAGCAAGCCTTTAGAGCAGCAGGGGCACATTTCTTTCCCCGGCTGCAATAGAGAGTTCAGATTTCACTCGCGGGAGACCGTAATGTGCCATTGATCCGTCTGCCACTCTCTCTGCCAGGCTGGGCCCATGTCGTGTGTGCACTCTACATCCCTGAGGTGCAGTTTGCCAACGTCCTCACCATGGAGCCCATCATCCTGCAGTATGTCCCACATGAGAGATACATCAAGGTATAAACACACAGATACATGCATGCTGAACAGCATCAGAGATTGTGTAATTATCCCAAAGTAGGATTCAGATTTCATCTGAATATTGTTACAAAACATGAGGGAATCATGTGATTTCTTAACACAGGCCCCATCTTAGTACATACGAAGGTCGTTGGGTAAATCCCAGAACCCTTGCATAACAGCACAGTTAATTTTGAAGTGAAAAAGGGAAAAGTCATAAATCTGTTCAACTTCATTCCGACTCAGCTGTGATATTGACAGTTTGAATTGTTGTTGCAATGATTCCAGCCTGGACAGGTTGATTCTTTATCAGTACTCATAAATACTCGTGGTCGAAGAACATCTCTGCCAGCAGTTCTAAAGTCGTAGTCACAAAGGTTTGACTTTTGTAGGTTTTCAGGAAAGAAGCTGTGTCACTATTCCCTCCAACGGCGACACTTGCGCAGACAAAAAAAAAAAAAAAACCTATTGTGACAAAAAGACAGGAAATTCTCCACCAACTTCAGCAAATCTTGAAGACAGCGTGGCTTTCAGGCACGTGGGAAACGGCGCAGCTTATTACAGGAAAATCAGTTTCTCCCGTATATTGTCACGTTTTCCACCTACACAAAATGACAAAACCCAGAAGTGAATGCGGTGAGGTCACACCCACTCCGGACGCTGTCCATTTAAGTCATTTTGGAGAACGTGGGAGATTTCCAGCTAAAGTAGAGTAGGCAGGGGCAAAGAAAACAAAAAGTGGAACATATCAGTCTGCTGACAGTGTCCCTTAAAAAGCCAAATAATAAAAATAGGTTCTGGGTTAGGATAGGTTCTGCTATTTATTTGTATTTATTGTGTTATTTTTCCAGCAGCTGTGATGTTAAAAGTTTCTCTTCTCATGGCATGTCAGATTTCGTGACTGGGTCTAAGCACCAGAGGAGATCTTTTAAACACACCAATCAGGAGAAACTTCAGACGCTCCGTGTGTTTGTAGTCCACATGTGTTTGGGTGCCCGGTTTCATATTACTGTGTCAGCTATAGTAAATTGCATGCAGCTTTCCTCCTGTCAGAGCCGCTCGTTCGGACTCCGCTGTCCACATTCTTGGACAGCGTCGGAACAAAAAAAAAACCCCGTGAGGCGGCTCTCGCCGGGCAGTTATGTCTTTGGCCAACGTCACTGAAAACTGAGACAGATGTTGAGAGCGGAGGATGACAGAAAAGTGTGTGTGTGTGTATGTGTGCGTGGGGTGGAGGGAGGGGTGAACCAGCGCGCCGAAGTGAAAAGGTAAAGAGCCTGCTGTTTTTTTGTCCCGCACCTGTTGCTAGGCCCCTTCTCCCCCCTCTCAGCAGTCAGTCATGCTCACCGGGGGAAAGGGCTGAGGAAAAATGTACAAAAGCTTTGTGCGCGCGCGTCTCTTGTCTATGGGCTTCTGTGCAAACCACCTAGTTTGTGTGCTCATTTGCTTGTCAGTGGGGGGAAAAAAAGGACGCAGCCTAGACAAAGGAGGCAAGAATCCAGCCTTGAGCTCTGAGACAAGTGATTTCCATTGCAAATGATGTTGCATGAAATTGGCTCTACCGTATTACTGTAATAGTCAACCCCTAAAATACCACTTCCTGTAACAATCAAAAGGTGTGGCAATCACGAGGAAATGCGTTGGGTTTTTTAATCATGGTGACAATGGATCCACGGCTGACCGCGGTCTCTTCGGCCTTTTAACCCTCCATTTAAAAACATCTGGCCAACAGTTTTGCTGTGGAAACGATCGGACGCAGAGACAGCAAGAGGCTCTTTTAGTGAGAAGCAAACTTTTTGCTTCTTTAGCAGACTGCTGACATATTCAGCCACCTTTATATTTTAAGACTTCACACTTTCACACTGCGATGGTTAAGTGACATAACTATTGAAACATCAGCTGGTAAAGGTATCACAAAAAAGGCATAAGGCACCAAAATCTTCGCACAGTTTTCCACACAAGCCTACCTTTTCTCCGAAACAAGGGTTATTGTAGATATATTATACATATTTTCTTTGTCGGGAACATGCATAACATATCCTCTGTTGGTATTTGCTGCTTCACTAGACCTGTTACATATGTGAGGACCACGGAAGGGAGAGCAAGGCTTCATGTGGCGCCTGCATGACCTGCAACAGGCAAGGCTGCAGACAGTCGTTCCATGTCACCTGGTGAGTGCTGCTCTCAAAATACTCAAGAACTCTGCTACTGATGGTTTGTTTTACTGACAATTTACGCAAAAGAGCAAATGTGTCAGTTATTTAATGTCTGCTGACATTAAATAGCTGACCAAAACATTTAAAATGCTGAAAAGAAAAACCGCAGTTGGCCCGATGCAGTACCTCCCAGCTCATCGACACATTAAATATGTCATATACAGCGTTCAGTAGGACTGGATATCCTTCCAGCTGTATCGTTTTACCTTTCACTGTTTCCATGGCACTGTTACTTCTCTTCCAAATGTAACTGATTCATTTTACAATGGTGCATCTGTCAGCTGAAAAATAAGCCGGGACGTTGTTGGCGCAGATTTTGCGTGCAGAGGCGAGACATTCGATCCAGTCAGTAAAGATGAAAGCGTTCTCAGATGATTCCGGCTGCAGCCAGGTGCTACAGCACTGTGCGTGTGTCCTGTCCAGTTGTTTCTGTAATCTGACCCTGTGACGTCCGTATTCAGCGCTCAGATGGCGGGTCTCCTGTGTGAGGAGGAAGGCCCGGGAGCGGACAACGTTAAATACTGTGGCTACTGCAAACATCACTACAACAAAATGGTAAGCGCAACAAGAACCTCGGCAGTTTTTTGGGGGCCTGACCTCAAAGCGCTACAAGAAAACAAAGTGGAGCAGCAGCAAAGTGCTCCGTGGAGAGAGAGGCTGGGTGTCAGCAGCTCAGTCTCATATATGTGAATAAAACAGGAAGGAAAAACGGTTCAGTAAACATTGGCTTAACAATGCAAAGAACTGCACAGCATTTATACCATTGTTATCTGCTTAGTAAAAAGTTTAGTGAAGTTAGAGTCGTCTGACATTGGCTACATTAAAGACTGTTGCCCAGTCCAATCTTAGATGGTAACTAAAAGAGTTGTCATTAACTGTGCATCAGAGTTAAAGTCTGCTTTTAACAAGGACACTATGTTGGTTTCAACCATGTGTGTGCTCTTACAGCATGGTTTCTACATGTTTTCCTCTTTAACCTCTAAGCATAGCCATATGGTATTATTGTATTTAAAAATGTTCTGTCTTGTCAGTTTGACACTTCAGACCGCGCAGCATGTCTCTGTTTAGACAGCAGATGTAATGCACAGTTGCCAGTGGCAGAAGACTGCAAGCCTGTATTGAAAGTATTTGGTTTAGGAGCCATTTTCATGTCCACTTATGTTTTGCCTTTGTCTTTGACAGCAGAAGAAGCTGCGCTCTGCTGAAAACGCCGGAGGCACGTTCAGTCACTCCACGGGACGTTCCAGCTCCCCATCACAGGACAAACACCATCACCACAAACAGAGGAAGGTAGGCACTAAAGGCTTAGGTGCATGGGTTGGTAGGTTAAATTAGGGTTATACATGTGAGCGGCTAATCTATTTACTCATGTCCTCATGAGTATTTAAATGTCTGTTTAGAGTCATAAGGACAAGAGTCGCCAAAAAGAGCGCCACAAGAAGTCTTCCGACAGCCTGAGCTCCTCTGTAACGACCAACATTATTGATAAGGTATGAGAGTTCCAAGTAGCAGTGGCAGTTTTAAAGATGTACACGAAGAGACTGACAACATTTCCAACGGAACAATGATGGTGTCTATATTTAGAAACCCACTTTCAACTCGCTTGCATTTCTTATGCTGCAACTATAAATAGTTTGTTTTGAAACAGAAACCTTTTAGGAATTGTTCATGCTTTATATATTTACTATAACATTTTTTTTTATTGTGGAAAGATTACAGAAGGTTCAGTTTGCCTGTAACTGTGAATAAACCATTTTTTTTTTTTCCCGCAGGTATCTTGCAGTCACCACAGTATAAAAGACAGCGAGGGCAAGTCCAAGAAACTGAGCTCGCACAGTCACAGTCATCGCAGCAAGAAGACAGGAAACACAGGAAAAAGTTCCTCTTCCTCTTGTTCTTCCAGTCCCTTCAACACTGGTAACAAGTGGTCAATAAGGAAGTGATACATTTTTGGCAGAGAGGTTCTCTGACTCTGACGTCTGGGTCCTGTTGCAGGTAGCTCCCTGACTTCCTCTCAGGATTTTCATCAGTTCTCCTCATCCTCCCGCCTTGAGCACGACCACGAAGGGGCCGACAATGACCATGGCAGTGAGGACCGTAAGGAACGGCGTCGGAGGCCAGCAGTGCAAGAGGAGGAAGATGAGGAGGATGAGAAGGAGGAAGAGGACAAAGAGGAGGAGGAAGAGGAGGATGAGGCTGAGGAGGACAGCAAATACCACAAGCCGCCGGCTTTGACGCCTGCTGACGGTCCTCTGTCTGGATCACAGAGTCACGACAAGTCGGAGACCAACTCGGG
Source organism: Lagocephalus sceleratus (assembly GCA_911728415.1). Taxonomy (NCBI): domain Eukaryota; kingdom Metazoa; phylum Chordata; class Actinopteri; order Tetraodontiformes; family Tetraodontidae; genus Lagocephalus; species Lagocephalus sceleratus. Next base: position 4,661,784 of record CAJVRN010000232.1, on the reverse strand, counting down.
CCCCTTCGAGAACAAGGTGACCATCTCCACCTTTGGCTCAATCATGCGCATCACTTCGTCTTCAAGCCTGAACAGCAGCAGCAAGATCAGGAAGATGTCCTCCGGAGACTACAAACTCTCCAAGTCTCTCAGTAAATCCTCCCAACTGAGCACACCGCCTATCCTGGAGGAGGCAGACGTTGAAGACAAAGCCATGCCTCCAACACTTCCTAGAGAACGGCGGCATCGCGGCAGCAAGAAGAGCAGCCACGGGCCTGGACGCCCCCGAGGCAGCAAGAACCGTGAGCGGAGGGAAGAGGAGCATCACCACCACCACCACACCACAGCCCTTCCTCCCCCTCCTCCTCCTCCTCCTCCCCCTACATTAACCTCCTCACTCTACCCGAGCTCCATTTCCCACCCCACCTTCTCCTCCACACTTCCTCTCACCACCATCTCTTCTTTTTCTTCTTCGTCCTCCTCATTTTCCTCCTCCACTAGCAGTTTTTCCACAAGCCGCGGCAATTCGCTGCTCAACTCCGGTGAGTAAGAGTTGTCAACCACACACTTCCTGAGAGAGAGAGAGAAACAGAAATAGAAGCCATATCATTATCAGTGTGAACATTGGTGTGTTCACACGTGTTTTTCCATTACACATGTGCTGTGGCAGCAGCAGCTTTTCTTTTTATTGTGTCTTCCAAACCAGAGTTCTTGATCCAAGAGGTCATTAAAACATGACTTCTTTTGGAATCAAATCATCCTTAAGCTGTGTTTTTCCTTCATTAGATTTTATGACTCATATATATCTACATTTATTGAGAGTTTTATCACCATTACTCTGTCATAATATGATAATTGCACTTCTACTACCCACTTTTTTTTAGTTGGTTCCTGCTAGTGTGGACCAGTTGAATAAATATCCAGATTGTCAAAATGCCTGTGGGGAAAATATCAGTGCTGAGTCCAGAATTGGGCACAGATGCTGGATTACATTACAAAATCCCAGAAAAACCCTATATAGATTAATATATTTCGGCATACTGTTATGTTTCTTGTCCCACAGGTATCTACTCCAGCCTCAAGGACCCTCTCACACTGGGTGGGGGTGTCTGCAGCACCCCTCTATCCCTGGGAGGAGGGATGTGTAGCACCTCTCTATCCTCAGGGCTCCTCCAATCCCACGTGTCCTCTCTTTCACTTCCATCAGTCAGCTCTGTCTCAAACACACAGGTAGACATGATAATAAAATATATATATATACATATATATAAAAAACTGTGTTTCGGCTGATGTGAATACTCCACATACTGCAACTTGATTGTCTCGCAGGCTCACCCAGGTTCCAGCACTGCCTACAGCCTGACCTCCACTCAGCCTTTTGCCAGCTGTCTCTCCACTGCGCCGACTCTGGCACCAATACTTAGCCAACCCCAGACCTCACTGCCAGGTCAGTAAAGAACTACTGATCAATAAAGCAACTGTCACACTCAAAAGTGTGTGGGGGGGGAGTTCACCATTGTCTGTTCCTTTTCTCAGAGCCAGACCTTGATGACTGTCGCTTCCCGTGTCAGGGGAACTCGCCGAGGGAGAGTCTTTCATCACAGTACGCCTCATTTCTTTTGACGTGATAAGTGGTTAACATGGTCTTTGATATGTGCCGTGGCCTACGGGAAATGAGTAAAAGCGTCGTATAGATATGAGGAGACGTCTACCCATCCTCTAAACATCAAATGATACTTTCCAGTTCCTGTCAAATCTCTTTCAGAAATCGCCAAAGTGAACCACAAGTTTAACCCTAACCCGGGTGTTTTATTCATCTGATTCTCACCAGGTCTCCTATGAGCTGCCTGCCTCTCCTGTTTGACCAGAGAGACGGGCTGGGCGCAGGAGTCAGAAACCGTCCCGAGAATGTCCCTCCTGCCAGCTCTCATATCGAGCTCCTACTGGAGAAACACGGAAACGGGGAGATGGGCATCAACAGTGAGTGACACACGTCAGATTCACCGGATCACATTCCACGACTGATAACTTCAAGTAGTTTGGAAATTAAAGAGTGTATATAATGTGCATAATTGAATCTGTGCTATATGCATCTATGTTGGAGACATTGCCCTGATTCTCTTTAGATCAGATAAATGAGCCTGTGGTTGAGAGCAAAAATAGAATATGATAACAGTGTTGTCTCTTTAATTCTTTCTACACCTAGCCTATCACGTGTTTTCCTGCTTCTACACACATGGTGCACACCATTCCATTGCAATTCCTTCTCTTTGCACGGTTCTTGAACCAGACAACGCTTGTTTGGCCATTTCTTTTTTTTTTTCCCTCAGCATCTGTAAGAGTTTCCTCTGAGGGAAAAGTTCCATTTAACCTAATGAGTATTCTTTTTTACGTGAAAGAGGCTGTTGGCTTCGTTGGAAGTCGAGGAGCACATCTCAAGAATGGGCTTGAATTCCTGTAATTAGATTTCATTTCAATATGGTGAAATATGTGCGCATCAAGGACTCAAAGGTTGATGCAAACATTTTCCTGTATATGTGTAATGTTTTCTTTGATTTGTTTTTTTTTTTCTTCAAAATACACATTCTGCGTGGCTACACATGGTGTTACTTTTCACCGGTAAGCATATCTAGTGTTTATATGATGATACTCCAGTCCAAAAAGGGTTTTAGGGATTTAAAGCTTTTCTGCTTGTTGCTGTTTTAACACATTTAATTATGGCCATCATACATTTCACATGCTTACTTTTTGTAAAGTTTTTCTGTCTACAACACATACAATGTCCAACATAACAAATATGGAGTGATTTAGGTCACAGCTGTAGTTTTTTAAAGCTCAGCCCAAAGTCAAGCCGAGCAGGAGCCCAATCAGTCAGAAGAATTGAAACCAGCTGTGAGGCTGCACGGGACCGTAACCTGGTTTAGATTCGGTCCTTCACAAACTGAATGATCTCTTTTTCTTTTTTTTTTTCTTTTTTTTTTTTTTTTACTTAAATCCATCAAAACTGTCGTCTCCAAATACTGTTGATATCCTTTAATCTGATGCAGAAGTTTGAACCGTAGATCAGTGTTGAAATTCCCCGGGGTTCCAGGTTGCATACTACTTTTATGCAGAATGAGCCAGAAAAGGATTTATGTCCTTGTGTATGTGAAATGCACAATGTTAAAAATACCAGGTTATTCTTTCACAATCTCCTGCCCAGAGGAAAATGCAATGGTCAACATGTTACCAACAAATATCACAAACAATAACCAATTATCTATAACTGACATAATGCAAAATCTGAATGTTAGAGATCATTTTTAGTGTTGCTTTTTTTTGCGTAGTATTGATTGTATCTAATGAATGTTACAACCTAGAAAATGTGTTGCGCTCATTGTACGGCCCAGGTTGAAAATTTTATCACAAAAATTCAAAGCTCAAACAGGGCTGGTGACTCCCATGTATCTGTTAGAATTATAGAAACCTTTTAAAAGTTACACTTGTGCACCGGTGTCCCTCAGTGATTGATGTAATTCGTCTCACTAGGACCCCCCACAGGCCCCAAACTCGAGCCCACAGAGTTCTCCTGCGTTGACACGATTTTCTTTCCTATGCGCCTGTTGTAGTTGTGGAGATCCTGCAGTCCCTCCACTCCCTGCAACAGGAGAACCAGCGCCTTCAGGACCAGATCCTCGGTCTGACAGCCAAGAAGGAGCGCCTTCAGCTGCTCAACACCGAGCTGGCCGTGCCGTTTCCGCCACACACTTCTGCCCAGATCAACTTCCTACCGCCCATCCAAGGTCTCATTTTCAATCCCGTCCTGTCGTGTAGCATCCTGCCTCACGGTTCGTCTGCAGACACCCTTGCTTTGAGCCACATTATATCTGCCAGGGGGATTCTCGCACCTCCTAAGTCTTGGTGGTGCTGTCAGCTGGGATATTTTTACCTCTGTCCTCGGTCTGTCTCTAGATTTAACTTCATCGCTTCATGAGGGGACGTTCAGCTAAAGAGCTGCAATGTATTTACTGTCACTTAAGAGAAAAACTCACAGTAATGTGTGCAATCAGTCCTTCTGTACTTCTCCACAGACAGTAAGAGATGTATTGATTTATTAATTAGACAGTTTAAAGTCAGTCATATGATAACACACAGTGCTTAGTTTATAGTTTTCACACTGTGCTTGTGCCTCTCTTTTCCTTAGACCCCCTGAGCACCAATAAGAGTTCCTTGTCCAAAAGCAGCTTCATGAATGACACCTCCTTTGTTACCTCCTCTGAGGTGAGAACATGTAGACCCCTCTTAGGGCGCGCTCACGCTAGGCATTCGTACCGCGCCCAAGCACGTTTGCGACCTAAAGTCCAGATTAGCTGCAACCGTACCATGCTTGAGCACTTCCCTGGCCCCCGTAACGGTTGGAAGAGGTGCGTTTGGGCACGGTACAGTCGGTCATGCGTGCGCACCAGCGTGTTTACATATGCAACACGCAAAAAGTGGTCCCGGACTAGTTTGAAGATCGAACAAAAAATAAAGAGGAAGGTCATTAAAGTGTGAGCCGTGTTTTCACGCTGCTGCGTCTACGTATAAACAACACTAAATGGTGTCCTTGCACCATGTGCATGTGTTATCCCAGTGTGCTGATGAATGTGTCAGAGGCAAACGTGCTTGAGTACACTTTCACACCAAAAGGAGTATGTGCACACGGCTTTCTTAAACACTGGTAAACCTATTAATAAGAGGTGATTGAGCCTATTCCCACAGCCAATAGACCCGGAATTTTTCCTTCTGGTGCATGTCTTCAGACGTCATCATGTTCGTGATGTCCGAAGTGGAGGTACATGGGTAGTGGTAGTAAAGCTCAGGAAGCCGCATGGAAGTTGGCGGTACTGCTGCCTTACTAAACGTGGCTTTCCAGCTCCTCGTTTAAAGCAAACAGCACTTGAATAGAGACGGAGGACGTTTTTGGCTCAGATGGCAGATTACGGTGGCGTGATGGCAGTTACATCATCCTTCTTCACTGGGAAAGGGTCGCAAACTCCCACCTTCCCACCGGAGCCAATAAAAATCCGGGTCTATTGCAGGGTCGTTAGTGCTGGGAGTGAATGTCAACTGCACTCATTCTCACCAAAAAAAAGAGGATATTAGCAGCTGTTAGCGGGTGTTGTGGCCAGTGGGAAAGAGGTATTGGGCTCGGGTAATGTGGGGGGATGTGGAACAAGTGGCCCTAGTGTGAGTGCACCCTTATTTGGTCACAACTGTTTTCATACAGTCACAAATATATATAAAATGAGATAATCTGATTTCCACCCTCCAGACAGGACAGCCTGCCCCCAAGACAGCATTTTTCTCTCTGTATTTTAACACCTTACCTCACTTTTCCCAAGTTCTGGCACAGGTTTATCCGTTTTCTGCATATTCTCACTCACAGTCAAACTTTATTGTTTTTCAGAATTTCCTGAGTGCTTTGCACAGAAACATTGCAACTATTAACTTGTTATTGTTCATTTTTATTCTTTTTTTTTTCCCCAGGAGCTCCTTTCCGGTAGTCCATCCCGCAGTAGCTCCTCCCTCTCCTTCCAAAGCACACCTCCTCCGCAACAGAGCCCTGCCTCCTTCAGCCAGCCCCTGCTCAATGGCCTAGGTTGTAGTTTCAGCAACGGCCTGGTGGCCGTCACCCAACCCAGCAGCTCTTCTCTGCCGGCGGTCAGTGGGCTCATGGCGTCGGCTGCAGGGATTCCTCAATTAAACATGAACGGTGCGCTCAGTGGTCTGAATGGCGTCATCCATTCTCCTTTGGGTAATGCCTCTCAGGCCACGTTGCCCACCTTACGTCCACAGCCCCCACCTCTCAATCCGCAAGCTCTGGCACAGGGATTTCCATTTCCTAAGAGCGTGAGCCCGTACGTACGCGACCTCACCAGAACCCATATGTCGTCGTTTGAAAGGTCGACGTGTAACGGGCCTGCACGCTGTTGTTTCTGTTTCAGGTCTTCTCTCTTGTCTGAGCAGCAGAAGCAGCTTCTTCTCGAACATCAGCAGCAGCAGCAGCAACTCCAGCAGATTCTGACCTCGCAGAACTTCACTCCTGTAATGACCATCAGTCCACCAGTTTGATTCATCACTGCAGTTCAAACACAATTAGAATTCACTGAACAAAGAAGGTCCCAGAGGCTCAGTAGGAATCAGATGAGCAGGGTGAACTAGCCAAGCTCGGCTACATAAAATTTATGGAGGCCTTGGAACACCATTCAAAAAGTCTAATATATTATTGAGAACCAATAAATTATTACAAATAGTATTGATTTAGCATTAGAGGCTAATCCACAAATTCAGCCAGAAAAAAAAACGTTTTAGTCTTTCAAGTATTTTGGAGCAATCATGAAAAAACATTTGGTAAAGCCATATATGTTTTGGAGAAACGTCTGCCCACACAAAGCAGCTGAAAACATCTGCAGGCGATTTTGATTCTGCATGCGCATGTTGCAGCAAATGTCACAGTCACAGCATGACTGTGGTTTAGGGTTTCTGGTCCACGGATCACGACTTATAAGAGGTTAAAAAAACAGACCGGTGTTTTTAAACTTTCTAGTGCGACCTTGAATTTAATTCCGTAATGACAATTGCAGGGGGCGCGAAGTCCTTGAAAGTACTTGTTGGGTTTTCAAGGTCTGAAAAGTGTTTGCATTTTCAAGTGTTTGAAAAATGAATTAACGCTGAAGAATGCCGATTAGGTGCTGGGCAAGTTTGAAAATGGTCCCAGAAAGGGCTTTAAAAATGTACGGGGGAACCCTGAATTGAATCTCTTGGCGCCTCTGCTGTCTTCTCCGTTACCCCTCAGGAGCAGCAGGTGGTGGTTTGTCAGATCCTGCAGCAGCAGCAACAGAGAGAGCTGCAGCGCCTCACATTGAGCGGAGCGCTCGCCTCCACCCCAAACTCCCCCAAGATCGCCCAGTCGCCCAGCCTGCTCTCCTCTGCCACGGCCTCCCCGATGCAGGGCAGCCAGGGGGGCGGCCTGTTTGGCCTGCAGGACAACGCGCTCCACAAACCCGGGGTGAGTAGCCGCCGCAAGGTTTCTGGAGGACCCGCCGCGCGTCACGAAGGAGAAACGTGTGATGTCATGTCACTGTTTTCAGGCAGCAGGAGAGAAGAGCGGCGACAAAAATGGGTGAACTTGGTTTAACTCACATGAAAACATCATCGCGGCCTACTTGAATTGCAGTTAACTTACAAGACTGTCATTTGTATCATATACCTGCTTTTATGAATGTATAACATGATGGACATCTTTCTTTTGTTTGTTTGTTTTTTTAGGATATGTTAGTTTTTCTACTAGGTATTTGTAGGCAGCTTTCAGAGAACCTGGTTTAGTGTTCTCTACTTAAATTGCACTATTTTTTTTTTGTTAGCTTGACCACCGGGTCTGCTGAAGGAGGGCAGAGTGCCTGCAGGTCTTGCGTAGGGTTTTAGTTTAAAGTGTGGAGGTCCGCTCTCAGACCTCTCAAGTTTGAACCTTTTGTGATTTCCTTCCAGAGAGTTTCTCTTCACTTGGCAAATTCTGCCACTTCTTGCAACCTTAGCTGTCTTCCTAGATATTTTGTCTTCCCTTTTTTTTTTTTTTTTTTTTAATGTTGAAGCTACCCTAAATCCGTCCAGAATTTCTGTATATGATATTCTCTCACATGCACTTATTTTGTATGGTAAACTTACTGTTGTGTGGTTAGTGGCATTACAACGTTGAACTAGTTAATACCTCAGAACATTCTGCCACCCTTGTACGTTCCCTCACTGAACTTTTTCTGACTCAGAACCGCGAAGCCTTCACTGGATATAAACGCTCACCAGAAATAACTGGTGTGAATTCTAACATATGAAATCCTGTAAATATTCAAATGGCACCAAAGTTATGTGCCAAAAAGGCATTATCAGCCACTACGCATGAGCATCGGTGTCACCAGATTGATTCAAGATCACCGTAAGTCACTAGAGACTGTTTCATATCCCTGCAGTTGCTATCGAGATTAAGAAGACAGAAAAAAAATAAGCCTTTGGCTTTAATGAGAAAATTTCCCATCCACAGCAAACCTTAAAAAGGATACTCGGCACTTACGTTACTGGTTTAAATTTATATTGACATTTGCACTTCCTTGTTTATGACTTTTGTGTTCCTTTCATATGAAAATGTGGTTTTTTTTGTTTTCACCAACTCCTTCTTTTAGCAATACTGGATAGATAATGCCTTAATGTTGGTTATGACAGAGGAAACCCTGAGCCCAAAGGCTTTCGCTTTTTTATGTGATCCGTGGAGGAGCTTATAACTCTTTACAACTGACTGATTTCAAAAAGTTGTAATTTGTGAATATCGTGATTACTTCAGTGTCAAAGCGTTTTTCTATGATTTTTTTTTCCTCTTCAGATACAATGATCCTTAGTATCTTTGTGCATCATAGAAACATGGACTTGTTGATATTTCTACAGTAAAGGCTGCAGCGTTGTGTCATAGGAAAAGGCCTGCCGCCGTGTAATTCATCAGTGTGCCGCTGCAGCAGCGTGTGATGTAGCTGAACAGATGGTGAGTTACCAACATTGTTAGTGTGTGCTTCATGACACCAACATAGGAAAAAAGGAGTTTCTCCACCTCAGAATAAGAGAGGCCACTTCAAGTGAATGCTTCGTTTATTTTGTGTTCTCCATTGTCGTTTAATTACATGATCATAGGCCATTTAAATATACTTTCTTGTTTCCTGAACCTGATCTCCCACACATGTGATATCTCCAGTACATGGTTGTTTTGCAAGCAGCTAATGAAGGTCATTCATGTAGCTCACTGATAAATACTGTAGCAATGATAAAAGGTGAATGTTGATTAAAGAAAAAAAAAAAGAAAAAGAACACGTGGGCCAATGTGAATCCACGTGGGGAAAAAAAATAGCATTTTACCAAGTATGTTTTTATTGTGTCCAGACACAACCGTGACCAAGACTTTGGCTTTGAGTGCAAAGGTTTTCTGAAGTGGTTTCTTTGTCATGTTGCACTGGGGCACTTTGGGCCCAACTGTAAATCTTTTTAGTACATTTTCAACTTTGTTAAAATACAAGTTGTATTCTTTTGTATGTTCATGTAAAAACATGTTACTTTAAGCTTTGAACTTTAGGAAACCAATTTATTCATTATGTGAATGTCATAATGTGGTTTTTTTTTTGTTTGTTTCTTTTTGTACAACATTTAAGCACCTGGATGTAGGTTGATGAAGAACTGGTTTCTTATTGGGAATTAATTTGCATGAAATGCAGTGATGCCTCTCAAATATATTGCTAAATACCAAGTAATAACTATGCATAATTTTAAATGCATCGTTCCCTTGAGGAAAATAATAAAAGAAATAAGCACTGAATTAAAAAAAAAAAAGGTCAAGCATGTTATTGTACAGTGTATTTGTTTGAGAGACATGATCGAACCCAATTTGAAATTATCAATTAAATGCCCTGTAAAGTATTTTGATATTTTTGTGAGTAAACTGATCAATTAAGACAAGTTTTTGTCAATAAATGTATTTTACTGAGTTTTCCACATTCTCCTTGGTGTTGAATGGAAAAACTTCACTATATACCTGTCTCTTTGTTGTTTTATATGTGCACATACCTCTCAATCCCCAGCAGCATGTGCCTGCAGTGTCCGTTTCCACTGTATACTTTCAAAAGATAATTAGTATCGCCTTCAAATTTGAAAAGGGGTTTTATAATGTTTTTTAACCAGTGTGCCAATTTGAATGCCTCCATCTATCACTAATCGATCACTTATTGGTGATAAGCCCATTAGTCACTTGCTTTGTCTTACGTCACCACGGGTCCGCGTGTCTAAGGTTGGGGGGCGTGGCCACGGGCACGTGTTGTATACATCCTCCGACCAATGGCGCGAGCTTCCTGTGGCCGGAGCCATTTCGACTCGACTGCGCTTCAGCGGCGGAGACCGTCGACGACCCCCCCCCCCAACGACCCTCCCTGCACAACCAGCCCCCCGGCGGAGCACCTGAGGCGGACGCGTTCACGACCCCGGCCCCGGAGGACACCATGAGCCCGAGCGCAGCGGCGCTGGCCGTGCGCAGAGGCTGCGCGGCGGCCCTCGGCCGGCCCCGGCTGCTGCTGGCCGCCCCCCCCGTCAAGGTGAGCTCCGAGCCGAGGCCGCTGACGTTTAAACCCGCCTTATTACTCCGTAACACACGGACGAGGACCGGGGGGAGCAGCAGAAGGGCCCGACCGGTTTACTGTAGCTCCGTTTGTCTGCCACCGGCGGCACACCCTCCGTGTTTACCTTTGACCTTCATGTTAACTGATGGTCTGTCTGCTCTCACAGCATCTGGCTCTTTTACAGACCTTCAAGGTCATGTCTGTAGTGGTGGGTGGGGGTGGTGGGTGGTGACCCTCTTTCTTTCTTTTTCAATTGGCTGTTGCAATGTTACTTCGTATTGGATGAAGCCATTGAATCGTCCGCCTGTGTATCACAAAACCCTCTTTCAGGGAGTGAATGAAGGCCTGAGGCGACCACCTGGACCTCCGCTGCCCTCTGGTGGAAGGCTGCAGTCCTGAAAGCCGCCGCCCGTGTCCGGAAGCGTCCCCCTTTTCCCCTCTATATCGCACTTGGTCTTGGCCATACGCCATTTTGCAACCGGGGAACGAGTGTGGGATTATCCAACAGGGCGACGTGTCTTTCATGGCTCGTCTTTCTTCAGAACAAGTCCAGGAAACGGGACGATGACAAACTCAGGATGGAGCCTTTTCAGGACCGATTGGTGTCGGGCTTTGAGCGGCAGTGTCTACTTAGTTTCTAGTTGCAGTCTGTTTTTTTTTTCCGCTTTCTGTTCCCTGATTGCCTCTGGTTTAAGTCGTCTGTGTGTTCTGAATGCCATCGCTCGACTCTGACCCCTGTGGACCAAAGTGTCAAGTGCAGGTCCATTGTGTGTTCGCACACGTGCTCTGAGTCATACGTGATGATTGATGTCGCCCTCAGGTTCAGACGTGCCTGCAGTCCAGCGAGCGGGTCCCCGCCGCTCGGTTGCCCTACAGAGTGAAAGTGTCCGCTGAGAAGCGCTACGCCTGGTGCGCGTGTGGACACAGTAAAAAACAGGTGAGAGTTTAGGCGACAGTCGGTCGCCTGTCTCCGACGGCTCACTCGCTACACCCTGTTTACACCCCCCCCCCCCCACCCCCCAGGCGGTCAGGGCTGAAAGTGAAAACGTGAGGAGTTACGTACATACACGTCTTTCTGTTTCAGCCTTTCTGTGACGGGGCGCACAAGACCAAAGCGCCGAGCATCGCTCCCCTGCGCTTCACCCCCGAAAAGAGCAAAACGGTCACGCTGTGTGCATGCAAGGAAACCAAAAACCCGCCGTACTGCGACGGCTCACACTTTAAGGTCATCTTCCAGGATGTAAAGAAATCGGTGAAAGGCATTTTTAAATCCTGAGTGTTCATCTGCTTCCGTCCATGTTGTCTGACAACTATTGCGCTCATTTAATCTGACATTTTGTGCCTTTGTAATGACTGTAAAGTCGTGATATTTTGAAATAAACTTTGGGATTTTTTTTGGGTGGGGGTGTGATATGTCCATGATCATGACTAAAATACCTCAATGCACTTATTCCTGTTTGAAATAAAGCTTACAAGATCCACTTTTAAAGGTTATTCTCATAAAGAATGTACTATATTACTGAGAACATGGTATGTAACGGGTGTAAGCATACATCTACCTCATAACATGAACAGGGAAAGTACAACCTACCAAGCTGATTGAATAAATTGGAAAACTGGTCTTGAGTTGCATCATTTTCACTTTGGAGTCTCATTGGAGTCCAAAGGTTCCAGAAACGGAGGAAGAACTTTGACAGGCCCTAACAGGTCATATGTCTTAAAGCAGGAATGTTTAAATCTTCCACTGCGGCTTAGTATGTTACTACATTGTGCTCCTTAACCGAAAACAAGTGAATTTACTGTAGGAGTGTCATCAGAGAGGGCCTAGTGTGGCTTTGGGACTGGAAACATGAGCCTTTCTGGGCTCTCTGTCCTGGGAAGTTTTCGGAACGCTCTTATTTTGAAAACGATCCAAATCTGCTCAGAGGATGGATTGATCCTGAGGCGGGGGGTGGGGGGGGGCTCACCGCCCCTCCGTGTGCTCAGTTAAATTATGGGATGAAGGATGAGGAGCAGGTGAGAGGGGAGCCTGCTCTATTTCAGGAACAGATCTATCAGACTGATCTGAGGATGGATGCTTATTTTTGCACTACTGGATCATCACATCTTTTTTTTTTCCCCTCAATAAATGTCAGACTTGGATCCTTTTCGGTCGCACTTATTTGATCTTTTAACGGCTGGAAGTTTTCTCGTTATGCTAAAATAAATTAAAAAAATCATTGAGCACTGCTGAAAACTGGGAGATATCGTGTGTGCTGATGGGGGTGATGCAGATGAAAGAAGTATAAAGACAAAGCTACCTGTTATGATCTGGTCATTTTTTTATAGCTCTTAGAAAATGCGAAGATAGTGTTGATCACAGAACATTCCAGGGTACACACCTTTTCACGGGATAATTCTAGGGATAACACTGCGCCTTCAGTTCTGTTAAGTTTGCGGTTTGACACGTTTTGTGTTTAAAGTCAACATTTCAATCGGCAAAAATCCTTAAAACTCATCCACCGCGAGGGTTACGGGGGTCACTGCACAGAAGGAGCTGCCGACATTCCTCGTTTAACCGATTCAAGATGCGTTCCGAGCCGCTACCTGCCCAAAAAGTCAGGAAAAAGCGCTGCGCGAAGGAACCACCTTTTCGGCTTTCACACCCCGCGGGGGCACAAGAAGAACACAGAACAGGATACTGGGATCAGAAAAAACTAACAAGTAAACATTTTATTGACCTAAAAACATGCACATATGGCTGACTTCAGAAAGAAACGTCATGGATTGTGGAAGAGATGGAATGTCGAAACGGAACAACGGCAGACGCGAGGCCGGACTCCCGGATCCCTTTTGTGACCTCGGCGCGGGCGCCTGCGACTGGGACTGGTCAAAAGTGCACGAGCGGATCGACTGTGATGTACCTGCGCTTTCTAACGAATGGCTGCTTACACTGAACACACACAGCAGTTATTAACACGACTGATCAAAGGCGAGGATTTCCCTCCGTCTTCCCTCTCTCCCGACCCCGGCGGCCTTTAGGCCTCCGCGCTTATCCCGCTTCTCTTCTCTTTTTTTTTTTTTTTTTCTCCCCCCTCCTTCTTCTCCCTTCCTCTCGAGTTTGCTTGGAGCCGCTCGCCGACGGAGCTCTCGAAATGAGACAGAGCCACTGCATATACGATACAAAACGATTACCATATCTTGTATAAAAGATAAGTTTATACATATGTATGCACACATGCTCACATCTGATACATACTTTACAGTTTGTGTTTGTGCACTAGTCTAACACGTCAATGCGCTCGCGCACACACACACACGCGCACACACACACACACACGCGCGCACACACACGCACGCTCGCGCTCTCCAAGTGTCCATTTGGCTGCACTCTTTGTCAGTCCTTCGTGCTGAAATGCGACGGCGGCGAAACTGCCAGAAGACTCGAACGTCTCTTCAGTCAGTGGGAAAAGGAAAAAGTGGGGAGGGGGGGGGCAGATCCGGGGAGGAGGAGGAGGAGGAGGAGGGAGGAGGAGGAGGAGGGGGAGGGGGGGGCTGTCCTCCCCCGCCGCCCCGTACCTGCGCGTTAGGTCTTCGGGGGCACGCCGCTTTTTTCCGCGCTCCTCGCCTCTTCCTTTCCGGAGGCGGAGCTGGTGCCGTTGACAGTCACTTTCCGGGGGGCGGAGCCCAGTTTGGACGCCAGAGTGTGTCGCTGAGTGTTGTTGGGCACAGTGGTACCGTTGGAGCTTTGGATGGCGGGGGACGAGAGGTCCTGAGAGGCGGGGGCGGGCTGCGAGGGGGCCCGGGGGGGCGGGGGCGCGGCGGCGGCGGGGCTGTGGACTTTGTCGCTGTGGGAGTCGCTCTCGGACGCCGGGCTGGTGTTGACGCCGTCCGAGTGGCCCTGCGCCGCCGACTGCGACGGTCTCCTGCGCTTCCGGGTGGGCTTCACCAGATACTGTAGCGGAATGGGACCGGTCTAGAAAAAAAGAGTAAAACAGGAAAACGGGATTTTAAAAGAAGAGATCACGGTGCAGCGAGCCCTGGAGATAATCCCAAATCTCTGTTTTAATCCAGACACATGACCTCTACGGTCTCCCAGGTGAGATGGTCACAGCCTATGCTCAGTGGCTCCGCCCCCATCCTCCCACACACACACACACACACACACACACACACACACACACACACACACACACACACACACACACACACACACACAGACACACAAAGACACAGACACACACACAGACACAGACACACACAGACACACAAAGACACAGACACACAGACACACACACAGACACACACAGACACACACACACAGAGTCTGGGAATCTCTTGGCTTGTGCGATAGGGGCCTCCACGGTTTGGATTTAGGCCAAAATAGACTGAATCAGCATCTGGGGGGGAGGGGAGGGAGTCTAGGTGGGCAGGTCAAATAACGTCCACACACACACACACACTCACACACACACACACACACGAGTCAAAAACCAACGGCATCGATCACCCCCGCTGCGCCGGCGTGCACAGCAGGGACGTGGGTGGGAGTTTTGTGAATGGGCGCGGGTGGTCTGCGATTTCTCGGGAGGAAGCCGGGGGGGGTTCGAACGGGCGGAGCTTTTTGGGGGATGACATCCTGATAGACGCGGCGGAGACACGCGAATACATAAGCGCCTTTAAACATTAAAACCCAAGGGTTAACATCTAAAAACAACCATCCACACCTAAGGTCAGTTTAGGGTCGCCAGAGATCTGTCTTTTGACCCCGGGGACCTTGTTGCTGGGGGCGACGGCGCGAAAGCTGAATAAAGTTTATTTTTATTCACGATTGTGCAATACTGGCGGTCACATTCCAGATAGCTCAAATCGGATTGTGTCCGCCACATCCCAGATATCACTGAAATGCAAAATAAAAGAGGAGCTCCGGGTGAGCTCGAGGGCGTCCACTTACTCTTCTCCACTCGTAGAAGTAGGCGATGTCCATTAGTGTGTAGTAGTCCTTTAAAGGTTCGTCTCCATACAAAACCTCCACCTGAAAGACATCAGGACATCAGCACACCGGGACCACCAGAAGCACGCACGGCGCGTCCTCACGGTCGCATCACGGTCAAGTCAACCGACAAAGACGCCGAAAAATCCGACAGGGTGGTCGTTCCCCTCTTGAGGGGATAGCTTTTGGAGCACCGCGGACACTTTTCCTGACTTGTGCCATCACTTATGTGAACGTCAACAGTCAAAAAGACAGGAAGCCCTGACCTGTAGGTGGACCCAGTGGGACCAAGGTCGCTGATCCCTGTGAGCTCAAAGACACTCAAGTGTCTTTTGAATAAAGAATCCTGAAATAGTACTAATAGAACTAATGCCCCCGATGTCAATGGGACGTAAAGCAGTGGTCCACAACCCCCGGGCCGTGGATCGATCGGTACCGGGCCGCCAAGAAATCATTTACTATTCCCGTTGTGTTTATTATCTGCAATCTTTTATTTTGAAAAATGACCGGATTCTCTCGGGTTACGTCTCGGTCACTCGAGCGCCAAAAGCCATCAAAATGAGTAAAAAACAGACGTGGAAAGTTTATTTTCGAAGGAGAAAAGGCCCAGATTTAGATTTAGATTTGCAATATAAACCAGGGGTCTCCAACCCCCCCCCCCCCAAAGGGCCGTGAGGCTGCAGGTTCTTGTTCCACCAGTCCAGCTCACCCAGTTTGACCAGTCAGCTGTTGAAGACTCAGATGAGTTGATGAAGTGAGTCCAGTCTGGTGTGCTGTTGAACCAGAACCTGCAGCCTCACGGCCCTTTGGGGAACAGTTTGGAGACCCCTGATATAAACAATCTATGTGTACCCCCCCCCGGTCCGCGGTAAAATTGTCAAGCATTGACCGGTGCGTGATGATAAAAGGGTCGGGGACCAGTGACATAAAGCACTTTGAGCACTCAAAGATGGCTGCGAAGGCGTATAAACGCTGTTTATTTCCCTTTTACGCTCCAAGGTGACTTTCATCATTTAGTGGAGGAATTCTCCCTCTATCAGATTAAAGGGCGACCCACGTTTATGCTGCTGGACGCTAGCGCCTCCACACAGGATTGGGTTTACACAGCGGCGGTTCCCGTCGCCCCAAAAGAAAAAAAAACAAAAAAACGCTGTCGGGTCGCTGCCAGACTAAACGTCGGCGTGAACGTGCAGACTCGAATGTATCGAGCCTTTCGGACCGGGTTTCAGATGGGAACGCCGAAGTTCAGCTGCTGGGAACCCAGGCATCACCAATCAAACCAGACAGCAGGAAGTCGTTTCCGAAAAAAATCGCCCGGCTATCGGTTTGGATGTGCGGCTCTGCGCCCCAGCGGTCCCCTTGAAAGGGGAGACCGTGGCGGTGACTGACCCTCAACGGAATCTGAGCATCTTTAAAGGGATTAGCGGCACCTGTTCTTTCCCGCTTTCGCCGATCAGACCGTCTTCGCACCTTGACGCAGCTGAGGCAGATATAACCGATTCTTCAGGGTGGCTTACGAGAAGAGGACGGAGATTTGGGAAAGACCTGGATCGCTTTACGAGGCCCTGAACCGGGAACGTGTTGGCATGCGTTCCGCGCTTAAACCATTTCATCTCAGCGGACTCTGACCCCGCTCGTCTTAAACTCGGATCGCGCCCGTCCATAACTCCAACAACGAACCGAGACGCGCAGCGGGGGGGCGCCCACGTACCCGATAGTTGTTGGGGATGTCCATCTTGCTCCGGAGGAACTTCGCTAAGTGCATGACGGACATGGCAGCGGGGCACTGCAGGAAGCGTTTCCCGTTGGACTGGGAAGGGGACAGGCAGAGAGGTGACGCGGGGACACCGAGGCCGGCGCGTCTGCGCTCGCCTCCTGACGGGGGCTTTACCTTGTCTCCTTCCACGTCCGAGCGCTGCCTCTCGCTATTTCTGCAAGTGGGTCAGAGGGGGGGGAGATGAACGACAGGAGCGCACGTCCACACGTCCAGAGGGACAACGCTCAGGCCATGTCTGTCTCTCTGTCTCTGTCTCTCTCTGTCTCACACTCTCTCTCACACACACACTCACACACACTCACACACACTCACACACACACTCACACACACACACACAACTCACTTGCTCCTCTCGTAGAACTGTATGGACAGACTGATGATTTCATCCTCTGCGATGTTAAAGGTCTCCACCACTTCCCCCGGCTCCAGCTCGCGGTTCTCCGCGTAGAAATCCCTCCTCCGCTTCATCTCATCTGCGGGAGGCACAGGCGAAGACGCTCGCTCAACCAGAGCTTCCTCACGCGCCCCCCACCGGCTAGACAGAGCCCGCCTTACCTTTGAATAACCCCGGGACCAGCTTATAAACGATATCTTGTAGAGTTTTGTCCGCTCTAGAATTTAAAAAAAAAAAAGAAAAAGAAGAAGATGCGGATGAGCACGACGCGCCTTTAGGCCATGTGGAGAGTCCGGACCGACCTGATGCTGAGCTGTGGACACGTCTTGTGGACCTGGACGTCACATCGAGGGCAGAACTTATTGGTCTCCAGGAAGGCAACGATGCAGGTTTTACAAACTGCACACAGAGAAAAAAAAACGCGTCCGCTATTCGGGAGAAAAACATGTTGTTGGGTTTTTTTTCAAATCTGTTTTCTAGAATTAGATTATTGTGCAATTGCGAATGGCTCCCTGCGTCAATATGCAGATGTTGTGGCGTTGTGTGACCTTTATGAAGGCAGAGCCATCCCTGCCTGTTATCGACACTCAACTTTCACCCTTTGACACAACCCGACAAGCATCTGAACTGAAACCTTATTTCTGTATTTATCTGGAGCTTATGACCTCTTTACCAAGGAGGTTATGTTTTTGATGGTTTCTGTCTGTCTGTCTGTCTGTCTGTCTGTCTGTCTGTCTGTCTGTCTGTCTGTCAGCAACATAACTCAAAAAGTTATGGACCGATTTTGATTTTCAGGATTTGTCGGAAATGTGAAAAGGAAGAACTGATTTCATGTTGGGGGTGATCCGGAAGAAATCCTGGATTCTGGATCACTTTGAAACGTTCGTTAACATTGTGGTGAATGGGGCCAAAAGGAGTTGTTGCGCTTGGCGGAGGTCTGCGCTCTCTGAGTGTTTCTAGGTTTTTTAAAAAAAAAAAAAAAAAAAAAAAAAAAAAAAAAAGAGCCATGCTTTAAAAAAAACAGTTGTGACAGATGTGTTTTGAACTGACAGGCTGATGCATCCGTCTGGTTTAGTTTATCACTTCCACCTGCCAGCTAAAAATGTTCATTTAAGATGTTAAATAACCATAATTAAATCATAATATGTCTCCCAGCATATAAAAAAGCCCCATATTGACTATTTAGTTCAAAGGACCAAATCTATCCAGAATGATGGACTTTTAAACTGCTAGTTTAACAAACGCGTCAACGACGCCTCTTGCTTTATTGGGAATGATTCCGGGAAGCACGTCGTGGACGCAACGGTGACAATAAAGATCAATAATCCCTGGAATCACTGCAGCACCGGATACGGCGTGCACAATCAGTGCGCCTTCATTTTCGCGTCACCCGAGCCGCCGGAGACGCGCTGGAACAAGGCCGGTGGGTGCCATCCGCACGCACGTCCGCACGCACGTCCGCACAGGCGAAAAAAGAGGAAAAAAAAAAAGGCGGCTGGCTCCACGTGCATCCCATAATAAACGTCCCCCCCTGCGGCTCAAAATCGAAACATTTCTGTCGGTATGACGGCGAGGAGGTGGCGTTACTCACAGGAATGCAAGCACTCTACGATGGTGGTCGCGTCAATTAAGTAACCGGCGCACAGCGGACATGTGAGGTTTGGATTCAGGTCTGTGATCTTAATCCGGCTGGGCTGCATGGTCTCCATCTGGACAGGTCTGCGGAGGAAGCGACACAAGGGGTCATGGTTACACTTGGGGGGGGGGGGCTGGATTGTGCAGCGTGCTCAGCTCCTGCACGAAATGCGTGCAGCCCCCCGTCTTGGAGACAGCGACAAATGGTGGTCAAAACAGAAACACAATGAGAGGCTGCAGCGAGAAATATGGTGGAAGAAGGAAGGAGGGGAGGGGGGGGAGTCGTGCAACTGCAGCGCAGCCCGTGCGGTGGTCTCGGTGGTCTCGGCGCACACGCAACGCACAGCTGCCGACCACTGAATCGCCTCTGTGTGGCCTCGGATCGTGCACCAGCTCCAGCCAACAAAGAGGCTCCGCGTTCGGCTCCGGCCGGCCGCGGCCAAGCGCACACACGCACAACACACACCCCAGAGGAAAACACCCGCAGCAACCGGGGGTGGGTGGGTGGCTGTTACGGAACCGCAGGAGGAGGAAGGGGGTGAGAAGAAGGGAGAAAAAGCCCCCCTCCACAGTGGTACACAAAGCAGCCATCTTAAATCCACTGACAGGGCTTGTATCGGGAGCCGAACAAGAGAGGCTGAAAATGTGACACCGTGCACTTTGTGTGCGCCTCCGCAAAGAGCGCCGCGGCGGTGCGGGATAAAAGAGCGATCGCGGGGCCGATTCGTTCCTACCTGACCAGACATCAAAGTTTGCCCCCCGTCTCTCTCCTCCAGACAATGATCCAGGTGAATTATTTGGACTTGGGGCAGAATTTGCAGCAGCGCCAGAAAATGGCTTTTTTTTTTTTTTTTTTTTTTTTTTTTCCAGCCCCCGTCAGAGGACTGCCCATTTTGGATCACGTGGTATTATTTTGTCGCCTCTTTCTCGGGGCATACGGGGTACCCGCTGCAGGCCGCTGCGCGCACGTACGCACGCACGCAACCCCCCCCAACAACCCCCCACCGCCGCCAGCGACGCTCGCCTTTTTTGCTTGAAATTTCACTGGATTTGAGACATCGATTCCAAGTGCAAAAAAAAAAAAAAAAAAGCGGCGCCGGGCCCGCCCCCCCTCGTCCGTGAATGATTTTTCGTTGCAGGCCGCGCAGGCCTCAAGCCCCCCCACACACACCCCGGGCCGAGCGCAGGCGCTCCGCTCAGGCGGTGATAGACCCGTCTCGACGTCGTCCAATTCAGTCATTAAAATACGCAAACTTTTTTTTTTCTTTTTTTTGGGGGGTGATCACTGGGGTGGGAGCTATTTGGTTTGTTTTTTTTCTAATTTCTAATTTATTTAATGAAGAGGCGGTCAGATGCGTTCATTGTTCTCTGTGGGAGTAGTCTCACCCAGCCGCAGGTTTTAATTCTTGTAGAGGGGCGAGGATGTGAAAAAAAATATATATATTGTAGCACAGCAAGACTAAATCGATGCTTCACGCTTATTTACCAAGGCATGGTAAACGAAATAGATTAAATATACTTAAAAGGGAGGTAATTGGAAAGATGACTATGACTAATCCATTACGCCATTAACCGAATTTGTAATACAATTAATAATTAGGTTTCAAATATTGGTTTTTCGTTTTAACCAGACGAATTAAAATCATAGATTTTAAAAAGACTATGCGCTCAGGGGCGGGTCCAGAGATTTTTTTTTTTTTTGGTGGGGGCACAGGGGGTAACAATAATTAATCTGGGGAGGGGGCGTCCAAAAGAAACAAAAATGAGGGGGGTAATAGCTTTGTACAGTGAAGATAGCAGCTCTGTTTAGTAACCGCTGAAATTAGTACAATGTAAAAAAAAAAGCCCATAATATTAAAAATAAATAAAACAAAAATGTGAAATAGAATTTTCCAAAACACAGAATAAAAAGCTCAGTGTTCTGTGCGACGGCTGATGAAGTTAAACGAGCTCATTGCCGCAGAGCCACGGAGCTACTTCCTGTGTGTTTTTTAAGAAAATAAAAGTCTTCATGAGTCCCTAACACGGCAGTCACTATAACCGTCACAGTAACTTCCGTTCCAACGCGCGCTGCATATCGGGAGCTTCACATAAAGATTGACATTACCAACGAGCCAATGACCATTGAGGAGGGGAGGGGGGAGCGGGCGGAGTGGCTAATCAGACTCCGGGATTGGCGTGACGTCACCATAAAAGCCCCGCCCCTGCCTCAGCTGCTCCCTTTGTTTACGTCGAAGGAACCCCCGCCTCCCCCGTCGTACAGCCCCGCCCACCGCGGTGCAACCCCGCCCCTCTCCCGCAGTGCCGCCCCGCGGCCCGACGGCGGCGCTGTGGGCCGGGCGGCCATCTTGAGGAGGCCCCGGCCGACAGCGCGCTGCGCCGCTCCGTGATGTGAGTCCAGCCTCCGGAGGGACACCGTACCGCCTCACAGCCTCACCGGGGGGGGGTGCCGCGGCGGCCCAGGCTGGGGGGGCAACCACCCGGAGACAGCCGGATAGTCGTTTTTCAGGTTTTTTTTCCCTTTCCCAGAGAGGGGGCGGCGGCCGTGTGATGGCCGGTTAGCCGCTCTCGGGGCTCGGCCTGCTCGGGAGGAGGAAGGGTGGTGGCGGCGGTAACATGCTCCGGCGCTGACTCCCATTAAGACACTCTTTTTTCCTCTCCCCCCTCCCCTCCACACTCCCCTTCTCCCCCCCACCCCCCCTCTCCGAGGAACGCGAACAAGCTGGACGACAGACACGATGCACTTTTAGCCCTTTTTTTTAGACGCTCTCGGGTTCCGGATTATTGGTTTTTAGCGCAAAGGGAGAGCGCGCCGTTTGCGGGACCGTGTGGTTGCGCAGCGCCGCCGGGGACATGTCATCCAACTGCACCGGAGCGGCGCCCGTCAGCGCCAGCAAGACCAAGACGAAAAAGAAGCATTTCATAGGACAGAAAGTCAAACTGTTTCGCGCCAGCGAGCCGATCCTCAGCGTTTTAATGTGGGGTGTCAACCACACAGTAAGTAGACCCTACAGGGCGGAGGAGGGGGGGGTTGTTTACGCCGAGGTAGCGCCCTAGCCCGGGTGATCTGGGCTGTCAGCAGTCTCGGAGCATGCAGCCCACCGGGGACATGAGGTGTTGGAACGGGGGGGGGCACACACACACGCCCACGCCTACCCCAGGCGTGCGTCCTGCAGAGGTTCTGAAGCGCGCCCCCCCCCCCCTTCGGTGCTGTTGCTGTGTGCAAGTGTGCGTCCGTGCAACACCCCCCCCACACACACGCACGCACGCACGCACTCACCCTCCTCATACACGCACGCACGCCCATGGGGGCTTCGACGCGTTGTTTTTGCACTCTGGAGCGAAATCGTGAGCGGCCGAGTGTACAGGAGGAGGTGTGTGTGTGTGTGTGTGTGTGTGGTGGGTGGAGGGGGGTGTGTGTGTGTGACAGCCGGCCAGCAGCTCCCACAGATTCCTCATTTCTCCGGCAGCAGGGAGCAGCTATTCCTCCCGTTCAAACGAACCAGGCGCTGATCACTTCGATCCCGTGTGTGTGTGTGTGTGTGTGTGTGTGTGTGTGTGTGTGTGTGTGTGTGTGTGTGTGTGTGGTTTTAGCCCGTCACACAGTTCCTCCATAAATAGAGCAGGCACATAGATCGCGTTCGCTTCTGGCCGAGGCTGCCCATTGGCAAGGAAGAGCGTGGCCGAGGGCAGCTTTGACACTCAGGATTGACAGAGAGGTGTTTGCACCAGCAGGATGATCCTGCTAAATGTGCATTACACACACACACACACTCCTGCAGCTTTACTGGGAGCCCTGCAGATTGATTCTGAAAGGAGAACCACGACTGCAAGAGAGAACTGAACACACTGATCGGCTCACTTTTCATTTACGCCAGATGTCATACTGACTAATCAGCGTTGGTGGTTGATGGAAAACCAGGCAGACAAGGGTTTAAACAGTTGAATTAGACGGGAACCACAAAGAAGTGTTTGCTGATCAGAAGAACTGATATAAGATGAAAAGCAAGGAAGCAGATAGAGAGGCATTGATCTGATTAACACTGCAGCATCTTGGGTCCATTGGGTGAACTTTGGCTCTGTGTGTGTGGGGGGGGTAGTAGAGTGCTGGCCTGCTGATTGTGTGTGGGCAGGAAGCTGAATCAAGACATGAAACAGACTTCTGATCAAAGTTCCTCTTTTCAGTTTCATTTTTAATAGTGTGGTCGTTGTGGAGCCGGAGGGTGATGCAGCGCTGATCAGCATTCATACAGTTTTATTTTTAATGTCATTTTGCTGAAATACAAATGCATGTAAAAAGAAGATCAAATATGTGATTTATTTATTTTACTTGAAAATGACTATTGGGTCACTTTAATAGTTTGAAATGTATTTCCTTCTGTTGACTCATTAAATGTGAAGGAGTACACATTTCCTTCTTGTTGTCCTCTTCCTCTTTTTGTTCCTCAAAAAGCGCCCACCACCCGGTTTCTGCTCCTGTGTAGATGTTTAAGCTGCTCACATTTATCTCTTGATGATGTTATCAAGAAGTGTGCTTATCGCACTAATAGGATTGAAGGCAGCGTACTGAATTTTAACTTGCTTTATTTGAATAGTAGATCTGACTAAAATGTTCCCGAAGTTCTCAACTCTGCGTGTCTTCTCCCCACAGGTTAATGAGCTAAGTAACGTGCCTGTACCAGTAATGCTGATGCCAGACGACTTTAAAGCCTACAGTAAGATCAAAGTGGACAACCACCTATTTAACAAGTAGGTGCACCGCGCTCCAACGACGCGCCACCAACAAGTTCACCTCGATTTCAGAATGACTGATGACTGTCTGGCAGATCAACGGCCATATTTAAGAATTTCATAACACAGAATGAATAAAATGTCACAGAAATATGTAGTTTTTGATATGAAAATATGAGAAATTAATTTATTTTGATACCCAGAATGTGATTACATCAATGAGTGAACATTTGAGTGCTTTTTTAAATGATTAGGAAGCATTTCTTAGCGGTGCATGTAGACAAAAGCGCCTCTTCCTCATTCTCTGCTGTTTGACGTCTGACTCGCTTGTGTCTTTGTTGCCAGAGAAAACCTGCCTAGTCGCTTTAAGTTTAAAGAGTACTGTCCCATGGTGTTCCGAAACCTGAGGGAGCGCTTTTGTATCGATGACCAGGACTATCAGGTGGATGTTAACCCGTTGATAGATACTAGGACAAAGATTCTGACCTGAGCCCGACCTCCGGTACTTTTAACCTCATCTTGCTGACTGAGAGCGTGCGCGTCTGTGTGTGTGTGTGTGTGTGTGCGTGCAGAACTCTCTGACGAGGAGCGCTCCGCTCAACAGCGACTCCCAGGGTCGCTTCGGTAACCGCTTCCTGACCACCTACGACCACCGCTTTGTAATCAAAACCGTGTCCAGCGAAGACATTGCTGAGATGCACAACATACTAAAGAAATATCATCAGGTGGGAGCCTGGCGCCTTTCTCCTACCAATCAGTCCCCCCGCTTCCTTCACTCCATCCTCCCTGCCAACTTTGATCGCTCTGCTCTCTGCTTTATGTGTAGTTTATTGTGGAGTGCCATGGCAACACGCTGCTCCCACAGTTCCTGGGCATGTACAGGCTCACAGTGGACGGGGTGGAGACGTACATGGTGGTGACCCGGAATGTATTTAGCCATCGCCTCACTGTACACCGCAAATACGACTTAAAGGTAGCGCTCTCTTGTCTATTGTGCAGCCAATCTAGTATTCCCTATGAGCATGTAAGCACATTACTTTTGTGTGTCCAGACAGAGCATAGAGCGTGTGAGTGTAGCAAAGTGTGCTTCACTCCCGTCTAAGTGTGTGTATCCTGTGTTTGTGAAGACTTCTTCGGAGAAGACAGTAGAATCAGATTATTACAGTTTAAAAGATGCTGTCCGAGTTTGCTTCCGATTCCTTCTATTTTTACTCCGATGCCTCTTCGTTTCCAGGGTTCAACGGTCTCCAGGGAAGCCAGCGACAAGGAAAAGGTGTGTTTTATTTCTCTGCTGTGACAGCTGCTGCTGCGAAGGGACCAAAATAAATGACCTTAGCGCACAACAGAGGGAGAATCTGTCAGACATTTCAAGCAACCTTGTAGAAACACAGATGTTTGCTTCCGTCTGACATCTAGTAGCGGCTTTATTATTATTTATACAGGTTTGCATCTGTGGCTCATCATTAGTAGTAGTAGTAACATTCATAATAGCAGGTTTGAACACAGAAAACCAACATTTCTAATGTTTACTGAAATATTTTCCTGTTTTTTTTTTTTGTTTTTTTTTTTAGGCTAAAGACCTCCCAACTTTTAAAGACAATGATTTCCTTAATGAAGGTCAGAAGTTACAGATTGGGGATGACAACAAGAAGTACTTTTTGGAGAAGCTAAAACGAGACGTGGAGGTGAGCTTTGAGATTCACTGTTAAATATGCCAGTAGTGCAGCGTTACACCAGAGGGTTTAAATTGTAATTTTTTTATACATCCTGCTGATATATCTCTCCCCACTGATGGTGTTCAAACGTGATTTTTTTGTTTAAATCATTACAACATGTAGTTCCTCAAAAGCAACACAAGGTGGGAGCACTCGAGTTTGTGATTTTAGATACGTTCTTGTGCTGCGAGAGAAAACAAACCTATCCTCAAAATCCTCAAAATGGAAGACGGGAACAGTATTTAGTGTGCGTTTGTCACATTTCCGTTCATTATTGCAGGTTTGACAAGGATCCTTCTAACATGATCAGATGAGGTCATGAAGGGAGAAATGGGGTCTTGCAAATGTGACCTCTGTGTGATTTCAGTTTTTGGCCACACTGAAGATCATGGACTACAGTCTGTTGGTGGGCATCCATGACGTGGACCGGGCTGAACAGGAGGAGATGGACGTGGAGGGCGTCGGGGAGGAGGACGAGTACGAGAACGACGGGATGGGCGGAGGGGCGCTGACCGGTTCCTTCGGCACGCCCCCCGACAGCCCCGGAAACCCTCTGAACTGCGGAGGATTCTTCGGACCCGGGGAGTTCGATCCCTCCGTGGATGTTTACGCAATCAAGAGCCGCGATGGTGAGGAAACGTTGACCCCACACACCCTCCTTTGTCCTTTCTATTCGCGTGAACAGCGTTGTCTTTGCACCAGGTGCTGTGAAGAAAGAGGTTTACTTCATGGCCATCATTGACATCCTCACACACTATGATGCTAAGAAAAAAGCTGCACACGCTGCCAAAACTGTGAAACATGGGGTAAGAGCCTACACACAGCCTCACCACACACCTCCACTCTTTATCCATCCAAGTGAATCACCTGAATATTATCCACTCCTCGTAACAGCCATTCATTCTTACATCACACTTGGCAGCCAGGTCGTTTTACAAATGTTCTCTCAGCTAGTATTATTCATAACAAGTGTATATCAGTAAGATACAATACGTTCATCAGAGCTGGGTGTTGTTGAGAATCTCACGATTCTTTAGGGGATAATTTGATTCTTTGTTGATTTAAATGCTTCAACGTCGACTTGGTGTCAAGTAGAAACACAAAAAAAGGATTCAGAGTATCTATTACATATATATTTTTTAATAGATATTAACTTTCAGTCCCATAGTTTAAAAAAACACTGTTTGGTCAACGGTATCCTGAATCACTCCAAGGCGTTGCTCACAGCGCCCCCCGCTGGCCAGGGGTCTGAATTGATTCACAAGATCGCTGAATCAATGTTGAACTGTGAGAAAAGAATTGGTCCTTTGATGAGTGGATATTTTTACCCATCCCTACCGTCCATGCCTGATTTGATACCCCTAGTCAATGGTCCCAGTCATGGCTCCCTTAAAGAACGGGCCTTTGTGGTGTGTTTTCGCGAGCATCTGACCTGTTGTTTGTCCCTCAGGCAGGAGCTGAGATCTCAACAGTGAACCCGGAGCAGTACTCCAAGCGATTTTATGAGTTCATGTCCAACATCTTGTCATAGACTCACCCCCCAGTCCAGCCAGTCGCTTTCACAAACCAGGCACTTATTTCTCCACCCCCCCCCCATGGCCCCAGTATAGGTCAGTATCCTCCCTGCCACTCTACTCCTTATTACAATGGGCGTGCCTCCACAGCCAGACCCAGTCTAGTTGGGAGGACACCCTAAGCCTGTTACACACACACACACTCACTCACCAGTGCCGGGATGATCCTGATGGCTGCCTCCTCTCCTCTATATTGTCCATATTTACTACTCACGCCAGCAAACAATTTGTCTCACTTAATGCCTTCAACGAGTGCGTCGGCTTCAACAGTTTAACAGTCCTTTAGTCTCTTCAGTTCCTGTTCATGTTGTTCCTATGATTTTACAAAAAACACACACACACACCCAGGCAGATCCGATTGCATGACAAACCTATCTACAGTCACCATCCAGCTTTTTTCTCAGTAACAGCAGAAAAAATATAAAGCACTGTTGACAAATTGGGATGAAGGGACAAACATGAGAATCTGTAATGGTGTATTACGTAAATGAATGCAATATACAAAAAGTAAAAAAAAAATGCATGGCTGACATGTATATGAGATTGCACCAGTAGGCTGAAACATCCAACCACTGAACCTGAGTGTTATGCCTAAATCAACAAAAAAAAAAAAAATTGGTGTTTGAACATTATGTTGCCATTCTTGTTTTTGCATATTTTTGGAGAAAAAAAAATGTACTTGGTGAAGGTTGGTCAGAGGAAACAAAAAAAAGATTCTCATAAAAAGGGGAGTTTGGCATCAGAACACGCGTTTTATTACCACGAGGATCATTTTTATATCTTGTTTACATTAATGTAGCATTTTGTGTTTGTATACAGTATTGTTTTGTTACCAACAAACATTAGATAAAAAAAATGTTACTTGAAATTAATTCATTGCATATTAAAGGGAGTTTTATCTTTTGTGTCGTTTGTGCTCATTTTCCACATTTACTTCCTGTGAATCGATGTTCCACCACGTGGATTCCTTGCTTCCGCTGGTTTAACCCATCAAGCCCGACATGGGAGCTCACCTACGTGAATCCTTTCCCCTTCCCCTCTGATGGGGAATATTTATCATTATGGTCATAATGTTGGGGAAAATAACCTTTAGGAACATGCGTAGGGCTTAACAGGTTAACGCGTGCCTGTTACAGACAGCTCTGCTGGTTTACTGAAAATTAATTCGTGGTAATGCTTTTTAAGTTTGCTAGAATTAAAGTTGAACAAACAATATCTAGCCCATTCTAAAAAAAAAAAAAGGACATTCGTTAATGAAAAGATTTTTGGAGATTAACCTTCAACTCATCTTCATTGAAGTGAGGCTTCAGAGACTCCTTTTACCTGAGCTCCTGGAACACTATAGGGGAATGATGGGAGTTCTGGTGGCTGAAGAGGTTCTCCAAGTCCACAAATGCAGCTTATTTCAGTGAAAGAGCGAAATAAGTGTTTCAAGTGTTCAAACATCATGCGCCTGCCTTCCCCCTACAGGACACTAGTAAGAACAACCGACGGACGCGATTGACCCTCAGCCTGGAAAAACCAACAGTCAGCTTCACCCTTTGAACAGTTGTTCATTTATTAACAATACCAATAAGAAAAGAGGACAATGCATTGTGTATTATGTGCATACAAAACATCTTCTAGTGATGTGTCGGGGGGGGGGCGGGGGCAGCAGCTCTAGTCCATCCTGGCCTTCAAAGTTCGTGTGGTGATCTTGTCTTTCTCGCTGGCGGCAGAAGAGAGTAAAGAGGTCCGTCAATCATCCCGAACCCTGTTATTCCACCGAAATGCAATCGATTTGCTGTACTTACATGACATGTACGACCACTCCCATGCCAGACATCGCATCTCTGTCCACTGCGTTCAGCATTGCTTGAGAGATGGTTTCAAACAAATCCTCGGGTTCCTGTTGGGAAAGGCTCATTGTTTACACATGTTACCGCAGGCTCACTGTGGGGGTTTTTCCCCCTCATAATTTTGGTGTTTGAAGCCGTTTGGATGAAAACTTGCCATATCTGGTTCCCACAGAGATTCGCACATGCCATACATCTGCTCCGAACAGGTGCCGCTAACAACGAAATCTTCTGTCTCCATGGGGCAGCCAATCAAATCTAGAGAGCAGATGAACGGCTCGAAGGTTTTGGGATCTAATCCTGCGATCACAGGCTCGATGTAGTATGGTCCAAACCTGGTGATTGAGCGACGTGCTGTTAAATCCCAACAATGCAAACATCCACATGCATGCCCTCCCCTCTTAAATGACACAATTTTGACACAATTTTGTGTCTGAAAATGTGGAAGAATCTGATTTTAAGACAAAACTACACTTGGAATATTCCCCCTCCTCTTCAGAATTCTTGTCTAAACTGACACATTCTGTTAAAATTAATGCTAGACATCATGGTGTTACCTTAATTGTAGCATACACAGTAAAATAAACCATAAAATAAGGGACCTTGGTCCTGGAAAAGGGTCTTAATGTTACTTCATGACTCACCTCCTTTCATACAGCAGGTTGGATACCATGCTCATGAAGGTTTTGGGCTTGATCTGACGCCCCTCCTTCAGTTCATACAGGTTCAGTCTAAATTTCAGCCTCTGGGATCTACGAAGAAGACGTGTCATCGTTATCCAGCCGCGAGTTCACAGCCCTGTCCTGTGGCGCAGACACGGAGGCGAAGACACTCACACTGTCTGGACGTCGGTGGCCAGGCCAGCCAGCCCGATGTACAGCCTCTCTCCCATGGGGAAAATCTTCTGGAAATCTGTGGTGACCATCTGAGCCTGGATGCCGAACCTCCTGTCCGCGGCGATGGCCACGCAGTTCTTCCCCCTCATGGCCATGACGGCCCCTCCATTGTAGGACATAATCGACTGGAAGGAAGGTGGAGGATCAGACAGACACAAAGATCACTGAGTCAGGCCTCTACAAGACAATTAATGACTCTGACCAACTTAATAAAAAAAAAAAAACATGTGGATGCACGTTCATCAAACTGATCCCAACATTAAGCATTTCCAGATTCTTCTATTTTAGAAAATAATGAGATGTGTTAGGGAAACTAAAAGTCTGATTCCTAAAACTTCTTATAATATGTGAACGTTTAAGGGTTTTGGTTGTATTTTAAAAACACATAATGTTTAGATTTTGAGGAGGAAAATGACAATCGAAACATATTGTATAAAACATGTACAAAATATTGCACACATATGTACAAAAGGGAAGACATTTTAAACAGGAACATTTCCTACTAGAGATACTTGTAATAACATCTACATTTTAGGACATATTTGCCACTTTGCTTCGTTATTTGTGACAGAAGGCTGACGAGTGTAAAACTTTAGCAGCTAGCTTCGATTAGCTCCTTAGCTTGAAGGGTACTACTGGCTGATGCGTGTCAATGTGAATTTATTAGCCAGATTTTACTGTGTTTACTGTTAATCTACTTGCGGATAGCCTTTGTAATTCAATCGTACAGTGGATTTACACGGAATAAAAGCCAACTTCGGAGGCCGGGCTAGGTTAGCAACATTAGCTTCGTCATGCTCCGGGGCCGGACTGCTGCCAACTCCGGCCACACTTACACTCACACACGATCTGAAGCGGGGTGTTCTTACCATGTTGGAGCTGTTGTTTGAGGCTCTCTGCAAGCTGGGAAAATCCTAAAATCGTGCTTTGGATGAATGGATGCGGGCTGGCCGTGACTACACGATTTAGAAACACAAAGATCACACCAACCCGACCGCCCACGTCATCGGCGGCGGCAAATCCCATTGGCTGAATCCGGCCGTTCTCCAACCCCCCCGCTGTCATTGGACGACGAGAAGAGCCGTCACCGGCCCGCGGATAGTTTGTCTGAAGTGTGTTAAAGTGAAAGTAAATGTAAGTATTGAACGGCAGTAACTTAAAGTAATACCTCTATAAATCAAGTAATAACTCATCCGATAAAGCTGATATTTAGGATATTGGTATTAACACGTGTGTTTTGAGACGCATCCTAATGAAAGAGTGGTGTGGTTCTAGTGAAGGTTGAACATTAATAAAGAAATCGAATAAAATAAGAGCTCTGGAAAAAAGTTTTATTCCAGTTGCCAGTCACAAACGTCCACAAAAAATGTCAGGATAAAAGACGGTCTTTAACTGTAAAAGGAAAAACTATACACTGTACAAAGTTTGATTCTAATTAGCAAGAGTGAACCAGCCACTTCTGAGTATAAATGGCAGGAATATATCCGCAAAATTAAAAAAAACAGAAGTTACACTGGAGGTATTAACCCATATTTAAAGTCAGACTCTACGCGTTTTACCTGTGACCGTGTAAAGGGCTGGATAGGAGCAGTACAGCTGCCTCTGGGTGTTAAACAGAGAAATGGCTGGCTTGGTTCTTGTCAAAATTTGAAGCAGTAAAAGTCTTTTTATCGCTTCATGAAATTGTCGAGGGAGGCCGGCGTCCTCTGAATGGAGTGAATGTTCCTCTTCACCCTGTCCTCCAACGAGGAGCTCTCGGCACTCTCCAGCTTCATGTTGCTGCAACAGGCAACGTCAAATCAAGCGCGAGCTCCATTTCACCTGGTCGACGGCGATCAGAAACTTACTGAATGAAGCCGGCGTGGCGGTCGTATTTGGCGTCCCTCTCCCGTTGCTTTTCCTGCTCGTCCTGCCTCTTGTACCTCTTCACGTTGTTCTCCCTGTCCTCCTCCCTCTGCTTGGCTTGATCCATCATCTCCTTCCGCTTCTGCTCCATCTCTTCCGCCGACAGTTTTCTACATCAGAAACGAGAAAACAGCGGGTATTGTTTGTTGCTGAGATCCACGCAGGGCGGGGGAGTCTGACAACGCTCTGGGAAAAGTTGGTCGCTGATTCAAAAGCCAGGTTTTGTGGCTGGAGTGTGAACACATCAACAATCCCAGGAAGTAACAGAAGAGTGAAACATGAAAGTCTGTATTGACCCAGGAAGAGCTCCCATGTTCGTGATGGGTCAGGTGTGAGAGGAGGCCGTGTGAACTCTTACTTGGAGATGTGTTGCCTCTGTTTTTGATAGCGCTCTTTCTGTGGGCTGACAGCTCGGTGGTTCCTGTCGTCCCTGGAGTTTCTGTGGGGTGATCCAGAGCGGCTCCTCTCACGCCGCCGGTTACCAGGACCTGAGGCCTCAAAATGCCTGCCAGCAGGGAACTAATGGGAGAGTTAACATTTAAAGGCTCACATCCAGTGGGAGATCACAATGATAATAACAATGTTATTGCTCTTATATGTGAATTATAGAAGCCTTTATAGGAGACTTGGCTGGTACCTGCAGACCATATCCTGGAACATGACGGGAATGAGATCTGGTGACTTCTGGGGCTTCGTCTTGTGACCTAAAGCACAGTATGAAAGTGGCTGTTAAATTCCACCCAGAGGTGAGGTACACTCCAGATGAGTCCCCAGCTCATCACACTGGTCCCGTCTTCTGGAGTTGATGATACCACACTCTCTGTCGTAATGTACAGTCTTACAGGTCACATATTTTGGGGTACAAACAAAAACGATTATTCCATAGATTTACCTATAGATTTAAAACCCGATATCTTCAGGTTAGTAAACTATAACTACCTCATATGTATATATGGGTTTCGGTAAAGCATCTACAATCTTAAATGCAACAGACGCTGGATGAACAAAGTTGAGTTGAACTGACTTGAACAGTTTGCTTTTGTCCGAGGGTCCCCTCAGTATTTCAGTATTACATGTTGCATACCTGTACTTCCTGCTGTTGTCATCGTCATCTGAATCTGAACTCCTTCTCTTGTGCTTCTTATCTTTTCTACTCTTTTCTCCCTTCCTTTCTTTCTTGTCCTTCTTCTTCTTCTTTTTCTTGTCCTTTTTGTCAAGATTCTGACGTAGCTGCAAGAAAGACCATATACACTTTATAATAAACAAAAAATATAAAACCAAATATTAAATCCTGCCAAACAGTGAATAATTTTGCATTCAGGTTTCACAGAACATTTCTTTAGATTTTACCATTTCCTTGATTTTCTTCATTTTCACTGGGTTTGTTAAGACCTCTCTCTTTTTTTCTTCTTCACGTTTCCTACAAAACAAACAACAAAATTATCTTACAATTCAAGTCCTACACCAGGAGAAATACGGTGTTCACGGGGGGACTCACTAACCTAATTGCAAATAGGGGGTCTTCCCGGATCTTGGCGGCCATGTCAAGGGTGGAGACTTGACTGGCGGGGTTGAAGATGGAGCCCGGCAGGAGCCCGGTCTCGTTGGAAGGGCCACTCTCGGGCTCCTCGTACTGGTCGGTGATCTGTTTGTCAATTGGACGTCCCAGGAGATACTCATCTCTTGACACGTGTCCAGCCGGGCCCTGGTACATCCAGTCCAGTCGATCGTCCCTCTTCCTGTCACATGTGAAAGAGAAAATATGTTTCCCACATACTTGTTTTAACCAGATACCACAGAGTCGGACAGCTGGAGATCTAACTTGATGGCGCCCGTTTCCTCCGCGTATCTCGTCATCTCTTCTCGGTTCCGCTCATCTTTCAGTTCTTTCTGGAGCTCTTCGATTTTCTTCCTTTCGGCTTCATGTTTCTGTTCAGCTTTCCAAACTCGCTCAATGTTTTTCATCGTCTGGGGATGCCAGCTCTTCTTCAGATTCTGTGAGAAACAAACCACCATATTCACGTTCGACGTCTATTTATGGGTTTATCCCAGTCTCACCTGATTTTTGAAAGAAATAAAGGTACTTAACTAAAACCCAAACACATACAGATCCATCAAAACATTCGATCGCACACTCTTCTTTTAAAAAAAACTACTTTTATCGTCAAAAAGACACTTTTCACGTTAATGCGTGTTTTGCTGTTGTTCCCATAACGCTTCAATGTTTCGACAATACGCGATTTAGCTTTACAGAAATCAGAACCTCGGTTAAAGTCGAGGTTATTAGTAATGTTTCTCAGCCGAACAATTCCCATTTTTGTATTAAATTGTACTCTGATGTTGAGAACACGTCAGATAAATGATCCGGTCAGAACAATCGTTGTCTCGTATCCGTCAGAAAACCGGGATAACACATCTCATACTCACCAGATCGCCGCCCCCCATTTTGACGCTGTTTCGGTATCACAAAAATAACTGTCGAAAAATCGGACTTAAAGTAATAAAGGATGTAAATTTAGAGCGAAGCTCCCCAAAAACACACAAGACGAGATTGACCAACAAGCGGGTCGAGTGACACACTTCCGGTTTACAAAACAAGAGCACCGAAGCTTGAGGATCGTTATCGCCACCTGCTGTCGAGGAGGACTAACTTGAACTCGAATCCCCCTCATGGAAAAGAGTAAATAAAGGAAAGATAGGGAGGAAGGGAATAAATGATTAACAAATGTGTTGTTTCCTTTAGATGAATTATATACTTATATGCAAACTTTTTTCGCTCATATAAAACCTTTTTTACTATGGTATAACATGGTAACAGATCAACGTTTCCAATATGTATTCCTGCAAAAGCACATTATTCCATATTTATATTATCAACTTCCAGATTAATGTATTGTTTTGGAGCTACTCCGGAGCAGCTGACTTGAGAAAGGAGCAGGTCAAAGTGGTAAGGTGTGGAAAGGCCATAAAAAGAGAATTCAAATGAATGTTTACATTGATGGTCAGCCACTGGTATGAATCTAAGGTGATGGAAAATGTGGTCATGTTTGTGTGTTCCAGTGGAACGCCATACTGCTGCGTTTTGCACATCATTATATGCCCACATAGCCCCCAATAACAGAGCAAGGCCGGAGTCAGAGCATTGGGTCACAGCCTTGGTAGAGTTTATAATCCCTCAAATAAAATTGATTTATTTGACCTCAGCATTTACATAATTGTATTCATATTTATTTATAATAGGTCATTTGAAACTGAATTCTCTTGCTCTCATTTTTACTACTGACTTCTATACCAACTACTAATAATATAATAAATAAATAATAATAATAATAATAATAATAATAACGATAATAAAGGTAAAAGAATGTTGAGCACAGACAAGGGATATAGTTTTATTTGATAAAAGACAATAACAGATTAAATACAAGTTGTACTCTTTTAACTTATTAAGTTTCATTCAAATAAACTAAAATATTTGCTACAGCGATCAGTTTTAAAATGTCCATCTTGTTTTACTGACATAATGATACAAATGAATAAAACATAATCTCTAATAAAACAACATAATGAACAACAATAATAATAACATCATGATTCACTAGTCTTAAGCGATGTCTTCCGTTTCTTTTATACAAAAATACAGCAATAATTTACATCCCGTGATGTAACTTGCCTGTGTAACCTATGGTTCACATCCTAATCACACTTGCATTGCTTCCTATAGAACTATCATTCCTGTAATTAACAGCAAAATATAACTATACACAGTTAACCTAAACTGACATGGTCACAATATTTTATTCTGCTAAAATGCATTTTTGCCATCACAACTTTAGTGGAGACCAAAAAAAAACCAAAAAAAAACACAGTTATTTAGTCTACAGTATGAAGTGCACCAAACTTCCAGCTTCTATGTCCTTATGTGGTACAATGTTACAGGACACCATCATCATCACCATCACCGTCATTCTGCGATTGAATTATTGCCTGTTTTAGTGTAAGAGCATAGGTACACACACACACACGCACACACGCACACACACGCACAGTGTTCACTGCCAGCCATCAACATGGGAAATGCAACACTAGCGTTAGTAAACTGTTGTATTACAGCATTTTCCAGTGTCTCGTCACGTGTTGCATAGTAACCTTAAATACGGTCCGTTCGACCCCCCCTCCTCCTCCTACGGACACAAACACAAACGAAGCCCTTCCAGTGAAACCATCGCGATCGATTTCATTGTAAACAAGTTAAGAATCCACCTCGGTGTAGATCTGCTCCCGGGATCTTCTGGTGGATCTAGCAGCGGCGGAGGCCCAGTGACAAGCTGCCGCTCCAGCTTGGCTGCGTCCGTTCCAGGATGTCTGTCTTTGCGCTCGGAGCGTTCCCGAAACAGCCCTCGCGTGTTAGTAAAAGTTTCTCCAAACCCCTTTTTATTCCCCTACACTATCAGAAAGAAGAAAACAAAACTAGAACAACTCGGTGGCAGAGGGGCAATTTGGTAATAAATCTAAATATTACCCAGATTGCCCTGTCAGGCTGGAGACGGAGGAGTCCGTCTCGCATTTGAGTTTGAGGGGAGGATCCGCGGCGTCGGAGCCGGACGCGTTCGAGGAGGACTGCGGCGGCGCGGCCGCGTCGAAGCCTTTATCCATCCTGCCGTCGCCGT
Source organism: Lagocephalus sceleratus (assembly GCA_911728415.1). Lineage (NCBI taxonomy): Eukaryota > Metazoa > Chordata > Actinopteri > Tetraodontiformes > Tetraodontidae > Lagocephalus > Lagocephalus sceleratus. Next base: position 4,625,538 of record CAJVRN010000232.1, on the reverse strand, counting down.
TCAGCCTCTCCTCCCCGTGGCCCGGCGGGGACTCGTGCGTGCGCATGTGCTTGGCGAGGTGGTCGTTGCGCATGAAGACCCTCGGGCACAGCGCGCAGCTGAACTTCTTGGCGCCGGTGTGCGTCTGGAGGTGGCGCTGCAGCTCGTCGGAGCGGGTGAACCTCTTGCCGCAGAAGAGCCAGTTGCAGACGAAGGGCCGGTCCCCGCTGTGCCACCGCAGGTGCGCCTTCAGGTGGGACGTCTTGGCGTAGGCTTTGCCGCAGCCCGGGATGTGGCAGTTGTGCATGTGCTTCCTCCTGGTGTCGTCGGCGCTTTGGCCCAGCTGCTCGGCGTGGATGCAGTTGGGGCATCGGCACACGGCCTGAGCGGAACTCCTGGACGAGGAGCGGCGCTGGGCCTTGGGGCGCGCCGAGACGATGCCCTCCTGAGGCTCCTCCAAGGAGAACTGTTCTTGCTGCAGCATTTCCGGGGCCATTGGTTCCATCTTGAACCCGTCCTGGGGGAACAGGTGCGGGGAGTGCGAGGCGGGGGCGTGCTGCACCGGGGGCAGGGAGCAGAGCTGGGGGTCGGAACCGTAGGGGCCCAAAGAGGACTGTAATCCCATGGAGCTCCCCGGGCTCACTGAAGGGAGGCCGACCCCCTGGCTGGCCTGCAGGTCTATCCAGCTTCCTGGCTGGACATCCCTGTGGAGGTCCCACCAGGAGGTGATGTTCATGTCTTCTGAGCTGCCACCAGGTGGCGCTGCGCGCAGCCACGGCTCGTAAGGGTGGGCCATGACGCAGACGCAAGACCGGCGGTAGAGTCAGCGGCTCCTGTTCTTCACTGTTTCGGGCGGCTGCGCTCAGAAGTTTACCACATGATAGGAGGGCGACGCAGCCGAACCCCTGCAAAGAGAAAGAGCAAAGAGCGGCTTTAATTTCCGCCATCAACAGCCCCAAACCTCAGGAGATGCTTCCAATAACGACTGAGGTCACTTTTGTTTGCAGGATTTGGAATTCTCACTCTCTGGTGATCTGAGATTTTATTTTATTTTTTGCATTTAGTGAACCAAGAGAAAACAAGAGGTTTTCTTTAACAACTCAGAAAACAAGAGGTGTTTTCTGAGTTGTTAAAGAAAACCTCTTGTTTTCTGGGTTGTCTCTTGTTAAAGAGACTTGGTCATAGAGACACAGACAGATGGGGGGGGGGGTTACTGACATGTCCAGACAGACTCCTGCTACATCTACTGCCAGGTACTTCACATGGAGGGCAGTCAAAGACAGGCCGCGGAAAACAACACGCTGGGCCTCAGTGTGAAGGCTGTGGTGTGGGGGAAGGATGTGAGCGATTGGGGGGGGGGGCGCGTGTTGACAAGCAAGTAGACTGGTGGAGGAGGAAGATCCAGGGAGGTATGGCTTGAGGCCAAAGTCTATTTGTACATCTCTGGGGTTTGTGGCGATGAGGCCTGGCAGACAGGAGAACCTGTTCTTCGCTTTACAGCAACATCCCCGCAGGCGGATCACAAGAGGAGCCCCATAAAACAACCCACGTCTTCCACACAAGCAGCAGAAACGGATTTGAGAATGGTGTTCCGGAGCCAAAGAATCCAATATTCACACGTGAACAATGTCTTCATAATTACTGTCGCGCACTCTGGAGCGCAACGGCCTGCTTTTGTTCCCCGCACCACGCGCACACGCTCGGTAGTAGGAGGAATACCTTCCCCTGACTTGTACACGCAGAAAGGACACTTGGGAATTCTCAGCCTGGAAATTTATGACGAGACGTTCGCCTGGCTCCAAAAAAAAAAAAAATGTCCTGGCCCCAAACTATCTCAGAGACTTCCACCACACCCCCATCCTGGAACATCTGCAATTATCTTTACAACAGGAAACAGTAAAGTAGTCAATAGCTTCAGAGGTTGGCATTTGGGTTCGGAGGTCCCCGTTGCAAATGCGCTTTATGAAGCTGCACAACGTTCTTCACCACACCAGGACTGGACCCCTTAATCCTGGTGGTGCCCCCCCCCCCCCACCAAGTGTGAGGTCGGCCCGGGCTGGTGAGCGCGTGAGCGTGAATGACAGCAACAGATCTCAATTTGTTGAGTCAAGACAAGAAGAGATGAGGGGAACTTGTCTTTGAAAGTTCCGTCAACCCCCCCCCCCCCCCCCACGGACGCCTTTTTTTTTTTTGTTTTTTGTTTCTGTGAAATTGTAAAGCAATTAGTTTGGAATTCCTAAATGAAAGGTCTGGTGTTAAAGGTCAAGCAGATTTATGTCGTGTCAGCCTGGAGCCGGAGGTGCACTGTAATTTCTGCGGGAAATACGCAGTCAAGGCGCTGCGGCAGAGCGGCCCTCGCCAACGGGGGGGGCCCTTGTCAGGGAAAAAAACTGGAAACCGAGCGGAGGCAGAAGCGTCCTCCGCCGCTCGTCAAAGCCAAAGGGAGCGCCAGCAGCACCTCGGGGGAACAGCTGGCATATGGAGTCCAACCCCCCACCCCCGGGGGGGGTGCAGAGCAATGACAGAGTCGTTGTCATAAAACCTGTCTGACCAAGACTGAGCACGGCCCCAGCTTTACAGGTCTGCCGCTGGGACGCGGCACAGACGCACTCTGGGACTGCTTGAGCGCCGTCTTCCCAGGTGTTTCTGCTCGGGCTGCTGGGGCCCAGAGCCCCGAAATAACAGAGGTGGGGTTCAACGGCGGCTATGGTCAGACGGGACAGGGAGGTGGACGCTCTAAAAGATGAGATAAGATGAGACACAATGGTGGAGGATGTCAGTCTAATAAGGCTCCGGACTGGGTATGGAGCTCTGATTTGGGAAAATGAGAATAAATAATAGCACCTTTTATGAATGAGTCCTTTTCTTACCATCAAGGACACTTTAGAAGGTAAAAAATAAGAATAAAACAACAGTTAACGAAGATAAGTTAAACTACTTGTACACAGGAACTACATGAAGCGAAGGAGGACGGGGTGGTGGAAGGTTACGGGTCTGTTTTTAAACGGATGGAACGGATGGAGAGCGTCGACGCGTCGGATGTGTCAGGTGGGAGGGAGCTCCGGAGTCTGCTGCAATGTTCAGTGTCATGAGATGTTCCGTATCCTCACAAAAACAGCAGATGACATACTGGGCGATAAAGCACAAAATAAAATGTATCATATCATCCCATCAGCCTCCTTTGAATCTGAGGAGGAGCCTCACTTAATTCTGTCTCTTCATCTGAGTAAGTATGCTGCTAATTTGGATTTAGTGTTAAGTTTTTAGTTTAGGATTTATGAATGTCTTTATATCAATTTATACATAATTGGACATTCTGATACATATATTTACATCTGAAGCCATTCTCTTTTCAGAGTGTGCAAAGGATATTTAAAATTATTATTATTATTTTCTTTGTTGATGTTCAAATAGGAATGCATAATTTTCAAAAATAGACTGTTGTCTTCTTTCTATGATGTCGAGAGACATGTGCTCATGTTCTGCACCCATAATAATAGAGTAATAGCTGTGTATAAGGGTATTTTACAGGTTGCTGCCATCACATGAATAGAATCGTGAATTGTTTAAACTTTAAGAAAATTCTCCAAATGATTAAAATACATATTTATGTACATTTAAAGCATCAAGTCGGTCAGGCCTATTAAGGCTTTTTTCTAGATTTGGTTTATTATCATTATTATTATATTGTATATACTTCTATCTACTTTTATATACTCTTTTCATGTACTTATCATTTTTAAATAAAACGTTTTTTGAAATGCAGAGGGGAAAGGTTTGTTGGTTTCAGGAGCTCCTTGTTGAAAATTGTTGTTTGGACATTTTAAGTGACGGCTATAAATCAAAGTACTTTGAGTCCATGTTGTCGGAACAGCGCTTCTGTTCTTTTGACTTCATGCACGACTTTGATATTCACATGCATGGACTTGTATGAAGTCGTCCGGTTTAATGAAGAAACTGTAGAACCGGTGATGAAGATCGGCTCAAGATTAGAATAACATAAGACTGCGTTCGTGATTTACCTGATGAACGATTCTGTCGTGTTAGGGGGGGGAGAAAAAATCAGCCCTGCTGCTTCATCCTCTGATAAGAAAAGCGTCCGTGACCAAAGGGATTCATATCCTCATAATACTTCGTCTAATGTTCTCCATCGCTCAGGGTCCGCTTGGAGCGCATCGCTGATCGGAGCGCACAGTTGCGCAGCATTCTCCGTAGTGACAAATTGTTGGACAGGTTGTGCGTCTTGAGGAGCGCCTGCAGGCTCCACCCTCTGCTACTGTGGACTCCCTGGCTGGAGGTGAGGAAACGACTTGCCCTGGAGGAAACACCAGATCAATGGGAAAAGTGTGTTTTTTTTACGCAGGCTCTACTTAAGGCTGCGGAAGTATACGCTAAAATCCCCCTTGAGAAGCGCAGCTCTTGTATTCTACATGTTAAGAGTATTGTGTACCTTTGTCAATAATCTTATATTTAAATACGTTGTGTGTTTAAATCCCTCGTGTGCGTGTGTATCAATTTAAAGCCATACATTGACGCATTCTTCTGTTGAACTTGTTGCAGTTTCTTCAAAACACAAGGTTTAACGTCAATATGGCACATTTTTCGATACCTTCAGCCTTGCATCACCATGCTTCATGACATTGGAATGTGGCAACCAGGTAGAGCATTGGTTACCATAAATGCTTCGGTTGTGGACACTGCTCGGCGGTGGTTTAGCTGGAAATTGAAATGTTGCTCAGCATGAAGAAAAAGCAGTGCCACTGTTTCCCAGTTGAAGAAAATAGTCGAGTCATTAATGAAATTATGTCAGAGAAATAATGAAACTCTTCCCTGAGTGGAGAACAGCCACATTAAAAGGAATGCAGTGGGTTTAAATGCACACAAAACATTTAATGGTTTTGTTTTTTTTCAAAAAAACACATCTTTTTCCTTTGAGGGCTTTGTCTTTTATTTTGTCTCCTCGCTGACTTAATTCCTTTCCTGTTGAAGCATGTTGGTGGAGCAGCTTCAAATCAACTGACAAACACAGACCACAGACAAGCCGGCGGGAAGTCATTTCCTGCCCCTCTCTGCTCCTCTTTCTCTGAGGCAGCGCTTTACAAACACCACGTTTGACTGATTACATGACAATCCACAAGGCCATCAGCTAATTCTATAATAGATTCATTTAGCCACAAAGCTGTAAGCAGAGCAGTCAAAAGATGCTGTTTCATAAACACATTATTGACCAAACAAAACTAAACCAGAGCTCAGGTTTTATGATATAAAACCACCGTGTATTCCCACATATAGAGCTGCTGCCGAAAGTGTAAATATTTGAATGAAAGTATAAAAAAAAAACCAACCCTGGTGTCTTTCAGTCTAATGGGGCTTCATGTACAGCAGCTCAGTCCACTGACTTGAAGACCACACACCACGTTTAAATGATGTTTACCGCTGCCTTTATTCAGGAATATTTCCTCATGGATACATTGTCAAGTGCAATCGAAAAAGGTGCTCCGTAATGACATTAAATTACAGTGCAATTTCATGTCGGGGCTTAAAATACTCCTAATGGTTTGAATGTGCTCAGATAGCTTAGATTTTTTTTATTTAAACTCATACCTGCTACAACCTGTATAAGACTCATACAGAAATGTAGTTTCATTAAAGAGCTTTTTGAGCCCAGCAACAAGATAGATAGATAGATAGATAGATAGATAGATAGATAGATAGATAGATAGATAGATAGATAGATAGATAGATAGATATTTGTATTATTCCCAGTGAATAACATGATTATGTCTTTTACAAAGAGAGTGATTTAGATCCACACATCTCAGTGAAACTTTATTTTGGAACTTCACACCAGTCCTGTTCCATTTTGTTGTTTTTATCTGCCACAATAACGTTTGACTTTGGATCCCCTGAAGACCGCCAGGTCCTTTTTGAAAGAGCTGATCGATCGTGTGGTCACCCCCCTTTAATGGAGCCCCCCCTCCCCCCCCCTCCCCGACTGCGATCCGCCGTGGCCCCTCCGGCTGCCTGGGCTCGCCTCTGTCGTCCCATGGGAACATCACCGGTGTCCCAGACGAATCCTCCCACCAGCGCGACGGCCTCCAGAGCGCTAGGCTGGCTAAAGCCTCACTTCCCCTCCAGAGGCAGAGAGAGATCCAAACAAAGTAAACAGTAAGTACCTGGTAGTCGACTGCCTTATCCTTGTTAATTATTCAAAATCCTGGAGGAGAGATCGGCCCACAGCCGTCTTCTGACTCACTTTTTTTTTTTCCCCCCTCATGCAGGCCCTCACTCAACATGCTGGCTCCCCTCTCCTGCCTCCCCTTTCAACTTCAAACCCAGTCATTTCTGCAAGCTGCACTTTGATTGTACCAAACACCTGTATTTTTCAAGGAGAGACTTCCTCGTGAGCCCCCGCCTCCCATCTTTGATTGTTAAACAGCGGTGGCGCCGTCATTACTGTCTGTGCGACTGATGCCGCCCATCCTCCCCTCCCATCTTCCACCGATGGCTTTTAACCGGAACTTTAACTGCTCGGAGAAACTTTGGATCGCTCGACTTTACCTAATTATCCAGAAACCATTGAACCTGTTGCCTTACAGATATAAAGAGAGCTCCCTCAGACAAACACACACACACACACACACACATGCAGCAGTAATACCATGCTTTATTAGACAACCTCTCCTGCCATCCTGTCTCCCCCTCAGATTAATATCCTCTGGGCTTCTCGGCAGCTGTTTCCACCCCTTAACACCCCTCATCTTCCTCCGGATGGCCCTCTGCTTCACAGGGCAGGGATTACAAACTAGGCCACAACGGCTGCCTGGCTCCACAAAAAAAAAAAAAGAAAAAAGAAAGGCCATCAACCTGTCATGGTGTGAACTCGGTGGTAACTTCCAATCCAAATCCATGAAAGACGCTCTCCTTAATGTTCTAATAATTAGTCCTTGGTGAGGATGGTGGGACCTGCACCAAAGCACAAAGCAACAAAAGCTCTTTTTGAGCTCGGGTATTTTTAACCTTTGACCACTTTAAAGTGGTAGTTATGGGGTGTGTGTGTGTGTGTGTGTGGGGGGGGGTGACTTTCAATTTCACAAAAGACGTTTTCCAACGTGATGCGTTTACTTCTAATTTGGGGCGTTTGATGCAAAGCTAGAGTTTAACGAAGCAGCCGAGGAGCGCAGCTCTTGTCCGCACAACTGAGAATAGATCGCGCTGAGCCAAAACACAGTGATACACCATGTTATTTAAACCCACTGGAGGAAGGAGACGCGCATAATTTTATACCATTTTTTCCGCCACGCACGGCCATTTTTTTTTATTTTTTTTTTGCTGGTGTTTACTCAACTTAGTCTGGCTCGTGTGCACCGTTACACGCTTCGCCCGTTCATTTACGCGCATTGTCTCGGTGCGCCCGAGAACGTTTCCATCGAGCTCACGCCGCCTGCGTGCGTGCGTGCGCGGGGTGGTGCGCGCCTGGGTGCGCCCTGGCTTTGGCGCAGGTGGGTGTTTACCTCTCGGGATGTTTTTCCACCGTTAATGGTGCGACGGCAGACAGGATGTGCGGCGCTTGTCAGCGCGCTCCCCGGAGATGAAAGGCCGGAGAGGGTGTGGAGGCGGCTGAGCGCCGTTCAGGTAACAGGTTGTCTCCGCGCAAACCACCGCAGGTATTCTCTCCCGCGTAGGCATTCCTACGGCCGCCAGCGAACGGCACGTCCAGGTGCCGAGCGAACATTAGTCACCCTTGTTTCCGCTTGCGTGCACATGCATGCGTGTTTGTGCGGGGTTCAGTCAACTGCCAGGGGTGATGACGTCACGCGGGCTGCCTAACCGAGGCCCGGTGCGTCAGTCAGCAAGGGACATTGAAAGTTGTGCCATTTGTCTGCAGAGAGAATGGCGCGCACACGCACGCACGCACTGAAGGAATGCTGTAAACCGATGCAATGCTGCCGGGCAGGGTTGCATGTCTCAAGGGCACAGAACACATGTCTTCGTGAGTCTGGGTTAGAGGAGAGATGAAGGTGTTTCGCTGAGTTATTCAGCTTTTCTTCTTGAGATGAGGAAGAATTCACACACGTCACCCTTCGGTTTATGAGCCGGGCTGTCTTGAGGAAGTGTAACATGGTGTGCTGAGTTCTACATGTAGGACATATTGTATTTATTCTTTTTTATCCAATGTTGTTACAAAAACTGTAAAATACTATATGAGACAAAAGTGCAAATATCACAAATAGATCTCCATGTACTCAGTCTTCCTCGTGGAGTCCAAAAACATGGACGTTAGGTTGATTGGAGAGTAAAAATCCTGTAAAATAATAACACCAATATGGTGTTTTTAATTTTAAAAAATGGTTTGATGTGAAGTAGCTAAATTTGAGGAGTTTAGGTTTGACTTTTGAAAGCCAAGTTACAATTAAAATATTTGGGTTTATTTTTTTAATGAGAATCTTGATTAATGAAACAACATGTTCTCAAATTATTCACGCCTAAAGGTAGTAAAGGTACTGAGAAGATACTGATTTAATAATACTACCAATAATAACACCAAATTTAAACTAAAAAATGTGAGTTTAAAATTTCTTAGGCACAAATGCAAAACCAGACACTCGAAGGGGATATTAGTTTAATCAGTATTCCTTTATGTCTTTTAGCACATAACAGTGGAAACTGTAAATAACATGTTCTATCATAATCAGGAAAAAATTGGATTTGAAATGACGCCACTTTCTAAAAAGAGTAGAAGATAAAAGTGTTGGTTTTAATGGAATTCTTCTGCTTTCTGAGAAAAAAAAAATCAATTACTAGATCCTCTGTTTGTGAGAGTGAAAATAGAATTGTAATTTATATTTCTTTTTCAAACTTTTGAAATAATTATATACAGATTATACCGGAAATAAATCAGTGAAATTTGATTCTTCAAACTATCTGGTGTCTGTGTTGGGGGAAGCTGTATTTCTTTATTCCTGCTATTATTATCACCGCCATTAAAAAACTGACAAGCCCATGCGTTTGACCTTAATCTATAGACTTTTGAGTAAATGTGATTGTTTTTGTGCGTAAACGTGGCTGGACCGTCTCTTTTGCTGCGGCCGTTGCCATGGTTGAGACGTTTGTCCAGCTCATCAGTCTGAGTCACACAGACGTGAACTCATGAGTTTAAGTTGAGTCAAGCTGATAATCATCAACCGCGCTGGAAAAATAAACATCTCGTATAATTATTGTTTTATAAACCTCTGCTTCAGATGTGACCCCAGCGGGGGGGAAACCTGCAGCTCTCCTTGTACCGGGCCTGGTGGACGGAGAAGAGGAACAGGCTGATGATGAAGATCCCCCCCCCCAAAAAAAAAAAAAAAAAAAACCCACCTGACACTGGGGCGACCAGATGTTCACCAGATGTGGGCCAGAGACTACGTTTGTGGGGGACACCAATGATGGAGGTTGTCTTCGATAACTTAAAACATTCATATTCCGCCCCCTATTTTATGATATTACTGATTTACCACGTTGTTTCAGCAGCACACAACTGACGACACAGAATGTCCGATTTAAATGCAACTTCTCCAGAGTTTTCTCAAAAAACAAAAAACAAAACAACGTGAAACGCTCATGCGTCGCGCTCCAGTCTCTCTGACGTCATCACCCACCGCCCCGCCCCCTACCCCCCCATTTTACCTGCCACAGGTGTGTCACAGGGGGCGCGCGCGGCGCTTGAGCTGCGCCTGTGGCCAGGACCTTTAAGCACCCGCCGTCACGTGACCCCCCCCACCCCCACCCCCCCCCCTTCCATCCTCTTCTCCAACCTGCCTTTCTCGCGGTGCGCGACCGCTCGTTTCCGGCGTCGACAAAGGTAAAGGTTCTCCCCGGGGACTAGATCTAGTCTGCGGAGTCCAGCCCCGACGCTCCCTCCTCCGACTCGACGTCCCGCACGAAGGGTTGGCACGGCACGGCACGGCACGGCACGGCACGGCACGGCACGGGACGGGAGGCTCGCCGCGGGGCGAGAGTCCAGGCCTCACTTGTTCTAAGCAAACCTCGACCCGAACCCCCGCACGACCACGACATATCTCGTGCGCTTCTGTTTGTCGCTTTCTATTTTTGTTCGTTTTCCGGCGATCGGTCGCGAATGTGAGGAGAGAGGACGATAATAAGGAAGCGAGGGGATCGGATTTGTGGAGATTACCGTCAGTGAAGTGTCCTACACGTAGACTACCTCCTAATCCCCGTCTGCGTGTGTGTGTGTGGGTGTGTGTGTGTGTGTGTGCAACGCACAAACGTGGCTGGAGACGTGCGTGGACCACTTTATACGGGAGGGAGACATGTTTGCACGCCCACACACACAAGCGTGTGTGTACGCGTGGGAAACGCGCACGCTGGAGACACGCACACGCCGGTTAAATGTGCATGCCCCCACACTTTGAGTCCTTGAGACGAACATTGGCCACATGCAGACACGCACGGCGCAATCATGCGCGCCTGTCACGACTTCGGTGCGCCCGGTAGTTGTCGGTGTGGCCGGAAGTCGGGCCGTCCTGTCACAATAAACGTCCGCAGGTGTGGATGAGGTGGAGGTTATCAGAGTTAAAAGTGTGTGTGTGTGTGTGTGTGTGTGTGTGTGTGCTCATTTTCAGCGTGATCATGCATTACATTTTCCACCTCAAACAGCTCCCATAGTGTCACATACGCCTTCTAATTCCGCAAAAAGACTGTTCGGATGGGTGAAACTCCCTCACGCACAGTCACATTCATAATAATTATATTTACACGTGACTCTCAACTTATCTCGAATACCATTTGTGAATGGTTGAATAAAAAGATTAACTTTTCAATAATGTGCTTGTTGTGACTTGTGTACTTGTCATGTTGGGTTATTTTGCTCCAATTCGAATACCAGTATACAAGCATGACGGAGCATGAAATAAAAAAGCAGATGACGATGGATAGAATATTATCTAACTTAAAACATCCTCTTACTTTCTCCAAAAATATTGTGAAAATACCATTTATATGAGTTGCTATTTTAAATACAGTACAGGAAAATCAGAAAAAAACTCAACACTTCGTAAAAATATATGATTTATTTTAATGACGGATAATTGTGATAAGAATTGCATTGCAATTGAATGACATTAAATGATAATGGTCTGCATACATTTCATTTTTGAAAACAAACTAAGAGAATCTAAGGCAGATATTCAACCCAAGAATTTATTTTTCACGTGAATACAGGACATGGTTTTATAAAAGACCATATTTTCTATTTAAATGTACTTACACTGTTTAAGTGATACAGTATTGTATCACTTCAACTGTTTATCTTCACTTTTGATGTGTATTTTTAGTATCATGACTTTTTTCTTATCTCAGGATGGAAGAGGCTCCCAGGTCATGTGATTGTTTTGTTTCCTTGCCCCCCGGCTCCCGTGATAATCATGTAATATTTGGCAAGAATTCCGACCGTCCTCGGGATGAAGTACAGGAGGTGGTCCAATACCCAGCAGCCTCTCATCCTCCAGGGACCACCCTGGAGGTAACTCACCGTGTGTTCCTCTACGAAACATTAACTAAACGTCCTTCATGGTGACATTCGGGACCTTCATTTTTAAAACAATCATGCAAAACGTTAAAATGAATTCTTTTCCATCGAGCGCCAAAGCTGCACCTGTCATCCTGCACACAGATTTAACAATATTCATGTATTTCATGTGCTTTTTTTGACATAGTTGTCTTTAATTGTCAAGTTCATATATCCTCAGAGCTCACTGCTCTAACAAACTCCCTCATTTCTCTTTGCAGTGCACATACATCCAAATCCCGCAGGTGGAGTACACCCATGCGGTCATTCTCAGCAAGCCTGCCTGGATGTGGGGGGCTGAGATGGGGGCCAACGACCAGGGGGTCTGTATAGGCAACGAGGCTGTGTGGACCCGGGAGACTGTTGACGCCGGAGAGGCTCTGCTGGGCATGGACCTTGTCCGGTGAGCTTCCGCCTTAATCCCACGAGTCTTTTGATCAGTTGCGGTGCCAACAGGTCTTGACACGCCGCGAGCATTTGCAGTCCCATTTCCCGTAGAACCGCTGCCAGAATGGGATGAAAAAGTCCCTGGCTTCTCACGGCTTTTTGAATATTCAGTAAAAATGTGTTGAAGGTGATTCATTCAGCCCAGTAACAGATTGGTTATCATTAACTAGATAGCAAAAAAAAAAAAAAAAAAGTAGAACTTCAGAATATTGATAAAACTGAGCAGATTTCAATCAGCTAAAGAAAAACGTGGTAAAGCTTATACCTTTAATGAAATGTTTTATCATTTTTGGAGTCTTCTGGGCTGACCTTTTGCTCATCAGTCTAGGGTTGGAGCGTGGGGACAGCGCCTGGGCAGCCCTGACAGTGATCACTGGCCTCCTGGAGCAGTACGGACAGGGGGGACAATGCAGGGAGGACCCGGCCCCCTTCAGCTACCACAACACCTTCCTTCTGGTGGACCGCAACGTGGCCTGGGTCTTGGAGACGAGTGGACGTCTGTGGGTGGCTCAGAAGATCACAGGTGTGTGAAGTTGGGATTACAGAGTTTATTTCTATAACCTGAAGCCAACCGGAATGATAGTTTTTGTTAATATCTGGTATAGCCGCCTGTGTTTTTAGGTTAAGGCTTGTTTTCATGCCATGACATTTATTCTACCAAGAGGGTGTGAAGAACATCTCCAACCAACTGACCATCGGTGCCGAGATCTCGGCGGAGCACCCGGAGCTGAGGAGCGTCGCCCAGGCTCAGGGCTGGTGGGACGGCGAAGGGGAGTTCAACTTTTCCCAAGCGTTCAGCCCCGAGAATCCACCGGCCCGGATGGAGCTGGCAAAACAGCGCTACAGGGGGGGGGAACGGAGCTGCTCCGCCTTCACGACGGTGAGGCTCCAGTCCGGTGTTTTAAAGAGTAATGACAGACCAACCACTGCTTAACCCCCCCCCCCCCCCCCCTCCCTTTCTGTCCTTTGTGCGGTCTCAGGGTCAGTTACGGCAGAGGTCATGATGTCCATACTGAGGGACAAAGCCAGCGGCATCTGCATGGATTCTGAGGGGTTCTGCACCACCGGCAGCATGGTGTCCATCCTGCCAAGAGACGCCAGCCTGCCCTGCATCCACTTCTTCACTGCCACACCAGACCCCTCCAGGTACTCTCCACTGTTTATATGTGACAGCTTTATCCACCCTCCCTGCAGCCTGGGGGTACCACAACACCTTTGCCTGAACACGCATACCTCGAAGGACGGGGAATCGTTTATTTCACGTGTCAAAATTTACACAGCGTACAACGTGCCTGTAGAGGCCTGGGTGATATATGGCCCCTCATATTTCTGAGCAACTGAGAGTGCTTTAAGTTGCAACACCAAAGCCAACGACTCCTGAGTCACAGGTAACCAGACTCCCGCAACTAGAGCGGCACGTGAAACAAATAATGGCTTCAGAGCGTAGGCTGCTTCTCAGTCATACAAGCTACTCAAACCTAAAAAAGGCCCTTTATTTTGGACAGTAATCCACCTGAACCTGCTTCAGTGGTGTAAACATTATTCAAAGAATCTTCCCCTCACATAATATCAACTTTATATCAGGTGGGAGTTGACTAATTCAACAGGTTCCGCTGCTCAATGTTCCGAGCAAATCCTCGCTTTTCCAGCAGTCGTCATGAATCCATCATCCGTCTGACCTGCAGGAGGTGACAGCCGTCCTCCTTTGTCTCCTTGAGTGTCCACAGAAGGTCTTTGAGCCACTCATGTCTCAAGATAATCACAATTGTGAACGGGAGTCTTGGTTTACATGCGAGTCATGGCACCTGAAAATAGATCTCAAAACTGCAATTTAGCTGGCTGATGGTTGTTTAGGGGAGTTTGTTCTAATTTTACACAGGTGGCCTCCTTTCCTCCTCTCTCTACCCATGTTCTGTTTAGGATGTCACCACCTGTGTCTTCTGCCAACGTGTTTAAAGCTGAAGCCTGTCCCATGAGCTGGTTCTAATGTCGGTCACGGTGCTTCCACGCCATAGTTTCCCCTCCACACATTTCTTCCTGCAGGGGGTGGATGAAGATTTCCTTTTGTCTCTCCCCTGCCTTCTGCTAGGTCTATATTCAAGCCTTTTGTCTTCTCGGACTGTTGTGCCCCAGTGCTGAGGGTGGTCTCCCCACAGTTTGGCCCAGACGACCCTGTCAGGAAGCAGCCCCGCTTTCAGAGCCAGGTGGACCGCAGACATGAGCTGTACAAGTCCCACCAGGAGGCCCTCAGCAACATGGAGACCAAACCGGTGAGCCTAATTCAGGACTTATGGACCAAATATATAAGTAGAAGGATGGAATAAGAGTTTTGAATGAGAATTATATATCCAAACTATACAACAGAAGAATCATTGCCATAGTTAATAATTTATTAATATTTATTTTCCAAATAAAATACTAAAATGCCACTTAATGGATAAAGAACATTAGGTAAGCTATGCATAAAATCATTTTACATACAATTTATATAATTTAAAAAAATAATAAATATATATTTATCAGTGAATGGAATATTGGTGTCAAATAGTAATAATGTTATTATCATTGTTAATGTTGATATCTGGTCATTTGAAACATTTACTAACTGTTAACTAATCATTTATACTGGTTTACAGAGTGTTAATGAAGTTATGCTTTTTATAGCATGTTATTTTTTGAATGTTGTGAGTCTGTGGGAGGAGGTGGGACACAGACACCCAGATATCCCCGAAGAGGAAGCGGTGGGGTGTAATATGAGGTGTGCAGGCGCTGTCATTAGGTCTCCTGCCTCAGACGTCTGGATGAAATGAGATTTGGAAAAGTGGAATCTGGTCTCTCCTAAAAGTACACATTACCTAAAGAGGCTTAACCACAGTTTAGCATTTACTGAGCGCACTGCTTTGACTGCCAGTGTAAACATATGAAACACATGTAATATTTGACCCAGATGACTGTGCTGTCCTGACGTCTCCCTCTTTGTCCATGTCAGAGCGAGGCTTTAGCCAACCTGGAGATACTGAGAGAACTGGAGTCGCAGTGTCTGAGCGAGATTTCGGCCATGCTGAATGGAGAGATACCGGGAGAAGACCTCGGGGACTTGTTTTTCGACTGCGTGGATGCAGAGATTAAATTCTACCAGTGAAAAGGTGAGGTGATTCTGGAGATTTTGGTTTTCGTCTCAACACAGATTACAAAGAATTACCCATCTTTATCCAGGTTTTCTTGCTCATTTTTCAGAGTTGCATTGTTTTTCTTCTTAATATTGTGACTATAACATGTACTGTCTCTGTTCCAGCGCCCTCAGGTGGACTAGCATGGAGAAGGCCCTGGATAAATCTGTTTCTCACCTGACAGCCTTTACTCCTCTAGCACACATTCTGACAGGGTCTCAATATAGCACAGACTGTCTAAAAAGCACATGTGACCTAACTGTCTTAATTATCATCTAGCAAAGAGCGCCTGCACCTCATTAGAGTGTTTAAAGATGTAGACTCCACTAGCACATAACAGGTAGAGCTATGTCACCCTGCACAGACACTGTCAATGTGGCACTTGTTTATTTCATTTTATTTGCTGATATGGTCATGTGATGGCAAGAATTCAATAAAGAATGTGCATAGCGTGTTGCGTAGTTGTGACTGCGTGAGTTTGTGTTTGAGATGAGATGATCCCTATATTTGTCCCACCATATAATTCTTTCTCTAAGTTCTTCTTCTTGAGGTATTTTTTTTAACCTCGTGTTTGTTTGTTTTTTTACTTTAATTTGCTTTGTTTAGTTTAGCTGACACCCTGTGTGGACATATGCGAGTTCCCAAATCATGTCCCATCAGTTGAATTGTCCAATCATGGTGCAGAAACAGCCCAGGGATGACCAAGAGAAAACCAGAGGTCAAGTTAAAGTGTCATAGTAAAGGGTCTAAATACTTGTAAACTAAGTAGCTTTATTATTGTTTGTGGAATTTGTAGATTTTTCTAAAATTCTGCCTTCGTGTTGAATGTGTGGGTCAATTGTGTGTCGATACATGACAAACCTTTACAGCCCGTAACATAAGGAAGTAAAACAAACAAGTTGAGAAAACTTCCTGATTGCTCTGTAGATGCAGATACTGTATCACAGAAGACGAGTGAAACAGGACCACTGTGCACCACCCCCATCAAACAGTCCAATGCATACACATATACTGTACATCTGCATATTTTTTATTTCATTTTGAAAAAATCAACAAGCATCTTATATGTAAAAATAAAAAAAAACATAAATTTTTTTGTATATTTGTACTTTGAAGAGAAGAAAATTGCTATGTGTAAAATGAAGGCAACATGTGGCACTGATCAAACGTTTATTTGGCGTCATTAATATTGTACATTAATAGTATATTTTTATGTAATTTTAAAATAAAAGTGTTGGATCTTTGGTTAAAAAAAAAGACAATAAAAACTATTGAAGTATTTCTCCACAGAGCCGGCGGTGCAATCCCACCCCCGGCCGACAGGGGGCGGCGATCAGACTTCCATCCCGCTCATTCATGGCGAATGAAAACACAAGCCGCCGAGCCGTTGCTCGAACGAGCACCAACTGTGGTCGCTTTTGGAGCTTTTCGCCTTTTCCCGACATCTAGGCTTCGCAATAAGACGCTGTCTTGCAGGGGAGAGGAGCCGCATGACTGAAGAGGTAAAATGGAGCCTTCGGGTCGTGACGTGGGGCTGCAGATATGCGTTCATGCCCTCGGTTGCTAACACGATCACCAAATCCTGCACTCGTAGCCGGTAGGTTCGAATACGTTTAGGCGGCCGGTGGCATTCAGAAGAACTGTCTGACTTCACTTCTTGATCATTGGGTGATTAAAACTAACTGTACCAGTGGGATTTGTCGGATGAAGTGTTGGCCATGTGCAGCTACCAGCCACCTTAGATCACTTGGGCCCAGATCAAATCTATGCCACTTTAAAACCCATAATCAGCTGCTCTGATCACACGGTCTATCATTTATTTGTGCTAAAGTAACCCCATAACATGCTGACATGTCATACCCTAAAAGTGTGCATTGTTTAAGCAACTTTATATTCACATCACTGAAACACTTCATACTCATAATTCTTGAAACGTCAAGATCATATAAGGACTAATGCATTTTAAGGTGTGACTTAAGTCTTGCTTTTCATCGTTATGACTGAACTAATGTTTTCCCTTGTGGTTTTAAAACTTTATTTGTTATTTTCTCTCTGTAGACACTGACTTCCACAAGGTCGCAGAGACATGTATTCCCACAGGTCCGATCACAATCGGCAGTATGTTGAGAGGAGGCACTGGGATGGCGAGGAAGAGCGCTGGGAAAAGCACGAAACTCAAAGGAACTCCTACCACAAATATGGTGGCAGCGCCGAGAGGACAAGCAGAAGTCGAGAGTACAGCGACTCGCCGAGGAGGCAGTACAGTAAAGACTCGCTGAACCGAGAAAGGAGGAGGAAGAGTCCGCCGAGGAGGCGCGTATCCTCCCCGGACTGGGGCGCTTCGGAAAGGAAAAGGCGAAGGCCGACGGAGGACGGAGATGATTACAAATACAGATATTCTGAGGGGAAAACGAACCGGCAGCTGTCGCTCAATGGCGCAGACGTCCGCCTGTCAGATGAGTTTAAACACGAGGAAGAATTTGAAAGTAGGAAGGGAACCAGACACAGACATCGTCACGAGGAGTTTGTGTACAGGAAACGGCATGAAGATGACGTTTCTGCGCAGCTGTCTGGATATCGCAAAGACAGAGGTGAGCGGGAAAGGACCTGGGACTGTTCACGTGAGAGGACACAGTCACAGGACGGCTCCACCAAGGTCAGTCACAGGAGACGCCGGGAAGCAACATTTAAAGCATTTAGTGTATTCACATTAGGACTGACACCATGAAGATCATTGTGTGACAATACAATCTATTAAAACTCAATATTAAGCATTATTATCATGATCTACCTTTACATTTGTCGGACCTACATAACTCTTTTGAAGTTTTTTTTCCTTAATCGTTTGTTTGCCATTCAACTATTAAGGCTCTAATTTCCAAATGCGTTTTTAAAAGCTGTGCACGTCCCTCATAAACACGAAGACATCGTGCATTGTCGTCAACCAACATCGGTTGAATTTTATTACGATATAGAAATGGAGGCGCGATGGATTATTTCTCCGTGTTGTTGCTGCTGAAATATGTGTCCGTGGCAACAAAAGTGACATATTTTGGGGTTGTTTTTGTGTGTGTGTGTGTGTGTGTTAAGGACCAGGAGAGAGACGTCTCACACCAAAAGGAAAGGCCTCCTGATAAGAGCAAGTCGTCCAAGGGGTTCCAGCTCTTCCTGGACGTTCTCAACAAGGGCGTGAATGTTGCCACTCTCACCGAGATTATGACGTCCGCAAAAGAGCATCACCGGCCGCGGTCTCTAACTTCTCGCCTTAATGCGGAAGGTCGCGCTTCATCTCCTCAGTCTACTGGGGGGGAGCAGGAATTTCAACAAAACGCCAAGCCCGGGAGCAAGGATGTGGAATTTTGGAGAATGGCTTCCTCGGAGAATCCACACAAATCTTCATCCACCCCGGAAACGTCTTTGTCTGACCAACCGCCTCTGCAGTCCTGCGATGGAGACCGAGGCTACTCGCACTCCAGCGCGTGTCCGGGGTCTCTCGCCCTCTTGGATAAGACATTAACCCCTGAGGAAGAGCACAAGCACAAGCAGGCACAGCATGTCTTGCAGGCCATCGGCATGAACATAGAGTTCGAGGAATTGGGGCAAATGTCACATCGGATCCAGGAACGATTATACGGGAAGAAAGAGAGCGACAGGGGCCGTCTGGGTAGGCGCAGCAGGGAAAGGGATACATTGAGATCACTGTCCCCAAAGCTCCGTCATAGATCATCCTCGAGCAGCAGGTCCAGTTATAGCCCGTCGCCTCAGAAGTCTAAGAACGAAGACTCGCACAGTTTTCAGCGAGTCATAACTGAGAAACCGCAACATATACAGGTTCACCAGTCGATTGATTACAGCCAGAATAGCAGCAGTAATGTCTCACAAGGGAGCGCCAATAGCGAAGTCAAGTCCAGAGAAAACATGTTTACGCGTCAATCATACTCTCCGAATCTCACGTACGCTTTACCACAGCCCGTAGCTGTCCTGCCCACATACTCGCCAGCGAGCAGCCCGGGACCGCCGTATCCAGCCCTCCTTCCCGACCTGTCCCAACCCAGGCCCCAGCTGGGATTCCCTCAAATGCCTCCTTACCCCCACCCCCCACCAGTCAATGTCTTCCCAGCAGTGTTGGCTCAAATGAGGCCTTTGTTTCCACCACCCTTTGGTAACCCGCCGGTTCAACCTTCAACTCCTCCACAAAAAACCAAACCCTTGTCAAGACCTCGCTGTTTGCAGGTCATTGAAACCAAGCAGCCTGGTTAAGGAGTAAACGATGCAATATGCTGTGAATGCAGTGTTATTTTGATGAATACGGTTTTGGCAGAGATTCTTTTTTTTTATTGTAGGACCGATTTGAATGTGGACTAGAGAAAACAATTGGAAAGCACTGCAGCAAGGAGCAAGAGGAAAAAACTAAAACACACTGTAATAATGGTTATTAACAGTTTTCAGATCTATGGCGGATAGTGGAACCCTGTATTTATGTACATTGTATAATATGTTATTGAAAAACAAATTTGACACAAGTTAATTTAAATAAAAAATAAGCTATTTTTGGTATTTAGAATTTAGAATGGTTTTATCACTAAATTCACTTTCATTATAAGTAATAATTCTTTCAAGCGTGCCGTTTCTTTCTATCGTTTTTCTTTCCTGACTAATTTTCCTCTCTGTATACATGTGTAGGACAGTAAGCGTTTAAATTTCATAACATTAAACTGCCTAAGCTGTTTACTGGTGGTGGTTTGTTTCGTGATTTTGTTGCGAAAAGGCCTCCATAATGGCATATGAGCAGCAAGTCAAAACCATGAATAAACAACAAGACACGATCATTCTCAGACATTACAGTCCAGAGTCCTGTATTCTGAGGAGATTTTGTGGATTAGAGAATGAAGGAGCCATGAGTTACCATAGGCTTATTAAGAGTTCTTGGCAATTGCTGACCCATTTATGTCAGCTTTGTCGACAGACACACTCTTGAAGTGCTGAGTTGGTTTTATTGTGATAGGGTGTTCCGGATATGTGGCTGTAGTGTCGGTCGTCCGACCAGCAGGGGGCGACAGTGTCACGTGTTTGACACCAGTAGGCTGCAGGAAGCAAAACATTTACAAATATGCTTTCCTGCAAGTGTTTAAAGGACTTTATCAGATTATACGGTCAAATATCGTAGCCCCCAGAAGTGACAGCTGCAAAATAACATGATTCTGAAGCCCGAGAAGCGTCCATTCAGGCAAATAGCACAGTAAATGAACAGACATGATAGATTAATGTTGATGTGCTGTAAAATGGATATTGACCTATGTTCTCTGTTTCGTGTCCAATTTCACCCCCCTGTCGTTGTGCTGTAAAACATTCATGTTTCTATTTTCCAGAAGGGAAAAAGACTGATGAATGTTGAATACCTATTGATGGGGAAGACCATTTAAAGATGGCAAATCAGCATTAACACACACCAGAGGATTGATGATGGCAGGTGTGGGAGTCCTGCTGGACCCCATGGCTCACAAGGACAGAGGAGACACTGTCGATGATCCACCAAACAGGCTGTCCAAGGTGGATCAGCTGGACAATGGGCTACATATAAGTCACCGATGGACAAAGCAGAGCCCCTTGGTCCAGATGGGAGAGCCTTGGACACAGATCCAGATGATCAAGATTTGACGAGGAAGCTCAAAGAGCTAAGAGGAACAGAGGAGAGGATAAGGTGCAGGAAGGTTTCTGGAGCCTATAAGACTGTTTTGCCATCCCCAGCCTCTGGTGAACAGTCAGATGGAGGTACAGGGTCAACTCTGAAAGACAAGGTGAAGGCAATTCTCCAGCAATGCCAATCCAACAGCTTTCTGTCGATCAGGGTTTCCAGTGTTTCCTCAACAAAGGAGTGGATGTGGATCTGCTGAGGAGAATCGTCAGCGATGACTTTGAAGACCCTTGTTTAGATGATACGCTCCAGGATACCCAGCACCACAAGGCAGCAGATTCACCCTTCAGAAGCCAGAGCCGGTATTCAAACGATGTGACGTCATAGCCAGAACACAGTGGAAGTGGAGAAAGCAGCGCGCATCCATGTAGCCAAGAAAGAGCTCGTAGTAATCCAATACCTGATAATGGCTTGAACAAAGAGGAAGTGCATTCCTCTTTTTGATCTAAGACTCTAATTCTGAATAACGAACAGGAACAAAGTTGAAGAAAAACTACATGATGCCTAACATGAGCAGCTTCAGACTATCTTTAAAAGTCTGGGCTTGTAACTTGAAGTGGAGGAGATGAGCAGATTAGCAAACCGGACACAGGAGAGGCTGTACGGCAAGTGACAGTGGGAGAAGGAGCTCCCCGAGGTCAAACAGGAGCTCTTCTTCATCTTCCTGCTCTTCCTGCTCTTTCAAGTCGTCCTCCTGGGGCAGACGTTCCAGCTCCCCCTGTCGCGGGAACTCCCCAGGCAAAGTCTCCGGGCGCAGACAGACACCTGACGGGAATGGCCGGAGAGCGAGGAGCAGCATCAGACCGACAACCCCGAGACAACAACCAGGCAGGAGAGAGGAGAGTGAAGGTCAGCAATGAAGAGGAAACACAGCACAGAGATCAACATTCATACGCACAAAGCCACACACTTCCTCCCAATCCCACTTATTCTTTCACCCCATCGTCAGATCACACGCTGTCCCAGTATTCCCAGTAGAGTGTGTATAGCACTCGCTCTTGTCATGATGCTGTCATCATCTATCCCTCCTCTTATCCCAGCAGCCACCTTTGCACACAGAACCAGTACCATCGTTTTTCGATACCTGAACGCACAAGGGCTTTTCCCCAACAACTGTGAACGGGACTTTCGCTGCCCTGGAAAAAGCCTCAAGATGAACAGACAAAGAGAAGGAGGGCACGATACAAGTCAGGCTCAAGCCAGCGGCGGGGAAAGTCGAGGCAACGGCAGAGGGCGATTCTGGAGAGGAGGATTCTGGACGAAGAACGAGGAAGGCAGGTGGAACAGGTCTGACTTAATAATCAATCAAAGTGCTGAGCAGAAACACGCCATGGAGT
This sequence comes from Lagocephalus sceleratus, assembly GCA_911728415.1. Taxonomy (NCBI): domain Eukaryota; kingdom Metazoa; phylum Chordata; class Actinopteri; order Tetraodontiformes; family Tetraodontidae; genus Lagocephalus; species Lagocephalus sceleratus. The sequence continues at coordinate 4,603,338 of CAJVRN010000232.1, read as the reverse complement.
CGTTTCTTTGCAGATACTCTCATGTTTTCCTTCTGCCAGTCTCACAGCGTGTTGGCGGACCACGACTCCAAAGCCAAGGACACAGACAAGAGTAAACGTCGGTCAACAGAGGAGGAAATAGAGGCGAACCTGGGGGGAACGGTTTGTGAACATTTATCATCTGGACATTTAATGGAACCGTAATGTCACTCAGCAGACATAATGTCAATGTTCCCGGACCACTTATGCTTTGGTAGCGCGTACGGATGTGTAGAGTCCAAGTGCTCTTAATTTTCCGTTCGTATTCCACATTTTTCCCGGTCTTGTGTTTACTGCTACACCCACCACGATGAGTGCGGTCTGTTTACCACTGAGATGGCCGTGACGTACGTGCGGACCCTCTATTATGATGGTAATGTTTAGTGAAGAAAGAGCATGTCATGGTGAGAAATAATACTCGGCTTAAAAAGAAAAAAAGCTGTTGCATTTTCTACTTTTATTTTAATTCCTTCTTTTATTTTGAAGGCTGATTTTTAAGGATTTTATTTTCTTTGCTGTTTCCAGCGTGAAGCATTTAACAGGAAGGTGAAACAAGGGGTAACATAAACAGTCAGCTCTCTGACATCTCAGGCTGATGGAGGTTCATAAGGTGGAACAAACTCCGTCGTGTCGTTCGTGTGTCTGAGGTGGAATTAACCCTTCCCCTTTTGTTTCCCCTCAGATCCGCTCATGAAGCTGTGATGGAGCCTGTGCATCTCATCTTTACGCCTCATGTACACCTGTAGTTTAGTGTTGTTTGTTGTTGGAAAAGACGTGCAGCTGTGCACAGGTAGATATTTACATAAATATCCTGACATTATGACTGTTTCTATTTTTATAAAGTCTAATCTAACCTTTATTCATATGCTGTCCCCTGAGTTTTGATTTAAAGCCTCAAACATCAGACTGTAGAGCAGAAAGAAATTTCTAAAATGTCACCTTAATGAGTGACATCACTACTAAAATGAGCAGAGTATTAAAGCGAAACACTGGATTTTCACATTAAAAAGGCAAATTATGTGCAAGTCCTCCTATTATTGGTTTTGTTGTTTTTCAAACCAAAGTGTAGGAAAGAAGCAAAAAAATTAGACAAAAACAAAACCAGAACTCCAAAATAAATTATTGATTTATTGTTTCGCACAGCAGGCTTTCACCATCACATTGGACGCCGGGGTTTCCTGTGTTGAAAAATTCCGTTATAAATAGGCAAGCGATTGAAAGCAGTCCTCTAAAGTTCGTCTTTTTCCTCCCCTTCACAGTAACACGCCGCCCTCTGGCTGTTCATGTAGGGCCGGCAGCCCAGCGTCCACACTGTGTTGAACAGCGTGTCCGCCACCGTCTCACACGCTGGGAAGAAAGACACAGAACAGATGTTACCCCCACAATCCAGGTTGAATGACTTAAATCTCTGATTTCTGCATCGTTTTTTTTCTCAACCGCCCGGCTGGTCAGGCGAAATCGATCGTTTTCATTCTCTTTGCCTACAGCGAAAAGGTCGAACTCCCACAGACCTTCCACTTTGGAGACGAAGCCCAGGCTCTTCTTGAGGTCGGAGCAGATGCTGTGGAGGCACCAGCGGAACTTGGAATCACACCGGTACTTGTTGGAGCCGCACGTGTCGTAGCACATGTCCAGCTGGTTGCAGCACTTTGTCATGGCGGGGATCCCCATGTCCGCCTGGCGGGCAACAAATCGCTGTTGGAACAGGTAACCGAGCAAAGCGGCCACTTTTCATCGGTGTTTAACCGTACCGACTCTGGGACAGGAAGGCCGAAGAAGTAGGAGCTGCACCCGTCGGGCTCTGGCATCTGGTAGCCGGGGCGAGGGATGGGAGGCTTTCCTGCGGAGGGCGAAGCCAAACATCAGATACGGGTCACGTTGCACAACGTTTCCAACACAGCGGCACCCTGGATTCCAAACTGCATCCGCCTTTGAGACACAAAGGTCACGGTTCGTTCCTATGAGATTCTGGACTGGGGCGAGGGAAGCTGAACACGGACTGTGAACTCTGCCTGAGGCTATCTCATCGATGATAACAGACCACACAAGTGCTCTTGGTCTGCAGCAGATCCCTAAGGGAGGGATACTAATCAATCTCTGTGGAGTAATGAATGAAAAATCTTTGATTTTTCTGAATGTCGGACGCCAGAACGCTCAGAGGGAGGCGTGTTCTGGACCGCAGAGACCTACCGTAGCGACAGCGGTGTTGACACACTCCATCGCGGCCGCCCATCAGCTCCAGGACCGAGTCGAAGTAGCCGCCGACCGACTCCAACCCGCCCCTGAGCGAGTTCAGTCCCCATTCGTCCGTCTCGTCTTCGGCCGCGGCGCCTCCGGGGGCCTGGGCCGGGGCGGCGGCGGCGGGCTCCTCGGACCCTTGGCCGACGGCGCCGTGGTGGAAGAGGACCAGCAGCAGAGGAGCGACGAGGGCCCAGCGGGTCATCCTGCAGCTCGCTGACGACTATTGCCAGACTGAGAGGAGTCAGCAAACAGGCAGCAAACACGGTGACAGCGCGGCTGAACTTTGAACCCGATAAGGTGACGATCTCACATGTGGAGGACCAAAGTCCAGCTCCGGATGGTCCTCCTCTGAGCTGTAATCAGTGCTGATGACTGATGAATGTTGACCTCATAATAAAGCTATGCATCAATGATCCTCAATAAATCAGGAATTGAAGTCCCTGTGAGACAAAAAAGACGAACACCTTTTAATTTGGCATGAATGCCAGTCATTTATAGAAAAATAAAGGTTTTCACAGGTGGTCATCTATGGTTTACTCCCAGTAGGACAGACTCCAGTATTTGCACATTCTCATTGTCTCAGTCTAATGACGACACTGAACCCTTTCACAGTCAAATTGATTGGCCACCAAGCTGAATAAACTTGGAACATATTTTGGATGTAAAAATAACGTCCGTAATCATCTTTAGTTCTATTTAAGTACGAGACGCGTGTCCTATCAGGAGCTTCATTAACAGATGCAATAAAGCTGATTAATTTAAAATCACACTATTAACTTTATGTCATTATTTCCTGTTTTAATATGATTCAACAGTGTCCGATAATTGAAAGTACAATTTCATCATATAAAATTACCATTATATGATGAAAGTACAATTTCATCATATAATGGAAATTTCATAGGTTAGTTTCATGCAATTCAGTGTCCTGTTTTCAAGGACTCTGGAGGTTTTTTAAATTACTGTTGGCATGGCGACTGCTTTGAGATATTACTTTGGACACGGATTTAATCATCTCCCTTTCTCAATGTCTCGCTCTCTCATTATTAAAATCCAATTTCATCTCAATAACAGGACTTCATCCAAATGGACAGAACATTAGTATCAGCTTGTTTTGCATCACAGGGCCTCCCTCCTCATCTTCCATCGCTTCCATTCTGAATTCATACTCAATTAATGAGCTTCCTGCTGCATTCACTGATGTGAAACATTATAAGAATGTCCTTGTTCTTTTAAAAAAAAAATCTGTTCTCAAATCCCCCACCATTACCTTTTTGGTCAAAACAGAAACTGTTCTTCAGTCATAAAACATTTCTACCACAGCTATGTCATTGATGTGTCCTCAATATATATTAAAATTAACTTATTCAATCTAAGTAATATATAAAATGTATATTAGAAATGAAAATCTTGTGGCGGCCACTTAAGATAATTAATTTAAGGAAAATTCCAACGGGCGTCGTTTCTCATATTCACCTGTAGGGGGCAGTCGAGTCAAGTTCCTGTTTGAAGTTGTAAAAAACACGAAGAAGAAAAAGTAGGAAGTTTTTCGTCATGTAGCTACAAACAAACAATGTTTAAAAAAGAGCTGCGATTTCCTGACAAATACTCTTAAATAACTGGCCTCTCGAAGGCGGCCTTTGACACTCTTCAGTAAGGAGTCTCGTGTTTATCGACGATCGATAAATTGCCAGCGTGGAACCTGCCTGGGCACTCTTCATCACTATCGTCATCATCATCTTCGTCATTGACAGAGGATGAAGGTCAAGGTCCGACATTGGAACGGGGTGGCCTCCTGGACCTGGGTGGCCAATGACGAGAACTGTGGGATCTGCAGGATGCCCTTTAATGGCTGCTGCCCGGACTGTGAGTAGGAGTACTGGAAAAACCTTTATTTTGAAGGGCCCTCGGAGATGAAGATGAGGAGGTTCTCTATGCAGATGAAGATGAGGAGGTTCTCAATGGAGATGAAGATGAGGAGGTTCTCTATGGGGAGAGGCCAGACTGAGGTGGTTCAGCCATGTCCAGAGGAGAGAGAGTGAATATGTTGGTGAAGGGATGCTGAGTTTGGAACTGCCCGGCAGGAGGGCTAGAGGAAGACCTAAGAGGAGGTTTATAGATGAAAGAGGACATGAAGGTAGTTTGCGTGAGAGAAGAGGATGCAAAAACCGAAAGAAGAAAATTTTGAAGGACCCTCTTCAGATCCAAATCATGAATCCTGATTGTTTTTTTAGGGGTCTGAACGGTGTCATAAGTGCCTTATGCTCACTTGTTTTGTTTGAGACTAATGCTGTGGTTCTTTTTTGCAGGTAAGGTGCCTGGAGACGACTGCCCGCTGGTCTGGGGTCAGTGCTCCCACTGCTTCCACATGCACTGCATCCTGAAGTGGCTGAACTCGCAGCAGGTGCAGCAGCAGTGTCCCATGTGCCGACAGGAGTGGAAGTTTAAAGAGTGAAGCCCAGCTCTTCTACAGCCCCTGCAAAGGACTCGCTTTTTGTATTCCCGGTCGCCGGGTGACTGAAATTGTGGTTTTGATCGTATCAATATATGTTTGAGCTGAAAACAAAGCCCTATGTTTGTCTTTCTTTGGCATCGCACCTCTAATTCCGATGTAGAACTGACTGAATCGGACTCCTCAGGTGGACTTGGCAGCTGGATCTGTCCTGAAAGGTCTCATCATCATGGAAACGTAAAGGTCTTGAGGAAAGGATGCCACATCTGTTCAAACATCTACAGGACAAACCTAGTTACTGTACTGTAGGGTAACCCTTCATTTGTCTGGACTCGTAGGAGGTTGAAACTAGGAGATGACTCAAGGGGACGTGTTGTTTCATAAACTTTATTAAAAAAAAAACAAAACATATATCCAGCAACGTAAAGTTTCCTGTTAAAAAGATTGAAGAGATCCTTCTGATGACTAAACGCAGCCATCTTGGAGGTGTGATGACCTCACAGAGCGGTACCGAGTGTTCTACGACACCCTCAAGCTTGACTAACGCGTTCAAAAAAAAAAAAAAAACGGCGCTAAATATAAAAAGAGCTGCAGTTCTGAGAGGAAGCCAACTTTCCTCCATAAGCTGGCCCACCCCGAGTGTGGGGGGGGGGGCGCGGCGGTGGCTGGCGGGGGCGCTCTCCCCCGTCAGCCCTGCTTCGACCACGCGTCCGCGGGCCTTGAGCCGCTCCCGAAAGCAGGTCGCTGGCGTAGCGGGTCCCCTTCCCCCTTCCCCACGTGAGCTGGCGGGTCCCTGGTGTGTGTTCAGGGGGGTAGAATTCCAAGACTTCCCCAGACGGAGGGTCTCAGTCGTTGACTGCCAGCAGCCCGAAGAGCTGCAGCAGCTCCTTGTTGTCCGGATCAATGAGGTCAGCGGGCTTCTCGCCACAGTCGTTCTCCAACTCAGGCTCTGCTCCCAGAGACAGGAGGTAGCTGGAAATACCAAATACTCAATATGAGACCCCTTCAGCTTTGATTTGATACCATTTCTCTTGCTTTAATGCACTCTACAAGCTGCGTGGAACGTACTTGACTTGCATTTGAGTCATCTTTTCTCCGTTAGCTATGGTGTTATTTTAAACCTTAATAGCTGCTTTTTTTTTATTGAGGGACTCACCGTGCGATGTCTGGGAAGCCGTCGCTGCAGGCCATATGAAGCGGGGTCCAGCCCTCCTCGTCCCTCTGGTGGATGTCTGCTCCGTGATGGACCAGCAGCTTGACACACTCCAGGTTCCCAGAGAGGACGGCCTCGTGTATAGCAGCCATACCTATGCGCAGGCACAGAAAACGGTTATCTGGGAAGGCTTTTGAGGAGGGGGGGGGGGCCCGGGGCCCGGAGGAGGCCGTTGACCTCACCGGAGAGGTAGATGGTGTCCAGGCTGACCCTCCTGGCTCGGATAAAGCGTCCGATCCTCTCCAGCTCCCCGTGCTTCACGTAGTCCTGGAAAACGACGTCGTTGGGGAAATGCACGCTGCGGACGGACTTCGGGGCGGCGGAGGGCTTGCAGCTGGGCAGGACGTCGCAGTCTTGGGAGTAAGGCTTGATCCTCATCGCCTGGGTCACGGGGCATGGGTAGTACTTCATCCTGATCAAAGAGTAAGGTCTTCAAAAGATCAAGGGTCAAATCCAACGCTGTGATTTCTCTTGAGCTCAACGCCTCGGAGCAGCTTCTTTGTCCAGTGGAGAGATCAGGCTGTGGTGTGTTCTTCTAAAGCTCAGGGACCCCCCCGCCGGTCCTCTTTATACTCTCTGTGGGGCTATTTTTGGTCACCACACCAAGATGTGGAAGATGAGTAACCCTCCAGTCACATCCCTTGTTTGTCACGAGCCCCTGGGTTCACTGCCATGACAGCCAGTAACCTCTGCCTGATCCCACCAGCCCACGTTTGACACCTAAAGAGGTGACACCCCCAAGACGGGCGAAGGCGGGGGAGGCTTCTGGAAAACACCTAACAGTATTCGGGTGGTTCACTGCACTGACATAAAGAGTCAAGAAAGGGTTCTGCATCCATCATCAGTCCATCTGTGTTACTAATGAGACTGAATATAACCAAACCTCTCCTGATAACAGAACCTCCCCATTATCTGTTCACCCTTAAGCCACGCAGGTTCCTTATTTTAGGTTTACTCTCTATTCCTGGAAAACATTTGCTCACCAAATATCACTATTGCTAAATAGACTATTATTATCATATGGAGAAAAAAAACAAAACACCTGTTTGGTGTTTCATGCGATTGAAATGACAGCCTATTTGCACCTGTAACACTAAATTGGCCCTTGAAGGACAAAAAGTGGTTTTGAATTGTATAATTATACGGCTGAACCCCTTCAGACCCATATTTTTCTACTGGGTAAAAAATGTAAACGTAACACATTTTTTGTCAACTCATGTTTTTACAACTAGTTTTCATGTCCATTCTAATGGACTCAGCATTTAATGCTGGATTTATGTCAAAGATAATCATTTACATCTTCGGAACTTATGATCTCAGGACACTAAAGTGTTTAATAAATAAGTTTAGTCATGTCCTTCGATTTTCCTTTGGATGATGCACAAATATAAAACCAGACAAAACATATTTTTAGAAGTTTATTGGCCACCAATTACATTTTCCACGTCAATTTGGCTGATGGAATGCTGTGTTAAGCCCCCCCACCCCAAAACATGACTGTACAGATGACAACACACCCACTTGCTCTACCCAAGTCTCCACCCCTCCCTCCCCGTTGAGCAGATATCACAAACCGGTCAAACAGACCGATTCTTAAGTCGCTCACACGAACACACCCGTACGAACGCCCCCTCAGTGATAATAAGGGTGTTGGGTACAGTCAGCTGGGGGGGGGGCGGGGGGGTACAATACAAATGAGGGAGGGGCTGTGCAACCTTTCCTTCCCCGTGTAAGGGGGGAATAAAACAAAATTCATCTCTCAGACCTGTACAAATATGTATTTAGTAACTGCAATGGACTTCTGATGAGGCATGAATGCAGTGCGGCCTATCAGAACTGACTTCCCACCAAAAGAAGAAACGTCCGAGAGTGTACCCGACAACCAACCGTGCCCCAGCCAGCCACGCTGGTACATTTAAAAAAAAAAAAAAAAAAAAAAAAATCACAAAGTCCTACATTAAAAAAGAAAAGAGTCATAGTGACAGCAATTAAATAAAACAGGATTTCCCCAAAGCTGGTTTTTGTTCTGTTTAGAAAAATGTAGTGATGCTAAAATGAGTGGATTGTAAAAATTTGGGAATGAAGATGACAAAGCAGACTTCCCTGTGTGTGGTGGGCTTTGTGCTACATTTGAGAATGAGAGTTTGGGGTCATTTTAGTGACAATACAGTTTTATATATATATAAAAAAATCTATAGGATAGCCCCTTGTCCCCTGAGAGCTCAGTCCTTACACATCCACCACTCTGGTCCTCTGTATTTCTACGATGGGGGGGCGTTGGCAGCTACAGTATACAACACTCATTTAGCTCACAGCCACTCTCTGAACAATAGCAAGACTTAACAAGGGGGTAAATTCCTCAGTTGCGCACATTTTGAAATCATGATCTGAATTCCGTTTTTTTTTTAACCAGCAGGTTTCGAATACAAAGGCAAACAGCTGACATGGAGCTCTGCAGAGAAGGCATCAAGGTCTCCCAGGGAGGTGATGTGCTCTTCCAAAGTCCCCCCCCTCCAGATGCAAAGACACCGATGTAGACAGAAGATGTGGGGCTGAGTAGCAGCTAAGGGCAAGTACGAAGTGAAGGTGGTTATGGTGACTGGTACTGAAGGACAGGGGCAGAACTCATCTCCTCGCTTGTCCACCTCCTACAATTCGTCATGTCCGTCGTCGTCTTCACCGTCAGTGTCTTCCTCGATGTCCTGCAGATCCTGTAACAAAGGGTTGAACAGTTTATTATTAAAACTTCTCAAATCTGTCAAGTGGGTTATTAGAAGACGCGCTAAAAATATTAAGTCAAATCTAGCAGGGTTTTAAACAACCATTTAAACACTTTCAGCTTTCAGCAGAACGTGTGAATGCCTCCCTGCATTTAGACAGACATTCCCTAACGTCTAGTCTGATGGCAGGTGGTGCACGTGCTCGTCCTGAGGCTCCGGGCAAAGCTGGGTGAAGAGCCCCGACAGCTGCACACGGCTTTGGGAGAGAGACCATTTAGCTGCGCTGCAATTAGAATTTAGAGAAGCGGTTGCGTTGGCAACGTTGCCGTGCAAACGTGCTCGGCCAGAGCAGCAGAGCGATCGCGCTGGTGAAGGTAGGAGAGATCAGAAGTGGGTCAGCTCCTAAGGTTACGGCCAACGGTCCTCGTGATGCGAGGCTGCTTTGGCTGCAGCCTTGATGTAAAGCTCTCAAATTTACCCTTTATTGTACTTTTTGGGATTAATATGGCTCCGTGACCCACCTTCCATGACTACAGTTCAACTGTTTTACAATGTAACTGCATCCTCACATAACTTGCATGTCTGAAAACGAGAATATACGAAGTAGAGATGTGAGGTGATCTTACATCTGCATCCAGGTCGTCCTCGTCGTCTCCTGCGGGGGCGCCGCCCTCTTTACCGCCGCTCTCCAGGAACTTGGTAAAGCCTTCCAGTGTTCTCTCACCGTTGTAGTCGATCACCTGTGGATCAGTCGCCATCACACTCGTCACCAACGGCGATTTTACAAGAGGAATTAGCAATATACATTCATGCAGGCTGTCCTTTTTCTGGCTTTAGCGATGATTTCGCCCCCCCTCTGACCAGCTTCCAATTTATGTTGGCCGTTCATTCGAAAGGACGTGACCGAATTTCAGTTCATGCTGACCGTGCTGAACCCAGCCTGCAGCTCCGTGACCCTTCTGCGTGCTTCATCTGAGTAAGGCAATACTTGTGTTTCTGGCTGTCCCCCATGGATAGAGTCTACGCTGCCCATTTGAGATGGCTGGTGCGACAATTTAAAGCCCAAGTTCAGAAAAAAAAGCTGCTACTGAGAAGGGCAGCTGCAGGCCAAGCGCGCTTCCACGTGAAGGTCGTCATGGATGAGGAATCTAAATGAATCAAAGGCCTGCAAAACGCGCGCAGACGACAGCGAGCTTAGGTTTCTGAAAGTCCCAGATTGTATTTTGGAGGCTGGGAGATCCAAGATTCAAATAACCAAAGGGATCTCCATTATTCACACATTAACGGGCCCGCCAGAGGATGAAGGTGGAGAGGAGAGGGTTGGGTTGTGTTGCAGTTGGCACGGGACGCAAACGCGAGACACGTTTGTCTGCTTCCACGCCTTTAAAGCAGCGCTCACCTTGCGCTCGTCTCCTGCGGGGAAGAATTTAAGTGTGGGGAAGCTGTGGACTTTAACTGCTTCGATCTCGTTGGCTGTGGAGTCCATCTTGGCCACGATGGTGTCGGCGCTGTCTTTGTATTTTTCGCCGAGCTTCTCCCAGATGGGGGTCAGCTGTTTGCAATGTCCACACCAAGGTGCATCTGCAACATTAAACAGAAACAAGTTTTAGGTTTAAATCAATACAGCTCATTCAGATATCTCCAACTACACCTCCACTGATAAAAGGCTGCAACTTTGCATTGGCAGGAACCTTCAAGAAATAACCCTCGAATACTGAATCTAAAAAGGTCTAATACACAAATAACTTCTACAGCATCTGTTCCACTTACAGAATTCAACGAAGACGTTCTTTGAGGGATCAAAGGCGACTTCCTCGAAATTCTTGCCAACCAAAACCTTCACAGGGGTTTTGTCCCAGTCTTCAGGGATGTCCTGGCTCATTAGGTGGGCCTACAAGAGGAGTAAAGCATTAAAAGACATAATGGTTCATCTCATTCCATAATCCTGCATCACCATGTAATACATGTTGCATAGATGATAACTTTCAGAGCTTAGATTAAGGAAGGCTTTAAGGTGGCTGGACCCTCGCTCACTTTGAGTTTGCCCTCCACAAACAGTGTGCAGAACTCGGTGATGCTCTCAGCGGTGATGGCGTCACTCTCAGGCTTGTACTTGGTCATCTCATCCTCCAGGGTGATCAGGCGGATGGCGGGACACTCCTCTTTCTTCAGGCCAAAGAACTCAAGGATGCGCTGGTTGTCCTCAATATCACTGTCAATGAATATGAAGAGGATCTGGAAAGGTGAGAGGAGCAGATTTTCCTAGATGAAGAAAAACTCCCCAGCTTTGTGCTTCAAACCTGTGTGTGTGTGTGTGCGTGCGTGTGTGTGTGGGGGGGGGCGACACCCTATGGGGACTCTCACAGGGCACCTACCTGGCCTTTAAATCCTTCAGCTGCCTTCTTAAACTGGTCCATTTTATCCTGGAAATCTGAAGCGGCTTTGGGCAGGAACATGAGGATGTGGGACTTGATATCCCCACCAAAGATTTTAGGGGCCGTCTACAGAGATAAGATAACGCATAAAGGTCACAATAGAACTGGAATGAGCTCATTGTAGATCTTGATGTGTTGTTTTTACCTGCTCGGTGAACTCAATGACAAGAGGCAGCTGGTTGGACTTGATGAAGTTCAAGAGGTTCTCTTTGGTCACCTCCCCATCAAAAGTGTTGCGACCTTCATCAAACTGTAAAACATAAAACCTTTGGTCAAAAAAAAGACATAAAAAAATCCCCTGCTGTCTTCTGCCTATGAACACTACGGGCATTTACCAGAAATCAGAGGATGAGCAGAGAGCCAAATGGATTTTTATAGCTTTCAGAATAGACAAGCGTGCACGAGCGTGCCACGCAACCCTTCCCGGTACAGCGCTGGCAAAACCGCTTCGATAAACAAGTGGGAGACCCCAGCTGTTTATGATGAACTTGGCGCCATGCACAGAGGCATTAGGTGCACATGGCAAGGGTGTCTTGTATCATGTAAACATGTCAACATCAGCAAGGTTAGACCCAACTTTGATCATAATAATGTAATAATAAGCAGAGCTGCTCCTGAATTATTCATGTCACTGATTATTCTGAAAATGTCCGACTGCACATTGGTTTAATTTATTTAAAAAGAAAAAAATTACAATCAAGGAGAGGCTCCTGTCCAGGATTTATTATACTCACTTTTCTACATTTGGGTGAGCTATAAAAACTGTGAATTCCCTTAAAAATAACAGCCAAATTAGGCTCCTCACTAGACTCCCCAGCAGCCAATGGGATGACATGAAACATGAAACATCAACTAAAGTTGCTCAAGATCATTTGTGAGGAGCAGATAAACAAACTGAGGTCATTTTCCCGTTGGGGTGGGCTATAGGGCCGTCGGCAGCCATACAGCGGCAGGCTACCTAAGATTAGTAACAGGGAGCAGATACCATGAGGTCAGCAGCATCGGGTTACCAACATCTATCGTAAACAGCAGGGAATCCTCCGGTCTGCAAATATGCACATGGCATGTATGAAAAAAAAAAAACAGCTGGGGGAAGGCCTCCGTCCAAACTTGTACAGTCCCCACGACAATGAACAATACATTCACGCAGCGACAGAGTGCCGTCACCACATTCTGCTGGACCACCCAGCTGTCTTCTACCACTCTTCGCCTACAGGCTATACAAGAATGTAACAACTAAAACCCTCCTGACTCCCCCACGACTACGGGACAACACAAATAAATTTTAAGAAGTGGTCACCTTCTTGAAGAGGATGACTCCGTCCTTGGACACCTCGTACTTTGAGTAAACTGCCTCCTCTGAGGTCGTGGCAAAGGGAATGTCATCGATGGCTTCAGCTGCTTTTTCAAATGCTTTGGCATCGGCAGAGTTGGCGTCCTGTAAACACGGGGCAATTCTTTAGAAAGAATCGCAGCCTCGTCTGTGGTGTAGAATGAGCCTTCTGGTAAAAAAAAAAGGGGGCGGGGGGTTAAATGTAAACGTACCTTAAAGAATCCAATGACTGCCACCTCATTGTCAGCAATCAGAGTCTCGGCATCGGTGACTTCTTTCAGCGTGGCGACAGCGGGGCCCGTGCGCTTCTTCAGCCAGTTAACGATGTCATCTGCTTGTCTTCCAGCTGCAGGACCGTAAAACACAAGAGCTTATCTCCCCCCGCGCAAACAGGCTTTCAAAGTTCACATCAAACCTCAAAGTTAAAGAGCGGGATGACAGAATGGAGGTCCCGTCTGTTTCAGCACCCACCACACGCATCTTTGTTTGCAATTGAATTAAAGAGAAAAAAAAAAAACCCTCCCATCATTTTTCCTTTATTATAACTAAAAATTAAAAACAATTTACCAAATTTGTGACAGTGTATAAAGAAACACGTTTACTGGAACTGGGTGTTTGAACAGCTGATGCAACCAAGCAGCAATTTCAGATGATGCAGACCTGTTACACGGGCTTGCACTACCATTAAGATTTGCTCAGCATGAGAGCAGCACACTAAACACCACACTGGAGTCGTAACTTCCAGCGCAAACTGCTAATGCTGAGACTAAGAGGCTACGTGAGGAACTGCACATTGCTCGACACGCGCAGAGCACGACTGGCTGCAGCAGGCTGGAGGGTCCGGCCCACATTTGGCCCACTCTCGAAGCTGACTGGCTGGTTTCCTCCCCGTGATCATATTACCGGCGAAATGAAAGTCACGGCTCCTTTACACAGAGGCGGGAGCTGATGGATTCTCTCATCTATGAGGCTTTCAAGATATGGAATAGCCACAGTTTTGTGTTGGAAGTGAACTTAATATCACTTTGTGGGCAAAATAATATGAAGGGGCAGCTGGGAAAGAAAGTGATCGCACCAAGAAGAGTGATTTAAAAACAGTGACAATCAGAACATTATTTCTGTTAGCAATATGAATCACCTGAGTACTCTTTCGGGGACTCCTTATCTCCTCCTTTGAAAAACTTGATGGTGGGGTATCCTCGGACTCCGAACTCTTGGGCTAGTTCCGTCTCCTCGGTGGCGTCCACCTTCGCCAGGCGGACGGCTGAGCCCTCTTCCTTGAGCTTGCCAGCCGCCTTTGCGTACTCGGGGGCCAGGGCATTGCAGTGACCGCACCACGGGGCGTCTACGGGGCGGCGGGAGACAAATGATCAGACCACAAACAACTGCACGTTTCCCCACTTTGTCGCGTGACTTGTCCGTTTGATTTCACGTTGACAGAGCTTGCTTGGATGACTTGTCTTTTTTTTTTTTTAACATCTGTGTCACTAATGTGAAAATCATCTGGAGTGGATAAAGACTAAAGAGCAATTGCGCCCGTTACAGGGTGTTCGTCACCGCCATTGAAGACACCGGTGGACTCCTGAAGGTTCAAAGATAACGCAGGACTGACACGTCAGATGTAACGAACTGCGTTGCATCAGCGTACAAGTGTTGACAAAGGACAAAGCTTCCTTGTGGCAGACAGTCAGTACACATCAGAGGCACACATGAACTTCTGCAAAGTACACGTCAACCTAACCCTGGGACAAGCCCCGCCCCCCCCGGAGGAATCTGCAGCCGCACACGGATCCCATCACTCCCAGTTTCTCCCAGTTTTACCGGTTTGACGTGACCAGGCCAACGATATGACCCAAAGTGTATCAGGAGAGGGGGGTTGGGGGGGTTCAGGGGGGCTTTGGAAGGCGACCTCGGCCCCCAGAACGCCTCCACGATGAGGGAAATCACAGCTTAAGACCCGAAACCCAACCAGAACCGAAACGTGACCGCAGAGGACTTCTAGGATCCGGATCCTCGTCTGCAGACTTTCGCCTGACTTCAGTTTGCGTTATTACGACATTATTCTCAGGCCGACGGTGTCGTAATGGCGGACTTTTAAAAAACGATGCGCCGCTAGGACCAAGCTACTTTACACCAACTCAGACGAACCCCCCCCCCAAAAAAAACACAAAAGTGATATTCGAAATTAAGGTTTTCACGTCGATCTGAGGAAAAGTCAGTACTGGGTAATAAGCAGAGCCGTGCCGATCGCAGTTATTTCGCAATTTTAACCCCGTTAGACGGACTCGAGTGTCGAGCACTCGCCGCTAGCTGGTCAGCGAGGAGACACAACACAGCGGGAACGACGCCGGACCCCCCCACCGAACCGGGTTTTACACGCCTTCGAGTCAAAGGAACCTCTCCGGGGGGGGGTTAAAGAACGGTGGAAGACAAGAAAGAGCGCCCGGTTGGAGGGGCACAAGTGAGGTAGTCGCGCACAACTTGTGACAAGTGTCAAAGTTTGAGGCTAACGCGGCTAGCGGGCTGGTCTGGAGCATCCCCGCGGGGGAGAGGAGCCTCCGGGGGAGAGGGGGCCTCCGGGGGGGCTCCGGGGGGTTTACTCACAGAACTCCACCAGCAGGTCGGGGTGAGCTCGGAGAGCCTCGTCGAAGTTGCTCTTCTTCAGCACCAGGACGTCCTCCTCCTCGGCGAGTTCAGCCCGGCCGGCTCCGACCAGGCAGCACAGCAGCACCAGCCTCAGCATGTTGGGGGCTCGTGCGGGGGGGGCTCGTGCGGGGGGGGGCTCGGTGAACGTCGCGGTCTCGGTTCGCGTCCCTCGGGGAAGGTTTCGGGAGAGGAGCGGGTGTTTTTGTGTCCACCGCTACTAACGTGGCACAGGCTCGGAGGAAGAGGAGAGGGGGGGGCCGGCGGGGGCTGCGCATGCGCATTTAACGGGCGGAAAGCGGCTCGTGTTGAAATGTGACTGGACCGCGAGGCCGCGCGCACCTGGAAGTGAAAGGCTCGCGACGGAGAAAGGGGGCGGGGCGGGGCGGGGAAGGGGGGGGCTCGCGAGGAGGGCACGGGGCGGGCACGCGGGGCCGCTCGCGCAAAAGCCGCTCCCGCGTTTTTCGACGCCGCGGACCACGTGTTCGCGGAGCGACGCGATCTGATCTCGTCGCAGGTTTTAAGGTCGATTCTCGCGCGATCGGCCTCCGGTTTTGTTTGCTTGGGCCTCGCGCTGATCCCGCAAACGTGAAGGTTTTTAGTGATTTGCGCGGACTCTCTGATTCCTTCAGACTTTTACTGCCCTGCTGATTTGTTAATCTCGCTCTCAGCTTGTAGGCTGTATGTAAATTGGAACCTGTTCCTCAAACACTGTGTGTGTGTGTGTGTGTGTGTGTGTGTGTGTGTGTCTACCTGAATCACGGCCCCCCTCCCCCCAGCTAAACTGCCTTTGCAGAACTGATCTCTGTGCCAGTGTCAGTTTGACCACACAGATCTGGAAGGCCCTCGGACGTCTTGACAGTTTGACACTTTCGCGCACGCTTTGGTGGCTGTCAGCGTTATTTGCGTCAAGTGGGAACTCTCAACAGAGGTTCTGCTCCGCAGTGTTGATGAGCTGATGAGTTTTGCTACGTGTAGACACGGATATTTTCTGCATTTTACAACAAGTTCTTGATAGAAGAACACATTTTCTATTGAGGGTTTGATATTTGGATTACAAATGCGCAACCCCCCTCTCTGTCTCACCCCTTGAATTGATAAATTAACTAGCATGTGATAATAAACCATGAACTGCAAAGCTTTTTGTTCCTGTCTTTTACAGAGGAATCAAATTAACTGGTTGTAGCAAATTGCCTTGACAATGGGATGCTGTAAATCTTGAATACACTGTGCATGTAATGTGAACAAAACTCAAATAGGCATGTTTATAGAAGTAAGACTATGTCAAATAAACGTTGTTTAAATAAACGTTCTCCTCCAGTATCCGGGTGAGTAGAACACCAGAACATAGTATGTTTCACAATTTGTATTAGATGATATTTTGAAAGTTGTTCATCTTTAGAAGATTTGGACACAGCTACCAAAAGCTGCCCCTTTAAAACAATTAAAATGACAATACTAGTCTCTTTCTCCAAGTACTATGATCTTATTAACTAGAAATGCAGTTTTGCATTTTACACACACAGCTGGTGTTTTGTTATATTGACATTTTTAAAAATGTGAACAATTGTCTGTGCAGATGACCTCACTGGGAAGATTCCCAAGGGTTCAATGACTGAAGCTGAACTTTTCTTTGAGTTGACGTGTCCTGACCGACACCCCCACCTGAAATCGAGCTAATCTCATGAATCAGTGCATTCCAGGCCCTACCCAACAAAGACCTTCAGCACAGCGATCACTGAACCACAGCTGCTCAGGTGGAACAAAAAATAAATAAACAAAGAGATCCACCAACTATGGATTCATCAGCGTGCAAAACATGGACATCTTTCATCAACATAGTACTCCATTTTAATGTGTAGTAATTATATTTAATTTCTTGCAGATGTGTTGAAATAATAAACATCTTCCCATTAAATTGTTTATGCTCACATAGTTGTGGCAGTCCATCACACAGTCTTTACTCCAACCAACTGCAAAGCTACACGGCACCCAAACGCTTAGAGAAGCGTTAAGCAAGCAAAAAAAGCCACACAGTTTCCAGGAGCGCCTGTCTACCGCCCCCTGCAGCTGCACCATGTCCACAGCATGTTCTTAATTCCTCGCTCTCTACGCCTCCTGTGGCCTTCTTCACACCCACATTCCTGAGGAGGAGCTGGAAGGAACCTCCAATGAGCCTCCTGCAGCCGACCGACCTCCGCAGGACCATCCGAGCATCCCTCCTCTTGACGCTCAGCTGCCAGCTCCGTCTGTTTGTCTTTCCTTTTGTGAGCTGCCCCCATTCCTCCCTCCTGAGGGGACCCCAGGACAATGGGAACCCCACCTTCAGTGGGACAGCCTCCATGACGTTGACGGAGAGAGCCGTACCACCAGCACAGCTTACTGGGACTAGGGAGGATGTCATACTGGCCAGAATGAGGAACCTTATACTTGCTTGTGGCATCTTCCATGTCATTATTATTATTATTACTATTATTATTATTATTATTATTATTATTATTATTATTATTATTATTATTATTATTTCACAGATAGAGCAGGTGAGGGTCTCAGAGCCAGCATGGCCTTCTCCTGTGTAGCCCAGGTGGCAGCTGCAGTGTGTTTCTTCTTGCATGGCTCCAGAGGGAAACATCAGGCCCCGGCAGGGAGTGGATTCATCCTCCATTTCACAATCAGAAGTCTGATTAGTTGAAACTCTGAACTAGTTGATGCTGTGGCAGCCCTGTGCCTGCGTGGGTTCTCTAGAGCTACTCCAGATTCCTCCCACAGTCCAATGACATGCGCAACTGGGGATTATGTTCATTGATCACTCTAAATTGTACATAGGTGTGAGTGTGAGTGGTTGTGTATCTCTGTGTCGGCCCTGTGACTGACTGGCGTCCAGTCCAGGGTGGACCCCGGCTTCACCCAATGTCAGCTGGAAAACATTCCCGTCCCCCTGTGACCCTCAGTGGAGGAATAAGGTAGAAGATGATGGATGGACAATGAATGAGATGAACTGTAGTCTAGACTCCAACACAGTAAGTGACGTCAATGCCCCTCAAGCTGGTTGTTACCACGAAGAAGAAGAGGAAGAAGAATCACCAGAGGAAGAAGAAAAAAAAAAGAAACTTGGAAGGCCAACACTTTGACTTAAAAAGAACATATCACATGAGTTAATTCTTAAAATATAAAAATACATAATATTAATTATTAAAATTAATTCTTAAAATTTAAGAATGAATCAACAGAAATTAAGGATTAAATCCTCGTTTGTATTCAAATGATATGAACTGTAGTCTAGACTCCAACACAGTAGGTGGCGGTAACGCGCTCTCAAGCTAGTTGACCCACGAAGAAGAATCACCTGAAGAAGAAAGACCGAAGAAGAAGAATCACCGCAAGTGAAAAGACCAACGAAGAAGAAGAATCACCAGAAGAAGAAAGACCGACGAAGAAGAGGAAGGAGGAGGAGCAGCACATGCTAATGCTACTTTACATACTACGTACCTTCCTCTACATTTAAACGTCATCGCGGAGCGAGCAGACCTTCGATAACTCTCCCGAACCCGCCTTTGTGTACTCCTCGGCGCTCCAAACAATGGACGACAGGGTGAACATGTCCCTGGACGACATCATTAGGCTGAACAAGAAGTCGGGCAGAGGCTCGTCAGGGCCGGCCGGGGGGGCCCGGCGCCCGGCCAGGCCGGCGAGGAGCCGCGGGGGCGGCTTCCAGCGCGGCGCCAGGACCGACAGATACACCCCGTACACCCGGGTACGAACCACCGAGCGGCCCTGGAAGGAGAGAATAGATAGTTAACGTGAATAGCGGCGTTTCCTGTGTGTGTGTGTGTGTGTGTGTGTGTGTGTGTGTGTGTGTGTGTGTGTGTAGGGGGGGGTCATTCTTCCCCTTTCTGGGTTAATGGAGTCCGCTCTGAGCTTTAAACTACCCGGATCGAAGTTTGTTTCACCGCGAAAAAGTTCAGAGGCGCCGTTTAAAACAAAAAGTTCTCGGCCGGAAGTGAGCGTGTGGAAGCGTGTTTGGTCGGGGTGGACTTTTATTTCTTTCAAGATGGCTCCTGTGTGTGTGTGTGTGTGTATGTATATGTATGGGGGGGCTGTTTCTCAGGTGGCCAGGTGAGGAGCATTGAGAAGAGGTGACAGAGGGACGCAGGTCAATGACGCTGCTGCTTCTGGTACCCGTTACTTTGCCCCCCCCCTCCTCCTCCTCCTCCGAGGATGATGATTGCTGCATCGTGTTTTACATTGAGTGTGTTTAACAACGGTGAGGGTGCATAACCCCCCCCCCCTCCTCCACTGAAACAGGCACTCTCCCCTTTTGCAGCCCGCCGAGCTTCCAGACAGATGGCAGCACGACATGTTTGAGGAGCACGCCAATGGAGCGGCTCCCAGGGGCGACGCGGAGGCAAGCGCCAAGCTCTTGGTGTCCAACCTGGACTTTGGTGTGTCTGACTCCGATCTCAGGGTAATCCATGAGTCTACTTACCCCCAACACGCTCCTGATACTTGCAGGAAAACTGATTGGGATTCTGTTTGCCCCCCCCCTCCAGGAATTGTTTGCAGAGTTCGGGCCATTAAAGGAAGCATCCATCCACTATGATCGGTCCGGTCGCAGCAAAGGAACAGCAGATGTTCACTTTGAGCTCAAGGCGGATGCAGTCAAAGCCATGAAGCAGTATAACGGCATCCCTCTGGATGGTATGGCTTGTCTTCTGCTGCAGTGGTTACTCTGAAAGTACCAGCTCTTGTTGGGCCCCGAGAGTTCCGAGGCCTCGACATCAGAGAACCTACTCTTGTGTGTGTTGTGTTTATGATGTGGATATTTAACGCCTCGACACCCTTTACCAGACGGGTTTTACTTTCCTTAGGCCGCCCGATGAAAATCCAGCACGTGACGTCAGAAGTTGAGACCAACACTAGAACGTCCACGTCAGGGTAGGTCATGAAGCTGGGAGGGAGGAGCGTACTGCTGTCCATTAATTTGTCGGGTGGTCAATCTTTTATATTCGACGGTGAAGTCTGAATATCCTGTGGTTCTCAAACAATCTTGGTCTTTGCAGAGGTTTTGACAGAAACAGGCTCGGGCAGCCCAAGTATGACAGGCCTGAAAGGAGCCGAGGCGCACGCGGCGGCTCCTTCAGAAGCAGGGGGGGAAGAGGAGGAGGAGGAGGAGGAGGAGGAGGAGGAGGGGGGAGAGGGAGAGGAAGCCGACCTCAGCTGTCCGCGGAGGAGCTGGATGCCCAGTTAGATGCCTACAATGCCAAAGTATGTTCTGGTTTGCTGCACAAATCCATCCTTGCTGGGTAAAGCCTGAAAAGTTCAATAATGACCTTTTTGTTGTTCTGTTTCAGATGGACACCAGCTAGAGGCACTTAGAAGATTCTGCTCCATATAATGCATTACATTGTTATGAAGCCATTTTATTGTATGGGACTTTATTTTGCCATTTATGGAAAACGGGTAGCTTCTGATTATTTTTTTAAAAGACCATTGGTACCTCTAATGCTTTTCCATTTCTGGCTATTTTTTTAAACACCCCACAGCCCCCTTTTTTTTTCTTTGTTTTCTTTTTTAAAAACATATAAACGTTACATTTAAAACATTTTCCGGAGTTTCCTTTGGATGCTGTATGCATTATCGACACACATTCAGCAGTTCTTGCACATTTGTATGGATGTTAAATTTGGCTTTTTTCTTTCTTTTTTTTTTTTTTTTAGTATTTGAAATATTCTCCTTTGGATATAAATCTGGTCCACATCCCAGTATGTTTTTAATTCCGAATGAATGTTAAATGTGGAAAAGCAAACTCTTCTGCGTGTGTTTATTCATCTTATTTTTAATCTCCGCGTGCTTCTGGTTCCCGCGTGAACCCGCACGCGAACCCCTCGTTCCCGCCACCGCGTCGCGCGTCTCGCCGCGTGAGGCCCCGTCCGCGCGTCTCTCGTGTTTTCCCGGAAACTCGCGGCGGCGCGAGCGTCGCGCGGGGCGGCGCCGTTCCGTTAGTCTCGCCATAGCGGCAGCCGCTCGGAGCGAGGACGCACGCACACCGCAGCACCGCCACTCCGACACCCCGCGTCTGGAAGGTACGTGCCCCGCTGCTGCCCCCCCCCCTCCGGGACGCCCCCGACGGCCTCCCCGGGGGATGACGGCAGCCTCGCCCGGGAGGACGGAGGGTTAGCGGGCCGGCCTTAGCCGCAGCCCCCCGCCGGCCGCGGCGCGATTGTTGCCGCGCCGCGCCGCTCCCGTCCCACCCTGTGCGCGCAGCCCCCCCCTCCCACACCCCCTTCAAACACCAGCCCCCCCCCCTCATCGACGCTAACCCGTTGTGTCTTTCGGGGGTGTTTTTAACCCCCCGGTCGCGTCCGGGCAGCCGCTCCGGAGCCGGACTTCGGGGCGGACGTCGCCGCTACATCGGCGCCGGGTCGCCGCTTTGTCGAGGCGGCGGCGGCGGCTGCAGCCTCCGCACGACGCCCACGTCCGCGCACACCACCGGGACCCGCGTTTGCACAAGGATAGTGCAGCACCACCCCCCCCCCCTCCACTAAATGCACTTTTTGGTCATGTCAATGTGATGTCGCCATCTTTAGTTAGACGCATCTTCTGGAACGCTGTTTTAAAGCGGGGGGGGGGGGGTGCTGACCGATACAATGGGCTGTAATCACAAGGCCAAAGTCGATCTGTGAACAGTCGAGCACGTCAGTCAGATTTAATTTTAACGTTCCCTTGTTCTTCAAACATCCTCTTTTTGTTTTATTTTATTTTTTTTAAACGTCAGGGCTGTTTCCATCCATCTGCTCCAGGGTGGGGTTGGTGTTAACCTGGAGGAATATCCAGGCCAGAACTGAAGAGATCATCTCCTGGGTTTATGATATGAAGAAATCACAGACGTTTCAATGATTTCCGTCATGGAGGAACGTGTATCTTAAGGTTGTCATATCAGATTCTAGATCCAACCCAGCTGTTACATAATGGGTTCAGTTTAGAGAGAGAGCCTGCAGACTGTTTGGGTTTAATACCTTTAACAACCGGGAGACTACTTCTTGGTTTGTGGGCTAAATATATGTTTGAGTGCCTTTATATACAAAGCCCGGGCATGTTTAACGACTCCCGTTTCTGCCTTTAGTGCCTGCACAGACGTCTTCGTTCGTTTAGGCATGCCAGAGACAGACTGTGCCGGTGACAGCAGCTTCTATGAAATAATGTATAAATCTATTCTTAAGGGGGGGGGGGTGCTGAAGTTGAGAGGGAATAACAAAAGACTCGCAGGCTCGGGGTGGTTTAAGCCCCTCTCGCGCTGCACCATTTCACCACTTTGGCTGAAATTAGCGCTCTGGCTCGACCGTGCCGTCCCAATGTGGTGGACCGGCGAGGCGCAGGAGAACAAGCCGCTGTCGCGAGGCTCCAGATGTTGGGCCCAGCCGGGCAGGTCTTTGCTTGTTCAGTGGGGGGGTGGGTGGAAGGGGGGGGGACTACAACGTTCACAGCTGAGATTTGCGCCCTTTTAGGTCCCTGGAATCTACACTACAAGTGATGGAAATCCAAGAAATCTTTCAGTGTGCGAGGTCTCCCGTGTTACCATGGTTCATTTCTGTCCTGTCTCCGCCCCCGTTTATTAAAAAGACATCTAGGGTTACTCTCCTTGTGTCTTTTCCCGATGGACGCACAAAATGCCTGGATCTGGGAAAGGCCACAAGGCCTCATGAGTCTGTCACCTGACGGCTGACTCCTCGTTCATAACTCTGCTGATGATGTCATTACAGAGAAATTAGGTTGGATGATGTCACCCAGCGGCCAGGTTGTCATTTCCGACTGATTTATTAATAGCGTGCCTGTTACCGTCGTTATGACAGCGGCCTGTCGGGCGGCCCCCCCCTTAACGTTCACGTCCTCGCGTTCGGCTCTGGTTCCAGACATGGCCGAGGATGAGGTGACCCCGGAGCAGCTCGCAGCCATCGCTGCAGAAAACGAGGAGCCAGAGCCAGTCAATTATAAACCGCCAGCCCAAAAGTCGGTCAAGGAGATCCAAGACCTGGACAAGGATGACGAGAGCCTGCGCAAGTACAAGGAAACCCTGCTCGGACCCGGGGTCACCTGTGCTGGTAATGCAGTGAGTGGATGAGTGAGAGAGTGTTGGACGAGGGGAGCGACGAATTCTGGCAATGCAGTGTTTTGTCATGGCGGAGTTGCTGCGAGAAGCGGTGATACATCATTAAAATGCTGTAGTGCAGCAGGAGTCAGCTGCAGCCGTGCACAGTTAAATAACGAGGTTTATTCCTAATAAATCTGTTTATTAGCATTGGCAGCCATTTCATAAATGCAGCGTGACCATAAACACTGAGCTATAATATAAATAATGATTTAGTTAAAACGAATAGCACCTAAAAAGGGTGCTCAAATGAATGGACTAAAGAAATGATCTAAAGGATAAATATAATGAATTGCACTTCAACTGCTGCTGACAGCGACCAGTGAAAGCTCAAGCTTGTCTTCATTTTGATTTAATTTAATTTTACCTCAAATAATGAAGCTAGTGTATCTCAAAAAGAATTTAAATACATAATACAGACTTGTAATAGTGTTTTTTCCCCGTGTTTTAGGGGAATGTTATTTAATTTCTGGTCAACTCGGTGGTTCCTCTGCTCACCGCTAGGAGGAGCCCGAGGCCTCTAGCTGAACTGTTAAGAACCTACAGCATTTACTGATGCTAACAATGACATTTTAATTACATCAAGTTTCAGTGTTCTCTTTCTGCTACTTGACAAGTAAATGTCCCTTTTTTCCTCTCTGATTGATATAATAAGAGCGGTTGTAATTCTTTGTCTGCTGAGCCCAGCTGGATGTTACAGGACGTGTCTTAAGAGGACACGTTGTCCATGTGATCATGTGATTGTGTAGTTGTGATACATGTGATCGTGTTGTTGAGTTGTAATACACAGTGTGTGATGTGTGGTGTTCTTTCTCTGGCCCAGATCCGACTATTCCCAACGTCCAGGTGACCCGCATGTCTCTGGTCTGTGAAAGCTCTCCAAAACCCCTGATCCTGGACCTGCAAGGTTGGTCACTTCCCGGCCTAGTAAACGCTTCAAACGCAGAGTCCGGCCCTGAACTTCTCCCTTATTGACTTTGACGAGTCGTTACGTAAGCGAGCGGCGGTCCAAGTGACCCTCACCCCTTCCGTCCACGCGCTAATTCAGCTGCCAGACCAGGCACTCCGTCTTCACACGTCAACACATCTGTCCCAATTCCGCTGTAGCCCCAAATGCTCTGCTTTGATCTTTCAAAGCACCAAAAATCTGTGCTTGGGATTGGCCGAGCAGATCCAACACTGTCGTGCGGTTTTGTTAACGGTGCAGCATTTACGCCAGATCAGCCCGAGTCTCCTTTCTGTTTAGGTTGGGAACCATTTTAAGAATCAGAGGAAGGAAAAGCAGAGCGTTGCTCCGCTGCACAGGAAGACCTTGGGAAAACAATGATGATGCCAAATGTGGGGGGGAGACCAGAGCTGTGGCCCTCGTGGCGTCAGCCGCTGGAGGGCTTCCACACCCTCTTAGGCACATTCGATTTGAGGGCCAGAGAAGACTTGCGAAAGCGTCTCAGAGTACCATCTCCACGGTTCGATGCCGAGTTCCCGCTCTGTAGTCCATTCGCTCACAAACTGTAGATACAAACCACAGCAGCGTCATCTGATAAGGTGATGAAATCGAGTCACGAGTGCACGTTTAAAGGTTTTTCTGCTCTGCTTACTGCAGTAAAGAAAGCATTTGTTGTCTTCTTCCTTTTCTGCTTTATTACAGAAGACCTGGAAGCGTTGAAGAAACAGTCCTTTGTGCTGAAAGAGGGAGTCGAATACAAGATAAAGATCAGCTTTAAGGTGAGCGTATCCAACAAATAAAAAAGAAAACAGTCTGTGGATGTAAAAATAGTTTGATGGACAGCTTTGCCTTGAGTTTGCCACTCCCGTGTATTGTATTTAACATCACAGCGTCCTTACACAGTCGACCTCACCTTGTCTGTGTGTCCTCAGGTGAACAGGGAGATCGTTTCGGGCCTCAAGTATGTGCAGCAGACATACAGGAAAGGATTGAGGAGTGAGTGTTTCTCATGCTCGCAATTTCTATGAACTCTGGTTCCACTAATACCTGCAATGGTGTAAAGTTTCTCAATAAAATGTGGTGAGAATAAATGAAGTAAAAATATTGACCCACCCGACCGTGGAGATTTCAGAGCAACAGCGACGCCTAGTGGCCAGATGCCGTTAAAGCAGTACCAGTTTTTACCTGGGCGCTGTGAACGCCGCACGCATGACGATTTTAAAACCTTTTAAAGGAAAACACTGAGATTTAGGAAGTGTCAATACATATTTAAATCTTGTTGCACTCATATACATTTTTTTCAGATAGAAAACTGACAGGGGAGTTTATATACAATTTCATTAGACAAAGAGGGTTTTTATTGAAGATTTAATGGCGTTGTGATCCTGACAATGCTCAGCACCTCTGTTATATATTGTTTAATTAAATATTGTTGAGTGCCCCGTTAAGTTTGTGTAAAGTCATTCTCGTAAAAACCTGCAGTAACCTAAAAGGTAAATATGGCCCACAGCTTTAGGTATACACGTTACACTGTAATTCAGTGCATTTCCCCCCATTCTGATTACAAATGTCAACTTTTCAGCTGATGTAAATTTTGTACAGCTTACTTTGGATTTTGTATGTGCTCAATGACTTTCCATGTTTGGTGCTCTGAGCATGCTGTCCACTTCCCTCTGTCCACAGTTGATAAGACGGACTACATGGTGGGCAGCTACGGGCCGCGTGACGCAGAATACGACTTCCTGACTTCTTTGGAAGAAGCTCCCACAGGACTGATGGCGCGCGGCCAGTATGCCATCAAATCCAAGTTCACTGACGACGACAAGCACGACCTCCTGTCCTGGGAGTGGAACCTCAACATCAAAAAAGACTGGACAGACTAAAAAAAAAAAGAAAAAAAGGCCTTTGTGTTTGGGGCCAAGGGGGACCGAACTCCCCCGGCTCCACCCCCCTCCACCCACTCCCTCTACATCACTACCCTGCATTCGCTATTTCTGCCTTCACTGTTTTTACATTTCATGCCCTCCCACCCGTTTCACGCCTGTACCCCCCCCCCCTCCCTGACAGCTGTAGCATCAGCAGTAGTAGCAGACCTCCCCTCCCCTCCCACCTCCCTCCCCCACCCGGTGTTTTGTCGGCCCATCTCGTCTTAATGGTTTCCGCTCTCCTCCCCTGCTGAGCTGTGCCATGTACCCCCCCCCCCAACATCCACCCCCCCAGCCCTGGATGTGTCAGATACTCTGAAGAGATTAACCCCACCTTCCAACAGTCCAGACGGCGTCTTCCTCGGTCTGAAGTACATGTAGAAAAGAACCTCCGCAATCAGCTTTGATCTGGCCTTTTCTATAAACTGAATGAATGCTCGTGTGCTCCGGCTGCGCCCACATCGTTGTTGTGTTCATATAGCAGAGCCCCCCCCCACACCACCTGTACCCCCGCACTTGCTCCGGTGTTCCTTAGCTCACGTATTTACTTGCTGTATTTTGTAATGACCAATATTTGCCTTGGAAAGACGATTCATTCTGATCCACTCAACAGCGCCACCCAGCCACCGCTCATCAGAAGTGGATGGGGCCAAAGTGATCTAGGAAATGTAAGGGTAAATAAAGAAAAAAACTGCCTTACGTATATGGAGTTATTCTTAAGCTCTTGATGGATGTGGTGCATGGCTTGTATGGAAGAGGGATGCTTGCTGTAGTGCTGCACACACTCACCGCCCCCACCACATCTAAACTATACAATCTTTATTAGAAATGATTCGAAACTCAAAACAAACATTTGACTGAGCCACAAGGCTTTAGAAGATAAAGTGAGCTTCTTTTGTGTTCTAGTCACAAAATAACATTAAACTATGTCAGATTAATGGTGCTAAGAGGGGACACCAGCACGTTAACAGTGATTATTTTGTTCATATTTTTCATTCAATTTTTCATTTTTAATTGCTGTAAAAATGGAAAAGGAGCCTGGAATACTCTCTGGGCCCGATCTCAGTTAAGAAAAAACAAAAAAGCATCACAGAGCCTTGCTTTCACATCTCCTGATGTCCTGCAGGTGATAGAAAGCAGAAAGTCTGATGTCTTTTTCCAGCTGTGTCGCGGGCAAAGGAAGATTTAAAAAAAAAAAAAAAAAAAACTCATTCAAATGTGCTCGCAGCACTTTTGAGCCTCGGTGACCTGGCCCAGGTAAGAACGCGCCCCTCGCCGTGTGTTGGCATGACGTGTATGTTGGTGAAACCACGCTTTCCTGTATTCTTTTAGGTTCAGGTCAGTGGTTTAGGTCATCACAGACGTTCCACCCACTTTAAAAACCAAAAATATGCAAGTAAAAAAAGACATTTTAATAATAATAATATTCTCACCATTATCTTTAGCATATAACCATTGCGAGACCATTTTTTAGACTCAAGTCTCCCCCAGGGAGCCCTTGAGGCCCCTGAACTGGATTCTGTCCAGCACTACAGCGATGCGCTCAACTCCCAACATCACTGCTGCTGTTCAGACAAAATCATTGTGCTGTAGCAGATCACACAGACCTTTTTCTTTCGTTGCTTCTTATGTATTGGAGCTTCATGTAACTTGTCAACATGCAGCTCCTGTGAAAACGCTGGCAAGGTCCCATATTATCACTGTGATCGCTCTCCTTGGCCAATAAAGATTTTGTTGAATTTTGTCTCTGACATCAGTGCGATGTGAACGTTTGAGTAGTTTGCGTTTTCTAAACATGTCACACAGTTTCTGGAATAAACATGGAACCGTTCCTGGAATGTAGTCAAACCATTTGATGCTTAGAAAAGGGGAAAAATAAACAAGCTGCTTTAGTCCATTCGAGAGGGAAAACCTTGCCTCAAAGAGATTTCTCACAGCTCTTGTTAAATAAATGCAGCAAAGCTCATCATGACCTCAAGGTTTTTCCTGCTACCACAGTTGTGTGAAAGGTCAAGGTCAGGTTAGGTCCTCCAGGAGATTCTAGAGCCTGTCTTTGGAGCATCTTTGCTACAAATAATTCTAAAAAATTAAAGGTCTGCTCCCTTGCAGTATCAGTCCTAGTGATGGATAAATATTTAATTTCCATGACGGTGGAGGTTTTTTTTTTTTTTATTATTATGTTTTTTAGACTTCTAACATTACATTCACTCACACACCAAAGTCCTAAAAATGTCTCAAGGAGGTCAAACCTTCACCCTGGATCCCACTTTCCTTGGTAGAATGGAAAACCTGGCTTCTTCGCTTCTGAAGGAAACAAGAGTTCGGCCTGTAAGGCAGAAACTGCACAGAAGTGAAACAACAAGAGCAAAGACGGACAGATGGCTTGTTTGAGTGAAAGAAGTCCCATCCTGGGGGACTGAGTGGTATGTAGCTGGGCCTCCCACTGCAGCCTGAACACGATCTGAGACTGTTGATGGACTTTTCAGCATCAAATGGGAATTAAGTTGCTTAATATTCTTTGAGCATACTTTAGTGATGAACAAAAAAAAGCTCACTCATTAGGAATTAGAAGTGATTGAACACACCTCATCTTGAAAGAATTTATTGGACATTAATCTCTACAGACCTCTGTTGTCATAAATCTGTTTCTGTTTTCTGTTGCAAGACATAGGAATGTTAATTATACATTTGCTCAAAGAAGGAAGAGCTGGTATGAGGGAACGTTTAGGAGCGGTCATGGGGAACACAATGCAGAGATTCTGGACAGGATGGGGTTTTAGCTGAATTGTTTTTTTCCCTCACCCGCATAGTGATCCGCTCACTTTGTTCCCAGGATAAACAGAAAAGGCTGTTTTGAAACCATGCACCATCATGAAACTCAGTGCTTGGCCATTTGGAAAAGACAAGGGCGGAAAATCTTGGAAAGGCAGCCCGCGGTTAAGGAAAGGTGGTTGTTGGGGGGCAACCAGTCGGAAAATGTGGTAGAAAGTTGCAAAGGCATTAGTTACAGTGTAACAATATTAAATGCTAATATTTTACACCAACACAGGGTCCATTGGAGGAGACTAATTTCCTTGGAGGAGACTAATTTCTAATTTCAAGCACCAATCTTCAAAACAGATGAAAAGTGTTTGGGGTGGTAACTTGACCTTACGTAATGTTTACCTGAAGTTCCTGCTTGGTGGGCAAATTCCTTCACGGTTACAGATTTCAGTACCTGTACATTCTCTCGGTTCTTTTATTGACAGTGAAAACACAACCTTGCCTTTAAATATCACCACCGTTGCTGTCTGTAGTCTGGAAAGGTCCCTAACCGACGTGGCACCAACACCGATCGGCTTCCCTAGCGACGCCATGGCCGACCCCAGCTTCCCTTTACCTCCGGAGCTCTACTGCTCCCTGTGTGACGATGCGCTGCGGGATCCCATCACCATTCCTTGCGGCGATACCTACTGCATGGAGTGCATCAAGGTCTACTGGGACCAGTTTGACCAGATGGGGGTGTACAGCTGCCCCCAGTGCCGCGCGACCTTCACGCCTCGGCCCGCGCTGAGACGCAGCCTGCCCGACCTGGAGGCGCGGCGTCAGCTCCCGGAGCTCCCGCCCTTCCCCTACATGCACCGCGAGTCCTACTGCGATTTCTGCGTGGGCCGGCGCCAGAGGGCGGTCAAGTCGTGCCTGATGTGCCTGGCCTACTACTGCGAGACCCATGTCAAGCCCCACTACGAGTCCTCCACCTTCAAGAGGCACAAGCTGGTGGATGAGACGGGCCACCTGGACAGGAAGATCTGCCCCCACCACGAGAAAGGCCTGGAGCTGTTCTGTCGCTCCGACCAGATGTGCATCTGCGTGCTGTGCACCGTGAGAGAGCACCGCGGCCACAACATCGCCTCAGCCGAGGAAGAGCGGATCGAGAAACAGGTGAGTCCCAGACCCGGAGGGGACGAGAACGGGCCTCCATAGCGGACCTGCAGGGAAATCCATTCATCTTCGTCCTCAGGTGGATGAATATCTTCTTGTTCCACCAGAAAATCTTGGTGGTCACACAGTCTGAAGTCCAGCACCTCATTCAAGAGAGGATGAAGGAGCTGCAGGAGCTCAAACACAATGTGGACGTATTAAAAGTAAGATCACACACAAGCGCACGCGTCAGGATCATAGAATGGCAGGTTTTCCCCCCACGTTGAACCTTCCTCCGAAGAACCTCACCCCAGTCCTGTGAGCACGGTGGCTGGGGAATGAAGACACAGACACAGCAGAAAGAACCCCATTTAGTCACACATGAAGAAATCAGAAGTCAACTGATGTTCATTGATCAAGTGGACCCAGAGCAGGAGCGTGGAAGATCTATCATGTCAATGCTATATATATATAATATAAGTATAATATATTATCTATATATAGATAAGTATTATCTGTAAGTATTATCTATATTATCACTACTTATATTATATAAGTAGCAGTAACACCCAAGCTGAGGAGCTGGCTCCAACAGATACCAGGAAACCACGTCAGAGATCTCTGTCTAGAAGAGCGCAGTCCAAAGAACAGAGAAATCTGATTTGGTTCCTGGTATCTGTCGACTCCTAAGATGCTGACTCATGATTAGCTAACTATCAATACAGTTGATCATTTTCAAACTTTATCTTATTCAATGAAGTCACAGTGCTCCTTATCTCATTACAGCAGAATTAAGATTGTATCTATCATAGATGAAGATCTACAACAAACTGGTTTTCCCCTTTAGAGCGGCGCCCAGCGAGCACAGGCCGAAAGCGATAAGACTTTCCACGAGATGCTGCAGGCGGTGGAGCGCTGGAAGGCCGAAATCAACCAGATGATCATGGCCAACATGCAGGCGGCGATGTCGCAGGCCGACGGCTACGTGGAGCGCCTGGAGCAGGAGATAATGGAGCTGCAGCGGCGCGACGCCGAGCTGCGGCAGATCCTGGAAACGGAGGACAACATCCACTTCCTGCAGGTGGGGCGTGTGGACTCAGCCGAGCGGCGCGGGCAGGCACGCGGCTTCACCGCTTTTGGCTTTTGCGTTTGTAGAACTTCCCCACCTTGTGCGTCCCTCCCGAGCCCATGGTGCCCAAAGTTCTGATCAACCCCCAGTTCTCCTTCAGCGAGATGAGCAAGACGGCCATAGACATGAAGGAGCACGTGGATGACATCTGCAAGAAAGAGCTGAGCAGGATTACCAAGACAGGTTTGTGTGGAGCAGATGGGAGCGAAGACGTTCTCTGACGAGGTGCAACGTCATCCAGTTGCTTCATCTCCACAGTGAACGAGACCCCCGTGTACATACTTTTACCAAGAAATGGAGACAAGCGACTCAAAGGTATATGGGGTGGGGAGGGTCGCGGCAGTATAGATTATAGATTATTATTAATCATAGCTTTGTGTGCATGAATGAAATGAATCAGTTATTTGACTGTGGCCTTGCTTCACTAGTTCCTTCAAGAGCTGATCTCCAGGAGCCAAAAACGAGGACTGACTTCCTACGATGTGAGTATTAAAATGATTTAAAGAATAGCAAGGGCATACCGTCGCAATATATTAAGCACAGGGAATCCAAATGATTTATTTGGCTCTTTTGTCAGACTCCTGCAAGATGACCTTTGACCCGAACACAGCCTACAAAGAGCTGGTCTTGTCAGATGGCAACCAGAAGGTCACGCGCAAGAAGACAGTGCATTTTTACCCCGATCACCCGGAGCGCTTCGACGGGTTCTCGCAGGTGCTGTGCAAGGAGCCGCTGTCGGGTTTCCGCTTCTACTGGGAGGCGGAGTGGACCGGTGAGTTTTCCATCGGGGTGGCTTACAGGAGCATCAGCCGCAAAGGGAAGAACTCGCACAGCCTGCTGGGCTACAACGACAAGTCCTGGAGCCTCCTCTGCTCGGACTCGGGCTACTCCGCCTGGCACAGCAAGGTAGACCGAGACCTTCCTGACGCTCCCAGGGCCACGCGGATCGGGGTGTACCTGGATTACGCAGGCCACGCCGTGTCATTTTATGCGGTAAAAGAGAACATGGAGCTGATCCACAGGTTCAAAGCCCAGTTCAGCGAGCCCCTGTATGCTGGTTTTGGGGTGGGATCTTCTGTCACTCTCAGCCTGCTGAAGCAAAGTCACACCCCTTATTGAGATTTAGGGGTAGCGGGATGTGGAATGTCAAAATATGGGATCACCAGCATGAACAGGATCTAACCAGATAATCTAGATATGCATCACACTGTGTGTCTGAGTCAATATAGCAAAGATATATCAGTGTATTCCTCCATTTGTGACACAAAATAAAAGGAAATCCTCTATTAGACATGTCTGGAAGTTTTTGTTCCTAAAAGGAGGAAATGACGTGATGGTTTTCGATCTGATGTGTCTAATAATTCTGGTTCAGTTGATGTTTTCTGTCCTTCTTTAGCTTTGATCTTATATTACGCTTACTACTGTCTTAGCTCCTTGGAATATTGCTCTCAGTTTGTCATATTTTGCTCCTGGAAAAAAGAAAAGAAAGAGAGTGACTCTCAAAATGTAAAAACACAAAATCAAGGAAGCAGAAAACTGTTTAATTGTTTTCATTTTCTTAAGAGTAACATGGCAAGGAGACACATGTGTTCAGATTGAAACAGATGACAAAGTAAGAAAACTCAGTAGAATCTGCTGTTTTCACGGCAGCACGCTCGGGTAAAAGCTTGAGCTGGTGATGCTGGTTATGGCGAGAAAAGGGCGCAATTCAGATTAGAGAGCGCATGCATGCTCTTTAGTTCGTAGAGCACATCACAGTCGAGACTGGGCTCCTGACATCGGCGCCGTATCCCTGTCACGTTGAAGACCTCGTAGGGCGGAATGAGCGCTTCCGTGTTCACGTTTCCAAACATGGAGATGTCCGCCCCGTAGCATGTTTCGATTTTGAAGCATGACTTGTTGTCCTTGTTCTTGCCGACGTTGAGGCCACTCAGAGTGGTCGCCGTGAAGTAACCGAATCGGATCTGTTTGCCTAGGACGTTCTGGCTGAAGTACTGATCGACCCGGTGGTACACAATGAAGCATCGGCCCTTTTCTGGTCCCTGAGCATTGAGATTCTGAAGGGCGTCAGTCAGGAAAAAGGTCATGGAGTGATAGCTGAAGGTGGTTTTGTAATTACAGTGCTGGGTTTGAATCGCCGTTTTGATGTCCTGATAGATCTGCCTTTTTCCAAAGTTGTACACGTAAATAGCCACAAACTGTTCTTTGGCCATCACCGTCTCCCTCTTCCACTTGGTGTCGTACACTTGCTCTGCCTCCTCCCATGCCTGCTTGAACTGACTGTTTGAGCTCTTCTCACTGGGCAGGAACTCCTTCTCCACCTTGGCCTTCATTTGGTCCTTGCAGCCATTGTACATGTCGTCGACAGCATTTGGAGCCATGTCCAGAGAGACGAGATCCTCCGTGGCCGGCACAGCGGTGACCTTTAGACAAAAGAATGAAGAGACACTGTGGTTAAAGGTTAAAAGATCAGTACAGAGCTGTTACAAATACTCCAAACTACTTCATTACTTCTGGTTCTGTTGAGACTCCACAGCTGATTAAAACGGCCCAAACAACTAATGCTTCCATTTTCCCCTGACGTAGAAATATCATGGCTGCATTTAACTTTATATCCAGCAACATGTGAACTCCTCTCTGGCACCCTTCACTCATGCACTGCCCATTTATAATGTTCACCAAAGGGAGATAAACTCCAGGTGAGAGATACAGCACAGTAATGCAAATAAGGTCGCACAGCAGCGCTGACCTTAAAAGGGGAAAGAGAGGGTTTATCTTCATAACGGTCCTTGTAAACTCTCAATTAACGTACGACAGGATAGTCGATCTGATGCTGAGGACCACACACCCACACCCATACCCACACACACACACACACACACACCCACACACACACACACACACACATCCTTGTACTTTGTGAGGACTTTCATAGACGTAATATATTACAGTCCAGCCTCCTGACCCTAACTCTGACCTAAACCCAATCTAAATCTCAACCTTTAATCCTGGTCTTGACCCTTAAACAGGCCTTTAAATTTGTGACGAACATGTGATACCAAAAATGTCCCTGAAATGAGTATTTTGGTACTCTGTATGTAACAAGACCCCCCGCACAAACACACACAGTACATGCATTTGTTAAATTATTCATATTTTAGTGTGACATAAGAAGAAAACAACAAAAATGTGAAGAGAAAAATAAATGATCCTTTTTAAACATGTTTGGATGTTGGAAGTGTCACTAGCTAAGAAAAAGTCAAAAGTCTTAAGAAATTACGACAATGTTGTTTAATTACGCAAAGCACACATGTAAATTTCCATTCAAATGCCGACAAGGTAGATTTACTACTACGCTGTCCAATTCCATTCAGGTGTCAGATATCAAACATGCAAATAAAAATGCCACAAACGGGACCATAAATGGAAGCTATGCAAAGCTGTGATCGTTAACATTGCTTAACATTTTGGTCATTTAATGGGAAAGATATTTCATTTTTAAGCCTCTACAGGAAAGAGAACAGTAAAGATCCACCCATCCATCATTACAGTAACACTTATAAGGAAGTACACATTAGGTACACAAATAAAGGTGCAGAGTAAGCCCACAGAAATGGGTAATGTTAGTAAGCAGGTAGTTCATGGTGAATATGTGTTCCCTAATTTACGTGTTTCCATTTCCTGTTCCTCTAATCATGGTCACAGCAGGGCTCTAGAGTCCAGCACCAGGTTGGAGGCAGGAAAACTCTGAAGCCTGGACAGGTCACCACAGGTCAGGGTTCCCTCAGGGAACAGGGCACGCTCTCCAATCACCCCCTTGGCTTTGGACTGGGGGACCTAGAACTGTGCCAGTGTGCATTGGCTTTGCTCGTAAGTCCCAGGACACCAAGAGGCTCCCGCATGACTTTTCCCGGCCGTTTGTGCTCGGGTTTCCTGGTTCGAAGCCTTCTGCGTTCGACAAACAGGGCGGTCACTGCGGCCATCCCATATCAGCACCATTGTTGTTGTCAGCAGGGCTCGTCTCTGCAGGCAGGAGGGAACCACCGGTTTTGGTTTCCTGCAATAAGTGGGAGAGGTCATCAACCAAATCCACAAGGCTTATACATCAGATTAAAGTAGTGTGCTTTCACTGGTTGCTTCAGTAGATATTTACAGACAAATACGACTGATGAACGTGAAGCGGTTGTAGACAAGGTCAAAAGGTTTGGTTTAAAACATTTTCTCTCACCTGCCCGGGCTCCTGAGGCCACCAGAGCAGAAGGAAGGGGTCGTTAAATAGTAGAACAGCCACCACCAGCAGCACACAAAGGACTGCGATGCACTTCAGTTTGCCGAACTGGATACATCTGAAAAAAAAAAAACCCCCAACACATCAGCTTTTAAAACAAGCTAAAGCTCGGACTCTGGCCGATCCCGTTTCTGTCACTTTGACTCAAGTTGCAGGAAAAAGTCTCACCGGATGGGGAAAAAATAAACAATAAATCCTCATTTGAACCATCTGCACAGCCTGATTACTTTATCTTACCCTCGTTTTCCAAGTTTCTTCTGCCCCACCATGACGGCCTGCTCACTGCAGAAATGCAGACGCAGTGCTGGGTGTCGTGAGCAAGGAGTCCTCAACTCGACTCAACAGGATTTACAGGTAAAACCACACGGCGCTGACACATTTGCCCACGGGAACATCGTGAAAAGGGCATCGTGTGCTTGAAACAACATGACAGAGGGCATGATGCAGCTTTATTTTCACGCGGGTCGAAGCATGGCCTCTGTGCTTACCCTGATCCAGGGCAACCTTTGTGGCCTGCAAGAATATGGGATTGTTGCTCTTGTTGATCTGTTGCTGTGGGAGGGAGGCTCTGCGTGTGGTGGTACTGGTCGTTCCGGTTTGGTCGCATACACCCGTATCAAAAACATGCTGCCTAATTGAAAAGCACGTCATAGAGCAAAGGAAGAGCACTGTAAATACATTTTAATGTGACAAGCCTTTACTATAGCTGCCCTGATGTTCTGGTGAGTTGCAGCGTATGCATTTAAACTTGATTCAAAGAGTGTGTGTGTGTGTGTGTGTGTGTGTGTGTGTGTGTGTGTGTGTGTGTGTGTGTTCTTGTACTTGCTATATATTGAGTACCAAAATGCACGTTCTACTATCAAAGTGAGGACATTTTGGCTGGTCTAAAGTACTGTTTGAAGGTCAAGGCCTGGTTTACAGTTGATTTTAGAACTTGCTTAAGGGTCAGGGGTTAGGTGTGATGGTTAGGGTACGGGGCTGGGTAGTCCTCATAAAGATAGAAGTACAGGGATGCGTATGTATGTGTGGGTGTAGAGGATATTCCAGAAAGTGAAAGACTTAAAAGATAAACATTCTCTAAATAAACAGCCTCTTTTCTCAGCTCCAAAGCCCCGCTGCATGCTCTCCAACGCAGATGTCAAAACAAGACTGCATAAACCCCGCCCTCCATTGTTGGCTGGTTTCATGGAAAGATGCGGACGAGCAGTTCCTGTAAATAACACAATCGCACACTGTTTACGGTCTGTTCCAGATGCATCATGCATTCAAGCAGCAGGGAAACATGTCAGAGGAAGGTGTTGTCTGCGTGTGTCATTACTGCACTTATCTTCTTGATTGCACTGCTGATCTTTGTGATTTTACACAGCAGCTGGCAACCTGTTCTCGGAAAGGTATTCACTTCATACACTCTGAGTAGATTTATCTTATTTAACCTCCTCTGACCCGAGCTCATATTTTAACAATTTTTTGAAACAAGTGTTGTGGGGGGAAAATTATGTCCACATAAAGGGATAATCAATCTAAATTTGTAATAATATCATGTTTAAGGGTCCTCATATGTGGACATGTGGCCCCAGAGTAAGCAGAATTAGCTGTTATATTATAGGTGACCCAAAATGTAATGTCCACAGATGTGAATGCCAGGTCTTAGGAGGTATTAGCTTTAGTATAATATGCATGGATTCAAAAATGCTCAATTGCCCCTCACATGCCCCCAATCCTGGATTTTCAGGACCCGGATCCGAATCCCGACGCCTGTACATCCAAGGTTGTAGTAGCGACAGATGAGCGGACCATATGGAACACCAGCACCAGCTTCAGTCAGGCCTGGAGCAACGCGGAGCAAAAGGCTCGAACTCCTGCCCACAGTCACATGGAGAAGCAGCATTCGGTGGCCATATACATGTACACGCAGGCTGTGAGGCGCCCTGGGAGGACAGTCCTCACGCCGGCGGAGGGATCGGGAAGACAGCTCAACTCTGAAACTCTGTCCCTGTTTTCCTATCTAAGCGAGGCCATTCAGATTCTGAAGCACAGCCAGATGTTGTGCTGCACAACCTGTTACACGACAGACAGACCCTTGAACCTGAGCACGTCCGGCCGGCTGCTGCGCTTCGCCACCTTTGTCCTCGGCTCCGATGGGTGTCACCTCGGGGGGAGCGCGCGCTTTGAGGTCCGCACGTGTTTCGGTGCCGACGTGACCCTCTACTCAGCGCTGAAGCAGAACAGCCAGGTGCTGATTCCCCCGTACGAGGTTTTCAGAGTCACCGCCCTTCCTCCAGGTCCCTGGGGTGGCGAGGTCACCCACAAGCTCGAGAGCAACCTCAACTGTGTGTATGACAGAGGAAGTGACTCGCTACATCCAATATCAGCCTCATCAGCAGATCTGTCCTGGGTGATTTTTGGCATCATGTGCGTTGTGATTGTGTTCCTTTTCTTACCTTTTGTGTTTTTTAAAGTGTTAAAGAAGTGAGAGCGTCTTATAAGATAAATAAGACGCGCTTTATAACTGAAGGCTTTGGGGTCAACTCTGATGCCAATTAAGCTATTGTAGGCTGTGAAGAAACACAATTTCTTTAGTTTGGACACCTTTTTGAAAGTGTGGTTCAGTGTTTTGAAGGAATTAAATGAATGCATGAATCTCCAACCCAGTTTTTGTGAATTTAAGAGTGCACGCACAAGGTTATTAACCCCAGAAAATGTGGGTCCCCGTTCATGCATACATACAGCATCTGAGTGCAGCACCACAAGATCCATATCAGTGTACAAAGCAGCTTCTTGCTGTTTTAAAGTTTAAAGACATCGGTAATGACTTTGAACTTCAGGTTGACCTTTACTCTGTTACTGTGATGCTTCTGGAGATCTGGACGCCCGTCCAATGTCTGAACGGCTGCCCGCAATAAGGTGCCACAGCATTTATAGATACTGTATGTCAATACATTGTGTGTTTGTGTGTGTGTGTTTTCCCTTACACTTGATAACTGAGGAATGCATCTTTACAGTTTAATCTTAAACACATTCTTCCACAAT
Source organism: Lagocephalus sceleratus (assembly GCA_911728415.1). Classification (NCBI taxonomy): domain Eukaryota; kingdom Metazoa; phylum Chordata; class Actinopteri; order Tetraodontiformes; family Tetraodontidae; genus Lagocephalus; species Lagocephalus sceleratus. Next base: position 4,564,919 of record CAJVRN010000232.1, on the reverse strand, counting down.
TTCACAATGCAATTCAAAATCCCGACTCTCTTTGTTGAGAGACATGGCTTAAAGTTGACTTGTTTCTGAAGTCTTTTATGTTGGACAGTATTAATAAAAAAAGTGTCAGTTGGCTTCCTTTTGCTGGAAGGATTTCAACCAAGACTACTTCATTTGTCATTATTATTTAATTACTTTATATTAGTCTTATTACAGTCTATTGTAATAATATAATTATAGAGTGTTAAAAAAGGTGTGACTTAATCCTTCAATTTATTAGAAGTAACACACCTACCACAAAACCGAAGGTAAGAAACACGGAAAACCCTGAGTATTTTCTTTGAACCGGAGTGAATCACAAGATGAGATATTAATGACAGGTACCTACTTATAGTCAGCACACACATTCCAGGCAAGATAGAATACCTGGGCTGTCTGATCTGAGGGTGTGTGAACACAACTGGAGAGACGCACACTTCAACACACAGGTGAGAGTATATACATTATAATTAATTTTCTAGGTGGTCAACAAAAAAAGAAAAGAAAGAAGATGAAATCAAATAGTTCTGAGTGTATGGACACCTGTAGACTGTCTAACTACAGTCCTCAGTCTATAGATATAGACATATAACTCCAGTGATGAATTTTAGTCATTTGCTGTGTTAATTCAATTTGTGTTTAGCTCAGTGTTAAAAAGGTTATATTTTTTATCTTATCTGTTATCTTTTTATGATACTCTTTTTTTGAGTATCATAGAGTAAATATTAATAAGTTGTCTCTGATTGCTTTAATCTCTGCACGTGATTGTCTGTCTTCCGTGGGGTTTTCCCCCATTTGGTTAACTTTCAGGAACCGTCTCTCTTTTTCACTGTTTTCCTGCTTCAGTGAAAACCACGGTGAGTCCAAATGGGCCCAGATATGTTGCTGGTCTTGGTGGTACTTCTCCTCCCTGGCCTCCCCTTCCTTCACTGCTTCAAGCCCCTGGTCTCAGATTCCACCACTCACCTTCTGATCACCCAAAGGGCGATGCTCAGGAAGACGGCTGAAGTATGCAGAGACATCGCTCTATCTGCCGGAAAGGACTTCACTCTGACTGTGAGTTGGACAGTGATTTTTTTTTGTATATATCAACTCAGGTCTCCCTCCCTCCTGTTTCTGCACTTGAATGGACAAACATGCTTTAAAATGAAACTTTAAATATAAATCATTTTAAATTCCTGCAATTTCTAAATATATCAGCAGCTGGATCCTCTGAGCTGGAAATACTTGAGGACTCTGGTGTGGAACTCCATACTGGACCTTTAATTGCAGGGATAACTGTGTATGGATCTTTGTCTGTCTTCAGATTGACGACAGCCTGTCAGCTGGAGACGTGGCGAGGGCCTGCTCTGCAGGTACCCCGTCTTCTCTCCTCTCCACACTCAACTTGCAAAGCTCCATCGCAACCGTTTACTTAAGCAATGCAAAGGTGGACACTTCATTTCTGTTCAGTGCTGTGCATCATTTTGATGATGAGACATTTCAGGAAGGACAAGATCTCATCTTAGCAGGTAGGGGTCTTTAACAAAAAAAAACCCCAAAACAAAAAACAACAAAACAGCTGGACTTTTAACACTGCTTTCTGTGTGTACAAATTTACATTCCTTTAAGGCATGTTCTCAGTATATGACAGCGTGGTGCTGGAGAACTTTGTTAGTGGACGAATGACTCTTGGGGAAATTCTTCACACCCTACAGGTGAGATTCCTTTATGAGGATCCATGTCTTCATGACAACTGTGCACATGATTCTTTATCATTCATTCCCCGTAGAAGCAATGCTGTTTTAGCCAAATGAGTTGACTGCATGTGCGTGTTTGTGTGCTGTTGCCCTTATTCGAGAGTGCTTTCTGTCAATGAAAGTCCTCACAAAGATAGAAGTACAAGTGTGTGTGTGAGTGTGTGTGTGTGGGCTTCATCTACTTTCTGCAGTACTTATTAGAAAAATACTCATTTTACTATTTTTACTATCACAGTGGCGATGGGTTAGGGTTAAGATGAGGGAGTTATGTGGGCTGGATAGGGTTAGGATGAAGGATGAAAGTCCTCACAAAGATAGAAGTAGAGGTGTGTGTGTGTGTGTTGTGTGTGTGCGCATAGTGCAAATGTTTCTGTATTTTCCTGTATTGGGCAATCCACTACTAGAGGAAATAATGATTCAAGTTCAATGCTATTATGTTGTTAAGGACTTCTACAGCCACAGTAACTGGGTGGAACTCGGGAATAACATTCCTTACAGTCCTCTGATCAATTCCGAGGAGCCTATAGAGAACCTGGCAGGTCAGTCTTTGGTAACTACAAATCTGATGCTTGCTGTCACCTGCGGGCGGTCAGTTACTGCATACCACCCTCAAAGTGGCTCATTAAAAGCTCCAGTGTGTTGCATTCACTGCAGACAGAAACACTCCAACCTGTAGAAACTGCAGAGGGGGCGACTGTACGGACAATATCCTGCCTGATGTGCTGGACAAGGGGCTGCTCACCTCGGGGTACTTCAGCCTCACCTCCTCAGCAAAGCCTCCAGGTAATTTAAAACACACTTAGTGACTCTCTTCCAGAAACAAACGATGTCCTCTGGCTTTAAGGCAAATGCAGTCACGGTGGATTTGCTGACCTGACAAGCAGATCTGACCCAGTGGGGGGCATCAATAAGGACACAGATAGTTCCAGTCATGGCTCGCTTCACCCCAAGGCAGCTGAATTGGCTGTACTCGCTTCCATGGAATTGCTGGAGATTTTCAGATTGGCCCTTGGAGACAGGAGCTTCCTGCAGTAAGAACCTACACAGCACGACGTAGAGAGCGCGCCAGGGGGGTCCCTCACAGACCCCTGCCAGATGAACCCTGTCCTCCCTTGCTGCTACAGGTTCATGGGCCTCTCCCAGTCCTCTGCGCTCTGTTTCGTCATCGACACCACAGGCAGCATGAGTGATGACATCGCCGAGGCTAAAAGAGTGTCCTTTGACATCATTGACCGCAAGCAGGGAACTGATGAGGAGCCCTCTGTCTACATATTGGTGCCCTTCAATGACCCAGGTGCTGCTATGAATGCAGATCGTGACTCTCTGTGGGAAAATAGCAGATTATTACACTCTATAATTAGATTGTATATTGAAATTTTACTCTGATTTACTTTGACATCCAGATTTTGGACCCTTGACTAGAACAACAGATGCGAAGGTCTTCAAAGAGAGGATCAATAGTCTGGTTCCTAATGGTGGTGGAGATGCCCCAGAGATGAGCATGTCTGGACTGCAGGTGTGACGAGACTATTGTTTGTATTCACAGATGAAACTGCCCACATGAAAACACCACTGTTTTATTTGGCATTGCTTCCTGGGACAATTAAAACGGAATATATTTTTAATGTCTCTTTTTTTTTAACATGCATAGGTTTGGTGCAGAATCTGTTGCACTCACATGTTTTTTCTTTCCTCGTCCCATCTGGGACTGACAGCTGGCTCTGACAGGAGCGCCTCCCTCTTCTGAGATCTTTGTCTTCACTGACGCTTCGGCTAAAGATGCTGAACTGAGAAGCACCGTGTTGGCTCTTATAGAGAGCACCAAGTCTGTGGTATGAGACGCCCGTCATGTTATATATATATTCTCAGTGAGTTAGAAGTTAATGGTAGGTGATGTTGGGTCTTTTCTTTCACTTGCTTCAGCTGCTTGCTCCTCCCTTCCAGGTTATGATTCGATGTTAGACTTTGAGTGGATGCAGATCTCTGCATGTTCCTTCCCCTCCTTCTCCGCCCAGTTGGGCCCCAACGGGATAGGTCATCTCACATGAGCATGGTCCCGCTTGAGCTTTCCTCCTGTTGGGCTCTGATGTCCTGTAGAGCCTTTAGAAACTGAGCTCATCTTGACTGGCTGCTCCATTAAACTACCAGTGAGCGATGAGCCTGACTGATGAGCCCTGTAAATACCAATCAGACCATTGGTCTCCTTTCCTGCCACTGTGTTCTGCCTGTGTGCTCTGCTCTCTGTCGTTAGGGGTCGTGGCTAACCTGGTTTCCAGGGCGCTCGCTGGTGAACAGCGCACCTGCGGCTGATTGACAATCAGAAAGCTTCTTAAACCCCCGTTACCTGTTCGCCAGTGCCACATTGTTGTTTCAGTGGCCGTGGCAAACCGGGCTGTGTACTCCAGGGGATGTTTCAAATCTTTCCTTGACCTTCGAGAGGGTGCCGCTTCTCCTCGCCGAGGATTGGAGCAGCAGAGGCACCCATCAGTTGAGTGGGACCTCCGCTCCAGAGTGAGCCACAGCTTGGTGGCGACAAATAAAATCCCCCTCAAATGTCTTTTCCTGCTTCCTTTCTGCTTTTTCCAGTCCAATTATTAAGGAGCCATCACAGAAACTAGCTAATTAGAATTTCCTGGAAACTCTAATAGCAGAATCAAGAAGAAAACATTTAAAAGAAAACACTCTTTCTGATCATCCAACACCTGAGCTGTTAATGCTGAATCTACAGGGTGGATGAAAACAACTACAGGGTCGATGGAAATGACTTTAAAGGACATCGTCCTTCAGCTAAACGTTCTTCCTTTACGTGACAGGTAAATTTCATGATAACGGATATCACTCGAAGGGTCGTCAGAAGCCCTCAGCGTTCTCGGAGGAGTGCGTCGAGCCTCCAGCTGTACTACGACCTGGCCCAAGCCTCAGGGGGTGTGTCTATTCAGGTGTCCAAGTCGTCCCTTTCACAGGCAACGGCAATAATCGAAGATTCTTCATCCGGAACTGTGGTGAGTTCCCGTAAAGCCAACTGGAGTAGATGCTGTCCTGTAATGTGCCACATCAGAGGAACGATCCTTTTCAGGTGACGGTCCTTCAGGCGGTACGGAATCCCGGGAGGGCCGAGGAGTTCAGCTTCACCATTGACAGTTCTTTGATCAACGTGACGGTCTACATCACAGGCTTTTCCCCCCTCACCTTCAACCTGACCAGCCCCTCAGGTAACATCTCTCGACGTTTAAAGGCTTCCAACGTGTCAGCTCTCTCACGTGTCCCCCCCCACCGACTCGCAGGAGTGTCCCAGACTTCCAGTCAGCCCAGCGGTCCACTGGCCTCCTTCAGCACAACTGGGAACATGCGCCGGTTGAGGATCCACTCTGGAAGTCAGGCAGGATTGTGGAAGCTCTGGGTGGACTCAAGTAACAGCTACTCCGTAAAGGTCACAGGTCAGTGCGCACCTTCTCCACAAAACATGCTTTCAGGTAAGGGCAGTGCCTTTGGAATGTTTGACAGTTGTTTCTTCACTTTTGTTTCTATTTTCTTCTATTGATTTAACGTAAAGTGCTTGTTGGACCGGTTTAGCAATTCATGATGTCTCATGATGTCAGGGGTCGAGGTGCGGCAGAATAAAGTATTTCTGAATTCACTATAAGCTGTGTTGGGTTGAGAGGATTGTTTCAGTTCTTCCTCCTGCTTCACCAGATGCATCCAAAATACCAAAAACCACTGTTGCAAAGGTCTTTGTACACTCACCAAATTAGATATAAAGGTTTTCATTCTGTAATTCTGTTTTTGTTTTTGTGTGTTATTAGGTCAAAGTTCTGTGAACTTTCTTTTTTATGTTGTGGAAGCTCATGGAGCCAGTGGAGATTTCAGTTTAAAGGAGGGCCGTCCCCTCTCAGGTCAGACTCTCAGGGTCTCAAACATATGAACTTTACAGCCTACATCACTGGCTACATTGCTTGAGCGGTTTATGGACTCAGCATACACTTTTCTTTTTCTTCTTGTCATAAATCTCAGGTGGCAATATGAGCCTCCTGCTCATTGTGACAGGCAGTGACACAGTGAAGGTCACAGAGGTCAAGCTGGTTGACGGTTCGGGCCAAACGGAGGTCAACGGGACACTGCAGGCAGGTTTTTCTGCTTCTCATTTCCCAAGCCAAAATAAATGAAGCTGGTATTGTCTCTTCTGAGCAAGACGTTACTCTTGACCAGTGACTGCTCGCTGAATCTGATGATGCTTCGCTCTCCAGTCACTGAACAGCGGCGTGTTCTTGGTCACATTCGCTGACATTCCGTCTGGGGAATTCACGGTCCACCTGAGGGGCGAGGAGAGCAGCTCCACTACCAGGTCAATGCCAAGAGTCTTCCAGAGACAAGCCTCCACTCATATCAAGACCTCGGGCATCTCTCTGACTGTGAGCTCCGTCACCTTCTATTTTCTCGCTCAATGTGGTCCAACCCGTTAACTCTCTACCAGCAACGCGTGTCAGACTACATTTCCAAATAAATAATTGCGTTGGACCTCTAATCTTGTAAAACGGCCTTCTCAAACATGCGCACACACGTTTCTACTCTGTTTCAGGCCCAGGCTGACGTGTCAAGCGTACAGCCGGGAGGTAGCGTGTCAGTCCAGTTCATAGTGGCTACAAACTCCAGCGGAACCGCTAGCCAAACGCTCACCGTTAGGTCTACCAACGACCGTGACTACAGTCTCTCATCGCCAAGTTCCGTCATCGTGGCAGGAGGAAGGTCGGAGAACGCCACTGTGACCATGATGGTACCAGCCGGTGCCACATCTGGAACGGATGTGACTCTTACCATCGAAGTCCAAAACGCTGCCGGCATGGACATCAACTATGCAGTGCTCCGGTTTTCAGTGGCTGCCAAGGTTGCTATAGTTTTATTGTTCCAATTGTGATCTACTAATAGTCCCTAGGCATGAGTATTGGTTCCCATGGTGTTTAATTTTGCGGTTATCCCCCACCAACCTGGAATCAAAATCACAATTTCCTCAATGTTTGCTGCCTGTTGATTATCGTTGCTTTTTCTTCCTCTTTTTCCAGGCCACAGACCTGACCCGCCCGGTCTGTAATGTTGTCAGCATGTCGAACTGCAGTTCTTCTTTGACCTCCTGTGCGTTCACTCACTGGGAGTTCGTCGCCAATTTCACCGACGGGGTCAACGGGACAGGCATTAGGACAGTCAGCGTCCGAAAGGGAAACGGCACCCTCAATACCAGCACCGAGGTCGGAGCAGGGGGGGAGAACGTGACCGTGGCCACCTACATCGCGTCCTGCTGTTCAGACGGTGTAGAGCTTGCTGCAGTCGACCAAGCAGGAAATGTGAGGACGTGTGGGGGACAGATCAGGGAGACCAGCCCCGCCAGCACCGCCAGCACCTACACCAGCCCCAGCCCCACCAGTGTGACCAACAACACCAGCCCCACCAGTGTGACCAACAACACCATACCCACCAGTGTGACCAGCTACACCAGCCCCACCAGTGTGACCAACAATACCAGCCCCACCAGTGCCCCCACTGTGACCTCAGCACCCCTCTCCACTGCAGGTCACAACCTGAGCACATCTCTCTGGCTGTGGATATCTGTTCTAGGCTTCTTCCTGTGGGAAATGAAGTAGCTTAAATTTACACAGGAAATATGAAATTTAAAGTTACATTGACCTCCTCGGTGTTGGGTTTGGGTTTTTTTTTTTAGTTGGGTTTTTGGCAGTTTTAAATCAGGTTTTTATATCCACAATGATCCATCAATGGTGAGGAACAGTGAATTAAAGTGTGTTTTCAAGGGGTTAAAATACTTATTACATTACATACATTACTTATATTTTAAGTTGCTTCAGTTTTTCTTCAACCTTCTGTTTGCACAATATCTAATTTAGTGAAACATCTGCTCGGAATAAATTTAAAATCTGATTAACAAACTGGAAATTTATGTTCATTAGGCTCTGGCAGAAGGTCTGGATAATAACAACACCATTGCCGTGACTAGTAAACTTTATTCCTCTACTTCAGAAAAAGTAAAACAATTGTTACAACCAAGAACAAACTGAAGGTGAAAAAGCAGTAAAAATTTAACAAATACAGGGAAGTATAACCTGGAATAAGGAAGAGCAGCTGGGAACCAGTGGCACTTCTGTGGCCTCTTTGACACAGCAGGATTAATACGTAAGGCTAAAAGAACCAGACAGAACTGTTCTCAACTCCCTCGGCGCTCTTCTGCTGCTTTTACCCAGGTTGAGCTGGATCCTTGTTATCAGGAGAAAACACGACAGCTTGGCAAAATGGACACATTTATTAGGAAGAAAGAGAAGAGAAGTGAAAAGCTTGGTCCTTTTATCCAACCGAATGATGATTTAGATCCTCGAACAATACAGAAACCACAAAAAAATCAAGATGGCTACTACTTCAGAACTCAAAAACAACTAAAGAGCCAATACGCTTGGCAAGAAAACATCAAAACAACCACTAAGAAAGCTTCATTTTTGAACTTGTACAAATAATTTCCTTCCTGCACGGTCACCATAGCAACTGGAGGGTCAAAAAGTGCATCACGATGATGAGGGATCCCCAAGAAGAGCAAATTTAGCTGAATTGACTCCCATAAATAGATGACTTTACCAGCGCAGGCGTAAATTACCATTTGACTTCAACACGCCTGCGATCCGAACAAAAACATCAGAGAATATCTACCGGACTACTAAAATTCTTCAAGAAAAAATGTTCATGTCACGTAAGTGATGTAACCTAAAACACATCCAACATCAGAGAAAAAAAAACAAAAAAACAGCTCATCAATAGGAGTATTTACAATTACTACACGGTTACTCTTTTAAACAGAGTAGAGGTTTATGTTACACAATTTGTTATTTTGCATGTTTTTTCATTAGCCCACGGTCGATCCAACGTATCCCTGCATCAGTTTTCCCGACAAACGGTATTTTGTTTGTCAAATCTAGACACAGCAGGTCAATATAGAGGGCTGAAAACTGCCATAAAAACACCAGAGTCTCCAGAGATGAAAACTACAGTTCCAGATTCAAAGCTACAGCTGTTTCATTTGGAGGCGATTCAGCAAATCCTGTGTGAAACCGCACAGTCGTAATCGTATAGATATCATGGCAGAAGGTCTCTGACCACCTCTGTGGCCTCACGCCGCTTAAAGGGCTCACAAGCTGAAACAAACAGCCTTCACTCCCAAAAAAGAAATGGATAAAGAGAACAAAGAAAAGGAAAATATAAGTGATATCATTGAAAATGCTTCTTACTGAAGAACTATTAACCCTGTGAGATGGTTCAGCTCCTAAAGTAGATTCATCACACAGAAGAACGCTGAATGACCTTGATTAGAAACTCGGATTTCTCAGCTTATTGTGTGTTTCCTGCCACCATCCCACCCAGTGGGGAGCGTCAGCCTGTTAAAGCACTTAGGATTACTTTACCCACCTACGACCTGGGCTACAGACTATTTGTCCTTATGAAATGTAACATCTGAGTTAGGGAGCGAAATCAAACAGGAAGTTTTAAATTCATGTGTACTGATGGGTCCCTGGAGGTTACACGCACATAAGTCATGATCGCATACTTGTCTGTAGCTGCATGCAGAGGCACTGAGCTGAAAGACTTGGTGGGACTATAATTTATGGACATGCTAATATCTCAATCAGAGCCTCATTCAGAATAATTTTTTCATACAGTCGTATTACTAAATATACTGTACCAATCCAGTCATTTACACTATATACAAATAGTCCACACAATGTGGATGGATATATCGAGCGAGCATTCCCATGCAGCATATAAAAGCCCCTTATAACTGGATCATCCATCAGGAATGGTGGCTTCATCGGTGACTTCCCATTCGGGTACATTTGTTCTTCGGTCAGCATTTAGATTGTGACGCGCGGCCCCAGGACCAGTACAACGAAAAACGGCCTTCCCCTTTTGAAATTTAGCACGCCTTTCCCAAGAACCCGGCTCGGCCTCACCTGGCAGCCGCGGAAGGTGGCGGCGCCTCTGTGAACCCTCAGCGGCGCACACTCAAGTCAGCTTGATGCATGCGCTCGTCTCAAGGTCAAGCCTTTCTCCTCCCGCTGCGCACAGATGACAGCTGATGCTTAAAACAAACCGAAAAACATGGCCTTGTTCCTACGCATGACGCGTCACAAAGAAGGTCCAGCATTTGTCTCCGGTATTTTGCTATTTGGCGTTGTTCAACTACAAGAACTGTGACTTAATAAACGGCTGACTTCATGTCGCAATCGCAACGCTGTCGTGCTAAAGACAGAAAATCGTTTTTTCCTACGATGTAACGACTGTTCTAACCTCCTTCTAACTTCCTCGTGTGTAAACATTCCAAAGGTAAGCGGATGTGGAGACTGGAGTTGGTGTGTGGTGACATCGGCGGAGATAGAAAATGTGTCTGTTTGGCAATAACAAGGAAGAAAGAGGTTACGACCCTGTCTTTGGAGAATTAGCCGACCAGGGTGAGGGAGACCTGAGGTGCGAGGGTTACAGTATGTGATTGTACTGATCTTGCATCGGTAGGAGAATTCCGAAGTCAGACGGAAAAGATGGCTGGAATCTGCTCTGCGGGGAAGTCTTAAAGTTGCTGATCTAGTGCGATTTCATCGAATTTCCCCAGATTGAATGCTCATATTAATTGAAAAAGCAGGATATCAGTCATCCATTTGCACAGTTTTTAAAAATAAATCAACATCACTGGCTCTGTGGTGTTAAGGCAAGTACATTATAGTACAGGAAACTGGAGAGAAAAGGCAAAGCAAAGACGAAGAATGATAATACATTTCTGATTGAAGGCCAACAGGGAGGCTCTCTTTTTTTGATTGTGAACCATCGGTTTTTTTGTTTGTTTGTTTTTTTCAAGAAACTCTTAAAATGCAGAAGTCAGCCACTTCAGGGTGGCTGAGATTCCAGCTGCCAGGGTGGTGTTAATGACACAGATGAGGAGCTCTAGAGCGACTGTCCGGCCTGACGTTATAATGGGGATTCGCTCGATAACGGGGAATGCCAAGGAGATCTGAGGTCAGGCAAGCCTCGCAGGGATCTGAGGGTCAGCAAGGGAACACATGGGTGGGGGGTGGGGGTCCCTCTACTGCTCATCTATTTCAGCACAAGAGCTGGTGGAGGAAGGCGTGGACGACTGGAGGTGATTTGAAATTGGCAATGCGCTGAGGTCAGATCCCTGGGGGGCGCTGCTCGGGACGGGTTCGGGGAGGGTCAAGGTTTCGGGAGCGGACTTTTTTCGGGGGCGGTCTTTGGGGACAGAAAGGGACTCGGGGGCATCGGTGCACATGGGGTGGAGGGAGCGCTGGCAGGACCAGTGAGGGCGCAGGAGGAGAGCGGCGTCTCGCTGATGGAGATTGACGGGGGGAATATGCCAATCTTCTGGTTGGTAGCCTCCTGGATGTTCCGCTCAAACTCTCTCACCTCATCCATGGTCATGTCTGGAATGGGAGAAGATCGCGTCGTTAGGGAAACAGCAGCTTTTGTTTTTTTTTAACATTTTATATCACGTGGTCATTTTTAAATGTCTTTCCCGTGTACGTGCTTCTGTCCTTCTCTCAAACTCCACCAAGCGACTTATTTTTAAATTCTATTTATTATATAAATGTGTTATTTATTCTTCTGCTCTGTGGTCGGGGAAAGTTTGCCCTTGACAAAAAGATTTTTACCTGGGGAATTTAGGTAGAAATGAGCCAAAGTGGATTTTTTTTTTTTTAAATCCTGGGTAAATGCGGTGGAAAAGGGACTTGTATTTCAAACCTCGTCCTTCATTATTTATTGTGATACTCCCTGTTAAATAAACCCACATGTCGTTGGATTCTTCTGACTACACGACAGAATTAGTGGATGTATACAGACACTTCATTTACAAAAAAACAGACAAATGAAATGTGATGAAAGAGACAATGAAAAGGGACATACACTTGCTTTGTCATGGATCTCTATGTCATCCAGTGATGATGGTTTGGATGTGGAATTCTCTTGCTGTTCATGGTAATTTACAACTTTAATGTTGGTTTTCTCATGCATGTTTCTCTCATAATCCCGCACATCATCCAAAGTCATATCTGGAAAAAGGGGAGAGGGAGTAGAACCAGGATCGGAACATTGGTCACACCTCCACAAATACATAAATAGGAGGAAAGGACGTGAGGCTGCACTGACGCATTCCGTTGGCAAGTGGCGTTAAGTTTTAGTTGAGGCTTCTGATGCGCTTGGTGAGAGGAGGGAGGATTGCCTATCTGAGTCATGACAGGAGGAGGTTAACGAGCGCCCGGGTCAGGGATGTAGTGAAGGTTAAACACAAGCTCCCATGCCAAAAGAAGAGAGTGACTCAGCTCAAGGAAATCAGAAAAAGAGAAGAGTAGGAAGGCCGCCCTTGACCCCATCAAGCACCCCGGTCTGGAAGAAAGTAAGGCTGGCTTGGGGAGGTGTTTGCCGTTAATGTGTTAGTGGTGAAAATGAGAGGAAGAGCCATGCTGTAAGAGAACAGCACAGCCGACGGAGACACGGTCAGATGCAGGGTGGTTGTGCACTTGCAGGTACATACGGTGATGTCACACCGGAGCGCAGAACACGTTATTAGACACAGACTAATACGAATAAACGAATACGTTCCTACACTTCTGGCTGATTCCTGTTACCATGAATACAATAACAGCTGAGATCCCACCACTTTTCAAAGGAGAAATAGATGATTATTGTTGTTGAACGAGGCTACTGCATGGCTACTGAGTATACATCTGCATCATGGATGACGAAATGATTCTCCCACAAAGAGTTTGGGGAGCATTTTCTGCTTCAGTAAAAGCCTCCATATGCCAACACTGTTGATACTATATTAGCAATGTATTTGTAGAACGCACATGTGTCGGCATGCAGCGCTGCAGCGTTGGTATATTGCAGCATGCGGTGTACTGCTGCATGCTACTGTCGATGGGCCAGCTTGTTCCGCACAGCTGAATTCATGCATTGATGACAAACAGCCGTCATCTAACCTCCCAGCAGCATCAGGGGTGCTGACTTCCTGGGCGGCATTTCAGGGAATCTGACCCCTAACCCTAGCTCCAAACCTCAACATCAGTGGCTGCGAATTGCAGAGTGCAGAAGAGGAAAGGTTGCCGGACGTACCGATCCACTCATCCACCCAGGCAAACGCCTGCCTGTGTCCCAGCAGCAGCACGTCCCGGATCACCTTTAACACAGCAAAAGGACAGAACGATGACGGCTACCGCTTCCAGAACAACTTCAATATCACCGACGGCGAGATCATTTTTCTTAAGGCACCAATTTAAAGCAAATTCAAGGTACATACACAGGAGGACCCAAGACGTCTCCCATGACCTCTCACCTTATGTACAAACTGCTCCACGCGTGTCTGCAGACCCCACACCTCGAACTTGACAGTGACCAGTTTGTACGAGCACATGATGGGGTCCTGTGTGTCCCTCCAGCCCTCCTGAAGAATCCCTCGTGATGTTTTCTCTGACTTGAAATATCTCAAATCCTGCAGAGGTGAGACAATGAGCACATATGTAAGCAGGTGTATATGTGCGCGCGACACACACACACACACACACACACACACACATACAAGCATACCCACACATGTACACACAGCCCTCCAGGCATCACAGTTTCAACACCCCAGGGCAGGGTCATACTTGATGGCCTAAAATTAGACGCATGACCTGACGACCATTCACAACAGAGGTGTCAAAGTCTGTGGTACGCATAACTCACGTGCAGGTTAGCATGCAGCCCCATCATTTTAAACATTTACAGCAACTCGTAAAACTATTTCAATGTTGTTTTTTTATTCCAACCACTCAAACCATTATTACCAATGAATAATTAAGTAAAAGCATTTAAAGATGGCACATTTTAACCAAACAGTCAAAAAGCTCATGAAGAAAAGTTGAAAACATTTTTTTAATCTATTATTGAACAAAAGTAAAACAGTTTCTTTCTGCATTGAGTTTAAATTTCTATTTGTTTGGAGCTGTTAGCATTGTTGACTATCCAGACATGTTGGAGTTAGTATTTATTCTTTACCAAATGCCAAAGGAGAGAAGTAAAAATGGCCATTATGAAATGTCTTTTCACAACATAGAAGAAAATTGCAGCACAGAACTGTGAAAAATTAAGTGTTCATTTGGAATGTTAAAATGTTTTTTTTTTTTTTTGCTGCATTGTCGCCATGTAAACAGCTCCAAGAGTATTTGGACACGGGGGTCACATGGGGGACACACAGGGGCCTACCTCGGACTCTTTATAGTAGCGCTCAGGGATCTCATCATAGGCGATGTCAACGAAACACACCTCTCTCTCCTGTTCCTTCAGCTCGTTGTCAAAGATCTGTAAAACAAGAGGATGCCCAGAGCACATAAACAGACAATTTTTTTTAACGCAAATGTGTGTTTTTAGAAATACAGTATGTCTAGCACAGAAGTCAATAGATGTGCCCTTTCTTTCACTTTATGACTCAAGTGTTGTGCTTCCCTACTGAACCGTTAGGTGGTGCTAAAGGATCACATTTTTTCTGTAGCCTCTAAATTCTAAAACACTGATGACCAGTAACATGAGGCGCTCAATTAACACAATTAGATGACAGATTAACTTAAATGTGAGTGTAAAAGACCCACGTTTATAGGCCACGTTTAGATTTTTCTCCAACGATCTAGATGAAAGTAGTCCAGTCTCAGTTCTTTTTCTGTAAACTGATCCACTTCCTGAATATGTTGATTCTATTTCTTCCTCTCTACTTGTCAGTGGCAGCATGAGCGCTGCTGAGTGACAGGAAGAGAGAGATACAGGGGAAGCAGGCAGGGAAGGAAGGAAGCAGCGAGAGAGGTGGGGGGGGGGGTCACAAGGTAGACGTGAAAGGAGGCAACTGCAAATTCCATTTCACCCACCACCGTGTTTCTAAATGATAGAGCACCCAGAATGAACACAACAGCACAATGAAATAGAGATGGAGTACAAGAAGAACACGTGCCCCCCAGAAAAACATATGCTTTAACTAACGGTCACGCAGAGACAAAAGGGATATCTGCATGTTGAAGCATCTCTTCCTATAATACAACACATTTGTTGCTACTAAGATTGGCTAAAGTGCAGCCCCGAGGAGTTCTGTTCGGCTCTGCACCCTGTTCATCACCCAGCTGACTCAGAGGGGCTTCAGAGCCTTGGCCGTAATCATAAATACGCTTTCTGACATGAAGCACCGCAAGGGGAGGAAAACAGAAGCCATCTCTCACGTTTATGAGACTCGCACTCGCAAACCGGTGAAATTATTCTTCTGCATTGAATTCATTTCTGAGCAGTAGGAGCACTTGGGGGGTGGGGGGATGGGGGGGACTCAATGGCGTGACTCAAGGGCTCAAAGCAATGATGAAGAGGGGGGGGACAAGCTGTGGCTTCCAACTTCCCTACTAGACCTGTGGACTGGTAATTTGAACCAGCAACTTTATAGTAACAGGCTAGCTTCCCAACCATCCTAAAACGCTCGGTGAGGTGGACATTGTGGGAGGGCGCCAACGGGTGATGTCATGATCAAAAAGATCTGCAGCACTCGCATCTACATAGCAGGCATTCGATTGAGGATTGGGAGGCGGGGGCAGATCGGACTTACGTTGTCGTTGCAACCTTTGTTGTCCTCGTATTTTGTCTCTATGTGGATGGAGAACTTGGGCAGGAATGAGCACTAGGGATGAGATAAATCAAACACACTGAATACTGCAGATGTGAGCCTCTGCTGATTTGAAAAGTAAAACACAATAATAATAATAATAATAATAATAATAATAATAATAATAATAATAATAATAATAATGGCATTGTTTGCTTTCAACTATAAACTGAGATTGAAGCGCAACAAAAGCTCTTTTCTGTTCAGTCTCACTCGATCCCTGAAGTCAAACTGTGAAATCGTTGAAGAGAGACGTCACTTACTGTATATTCTGCAGATCATCGCAGGGGGTTCACGAGACGTCCGCAGAGAAGACAAATGACAAAAAGTACTGCGGTTAGATTCGCAGGGGCTTCAAACTGTCATGGTACATTGCCCTGACAAATACTACACACATCCCATTCCAGGGTAGGGGGCTGGAGAACACATGTACAGCACATAGAATTGGTCCAAATATGAGGAAGTAGCAGCTGAGGAGAGCCAAATTCACTTCCATTATAGGCTTTTGCTGAAGAAGTGAATGGTTAATTAAAAAGTTTTCATGCTGATAAGCACCCCCCCCCCCCGCCTACCTGTGATGGTGTACGGATAGTAGTTCCACGCTTTCTCTGTCACGTAGAAGATTTTAGGAACGACTGCTCGAGCCCAACTGGGTAATTTACTGCGGAGAGACAAGTCAGACAGAGACATATGAGCAGATATTAATGTGCCCAGTCGGAGCAGCACTCCTGCTGTACTCTGTAGAACAGCCTTTCACTGCTTAGATCAGCTCCAGCTACATGACTGTGCAGAAAATATGAAGCTGCAGCCTGTATCCAACTGTCTTAGCACCAGGACCGACGCCTTGGTTACTGTTTACATGCTTACATATCTACATGATTACTTGGTATAATCCATCAGGAACGCAGGGTCAGGTTTTCAAAAATAGTTACGATAGCTACAGTTACTGGAGGAAGAGGGGCTGCCGAGTGACCTTGTTGTGTTTTTTTTTATCATATACACTTTAAATTAATAACTGTTCATACAGAGTTGCTATTTTCCTTCATCACCCTGTCACACTCACTCACTCAGTCTTTTTTTTATCATCAGGGATAAATTAAAGTTTTGGAATTGAACTGAAAAGTATTTCAAAGCTACACTTGAGTCAAAAAAGAGAAAATACCTCTAAAGGGCAAAGTGAAGTCATTTCAAGTTTTTTGAGCGTAAAATGGAGGCTCCTAAAAAAATATATATTACCGAAGAATCAAAACTATTTTAAAATGAAATTAAATGTCCCTTAAAAAAAGAACCAGATACAATTCAACAACTGTCACCAGTGACCTAAGAGACGTGCGTTTGGCTGTTGACTGACAACGGTGCATCTGTAAACACGGACATGCACATACCAGCTAATCAATACTGATTACAGGCGCGCAATCGCAACGGAGCAGATTTCACGAAGTTACACACAGGGAGGCAACTGTGTCAGTGGCTTTTTTTTTTTCAAGCATGAGCCAAAGCACTTGTTTTGGGCTTGGTGAATTTAACCGGTGACCCTCCCTCCAGACAGACTTTCGGTGGACACCACGTCACATCGTCCGACGGTGAACCCTGGACTCGGCCGCGAAAAATCAATCGGGCGGGGGCTGAGATTGTCAACGCCGAGCCTTTCCAGCAGGCCTGTTTTCATCTTCACTTCCCTGATTGACATGAAAAACTTTTTTTTTGTACACACCCCCCCCAGCGAAAAAAGCTTCCCACTGTGGCGTGACGGCTCTAAATAAAACCTAAATAAATAGATACGTTAAAAAAAAAAAAAAAAAAAAAAGGAAAGAAACAAGTTTGACAGTCACATTGTGTGAACACTGGCAGGCTCGCGGGAGGCATCTCTCTCTCTGCCTCCCAACAAAAGACCCACACTCCTCCTACTCCCCCATCTGCCGAGTCCCCTCGTTCCCTCCACTCGTTCCATCGAAGCCTCGGCCGTGGCCGCTGCAGCAGGCGCCGGGCGTTCCGGCCTGGTGGGTGACTGCATCGCTCTTCCTGCCCACTTTTGTACGTAAAAAATAAAGATTGATGGACGTTTGGCCGAGTCTCTCCAACGGGATCGGATGGGATCGGTCCAAATCCCGAAGCACAGCACTGCGGCAGATTCTCCGTTGGGGAGCGACGGATTCCGTCCAAATGTTTTGTGATGTCTGAGCAGATGGAGGGCCAGCTCAGCCGAGTGATTTCTTTTAACGACGCTCTTGTTTATTTGTCCAAATTGACTTCTATAGCTCGGCCTCGGCACGTCTGCCAGGGCGGAGCAGAAGATGGAGCTGCTCTCCAACAGTGTGTGACCGTCACAAGCACAATCGATACTATTCCTCTGCCTCAGTGAGTCTCAACGGTGCAAAGAGAGAGAGAGGGGGGGGGCGGTCACTGAGTCACCTCCGATTACTGTGAAGGAGCAAGCAAAGCCAACTGCTGCCGAGCGGATGCTCCTCTGCAGCAGGTCCTGGCAGGACATATCCTGCACTTAAAAATAAATAAATAAATAAATAAATGCAAACTTGGAGGACTATTTGATTAATCTGCATGAGGACTGGGAGATTTATGAAGTCACCTTATTTAATTCCACTTTAAAAGGCAGTGAAAGGGAAACATCAGAGTAGGTGGGTACAGGGAGGTGGATTACTGCAGCCGCGTCTTTCCCTGCTCCCTCCGCCTCTTATCTTATCTTTCTGCGGCAGAGCAGAACGCTGCTGACTCGACATAAATGGCCCTCTGGCAAAGGGAATGCTGACACGAGTGCTTGTGGTCAAACAAATTGTGTGGGCGGGGGGCGGGGGCGCTCCTTGTTCTTCCTTGCCTGCCCTTAATTCTGCACAATGTCAATTCAGTTCCTACTCGACACCTTTTCTGATACGCGTGGCAAAAACGTGCCAGTGCACAAAAAACTCCCAGCAGCTCGTCCTGGTGTACATCACCCCCACGATAGGGGATGCACCTGCTGCATTTAAAGACCACCTACAGGGATCAACATGGAGGCCGTTTAATGTGAAAAACCACCGTTATGAGTGAGATAAAGCAGTTCCTTTGTTAAGTGTTACACAAGGACGTGGAGGTACAATTTGAATGCAGAACAAGTTTAAATAAATGGAATAGAAATAAAACAATTACTATATGGACATAATAATAAGAATGATAATAATACTAACAACATCAGTGCTAGTGATAATGATGATAATAATATCATTATCGTTTAGCTGAAGGAAGTAGAAAGATTTCTTCGTAGAAAAATATAGATACATAAAGAAAAACAAGTACTCCGTCTGGGAGAAACTTGTTTCTTCAACAACAGACGAAGAGACTGACCTGTTGAGGTAGACGCGTTTTTCTGTGAACTGACCCTGGCCGTGCTCCGGGTCTTCAAAGGGTTCGTTCTGGACCACCTCGACGCCTTCGCCTCGATCACTTTGCTCATGGCTGTGTTTGCTGATCATGTACAGCTGCCCGATCCGGTACTGGAGGACAGAGACACAGACGGGGACGCGTTAGGAGACAAACCTTGAAACACAATCGAATGTTGTCATTTTCTGGTTTTGTTTCATGAACCTTGGGGCCGCGCTCAGACATCCAAAGTGACGAGTACATCAATATTTTAAAAAAAGAAGAAAGAAACCAAGAAGAATTTGAACACTGCATTTTGGGCACCGTTACGGTTCACACCTTCATTATAAATGCATGAACTTGACAGTTTGATTGAAGCAAGAGCATATCGTCAAAGGACAATTTTAAAAGACATGACACACAACTCCCCACACTAATATTGAGGTGAGAGGGGTTTAAGATGTATCTGGGGCTCGTAGCAGCCCGGGAGAGTCAAGGCTGGAAACACTGATGGAACAATTTCTCAAGTATGAAACATTAAAAGCCACAATTGGTTCTTTTTATGAGTGGAAGTCTTATTGCGCCTTTAAATCATGAAACCACAGAGAGGTGGTTTTATTACTGCAGAGTATAGAATATGCAAGCGAAACTGTTACGCCGAAGCTTCATCAAGGAGGTAAACAGGTAAAACAGGGCTGGCTGAAAAGCCCCCTTATTTTCCTCCACTGGAAGCATGATGCGCAATCACTTCAGAAAATGGCGCGGCCACCGAGGAACCACTCAGTGGGTCTCTTAATCAATCACTTGGCTTCATCACCGAGCCCCCGCCAAGGGTGCTTGCTTTTGTCTTTATTTCATCAGGCTGAGGACGAAGCACTCTGGGCCGCCGCCGCTCATCCATCAATGCCAGAGTGCGCCGCTGCAGCGATCTGCCGCGGGACATGGAAGCACTCGCGTGGTCACGCTGTCGCCCTCAGCCCAGGCCCTGTCGCTCTCGCTCGAGTGCGCTAGTGGCGGTCACGCTCGACCCGTTTGGTGAGCTCTCAACAACATGCATATTTAATGAAAATACATAACTGGATTAATTAAGGGAGGTCAAAAGGCAGCCAAAAACTCAGAATGTTGCTGGTGATGGCAGCGAAGGCACAGAAACGTGCGTTCATTCTTTACCAACTGATAAAAATCTGGTGATTTTCATATATACACACGCACACACGCACACACACACACCGTTCACACCGATGGATGGTGTTCTTGGGCGATGCCGTGTTTGGTCAACCTTCTGTGGGATCCATCGATGAAGCCCATGCAAAAATGTAGACCCAGATCCATAAATTCACAACCTTGAGTGCTGGCACGTGCAGGCAGGAGAATCACGAGCAGCTTCATTACACGCGCGCGCACGCACACATGTTCGCTTCCGCTGTCCGGGGCACATTTAATCAACGTGGCGGCGCGGTGCCGTGCAATAGCCTGCTCTCCCCAGATAAGATTATCCTTCAGCTGCAGGTCTGGCAGTCGATAGGTGGACCAAGAGTGTAATTAGAGTGACTGTCAGTAGGCGAGTGGGACTGCAGAGAAAGGGCCAATGAACAAGACAACCAGAATGTGGTACTCACTGAGACTTACCGGGTGACTGGGGTGGGGGGGGCGGGGGGCAAAGGCAGGTAAATCAACCTTGGTCATTCGTGCTATCTGGTAGAGCGGCAGGTGTGGAACTTTTCCGTGACGTGTTTCGACAAAGTGGAAGCGCTTTTCGTGAAAGTGCTGGGCCATCAATTACTGGTGAATATCAGAGCTCGGTGCTAGGCTACGCCGTACCCCCCCACTCCCGTGTTTTTCCTGACCATTACCGAACATTTTAAGCAATTACGTTAAGGATAAGTGCTCTGAAATAAATGCCGGGACCTGCTCAGCTTTCCCCCTGCCCACCGGCGGCTCTAGTATGTGGCTTTGTTAAACTCATCCGTTCCCACTCGCTGTGGTTGGGTCATGTGGGACCTTAATGCCTCTCATTTGTACTGCTGGCGTAGATGAAGATACCACAATTGAATAATTCTATCAGCTGTACAGAAACAAAGTGAATTTGTTAACTTATTGCATATGTGATGCGACATCTGAAATTATTAAAGCAACTCAATCACTGATTGAGTGATCACTGATTGATCAATCATTGGAAGTGGAGGAGTTTCCTGACCCAACCACTAGGGGGAAAATGAAACGCTTTGGTTTTCCCAATTTGAGAAGAATAACGGAATAACTTTCTGGAAAGTTTCCCACGGCAATCCTGAGTCCGTGCATTATCCAAATGAAGGGAGGAGTTTTAAAAGGGTAGATACCAGATTAAAAAAAGATGGAAGGGTGAAAAAACAAATGCTGGAACCAGTTCCGGTGATTATTATTCCATACTCGCTGACGTGAATAAAATGGAGACAAAGTGATTACATTTGTTGTTTATGGATTCTGAAAGCTGCTTCCTCGCCCTTTAAGTGAATTAAACAGAAACCCAGTCGTCCAGCTGAGACTCAACCTGATACCTGTCAGATCCAACTTCCTCCTAATGTGGGATTCAGTGCTGGCCAGATGAGTCACACACCTGAGAGCTGCGCTCCCCCCGGAGAGCACGATTAATCACCTGAACTGGGATTATTCATCGTGTTATCGCACACGACGAATGCATCCAGCGCAGTTTTGTACTCATATTAGAACCAAAGACACTCTAATGGAGTTCTCCCCATGGTGGTCTGAATGTTTTATTTTTCTTTTCCTAAAATAAAGACTGGTTTAAGATTTTGTCTGCTGGATTCTTCCCAATGATTTGACGTGTTCCCGGGTGTCATCCAGCTGCCTGACTCAGATTAATTCAGGAAGTGGTTTACCAGTGCAGCTGGTAAGCACTGGCACGTGGATGCAGATCGGAAGAGGGCAAAAGGGAAAGCTGTTTCCAGAAAGCTGCTGTCCCAGGAGGAGAGAGGAGCAGGACCCCCCCCACACACACACACACAAGTGTTCTGCTGGGACCCACCATGTCTCCCCCAACTGACAATAATGCTCGAAATACCTCAGGAAACTACTTCAAAGTCACGACCTATGCAGAGCTGGGGGGGGTGGCGGTGGGGAGGGGGCTGCTGCTACTGAGGTAAAGGTCAGGGTGGTTGTGCTGTGAATTGCAGATGGGTGTCCGTGGCTGTTTCTGGCACCGAGTACACGGGGGCCAGAGCGTACACGGGCCAACCTCTTTATGACGGCTGACCGCAGCGCTGGCGGCGTACTCTTTACGTCAGCCCCCCTGAGCGAAGGCTGGTTCGGTTACGTGAAAGGACTTCAGGTCAAAGGCTGTGAGAAAGGACGTCACGTGACTGCGCAGTTATATTATTCAGTATTCCTGAAAGACCCGCAACATCAGGGCCCATTCCAGCGATATCCGGAGGGGGTGAGGGAACACCCACGCGCTTTTCATGTACAAATCGCACTCAGTTTCAGCTTCCTCACAGGTTCGGGGGGTGGGGGGGCAAACGTGAGCATCTATGGTCTTTAAAAATAAATGAACAACTGTTAAAAGTCGATTCATTTTGCTAATTGTGTGGAAGCGCAGCGCCGTTGTTCACGCTGAGAGACAATTCCAGGCCTGAAAATTGATCCCTTCCCTGCAATGATTTTTACTGCTGTGATTCCAAAACCAAGTTTAACGGCTGGACCGGACCCGCTGGTGTAATGGCTTCACAGGAACTTTACAGTTGCCATAATTAGCCGAGTCATTGATCATGACAAACGTTTGTTTACGCTGGTTTCAAGGAAAAGCCATTGAGCCCACCAGGCAACGTGGCTGTAAAGGCCGTGATTTACTGGGAAACGGCGACAGTGGCGGTGAATGGACCCCAAATCCCATTAAAGGGCCATAAACCCAGGGAACTGGATGAGGAGAGGAAGGGGAGGTGACTTATCTACAGCGAGCGCCCTTGGAATGGTCAGGGTAATCACGTTTTCATACGCAAGTACAAAAATAGTCGAGTGTGAGAGTGAATGAAGGGAACTTAAATGAGAAGGTCACAAGTGTGTGTATGTGTGTGTGTGTGTGCCCTTCTGTACTATTTTTAGTGAGTTTGTTTTGTCTGCAATCATTACTCCTCCCTTTTCCCCTCTCTTCATTGGTCCTTTCTCCCTCACCTTTACTAATCCATTACGTCACAATGAGCCTAATTTTAGAGAGCAACAAATCTTTTCTTCCTAGAATGTTACTTTTCAAAAACACTGTCTTATTTATAATCCACATTCATCAAAATCAACCCGACTTCTCTCTGGAACTCTCTAGAAGAAGCTTTCTGATGACAACAGGCAACATCAGAGTGACAGATTTGCTCCAGATGGCAAAAGAGAGCTCACAAAAACTGAAGAGAACGCGGCTTTTATTGTGGATGCAATCACCAGCAATTGACATTCTCAAAATGCTTATCCGTGTACCGACAGTAGGCTGGCAGAGAGAATGCGGCAGATATCAATTTATTTAACGAGTCCGCGATCTAGAATCAAGCGGCCGCGCGCATTACTAATTGTCAGTTGTGCTCCGAGGCGCTGCATGCCTGATCAGCGCAAATCATCCTTGAAGACAAATGCCAGAAGCCCTATTAGTGTCATAATGGTAACAGCGAAGAGACGCCCAAAGCACAAGATAATTGTTCCAGCAGCTTCCACCCTGCTGTTCCTACACAGACAGAGAGATCCTCCTCACACTTCCTTCATCTGCACCCATTTTGTCCCCTGTCCCAGTCCTTCCTTTGATCGACTTCTGTCTGATCCCTCCACAAGCTGAGCTACTGTGTAAGTATAACTGTAAATGCCCTCATGACTTGGTAGTGATGTATCAAGGGTGGCCTGTTGGCAGAGGTCAGTTGACTGACAACACTGCTAACAATCGCCTCCTTTCAACAATTCACCCTCAGCCAGTCCACAGTGGGACTTCTAGATATAGATTTTATCACCCTCAAAGTAAGGCCGCATCTATAAATAACGCGACTACAAGGGAACAAAAGTCAGATTTCTTTGTAGAGCCACATCTCCTTCCTGGATTAGACATCAACAAAAGGGAAGGTGGACCCATTTTGTACTTTCACACTTCTCAATTTGGTCTGGAGGTTGACATTTTCCCCAAGGTCCAGGCTGCTGCTCACAATTATGTTTGGACAGAAGACGGGTCCAGGCCCTGGACTTTATTCTCCCTCTGGCCCAAAAGCATTAGCACAGTCCATATAACCTCTGAAATATATAAGCCCTCATAAACTGCCCATATAGCCTATATTGTGCATGACTCTATTGTCGAAGAGAGGCGCAGAGTTCTGAAATCAGCACAACAAACTTCATCACCTTTCCCCCCTCCCCTCAATTATTTTCTAGCTCGGTGGTCAAGATAGCAGATCTCTAATAAACAACACAATTATTGAGGCAATTCTCACATGTTGACAACATGTTCACGCTGGAGAAGTTGAAGCGTTTTGTTCACAGCCGACAAATGAAACGGGGAGACTGACAGATGGGCAGTGCCAAAAGAGAATCAGCCTCCGTCGTGACTGGTGGGTAGTGACAGCAGAAATAATTATGGCAGATGTGAGCGGCTGGAAAGAGATCCCTCTAAAGGGTCGCTGGGCTTGAACTGGGGGCACTCAGAGTTGAGCTTCTGCCGAAAGTCCAGGTGGTAGGGTGGCCGGAATCCTCTGCGGGAGGGGGTTCCGAGCATGTCGAGCTAAAGAAGGACCCCAGACGGACCCAGGAAGACGTGCATCCTCTAGCCCTGGAAAACCCGGTTGTTCTCCCAGAGGAGCCGGAGCGGATGGACCGGGCTTCCTTGATGAAATCGCTGGCCTTGCGACCTGGATAAGCTGAGGAAAATGGAAAGGAACGGAGCGTTCACAATGTACATGCAGACAGTGCAGCGCTACCTAGGCAACCAAAACACAAGTGCTAATTATAGTGACAGCTGTAGACTCTGCGACATAAAGCCATTCATGTCCAAACACGACGAACTGTCAGGGAATTCACATCTTCAAAGGCTTTTGTCTCAATGGACAACGTGCTTTCACATACAAACACTCCGCTGCTGTGTTGAATGGCTCCGTAACCAGGCCGTTCACAGGACACGTTTCTCCTTTCCTCCTTTCCTTTCCATTAAACTTTTAATCTCCAACTTAGTTTTGCTCTCCTTTCGCTTTTCTTTTCCAGAAAGAGAAGCTTTTGACTTTGAGATAATCAAGGAAAAAGAAAATTCAAGGAAATATTTCCGGGCAACGCTTTACTTTCAGGGAATCTTTGACTATGTGCGTTATGGACAGTGCTTTCACAAAATCGCACCGAAAGCAGCTGAACTGAAACACAAGGTCAGCACACGTGAGACCTTTACCGAGGCCTCAGGCAGCACAACGCCAGAATAAACACCAGCCAATAGCATCATAGAATACAGGCATCTCTCATCGGATCAGCGACCATTACAACTTGGAGGGATTTGATTTCAAATCTCAACAAATGCAGATTGTGAAAGCAATTCACTTTTGATTTTTGTTTTTTACCCCTTTCAGTACAATAAAATAAATTGTCTGAGTCTCCCAATAAGAAAAAATAGTGTCTTGTGATAGAGTAGATTCAGACTGTTGACCAGTCATCAAGTTAGCCTCGAGACTGTAGTAAAAGTAGCCCAGGTAGTTAAAAAAAGAGCGATGAGTCACCATGAAGGTAGAATGTTGCCACATCATGCCAATCCTCAGGACATGGCCCTTAAAGCACTGTTGAAAACGGAAACTTTCCAGGTTCTCTGCAGATTTGGACATGAAAAGTCTGACACCGGGGTGAGAATGTCAGTTAATGAGCCACATGGATCACAGGCTGCTGCTTTTCAAAGTGTGGGGGCCCACAGGGGGTGCTACAGGGCTCCAAAGACTGGATGGAAGATGAGAAAAAAAAAAAAAAAGCAAAAATAACTAAACAGAAAATAAATTTACCCAGAGCGAATGTGCAAAATCCACACAAAAAAGATCCAGTAACATGAAAAGATGGTGAAGTAGCAGCAAAAAAAACAAAAAAACAAAAAAACAAACTCCCAACTAAAGTAAAAAAAAAGTATGAGGGAGCAAAAATGAACTGTGGTTTACAACCACACAGAATCACTATTGAATAGTGGATGAGCATAAGAATGCACATTCTGGGCGTGTCTTTATAAATTTTGTAGTACTGTCTGTGGGTTTGCAAAAGGGGTCCCTGGTCAGGAGCTAGAGGTGTTTCTTGTTTGGGAACCCCTGGCTTAATTTATTTAGTATACACATATCAACTTAATGCTGCAAAAAAGAGTTACACTTGGCAACCTGGACCCCAAAAAAAAGTCCACTGCTGAATATGGCTGAATTCGTATCGGCACGTCACTGCTGCTGCAGTCTGCTGCGTGTCTGGAAATGCAGCTGCAGTGAGACTGCATCACATTTTGACATGAAGGGTGGGGAAGAAACTCACAGGGTGACAAGTGTAAGATTTACGGTTTAGACTTGGAAACTTTTTAGAGGCTCTGTGGTGGGGTGGTTAATGAGAATGAGTCCGTGTTTGCAGCTGCAAAGGACCCATGGTGATCACAAATAATGGCAAATACGTGTACATGTGTTTTTGCAATTTATTTAGGTCCATTGAGAGAATATCATTCACAGTAACTTGATCCTGATTTAAAACACAGGGTGGATCGATCAAAAGATTACGCAATACTCATCTCAAGCCTGAGATCTTCCCAATGGAAGGAGAGAACAACAGTTTCTGGGGCAAACTATGTGAAAATGTGGATGATTTCCCAACTACTGACACTGAGGTAATGTCAAAGGTTAATTGAGAACAAATATTTCCTTTGTGTGTTGACAGCTTAAAAATAAATGTGGAAACACTTGATTCTTCAAATAAATTGTTGTTCAAATAACAAATTCAGATCGTTTCAAATGTAGCCAAATTTCACTTCTGAAACTTCCACCATACTGGGACTGTTGGGAAAACTGCACCACTCTATTTTCATGCCAGTAAGCTTGTCTCAGCGTACCACCTATCAAGCCTGAAAAAAAATGGACATCTGGAACAGTTTTAGAATATTTATAGATTCAAATGCATGCTTTTGCACTTTTTCTGTTTTCACACGCTTGTGAGCAAGCGGCCCTCTGTCTGACTGCACCACAGCGACAAACACGTCAGACACCACAAAGAAATCAACCTGAGTGCAAAGAGAGAAAAGGGCCCGGCGGTCCCCCCGGAGTGAATAAACTCTATCAATACAGGAATACAAATCACCCCACTTTTAATTCCCCTGCAGACTCGCAGAACTTTCTGAGGAGCCGAAGGCGCTCTTAATTTCCTAGGAGCTAACCGGGTTTGGAGCGGTTGCCGTGGTGATGGCGCAGGGCTGGAAGGTGCAGCGAGGTTGCAGAGGCACACGGTGCATGTGACGGTATTGGAGCAGAGTAAATGAAATAACGACACACTACCGTGCGTCTGCATCCAGGATAAACAGATCCTTCAGCACCCGAGTTAATGACGGGAACACGGCGACGGGCCAGGAATGTCGAGGAACGAGATCGTTCTGCCGTGCCCGCCCGCCCGCTTGCTCGCTCCCTTTTTCTCACTTGTGACTGGACTCATTGTTAGAGGCCCGACAGGTCAGATATGCGGTTTAGGTTAATCCCATGAGTCCCATTACATCCAGACCATGCTGCCTTTGGATTTTCTGACTTTCTAGTGAGAAGGCAGCAGTGGCCTGTCGACTCGGAATCGACGTTTAGTGGTTTAATCTGCTGCTCGGATGAAGACAGTGTGAAATTGTGACATGAGGGAGTGGCACGAACAAGACAAAAAACAACACACAAGGGTATTCGACACAAGTAACTGGCGGCTTTTTAAATACAATTTTTTTTTTTTACATTTAGACGCATGGCGACGTCACCGTGACAACAAAAATGCGTTGGAAAGAGTCGGTGGATGTCGCCCCCAGCCCCCCCCATGCAGATGCAGAGCTGCGACATCTCAGGTCACTCTGTCACAGCGTCAGCGGTCATATTCAGCAAAATTTGCCAGGATGCGCAGAGCCTCGATGGCAGACGAACACAGAGGAAACGTGTCATATAAAAGCGATAATGGCCTCTCTTTAACATCGACACATGCCAGGCGGATCGATAGAGTTCTCCTCACTGACCGTCCAATTCAGTGGCTCCCTGATGGCTTGTGAGTGAAAAACAGACATGAGGATGTGTGTGTGGGTGTGTGTGGGTGTGTGTGTGTGTGTGTGTGTGTGGAGCCACTGAACTGAAACTGCATTAGGACCATGTGACTGAACTTCTCCAAACACAAGGTAGTCATGTGTTCACTCAGAGAATAAATCTGACTAGTCATGATCCACATCATTCAAATCAAACTAAAAGGCTCGTTTTGTTGCTTGATTAAGTATGACGTGTGTATGTCCACATTTACATGCACGTGTGTATAATTGTCTATAACTTGCAATTAGCCCCATCTGTAGCAGACACGCCCCCCCCCCTTGCGGTGCTGCATTTGCCGCCCCCTGTTGACTGACCGCCGTTCCTCCTCTGCAACAGTGTCATCTCCAGAAGAGTGACATTTGAAGGTATGAAAGAGTGAGGGTCCCCTGCTGCGATATGGCCCATATAGAGGCCGAGAGGGGCGGGGAGATGGGAAGCAAAGGCCACCGCAGTCGACGGAGCAGAGATCCGACAGCATAAATGGATTTAAATGGGCCTCGGTGGCCCGGTGGGTCTGAAGCGTTTGTTCGAGTCACAGCTCAGAGGCCATGTTGTTTACTTGACAGCTTACTGTTCATCCAACAATAAATGTAGTACACGGTTCATTCTTTTAAAGGTGATACTGGATTGGCTTATCGTTATTGATTAAAAGCACAACAGTTTGAAGGCAAAATATAATTCATCAACCTTGAAGGAAAGAGGGTGTCCATGTTTTTGAGACTGGATTAGACCAAAGACAAAATGAGCTGGAATTCTCTTCTCTTAAATGGACCCACTGAGGATTTTCCATCAGGCGTTTAAAGACATATCCCCCTGTAAATACCTGTTTTAGCTACTATGTTTTCGAAAAAACTCGCTTTTGTTGACTTTGCCTGGATACTGTTGCCCTTCTGCCCGTGTTCCTGCGACCGAGGAATACTGAGCCAGCGACGCACCGCGTTTCCATAACAGTCTGTCCAGGACAGCCTTTGATTCCAAGGTCAAATGTGCACTGAAAGAGGGGAGGGCACAACACAAGTGATGAGGGTCACCACAACAGAGAGGGAGCTGACGGAGCACATCAAACGCCCAGCAGACGCGAACAGTGCGGCGTGTATGCGCTTGTGTGTTGGCTCATGACACACACGGCCGGGAGGGTCGTGTGAGTGACGCGCTAATCAGGATTCCCACTAATCAGTGAGGACTGAGAAAGCCTCCTGGGTGAGAGGTAAAACGTCTTCAAGAACAAACAGGAAGGCCCACAAATACTTCACCTCCTCAGAACTGAGCTCTTTCTTGACATACGTTCTTGATTTATCTTTGCTATTTAGGATTATTGGGACCCGATGAAGGAGAAAGACTGAGAATCATGTTTGAACAGTATTTTGAAATGAGTGGTTTTTAGAGAAAATGATGTCCACATACAGGCACAATCAATCTAAATGTGTAATCATATAATGTTTAAGGGTCCATGTATGTGGACATTTGGTCCCAGAGTAAGCAGAATTAGCTTTTATATTATAGGTGACCCAAAATCTAATGTCCACATATGTGGACGCCAGGTCTTAGGAGGTCAACACTACCTAACCTAAAAACCAGTGAGGGAAGCTGATCACCAGTTGCTGAATTACAAACCTTTAAATCAATCAAGCCATGTTTTCATCATAAGGAAAAGTGGAAGAACAACAAGTTAAAGCTCCGTCCTTGGGCTGTCCCTCTTGTTCAACGTTTGTCTAAAGGGTCACTTGCCTGGAAAGAAAAGTTGTTGTTTTTTTTTGCTGATCCTTTAACCTACATTGTAGTATCCCTTTTTTTTTGGCATCACCACTTTTCCACATTGTACATCCTCCCAGCTGTCACTGACGTCAGATCAGCATCCCCCCACCTCCTTCCTGCTGAATTCTTTCCCTCCTTCTCCACATGTCTTCACTCAGCTGTATAACCACCCAGTGAAGGAAGGGAAAGGTAAACAGACAGACGCGGGCAACGCCACGTGCACCCGCGGGATTCCGGCTTTGCCAATTTCACGACCAGATTCCCGCTTCTCCCCGCACGCGTGTCACACCAGTAAACGGATAGAGAGGGCGGTCAAGCGGGGCGGTCGTAACCTCCCCGCCTCACCGTGACCTAGCGCGTTACAGCCGACCGCCGATACACAAACCCAGAGGAGGCAGACAAGAATCAGCACAAGAATCTGAACGGGGTCGTGGCGGACGAGCGTAGACGGCAGCAGCGCGCAGTCTTTTTGGCCTCGCGGCGGTTTCACTGCATAATGCATTTGCAACAATATTTGTCAAGTGCAAATACGAGCGGCAGATGGAGCGGCGAACGTCTCCGCCTTCGCTCCGCCGCGCTGGGGCCCGCCGAAGGTCCGCCATGAAGTGAGTCTTTCAGGAGTTGAAATCTGTCCAGCTCTGCCTCCCACTGACGTCACAGCTATGGCAAGATCAGAACTGCCCAGCAGGAAATCCCTCAGCTTTTTTGGTTGTTTTCTCTCCGTGTTTATTCTTGAGTTAATCTGACTCACTCGCACACTGTGGCCTGGAATGTGATCATTACTCATTTGCACATTGCGACAGCGATTCCAAATCAAACTGTTATGGATGGACGAAAAGGATTTGCTCATTATGTCGTTGACGTGGATTTTTGAAGATCGTGCTCAGAGTTTAACGACGTGAAAATATTCAAGTTGAGAATTTAACCAAATGTTATTTTAATATTATAGTTAAATCTATGGAAATCAGCAATAGTGTACATTTCTGAATAACAGACTAACAATGTGAGGTGGCAAACTAGCTGCTGAGTTGTGGATGCTCACACATTGTCTGTGGTTTTATTTATACACTGGTGTACTTGTTTTTCATGAATATAAAAACTGTGACTGGTAAAAGGAACCACTTTAAAGCCTAAAATCTGCTAGTGTTGGAGGTTAAAGCCTTAAAACAACCGTGGGGTGTCGACACGGACCCACGGTGGCGACGCTGCGGTACACTGAAGTGGTCCCAGTGCGTGAATGGATGTCGGGTGTGGCGTGGGTGCAATCAGCGATGGACTGGTGGACCTTAGGGTTAGGGTTAGGAGGTTGGGGTGTATTTCTCCCTCTGGCCCCCTGACTGTTGGGAGAGACTCCAGCACCGTGACCCAGATTAGGAAGGAGCGTGTCATGTTCTGTGCCGTCGGCAGGCCTGATCGTGCGTACCTCCTCATCAGGTCAAGCTGTGGCAGAGGGTGTGGCCGGGTCCCAGTAGCTGACGAGGAGCACCTGTTCCCCATTTCCTCGTCAGCCACTGCTCAAGAGGCCGATCCCTCCCAGAGAGGAGCGCCAGATTATTCTGCCCTGCAAGCAGCGAGTTCTTCCTCAGCTGCACGTACCTTCGTTTATGGATTTTTGCCTGTGACTTTGTCCAGCTGTTTTTTTTTGTTCTGGCTCACTTTGGTGCCTTGTGTGGGCAATAAAACTGTGGACTCCTCGCACGCTTGCCGGTCTCTGCTCTTTGGGGTCCTAACCTGAGTCTGTGTGTCCTAACCCGGAGTGGCTGTTAACAGAAAAGGGGAAAATGTGGGGAGGATGCGCCCTGGTGGGCCAGTCTCTGGCTCAGGATCGGGTCCATAGGGGGCTGCGAATGACTGCTGGCTACATCTCCTGGAAGCGTGGAAGTCCAACTACACCGTACAAATGTGTATATGATGAATAAAATACTTTCTGTGTTTCTACATGGCACCATATAATTCCACGTCCTTTTCCTCCTTCCTTGGACAATTTGGGGCTGTTGTACAGACCTTTGAAAGACACGGGCTGCTCAGGATAGAAGTATGTGGGCCGTAATGAGTCATACAGATGCAAATACACACAGGCGCACACAGTAAAGTAAAAATATGCACGTGGGAAGTTATTGGCTCTGTGTTATGAGTACAAAGTAAGCAGTGATCAATATGGAATCAACACAGCCTGGATAAATGGTGTGGGGAAGAAATGGTTTGTTTGCTGTACCACAGCACTGTGCTGGCTCCTGCTAAGTGATGTCAATAAATATGGTCCCAGTTCTGCTTCGTACTTTTCCTGCTTTCATTTATTGGTGCTTTATCCTGTTATTGTGGCTATTTTTTTTGGTGCTTTTACCAAACTCCCCTCAGATCTGGCTACATCCTGGCAAAAATGTCTCTTTGCTAAGAGCAGCCACGGAATTCTATTAACACGTGCGACAGCAGAATAACTGATGGTAATTATGGTAATTGTATGAGATTTGTGTAATTTTTAAAGTCAGACTCTTACCAGAGTTGATCGGGGAGCTCGTTAAGATCTCTTTAATGTCTATTTAAATAGCATCTACATCTGCCCCCTGTTTGCCTTTCCAGAGCCATAAAACCTGGAAAGTGAAAGGTGGGCGAGCTGCGATGGATGAGAGGGAGGGTCTTTCTGAGAAGCACACATTCTGCAAATGAGACTGGAACTTGGACACACAAATCAACTCTCTGAACCTTAAGCAAATACCATATTGTACACACATTACAGCTGCTCTATATCTATATCTGTCCGTATATCATTACATCACACATGAACTGCCAACAGTGCACAGCAAATACAAAGCAGCTCTGAATAGAATCATAATGGGAGATTATGCTCCATAGAAATACCTTCTCCAGTGAAGTGTCTCTCTTCAGAAAGCGAAGTGTCTCTCTTCGGAGCACACACACACACACACACACACACACACACACACACACACAAAACAAAACAAAAAACAAACAAACAAACAAACAAAAAAATATATATATATATATAAATAAAAGACAGTCTTGCCTAACACACTTGTTGCACCAATCTTTCATTGGCAGTGAAAGAGGTAAAATCTTGATTAATGATGACAGTCCACCACAGGGAAAGTTTATTCAAACATACCGCACATGGTTTAACAGGGTTACCAAATTCCTCTAAATGAGTTTAAGGATTGTAGTACTGGGATTGATAATAATAATAATAATAATAATAATAACACCTAAATCTTGAAATCCTGTATGTATAAATTTGCTTATACGCTGTCACATGGACTGCCTGGAGGATCCCTGTGACCCCTATTATCAAAATGAAAAAAAAAAAGCTCCCCCATACCTTTTTTAAAAACATTCTTTCTCAGCTGTCCACGCTTTCTGTCAGCTGTTAGACTCTATAATTCTCTCAATGACACTAAAGTCCATCAGTGAGTGCTCGCACCGCCATCACAAGTGCCTTGCATGGAAAAACAGTGACCTTTTTGTCACAGAGACACACAACAGCCCCGTACATATGTGACCTACTCTGTACCGACACGACTTCAAAGTGGCTCATTTCCCTGACATCAGCTGCGATGATTTCGTAAAACCATCCACCGAGAGCGTTGGCATTTCTGCCATTTACATGTTCAAAAACATTTAATGGCCTAAAAAGGCTTAGAGTGGAAAAAGAAAGAGATTTTTTAAATGCCAGAACTGTCCATGAGTGCCAGAAATAGCTATTTCAATGAAAGGGACCCAGTAATGAATAGAGAGATCCCTGTAGTTTTTGCTATTTTAAAATAAGACCATGCCTCTCAGGTGACCTGGAAGTGCTTTGGGATCTCCGGAAGAGTTGGATGAAGTGGCCCTTGAGAGGGAAGCGTGGGCCTACAGATGGATGAATGGACAGAGGGTATAGTACAGCTGTGGGCAGCTTGTTCAAAGATATAAGCACAGTAAGCATCCTGCTAAATCTTTGTCAAGCCGTAATATAACAACGCTTTTTAGGTCCAATCCCAACACCAACAAGGATTTTCAAAGGTTCAAAGAACATTTCTAACCCTCCGTGTGGATGGGAGTTGTCAGAGTTTGGTTAGTGATGCCAAAGAGTGTTTCCTTAGAAGAGGGAGACAGAATGTCACCATGACTACAGCCTGAACTACCGGGGAAAATTGGGGGTTTTCTCTTTGAAACAGTGGCTCATATGTATGAAATCAAGCAAACATGAAGTATTTGAACCCGTTGAACTCAACTGGTTCAAACATTTCAGCAAAGAATACTCAATAAGGAGCACGGTGGAACAGGATAATCCACATTATATGATGGATAAGCCAATGATAAATCAAATTTTCATTATTAGTGGACCTAGCCTCTGAACAAGATGCTTCCTTTCACTTTCCCAGCAATATCAGTAGTGCAAAAAATGACAGATTTACAGTTTCTTGAAATTACATTTGGGTATTTGCAGACATTTAGGTAAATATACACTTAAACCATTTATAATCTTTCTTTAAAAATAATTACAATTAACAAATTTTGATATTTGACCCATGCTGATTTCATTTAATTAATTTTCAAACAGTAGGACGGACACCCTATGGCACTTAATCAGTGTGTGGGATACAGCCTTTTTTCATGATGGCCATTTGTCCATGAGAAAAAAGGAATTCACCCATGAAGCTGCAAAAATTCTGATAATATGTTGGAAAGCATGGTGGACTGCACCAGGCCTTCATTTGAAAAAAGAAAATGTACTGGGAACAAACCAGGAGGCTTGCACATTCCATGCTCAGGGGAACATTTAGCAACCTGGGAGTGTCATATCAGATATTCTGTTTCGCTGGAATATCGACTGTCACAGTCAGTTTACACTCGTGTTATCATCTAACACACTAAATGCCAGTGCTTGGTGCACAATCCCAGGCTAGCGGGAAGCTATGAGTATTATCTGGCTCATTATTTGACAGCTATCCTCAGGATGTTCTTACACTATAATCACTATAATCCAGTCCACCATAGGGGTAATGGTCGGGATGAATTGCACTGGTAACCATAGAAACCAGAGATCTAATGAAGTGTGTCGGCATACAGCTATCTATAGACCAACTACTTTGTGCATGTGTGGGCTGAGCTGATAGTTCTTCCAGAGAGTTGCACCTGTGTGTGGGCAGGAGACGCAGCGGAGCAGCGTGGCGGCCGCCACGCATCCCCGTGCCGAGCGTCAAAGCAGCCGCTTTAACAGGCGGCAAAAAAAAACAAACCCAAAGTTTCCGTCAGCAAGCAGACGATGGGTGGGTACACCGCCTGCGTGCGGTCACAGCCCAGAACTGAAACCTGGCCAGGACAGAGTGCTCGCAGGAGGCTGCTGAAAATTTGAGAGATGCGTGCTTTCACAGCACAAAAGCTTGTATGAAAACATCCAGTGACCCCCCCCCCACACACACACACACACATACACACACACCGACCCTCACATCTGTCTGCGCTGATCCCAACACAGTGCATACCTCAAATAAACCCGTCCCTCTCCCCTCTCTGCACACCCCGCTGCTCTGCCTGCTTTTCAGCTGCAGCTGTACTCCACCAAACCTGTAATGGATCTGTAACTTTATTGCACGTAGACGTTCAGCGGATGGGGGGGGAGGGGGGCAAAACAACAGCACCTGAATTTGAATTCAATTTAATTTAATGGCAATTTGGGCTTTATAACCCTTGGCGGTAAAAAGCTGTTCAAAACTAAAAGCGACAGTTGATGGAGGGCCCAAAGCCCTGACCAGATTTTGAGTACACAGTACAAGGCTGATGGCTGATAGCGCAGCTAAACAAACACGAAGGCACTTTAAATAGCGGCAACACTGCTGCCGCAGTTAACTAACCCTGAGGTGCATTTCTGAGAAGATGTGCAGGTTTCTTCACAATAGGTTCATGTTTTAGGGTCTAGGCATGATTGTGCATGGCTGATGATGAAAAGGAAATCTAACCAGCAAAAAAAGAGAGGACACAAGACCATTGTTGTGTTCGTGTGACTGATATGGGGGGCGATAAATATCCTTAAAATGACGGCAGTTAACACCAGTTAGGAAAGCTCAAACACAATGGTGAAGGGAAACCTGTGCCTTGTGCAACCCTTCAGCTGCTGCATCTCTGTTTCTCAGCCTGCACTGCAGATTTGGAAACCACCTTCGGACCCTGGCTGCTTCTGAAAAAACAGCTCGTGTCCCTCCTGTGACCTGTTACCACAGCGGAGAGATGATGACACGTGACAGTTCCACACCAACACTGAATCAAGCATTTTGCATTAAATAATACAAACAAGCATTTGTGCATGACCAGTGAATGTGTACAACACACAAACACACAGTACATAAGCGGTTGGTTGGAAGATAGCTGGATGGACAGTTAGACAAGTGCAAAGGTTTTACCTATCTTTGTGCAGTGAAAGCCTTTCTGGTGATACAATACACTCATAAGACCACACACACACACACACACACACACACACACACACACACACACACACACACACACACACACACACACACACACACACACACACACACACACACACACGGCCATCTAGGAAATGAGAATGGGCCTTATCCGTGGATAATGAGCCATCACTGCCCACAATGGTTTCCTCTTGTATAGCAAATGGTATCAAATGGGATTCTGATTGAATCACAACATTGTCATGTACACCAGATGGCAAAGAGGCCCTGCAATTTACCATGACACCAAAAAACACTAATGGGTCTTTCTAAACAAACCTTGTAAGATGTCAGAGGACTTGGACCATAAACAGAGAAAACAGCATATTTCACCAACTGGGCTTCAGTGTTTGTTGGAAACAAAGGGGTCTTTGTGAGCTTTAATGGTTTCCATAGTTACACATGGTTGATTTACTTATTACACAGAAGACTGGATTTACAAGTTCAAACACATACCCAAGGGTGAGGCCATCATCTTGGGCCATAACCTGTGACCCTTGTTTTAACAGCAGCAAATCTCTCTGTAAAGTCTTGTGTTACAGATATAGGCTACTCTGAAGGCCGATGCATCCACTCCTTCATAACAATTAATAAAAGCACTTTGTTTTTTTTTTTCTGGAAAGAAGCCTGGTTGTCCTCTCTGAGCTCACACACTCTCTCTGCTTCTCAGCCCTGCCTGCCTGTGAATACATGAAATTAACTGGCGTCATGGAAACATGCTCCAGGATTGAACAATGGCAACCAATCTGGTTAAAGAGCCCTTATTAAAAGGGGGTTTAACAAACCAGCAGCCATCACTGACACATTTTTGTTGTCTTGATTTCTAACACGGAACTCAACACTTGGAAAAAAAAAATGCAGGAGCATTGAAACATTTATCCATTTTTTCCAACATTTCTTTGTAAGGAAACTCAGCCAGTTAACATGATTTTTAATGAACTGTCTGTCATATTAACCATATTAGGACACAGTGAAGGAGGATGGTGGACAATCACATGAGGGTTGGACCTTTATCCATGTGTAACTATCACGTTCCATTTAATTTTTAATGATGGTTTGTGCTGCATGCCCGGAGCGATGTACGTCACACAGGAAGTGACACACACAGTGTACTTGTTGACAGTGGCCACAGCACAGTTATGCTTCTCACTTTAGAACAAAGTAATTATCTTGGTATCTTGGAGATGGATGTATATTTCTGATTCAATACTGAAAATTACTGTTCGGTATCAAATGGAAATGAATCAAGACAAAGATTTGAGGCCAAAAAGAATTCTGAGGTTCTTGGCAATACCCAGCCCTATACAGATTCCTATCAAATGAATAAATACAAATTTTTCCTCTACCCACATCACACTGGAGGATAGCTTCTTGAAGACTGACATTTTCGTATCTCAAGCTCTACATACCGCACACAGTGAACCAAAATCAGGTTTACTGTGTGTCAAGTGAGTTATCTGCATGTGGTTTCTGCCAGTATTGCCTTGCAATGATCCTCACTATGTGTCTATCCAAGCAGCCATGCATTCCAGTATCCGACTCCAGATGCTCCCATTTCTGTGGTCAATGATGCGGCCCAAGTCCAAATGAGGTGAGGATTTTCAGAATACCCCTGTGATTTTAATGGAATGTACACCGAATGCACTAAGTGCACGGGTTCTTAAATTGTGCATCAACTGACAATATTTATAGTTTATATATTTATGACAATATAAGTGAAGAATAGCTGTGCTATAGGGGTGGAGGAAGCATCTGCAGTGGCTCTACAGGACCTCCCGAATTCCCTTTCCTTCCTGAAGTCATCCCTACTCATTATTTTGCTTACATTGTCTTGATGGTCAAGCCAGTAGTTGCACACGAGGAATTCCTCTGGTACATTTAAATGTTCACAAATGGGTAGTTTCTTCAGTGTCCCTTGCTGCTAAATTAGGATGGTTCTTGGCAGGTTGGCTAGAGACTAAGGAAAGGAAATGGAATTGGTCCCTTCTCGCTCATGTGAGTTGGCAGACATCCCCTTAGACAGTTTTGGCCCCAACTGATGTATTAATTACAGAATAACGGGTAATGGAAACCACACTGGGAGCAGTGGGCAATACCACAGAAACTAAAGTGAAACCCTGTGTAATTATTGCCATGCAGAATAACAACAGTGTAGTATTGCAGGCAAATGAGACAAATCGGTAGCATATTAACCACACCCATGGAAGAAATTTTATAAAAACCCTATTCCCTATAAAGACTACAGTCCATAGAGTAACAAGCTAATAAGTTATTGGTCTGCAATTCTTGAGATATTGTTAGTTAGAAAGTAAAATGTCATGAGTTATATATGTATATAATTGTGCATTGCAAGTGTAATGAGCATATGGCAACCTAGAAACAGCAGTTATGCTAGGATGGGTCTTAGCAGATAACAATCAGATGGTTTCATTAATAATTTTTCTACCCCCTGGCCTTGGTAAGCGTGTAAAATGTATGTTTCTTTGTTGAGTCAGGTCAGCTCTGAGGTTGGCAGCGTGTGTGTTTTTCCTCGGGATCCAGAGCCATGGCAGGGGATGCTTTGCCTCTCCTTTTTAAGGAGGGGGGGGGAAAGGGGGGTATAAGAATGGCCATGCTCAGAGGAAAGAGAACAGCCCTGAGGGACTGAGAGGAGGGGGATATTTTTTTCCTTGTCCATGTAAAAGTAACATTCGAATCTTGACTCAAATGGAATTTTAAATACATCTCAAACACACAAGCTTGTGTCACCTAGCTTGTAAAAATTTAGTGTCCAGGCCTATATCTGTTGATGTTCAATTGTGCGTCTTAGTTTAAAAGAATTTCATTTGAAAACTCTAGTAAAAGAGATCTTTGTCTGTATATGACAAAATGATGTTTCAAGGCAATATAAACCTTCAAAT
The DNA here is from genome assembly GCA_911728415.1 of Lagocephalus sceleratus. Lineage (NCBI taxonomy): Eukaryota > Metazoa > Chordata > Actinopteri > Tetraodontiformes > Tetraodontidae > Lagocephalus > Lagocephalus sceleratus. Next base: position 4,525,700 of record CAJVRN010000232.1, on the reverse strand, counting down.
TCAAAGAATTGAAAGTGCCAAATGTCATCAAAGCAATGATTTAAATGTGGGTAGTTTGGCACCCCTGCACAAATGATTTAATTTTTAGTGAAAGAATCTGAAAGAAAACAAAAGGGAATAGTTAGTTGGGTGATGTCATCAGGTTTTTCCTCAGCAAAAACAGTTATTTGCAAAGGAAAAACAAATGTTTGAACTTATGTACAAATGAATTATAGTGGAAAAGTTAGGAGTAAAGGCACCAAACCAGTAGGCCACCATCTTTGACCCCCAAACAACAAGCAAGGAAATGTATTTATTTTTTTAAAAAGCTGAGAAAAGGCCCTAAATGTAGCTTATTGTACTCTGATATTAGTCAAGGTTTGATTCCACGTTAATAGAGCTGTATGAAGATTGAGAAACCTCCTCGTAGCTGCAATGACGCTGTGATGATGTTAAACAACGAGCAATAGATGGTATCCTCTTCCCCCAGACAACACAGTGAGACCTGACCTTACATGTCCCTGAGGCTCCATATCCATATTGCCACGTGACCTTTGGAATGTCAAAGAAAACAATATCCCAGGACTTCCTTTCTTTGCATGCTCCTCCCATCTTCTTTTTCTGTCCTCCCTGCCATCTTTTTCCTCTGTCCATCCTGTAATTGCTCTTTAGGAGTCTTGTTGCCAAGTCTTGATGTCTTATCCGCATCCTACTGCATGCTTCCTTCTTTAATGCATTCATCTAAGTCTCCGTTTGTACCAGAAACTTCAACATGACCTTTTGGTGATGAGGATGTAGAAGTGGACTGAATGTGTGCAGCCATGAAAATAAATAATAAAAACACATGGCCACCTTTAAAATGGAGAATAAGTTACAACTCAATCAAAAAAGGCCATCATCAATGTAACACAGTATTTTTTTTTTTTTAAAAAGTGCCTGTTAGGAGTAGGACTTCAGATTTCCCTGAATTCTTGAGAGTGCACTGCTGTGTGATGAAGAACGAAGTCCAAATACTATAGCAATAAAGTAAAATGATTGCAAGAGCATTTAAAAATAAAAGTTGTAACAGATATTTACTGGTCTTCTGGTATTAAAATGAGGAAGGAGTAATGTTTTCCTGAGCCTAACTACTTTGAAACCATCTCTCCAAACTTTGGACAACAAGCAAAATTGGCTATTCCTAATTTGCTTTAGGTGTTAATTAGAGCCTGAATGGTTGTTTTGTCGTTATATGCGACATTGCGTTTCCAGTTTGGTCTCCCACCTCAGTCGATGTGACCTCTGAGTAATTTCCGAGGTTCCAATCTCAAAGGTCTTCAAACTTACGAGGGTGGTCTCTTCATTTGCCAGGAAGTGGCACCTGAGAGCTTTCTCCATGCAGTCTCTCAAAAGAGGACAAGAGCACCAAAATAAGGCTGGAGATTAATCCTGAGACCCCTGTGTTGCCAAAGCTACTCTCATCCTCCTGGTGACCAGGAGGAAGTGGACTCCAGCTACCCAAACAGCCAAGTCTGCCCATCGGGACATCATTGACCAAAGAGGGAGAAGAAGCCTTGGATTTTGCAGAAGAGTAAGCCAGTCTGGTACAATGCATCTCCAGTGAGACGGTGTGGTGGACTTCGGGGAAGTGCTTCGGGGAGAACAGGCCAAAACTGTGCAAAGACTGTCTCCCAAGAAAAGCAAGAACAGTGAATGTGTTGGGAAGAGGTCAAGGATCAAAAGCTCTCGCTCAGAAAGACATCTGTAATACTGAAGACTTTGGAACAAAAGCCATCATTCGTGCTGCATACGATGTCTTATCACACTCCCCATAAACTCAGCCAATGGCATGGAGATGCCCCCCCATTATTCTTCTCCAGTGAGCCTGAAGCTCAGCCTAGTTGGGTGCAAGAACAGCGTTGGGAGGCTTAAGTGTCTGGCAGCATCATTGGAAAACAGACGGAGGGTCGTCAAAGACCCACTCCCACGCTCCTCGCCTCTGCAGTAAAGTTTGCCCGTGAAGAAGAGACGCAACCAAACACCTGCACCCCAACATGCAGCAGGAGACCGTTGGTTTGTGGCTGATCTGGGACAGAGATTCTGCTCCCCCACCAGAACTTTTCACTTCAAACCTTAGATCTCATATATTTCATATTTTTAGAACAATTTGGTTAACAAGTCTTTGATCTGTTTCATGCTTTGATGAATCAAACCTAAAATATTACACTGTACAAAAATGATTTAAATGATGAATATTTAAATATATATATATATACACACAAACTTGATTCATGAGGCACCCAAATAATACAGCCCCACCAAAACAATGGCACAGAAGATAGTCGACATTATGAATGAGCTGAAGGAAAACGAGTCATTCCGGTATGTTGTTGAAACACTCCACTTGTTCTTTAACATACCGCAACAATCTGGCTCAGAAAACTTGGAGGAAAAAATCATGATGCTTCAAAACAAGTACGAAGAGATTGCGTCTGTAAATCAGCAAACAACAACCGAAGAGTTTTTGAAGGAGCTGGTTGCTTTGAAGGAACGGTTGGAAAATCAAGAACAGAACCAACAGGAGTTCACATCCTGGCGAGAGGAGCATGCCAATACCATTACAGGCATAAACGAAGCCCTCGAGAAGCTCCAGCAGGAAAACACCACGGCACTAAAGGAAGAGATCGAGAAGCTCCAGCAGGAGCACACGTCTTTCACAGAGGAAAGCTCAAATCGTATTAAAAGTATGAAGGAGGAGGTTGAGAAGCTCCAACAAGAAAATAATACAGCACTGAAGGGAGAGATTGAGAAGCTCCAAGATGCGTACACTTCTTTTAGAGAAGAGAGTGAAAATAGTATTAAAAGTATGATGGAAGAGATCGAGCAGCTCCGAAAAGAGAGCGAGGCAGCATTGAATGAGGAATCAGAGAGCGAAGACGAGAGCAGAACTCTGAGCCCCGAAGAGTTAGCATTTAATGCAAGTTTGAAAGACGATATTAAAAAGCTCTCCAAGGAAACCACACAGTTGAAAAGGGACTTTAAGGAGTTCAAAAGCTGCAAACAATCTCTGGATAACCTGATATCTACTCTTACCCAAGAGAAGCAGGTTCATCTGGAGCACATGAAAGAACATACGCATCATTTATCTGAGTTGAAGTCAACGGACAAAGAACACCAAAGTCAGCTGGAAGACCTCAGAACAATGTTGGAAGACCAGAGCCTGGCCATTCTTCAAAGTAGCCAAGAAGCTGCTGTCGCTCCTCTGACATCAGGCAAACCAACGAATGAAGGACCTCAGGTCTCCAAGATTAGTGACATCCATTATCACACACTTCAGTACTCGGTTGAAGATGGTAACGTCATCTGGAAAACCAAAGAAGCCTCAGTCCAAAGCGATGGCTGCTGGCCTGATGACTCCAACGTCTAGGGCCTCCTAAACCATATCAGTGTGATTTGAGGTCTGGGCTTCCACCAGGCCATATCTTCATTTTCAACCAGTCCTTGGTGGATGAGCTGATGTGGTTTGGTACTTTGAATATCCCTGAATATTATTAAAATTGATTTTAAATAACCATTTTAAAAAATTAGGGAGCCTTGTGTTTTCTTTTATTTATTGCCTAAATTTTCAATCACAACAAGTGGATAAATTTTCTCATGCAAATGTCACATACGGTTTACCCGTCATCCAGTAAAGACCCACAACTTGCTACAACATCTGAGTGTTTTCCATTTGATATGGGCCATATACGTGTATGCATATGCATCACTTCAGGTTTTTTCTACTTTGTGAGTTTTGGCTGAGGAATGTGCAGTGCATCAAAAAAAGCTTGAGCAGATGTGAAATGTACTGACACTACTAATTGTGTTTTTTTTTTACTTCACATCAGAAAAATGCAAAAGCTGTGAACAGACTAAGAACTTCAGCTTATACGCACAAACTGATCTTAACAAAGTTTAAAGACATAATTTGAAATATATTGCAATATTCTAGCATTGAAATAATTTTCACATCGAGGCAAAAGTATCGCGATAATATCGTATCACAAGGCTGGTGAGTCCCACCTCTAACATACAAGCACTCCAGTTGGACGGTTTTATCATGATACTGCAACGGTAATATTTAAATCTCTCTTTTACTCATTCATGTATTCAGTATGGCCCGAGTACGCCATTAGATCATTATTTGTGTTTTGCTCATTCAGAAAATGGAGCAAAAGCAAAAGCTAGTGACGCTCCGACAAGAGGTCAGAAAAATACATCAGGGCTTATTTTCACATATCACAGACTTACAAAATGTGGCGGGTCTTTGAGTCAGCATCTCAAAAGGACCGCGTTTGTGGAGGAGCCAAATTTTGGGCACACGCCCGCCCCCCCCCCAAAAAAAAAAAATTCTACAGTGATAAAGACTGTTAAACAAGATTGTAGTTGGACCACAATGGTCATAGAGGGTCTGATCACCGTAAAAAAAAAAAAAAAAACCTTTTAAATACATATTCAAGAGCAGTGTGAGGCAGTGAAAACACAAACCACACTGATTTCCAGCATTTATTTATTGCCCAGGTATTTAAATTACTAGTATTAAAAGTAATCATCCTCAGCAAAACATGCCCTTCACCACCTCCAATGAAGATGCCCCCCCCCCAAAAAAAACGGCAATGGCAGCAACTGGAAAATGAAGTGGAAAGGCCACCGGCCCGCCATGAGGCATGTAGGCCGTAATCATCTCCATCTCCTGATACGGGTCGTGAGCCCAGACACACAACCGAGGTGATGGAAACAACAACGGAGCCTTTCTTTAAAAATGGCAAAAACCGCGCAGCGTTCAAATCGAAACGATTGATACGAGAGGTGGCGGAGGGCATGATCCACGTTGGATTAGAGCCGTCATATGAGAGCAAGAGAGTGGCATGAACTTAAGGCACACTGCAGCTTACACATCTGTGTGTGTAGTGTGTGTGTGTGTGTGTGTAATGTAGAAGGGCAACAGATTAAGTGAAACCACAACAACACTGTCCCTGCTAGAATGATGGTAATGCCGCTGATCATTCACATTACCCCGTTTTTGTTTGGTTTTTTTTGTTTGTTTGTTTCATGTTTGGTGCTCTGGTAGAGTAGCCCTTTTGTTGTTGTTGTTTTTTTTTTGTTTTTTGTTTTTTTAGTGCGTCCAGAAGCCAACGTTCCGGATTCTGCAGATCACCTGAGCCGTCTTCCGCCCCACGCTGCGCCACATGTGGGAAAAGCGCGTCACGGCCAGACGTCTTCCAGATGTGCGGGCGATCCAAACTTTCGACGGGCGAAAAAAACAACAAAAAAAAACACACCAAAACACAAAATAGAAAGGAGGGCGCGACTCACCTCCTCCACGGTGAGGGGCATGCATATCCTGTACTCCTTCAGCAACATCTTCCTCGGGACTCGCAGAGTCTCCCGTGCGCGATCGCGATGTGTCAAAACGCGGCCGGGGTTGAGCGTCCCTCCGCCGACGGACCGGGGATGTGTGCGGGATCCGAGGCGCGTCAAAGCATGCGGTGGCGGTGGCGGTGGTGGTGGTGGAGCGGGGGAGGAGGCGGCGGTCGGCCCCGGGTTGTCAAGCGCGCCCCCAGTGACGCCCGGGTTCTTTCATCGGAACCAGCAGACACTCTGCGATGAGGAATGCGGAGCCAGAAACGAGCCCGAAGTGTCCGGGATCGTCCCCTCCTTTCATGCAGGAGGAGGAGGAGGGGGGGGGGTCAAGCAACCGTGCAGCTATGGACCTGACAGGAAGCGCTAGTTTTCAGAATAAAAGCACGGCGGTTGTCACGTCGGCGAGGAGACGCGTATTAAAGATTGCGCAACGGCGTTTGACGGATAAATCCCGCGGGTTTGGTCCGTGATCGCCGCGTTTGCAGTGGCTGCGCCGCTCTGCATCGGTGTGGGCCGGGGGCCTTTGTGTGGGGGACCCCCCCCCCCGATCCGTGGATTCTCCGGCTTCCTCCCACATCTGCACATGGGGGATGGGTGGATCGGTGACCACGGTGACCTTAGGTGTGGATGAGAGCGTTTATCCACCATAGCCTTGCGATGAGCTGGAGGTTTGTCAGGCCCGTCCCGTCGAGATGATGCATGGATGATCGGTGCGCTGAAAGTGGGAACAAAAAAGAATCTACATTTGCCGATATATATCCTAATAATACAACTACAGACTACAGCATGACTACATCTGGTTAACCAGATGTGCAGCTCAACGTTTATCTACTGAATTTAATCACAATTCACTTTGTTGTTTTTTTTTTTAAATATATATTTCTATGTCATCAGAACATGTTGGAATGGATATTAAATATGCTGCCCAACCCTCCTGTGCAACCACAGATTCTAATGCATGTGAAGGGGTTAAAAAATGACTTTATCGCAGGTGGGTTGTCTGGGGTTCAATGACGCCATTAGAAGCGCCAGTAATGTGAAGAATGTACCGGATGTTGCGCTTCGGTGCTTGTGGACTCTGCGAATCAGGGGATTGACTCGAGTCGTTAAACTCGAGCAGCAGGACTTGACCATACTGTTCCTAGAATAATAAAAGTGTTTGCAGACGCATCGGAAAATGTCAGCGGTTGACAGCCGCCCCCTCCCTCTCTCTTTTTCTTGCTGCTGCGGCTGCACCCGCTGCAAGGCCATGTTGAACTTGATGGAAACTTTGTCACACTCGCAGCCCGCCTGCATTTATTGAGGTTACATACCAGAAAAAAACTGTCAACGTGCCCGCAGCACTTTGGCGTCTTTGGAAGAGTTCGAAAATCCAAAAGATCCCCTCAGCTGATGCAGAAGAGTAGAGCAAAAAGTCAATCATCTGATCTCCACAGGAAGGAAGCAAACTTGGCCAACCTTCGGGCTTGGTAGAAGTGCCGTTTGCAGTTTCACACCGCAAAGTTAGTGTAGCTGTTTTCGTTTCTCATCTCTCAATTGACCGCTCCTAAAGCGAGGAGGGAAAAAACTAGTTTCTGGTGTGCATCTGTTGGCTTGTGTGTTTCACAGCTCCCCTGTGCTCCTGCGAGGTCCAGCTTATCCTTTACAATACAATAATGTTTCATGTTTTTCCTCCTCCGTGTCCCTTTGGGGGCTCTGTCCTGTCTCAAGGGAACCAGGACCTTTCCCAGGAGCATCAGAAACACGGGAGAAACAGGAGCACATTCCATTCATTATCCAGAAACCAACCAGTTTGGCCAATGCGCAGACTTGTGGGGGTGTTTGAACAGCTACTGGCATGAAATCATAGATAAATAATCACAAAGTGCAAGTTTTTTTAAGACTGAAATGTGGAGAATCTATTTTACATGAGACTGGATTATTAAATCAACTGTTGTCTTTATCATAATTCTAGTCCAAATCCACTCAGATTAGTTATGCCTACATTGTCTTTATCACTTGCACGAGGCCGCATTAGGCAGCAAGAGAGTGCCGGGTTTGAGCTTTTCTGTGTGGAGTTTGCGTGTTCTCCCCATGTCTGCATGCTGACCCTGCCATAACCTGGTGACTTGTCTGGGGTGGAGCCCACCTTTGGCCAAAGGCAGCTCCCTCTGAGGCCCCCAAAGTGGCCCATGGTGGATGGAGGGAGGAGTTATTCTGTTTAGTTTGGTTCTGCCTTCCCCATCTTGTCTGATTACCCCACATGTCGTAGTTGATACTTTACTACCAAACACCACCTTACAGAGAAGGACACTTTTTTTGTAAATACATAATCCTTCATTTTAAGCTAAATATTAATATGAGTTACACTGGAATTCTGACTGCCCCTTTGCCCACCTGCTATTCTCAGGTTTTACCCCCTGTGACTAAAACACCGTCCAGCTGACACAATGTGTCACTTTTAGTGCTTGCTAAACCTCTGAGACATGGTGTGCTGAAATATTGGCCTCCTTGGGCATCTCTTGCAGAAGAAAATATGTTGCCCATCAATTAAATATGTTATATTCACACTGCAGTTATTGAAGGCCGAAGAATATATATATATAAAAAGCTTTGAAATGTCAAACAAACGATCTTTACAATGGCAAATCATATGTTGGGTGTCCTTTATCAGTTGTCAGAGTCACAAAGACAGTCTGTTAGTTACAACTGTCTGTAGTAACTAACAGTCAACAGTTAAAATGAATGAGATACCCTTCGGTGGTTTGTCCCAGTTTGGAACCATGTAAATTCTAGTTTCACAATAAGAAATTGTAATTTTAAAAAAAATCTCTTATTATTACAAAGGCTAGGGTGTAAGCATTTTATGTGCCCCTCTTGTGCTCCCTGAGAATATCTTGATGTTTTTTAGGCCACAAGACATTGGGGGTTTTATTGAATTTTACGCATGCCTCTGATTCCATGCTGGATGTTCAGCAAGAAGCTTTTTTTGTTTTTTTTTTTTAACCCAGATGACTCGATCCTGCTGACGCTGCCCTGGAATCAAACTCTCATCAGATCAGGGTTCAGGTTCAGGTTCAGACCCTGGATAAAATGACACGGGCAGGACGGGACATCTACCGGCCGACTGTGATCACTGCAGTCCGGCTCTGCCTCAGCGTCTCCGTTCACCCAGCAGCTTCATTCACTAACCGGAAAAACACCAGATTAAGTTCCCCTGTTTTATTTCAAACGTATTTTATATTATATTTGTCACTGAAGTTATCTTCTAATAGTGTCTATAGTTAATAAATAATGACTTGCATGTAATTAATATAAATTAAACGAAGATGCACTTCCAGATTTAATAAATTTCCTGATCGTGATAATAAAAGTGAAATCATAAAATGAGTCGTTCAAGTCATGGAAATTGCTCTAAATAGCATATCATTAAATTCGGATTAAAGTTCTCTGTCTAAAAATGAATTTATGTCGAAATAAATAATTAATATATTTTTTAAAAACGGCAAAAGGTGAGTTTTCTCGGTGGGTCCTCGTTGGGTCCTTCGGGCGCGTAGGACAGCTATGAGCTGTTAACACATTAGCATCGAGACGAGCACCCGAAAGGAGGCACTTTATAAAGAAGAAGTGATAAAAAGAGAAAGAGAGAGAGGTCGACGACATTTAAACTGTTGACAATCGCTTTTAGTTCAACAAAAAGGACAAAGGTGAAGAGAGAGTGTGGTCGAGAAGAGGCCGTCGATGTCTGTGTTTACGTCCTGTTAGCAGCCAAGAGCTAACGTCAAGTCCCTTTAGGATTGCAACAATTCTTTAAAAATACTTAAATACGATAGATTAATGTGACGATATTAAAAGTAGAGTTTATCTTAAAATATATGTATTTTCATAGACGAGTTACGGTCGATCAGTAGCAGCAGATGTGCTGTTTATTCCTTTGGTGAAATCGCTGAATTCCTTGTTGAATGACATTAAGACTGGAATTTGTGCGGGGCAATAATAATACCACATATATATGCATATGTATAAATCGATGTTTTGCCCGTAGGAGGTCCAGCTGCAGGAAGCCATCGAGAGTTTGTCCCTGGAGAAGCAAACCTGACCGGTAAACGTCTAACCTGCAGTGTTTTAATCCTTTCCGGTTAGTTTTATATCATACAACCTGTTGACCTTAACAAGCTGTGTTTTATCCTGTACGTTTAAAACTCCGGGGTGAATAAATTGGTTGACCTTCAGAAGTTGACTTTGAGGTTCGAGAGTTTTGAAGTTATGTTGTGTCTGTACATACAATGTTGTGTCCCTAAAAACAGTATTTACAAATAGAGGATAATATTACATGATGTTGAAATAAGTACCATACTTTTTTTTTTAAACTGTGAATATAAATATCAGATGTGGGATCTCCCTCCACACTCCTCATGGTCGGGGTCAATAAACCCTGGATGACAACATGATGTTCCACACCAAAAGGAGCAGTCAGCTGAAACAGGTTGGTTACTAGATTTCTTTAATGCCTGCTTTTCAAACAGTGCTTCAAACTAAACTTTTTGTCCCAGCAAATTTATTGGTAATGCGTTCAGTCATGTCAGTTGTTGAATGAATGTCATATAAAGTTGCATCATGAAGTAATGCTCGGATGCTTTCCCTCCCTCTGACATCATCAGACGATTGTACAGATGGTGCAAGAGTGCTGCAAGTATGTCAATGCTGTGACTGACCTCAGGATCAAGCCCAGTCTTCCGGACATACTTTACACTGTGACAGCTGGCAAGGTTCGTCAAGAGCAGTTTATTCTAAACAGCTGTTTCCCACCATCTTTCTGCCTTTTATTTTAAGAACGCTCTTTCTTGTATCTATGTAGAGATTGAGCGTGCAAGGCTGACGGGGACCCTGGCGACTCTCAATATAAGGAGCCAAGTGGGAATGCCACAGATACGACCTTTTTTGAGGAGCTGAAGGTATTTCTTGAGCAACAACCTGCAGGTTTTTAAGGCAGAAATAGACTTTTTACACACACACACACACACACACACAATTTTTGACACCAGAAATACATAGATGGTAAAGGTAAAGAGACCCCTGTCTCTCCTGGGTGGAGTAGAGTATTTGTTGTATACCACAAAAGGTCATGTCTGTCTTTTCATTCTTTTCTAGTTGACAATGATGATAAAAGAAGGAGTGAGGAGGGTTAAAAAGAGAGGGGGCACATATGTCTGTGGGCAGTTTGCATAAGTGGATTATATTTTGTGTTAGCTGAGACAACATCATATATAAACTGCCCCCAAAGTGTAGTTGAATATCAAACCAAACTTTGTGAACCAGCCCTCAGGACTTGTACTCAGGACTCATTTGACATTATACCAGCTGGTATACACTGGTAGAAACTGTGAGGAGGCACCGGGGGAGGCTGGGGGGCGTTCTTGGATGTGGCAGTTGAGTTTGGTACAGAGACCTGTGAAGCTGCTCATTCCATGTAGGTCACCTTCAGTGTCTGGTACCGTCCTGTAAAGTCTCTGAGAATGTTTCTCACCTGTCGTTTGGAGGCTGTCTTAAAGTTAATCACCACACCTTTAACCCAACACCAGTCCTCACTTCACAAAGCAGCAGATCTGCTTCTCCATGTTGATTTTGCTATGCTCCTCCAGTTGTTCCAACTCAGTGGGCCTCAAATCCACTTGTTGTCATTTCCAGGCTTTTCTTCTGGAAAATTGACCTTCTCAATCCATTCAGCTATTGTTGACCCTCCATGGAGGTCAAAGTTTACTTTCAACATTTCCATTCCCTCTCACTAATTGTAAAAACTGTCAGTTAGTCTGTTGTTTCTCATGCTATATACTCATTATACCGCAGTTAAGTACCAATCAGATAGCTTGACATCACCTTTCTGGTTCCTAAAACAATATGATAAAACAATAAAAAAAACAATATCATAGGACAAAGTGCCTCTGAGCCTCATTGGATGCTCAAGGACAATCATTGCTGTCCTTTTTTAATTTGTTTCATTTAACATACTCTTTGTTCATTCTAACCATGCAGTGACCTTCTGAAATGGAAGGTTGGAGTAAACTCACAAGCTCAGTGTTCTAGTAGAGGAAGCTGGATTTCACTGAAACATATTTGTACATTCTAAAGAAACGCTCATCTATTTCAGCGGGAATCTGAGAAGTTCCTCTCCAGCCTCACTGTAAACACAACCAACCATCTGCACCGAGGTTGACCTGTCATCATCAACTTGCGGAGGCCCAAAGACCCGGACCACCTGCTCACCGATTGGTCACCCAAACCTTGCTCATGTCTTTGGTCAGTAAGACCACACGTCTCATTGCCAAAGAGATGGTTCCCACCCTGCAGGGAACTGACAGCATCTTGGTTTTTATCTTTTTGTTCATGTTTGTCTCTTTTTCCTTTGTATGTGTGATTTTCTGAATCTGCAGGATGTTGACTCGGAATGCAGCATAACAAGTACATTAACTTCTACCTGTACCCCCCCCTTTCAATAAAAACTTCAAATTGAATTCCCATTTGCTAATTTAGAGCTTATTTCTTTATCAAAATAACCGTTAATGTGACTGGATTAAGTAATGGGTATAGAGGTTGTAAATACCTGCATAAGGTGCACAGATAGTAGAATATAACTATTATTTAAATACCTTTAATAACACCCCCATCTGCTGTTGGAGGTTCCGTTAACCCGTCGCTGTAAACGAAGGGCGCCCCCTGGTGGCGACAGCCCAGCCCTGCACTGAGCCCCCTGAACTGGCGCTTTGGTTTCACCAGTTTACCTCCAGTGTTGAGGCCCTTCCTCCTCCACCCGCGAAGCTGGTGATGCTGCAGAGTAGGATACGATCATTTGTGTAGGATGTCTGAGGCGTTATAGTTGAAAGTCATCCATCAGAAATAATTCAGAATAATGGTCAACGTAGCTCACATGGACTCGAATGTTGTGTTTCTTCAGTGTGTGTAATTGGTTATTTTGGTTTTGTTTTGTTTTTTACTAATTTATGTGGCAGCTATGGTTGTGCAGTATTGTCCATGGCACAAAATAACCCTTATCCCTTTGCATCAAATATTGATTATTTTGGTGAAAGTAGAACTGACTGTACATGTGATTTTTTTTATTAAAACCCTACGTTCCTCATCACTAAAGCCAGGGAGTGCCCAGAAAAGAAAAGTACCAACAGAATGGACACCCACTTTCCTGAGCATGACCCAGACAGGTTTGAAGCTCCGAAATCCTGCTTGAAGGAAACAAACGGTGACGTTTGGAAAATCCTGCTGACGGATGCTCGGAAAGCGCACTTAAAGGTGGATGAAAAAGTACGCGTCTGTGTGTTTGTGTTTTCATCTGTGCTGTCTTAATTCTCACTTCTCAAACACTGCTGTGTGTGTGTGTGTGTGTGAACTACTACATGGGTGCTTTTAGCTTATCCTCAGATTTACCAACTTTAACTCTTAAAAACCCTTCTGCTGCACACTTTCACAAGTCTTCCAGGGTGAGGGTGGTGGTGGTGGGGGGGGGCATCCCAGTGACCTCCCCCAGTTCACCCTCATCTTTCCCCCTCCACTCCCATATGATCACCCTCAAATGCAATAATAGAATCAGAGAGGGGGGGGGGGTCCAAAAATTTTGGCCTTGGCAAGGTTAAAATAGGACCCCCGCGTAGGTTAAAAAAACACACACGCACGCACACACGCACGCACGCACACACAAGTCCCCTCAACCTTCAGATCCGTCCAATCCCACTATGCTTTGCGCTGGTCTGACAAGTGGATCCAAGATGGCGTAGAAAGTAAGGCTAGGTAAGTGTTGACTTCCCATTTTCAGCCCTCTCGGACGCCTTTATACTCGCCGGGCCGCCCCCACGGCCCCCCTGTGCAGGTCGTTCGGGCGCAGGGGAACGCTTGGAGCCCGTGCGGGCGTAACAGCGCCCTGTCATCCCGGCGCTGCGCGCCGAAACGCCACGAAAATTCCAGGCCGCCGACCCGTTTTGTTTTTCGGGCAGCCTCGCTAGCTCGTCGGCTAACGAGCGGAGCTCTTCTGTTGTCAGCCCGGCCGCTCGGAGCCCCCCCCCCCCGCAAAGGCCCCGTGTGTGTGGGGGGGTTGTCCACCCACCCTCGCTGCCCCGCGCCCACCCCCAGGGCCGGTGGGCATCCGGGGCACGCTGGCCCTCGGAGGGGCCGCTGTTGACCGAGCGGAGAGCGGAGCCCCAGCCGCCGCCGCCGGGGGACGGGGCTCCGGGGCTCCGCGCCCCGACTTCCGAGAGTCAGAACAAGTTTACCAGGCTGCGGTTAAACCACAGAGAAGTAAAAGACGCGCTTTTAAAATATTCGGGTGTTTTTTTTTTTTATTATTATTATTGTTGTTTTTTTTTTTTTTAATTCCTGCGCTGTCTTGACATCCGCTGGTGTGTCGAATCTGCCTCCTGAGGGCTGCTGCTGCCCGGGGGTGGGGGGGGCATGCCTGTCAAAACACTCCTGTGTGTCTCTGGATCTGATGTTTTGGTGGCCTTCCTGCAGCCGGGGAAGCACCTTTCTGCTCTGCTGCACTGCAGTTGATGCCGTGGCCCCCCGTGGAAGGATCCCACCACCGGTACCCACCCACTTTGTCCGCTGGTTCTCCTGCTGTGAGCATCAGGTGACGTGGAGCCCATAAATGGGGAAACTTTGCCACGGATGCTGGGGGGAGACTTTACAGGATTGCGCCCCCAGCTTTGGCGATATTGTCCCGTTTTTTTGTTTTTTCTTTTCTTTTCCGGGAGCAATCGAGTGAACTGATTTTTCACACTGGGATGGGGATGTGTCACGAACCCCCAAGAGAGCGTTGGATTATCAGCTGTGAAATGGGTTGAGCTCAGATTATTGAATTGTGGCTCTGGTTGTGATTGAGTTTTGTAAGAAGTGAACCTTTCAGCAGCTCGCCCTTTGTTCTTTAGGGGGAAAACTTTGTATTGTGGTAAATAGGGCCACCTTATTTCCCCACAGCAGTCTGACTGAAGAGGATGGTCCTGTATTTAGTTCTGTCTTTGACGGACATGCGGGCTTTATTTTTATAAGTCTGTTGTTATTTGCGGTGAAGTTAAAGCACTTCGAACTTTTTAAAGACATCACCAGGTGTGAGTTGTCACAAATAACCAAATGACGTTGTTATTATTATTATTATTATTAGTATTAGTATTATTATTAGTATTATTATTAGTATTATTATTATTATTCAAAAGTGTAACTGGCAGTCAGTTTTGCAAACTATTTTTATTTTGCTGGCCTTTAAAAGTCTGCCACAAAGATGACACTTGGCCATTCCTACAGGGCTGCATCACACTTTTACACCCACAAGTTGAATTTTGAGCAATAGAATTTCTAAAAATGAAAATAGATTACTGAAATGAAACTCCCGACCGAGCTGATTGTGGAATTTTGATGAGCCAACAGATGCTTGCTTTTCTCACCAGCTCTGAGAGTTCTTTTTTTCCTTTTGGCCTATGTGAACAAGGTGGGGTCATTACAAAACCAGTAAGTGACGTTAGGACCCAGACTGATTAGGATGTGGCACAACTAGGTAAAGCAGTTGTATTTTTAATGTTTCCATAATGCACCACCCATATATTGTGATATTGCTGCTGTGCTCATTCAGATGCATGCCCTCACAGACCAGTAAGATAAACTGGGTTTTTGGTTAGCAAATGTTAGCTGACCAGGCATCAGGTAAAAGGATGAAGAATATGCGCAGGGTTCTCTCAGTGTCCTTCCAACCTGTGCAGCTTCTGTGCCTCCAAACTAGTCCAGAGTGTTCACATTTTGCACTTGCCCGGAATTTCATTGTTGTGGTAAGATCAGTGAGAATCGTGCAGATTATTTTGTGGTTAATATACAGTCATGGAATGATACATCAGAATCAGGATATAACAATTTTGTCTCAGAAATAGGTCAAGTAGTTTTTTTTTTTTGTTTTTTTTTAGGAGCTTGTCTGTCTCCCCCTGTTGGAAAATGAAAACTATGTGATGGACGATACAAAAACGGCAAAGAAAAGTAAAAAAAAAACAAAAAAAACACGGGGGACAGATACAACAAAGGCCTCTTTACATGCACCCTAAAGGAAGAGGCTGTCTTCTTTTGTCAGCTGATGCTTACATATTTTATATATGATGTAACTTTTATGTAGTTATATATCTTTTTAATATTTGCAGCTGTCAACAAAGATTCATTGTCTCTCATCAAATGGTTTCTGTCTTTTAGTCTCTCTCTCTCTCAGCTTGGAAAGTGGGGAAAATCACATAAATGTTGACTTTAATCTTTTTTAATCATATCAGCTAGGTCCTAACATACTGACAGTGTTGAAACTAATTATTAAATGTCTATCCGCCTTCACACAGTCCATTACACACCCATACAAACTCTCTGGGTAGTTACTGAAGCAGATGCCATAAGATCAGAGGAGGGACAATGAATAGACTCAGATTTTGTATAGATTGGGTTTTAGAGAAGACTGAAAATATAATTGCATTTTTGATTATTTTAGTCATGCACCAATAAAAAAAAGAGGCCTCAGTGAGAGTTGAGAGATGGTTAAAGAATGAGTTCATGAGTTCAAGCACACACACCCTAACTAGATGTCACCCTCCAGTTAATACACAGCTAATACGTTCTGGCTCGTACGTGACATCACTCACTGAGTGTGTCACATTCATGGTTGGGTATAGTTACTTCGGGTGCAACATTATTATCAATTAAAAGTAATCTGTCACAGTATTATTTATAAATAAGAGTTACATTTTAGATTACTCACCACGTTAGAGTACAGCCTCGTTTAAATGTACAAGATGTCCTGAACATGAGTGACGTCACTCATCGAACCGAGTCCGGAGTATAATAACAGGAAAGACGGCAATGTTCCACAGTGTTTTATTTAACATTTTATGTCTGACCACAGAACAGAAGATAAGTGGTGATCAATATGAGCACCAAACAAGATGGGGCATCCGCAGGTGGCAGCCTGAGTGCTGCCTGACAAAAAACAGGCCCCGGATGCAGTCGGCATTTTCCTTTCCTTATTCGGAGGAATTGTTAAAGTAACCGGCTACCACTTCTTTAAAAAAGTAACTGATTACTAAAATAGCAAAACGAACACTTTACATTAGACAATACCAGAAAAAGGAGTACTCTAACGTGTTACCCACAACACTGGTTGCATGCATGTAGTCTGTGTCTCTGTTTACTGAACTATCATAGTGACTTGGAAACAGAGCTGTCAGAAATAAACACAAAGAGGAATAAGTAAAAATGATTTGGAATGTTCCCCATGAAAGGGACAGATTTGTGTGATGAATTGTGAAACGGGCTTGGTTTTTGTGGTAGTTCTTTGTTGAGGTCTCTGTTGGGAGCACTATTCTGCAATTTATTTTAACAGCACAACAAAATTACATTTTGAGAGTGATGCTGATCAAATTTGCTTCCCTCATTTCTGATCCCTTTACTTTTCTGATTCTATTCTGCTCTATTGACCCCGAGCTCCTCCAGATACCGAAGAAGTTGTGTTTTTGTCTTCTCTTCCAGATGTTTTGTCCCTAAGTCATGGCGGACAGGAGAGCGGAGAAGTCATGTGAAGAAGCCAGCAGATCGTTAATTAGACGGGAGTACGAGGCGGTAGTCAGCCACAGCACAGATGCCCTGGTGGTTCTTGCACCCCAAACCCAATCCTCTGGTGCCCCTATTCCGCCGAGTCTTCCATCCATCGTTGCCGCCGGACCCCTCCACAGCCGCGTCCTGCTCTACCGGATTGCTGCCTTCCTGCAGCTGGTGAGGATGCTGATTCTATTTTTCTAGGTTTAGTTTGATCAACACTGAGGTGTTGGAATGACAGTGGTGTCAACCCTGAACACATTTACAGTTTTTCTGTATAATATTGTGCCTGACTTTTTTATTTTCTCCTTGGCTGAACAGAAAAACTATGATGAAGCAGATGAAGACTGCAAATGTGGTGAGTAAAAAAACCATGGGACGCCCCCCCTCCACTGTTTTGTTTTATTTAGTAGCAGTTTGGATGGCACGATCATGGAAGATCTATATATGTGAGAAGTGATATGACAGGTGATTGATTCTCTACTCTCCTGGGTCCTGTTGTAGTTTTGGCACAAGAGTTTTCCAGGGGAGACTTTTCCCTACAGAGCAGCTTGCGCTCCATGGTACTGGATGGCAGCCTGCAGGAGGTGGTCAACATCCTCTCAAAAGCCTTATATGGAGAACCAATGGTATGTTTAATAACTGTATTGTTGTATTAGTGCATTAATGTATATATTGTTATTATTGAATTCCATTTAATACCATCAGCTTGTCTTTAGTGTGGGTTAAACTTCAAGTAGTTAGAATTTGAAGCGGTTGGTTCCTTGTTCTTGGTAGACAAATTTGTCTTTTTTTTAATTTCCTGTTGCAGTTTAGGTGAACATTTTCCCAAATATTAAAAGGAGTGCTCTCCTTCTTTTTTTCCCACTCTTTCCCAGAATGGCATAGTTCAAAAGGATTTGACCAGATTAAAAATGCTCCTCACAGAAATAGAGGTAAGTGTGCTCACACACGGCTACAAATGGTTTGAGCCTTTATCGGCAGCAATAAAAAGTGTACACACCCCCTTAGATGTTTTCAACTTCTGTTGCTTTTAAGCATGAAATCATGTCCAATGTAATTTGACTTTTTTGACTGAGAATTTGCATTAAAAAAAAGGTTCTTGTGCTAGAGTGAAACCAGATTTTTACAAACCATCCATCATTTACAGTTGTATCCTCTGCAGGGTCATGTGGAGCCAATAACCAGATAATGTTGGCTGGGAAATGGGTTACACCCTGAATCAGACGTACACTGGGCTAACATATAGAAATACACTGATACGCCTGAAGTCAACTTAGAGTTGTCAGTTCGCCTGCTTGCCCATGCAGACATGGGAAGAATGTGCTTAATTTAAAATTCTATAGGTAAAAATAATGTTTACGTAAATATTCCCTCCCCTTTGAGTCAGGATTCAGTCGATGCACCTTTGGCTGCAATCACAGCACTGGGTCTGTTTGGAAATGTCTCAATCTGTCTGGCACATCTGGACTCTGCAGCTTTTCTCCGTTCTTCCTTGTAAAACATCTCAGACTCTGTCAGGCTGCTCTTTTTTCAAGTCCAGACACAAATTTTCGACTGTATTTAGAATCTGGGCTTGGACTTGGCTGCTGCAGAACATGGTTATTGTCTCACTCTAAAATAAATCTTATAAGTCGTACTTGTCTTGCAGGCTGAGTCTGATTATCCTTCATGGTTTGCAGATAGATTTCTGCATTCATATTCCCCCTCTACCTTTACAAAGCTTTCAGGGTCTGTTGCTGAGGAGCACAATTCTTCCTCCTCTTTCAGGGGAGTGAAGTGCAAAGTTTAGTGTTGGTCAAACTCACAATTAATCGAAAAGCTAAATTTCTGTCTCATCAGACCAAATAAGCCCCTTCTAATTGACCGTGGAGTGTCCCACACGCCTTTGGGTGAATACCAGGTGACTCCTTCAGAGTGGTCACAGGAGCCTCGCTGGCCTCCGCCACCAGCCCTCTTCTTGCAGGGTCACTCATTTTGTGTTGACAGCCAGCTGTAGGCAGATTTAAACAAGTGCCATACTTTCTTTTTCTTAATGATGGATTTAACTGTCTAGTGAGTTGGAAATGTTTTTGTGGCTCCTGACTTTTAATGATCTCTCCTCTGACTTGCTTGGAGTGTTCTTTTGTCTTCATGCAGTCTTAGGATGAATACTGATGAACAAGAACACTTACTTTTGTTTTAACTTTGATGTCTTTTTTTTTTTTTTTTACATTTTTTTCTCAAGAAGCCAAATTGTATTGACAATGATTTCATGTGTAAAAGCAAGTAAGGGCTAAAACATTCCACGAGCTTGAATACTTTATATTGTTTTTATTTTTTATTTTATTACATCATACCTACCTGTGTGCAGATGAGGTGATGACAGACCCTGACAGCTTAAAGTACTCTCCAGTCTTGTATGAACCAGTCTCTTATAGAACATTTCAAGGGAGGCTCATTGAATATGTACATATGTTAATAAATGTGCAGCAGCACGAGCATACCCAGCACCCAAATATAAAGAAAGAAATGGGTCACATTAGGAGTGATGTTCCCTCTTTGTGTTGTTCTAAACACTTGTGAGCGGAACATTTTAAGGCTAAGTGTATTTCTGCATTTCCATCAATAATAGTGACAAGTTGGCCTTTAATATTATTAAAAATAAAAGTCTCAGAATCTGGTAGGCCGATGGATTTCAATGTTTCTCATGAATATTGATCATTTCTGTGTTCTGTGTTAAAAGATATATTTCTAGTCTTAAATTTTTTTTTGATTGATTGATTGATTGGCTTCCGGTTCACATTGCATCTTAAATACTTTAAAAAAAAAAAAAAGTGTAACGATGGTAAGTCAATAATAAAATCTATATTTAGAGATTAATATGAGCACTAAATTAATATGTATCACTATTTATTAGTAATATTTTTTTTTTCTCCACCCCACCATCTTATTCTCTGTCAGGCTATAAATAGAGAAATGGCACCAGAATACACTGATGACCAGGAGGAAGGTGAGCATGTTACTGTCTAGAAATGCTCAAGTTAACTGTTTACTTGTGTCATGTTCAGTCTTGCCCAAACTTCACAGTATCTTTAATTTGTTCTGCATAATAACAGATATTCAAGATGGCTGGCAGTTTCGGCCTCCTCCTCGAGGGGTTACAAGCAGCGAGGAGTACACACTTTGTAAGAGGTAATGGAGGATTTATTTCACTCACTGATTATATTTTGGGTGCTGATTTTGTTGTTAAATATTGATCATGACGACGTTCCATCTTTGGTGATGGAGTGTCCAAAGATTGTCGACCACCCTGATTCGCACATGAATTAAAGCACATTAATGTTATTTTAACGTCTGAGTACAAAGCGGTTGAAAGGAAACTCTTCATATCTGTCAGTCACTGGCTTACAAGTGGTGTCACTCAGAGCTTGGGCCGGTGGTTTGCAGAGGGACTGGGGTAGGGCGGAGCCAGAGGGACGGAAGCAGGAAGCGGGGGAGTCGGATGGACGGGTGTGCGTTGTTCGGGAGATTTAGCCGCGTTCGAAAAAGAGCAACAAATAAAGCGTTCCGAAAAGACAAAGGCTCTGTCTGATCTTCCGTGGAGCGCTACATTATGTTAAAGTTTCACTATATGTTGCAAAAAAACATCACAAAAATGTTTGATTTACTTAAACTGAAAACTAAGTAAACTGAAATCACAAAAACACCAACCTGGCTTCAGTGAAGGTCCAGAAAGTCTCCAGCAAAGTCAGACTTTAGTGATGTTCAAGGGCTCCGGTAACCACAAAGTCACTGCCTTTGTTGCATTAATTTTAATTAATAATACATAAAATAGTGTGGTACATGTTTGGACATGTGCCTGACATGTTTCGCCATATTCTTCCGCCTCCATCAGAGTGTCACTGATGTTGGTGTGACTCGTCCTTATCAGCCGATGTTACGGAAGGCGTGCCCACGTTGACCACCAGTCATCTTTGCTGTAGGTACTTGGAGCAGGGTCTGTGTCGGTATGGGGCCCAGTGTACGTCAGCCCACTCGCAGGAAGAGCTGATGGAATGGCAGAAGCGTTATGCTTCACGTCTCATCCGCCTCAAACAGCAACAGGAGAGCAAACACTTCACCGAGAACTACATGGAGACCCTGATAGAGAAGTGGATGAATTCCCTCTGCCCGGATAGAGTGGTGAGTGCATGCGAACAAGTCATCTAAACACATACACTGCTGATCTGCTCTGTTTGCGTCGCATTACTTATAGAAGTCCATTTTTACTAAAGTATGTTTGAGCAGAAAGTAGAAATGATGTCAAATTGTCTATTAAAGAACATGCAAAACCACATCATGCTGTCACTTCCTTCAAACAACAGCAACATTTACAGTAAATGTCTCAACAAAATTCTGGTGTCAGCAAAACAAGGACGGACTTCCAAATCTCATCCCCACGCTCCAGATGTTCTTGGGCAAACTTTACTCTGGCTTTAGTCCTCTGGAAGTTAACCCACCAGAATAAATAACTTGAAGCATCGGGTCACTCGGTTCAGTTCAGCATCACCATGGTCGAGACCAAAAGTTCTTTGTTATTCTTGAGTTTTTGCTTCTCTTGCATTTATGGTCGTTCCCATGTTTTTCTCTGGAATGATGGGATCATTTGACTAACCAGAGCCTTTATAGTCACCACCTGATTATATTCGCATCGTAGGTGGAGGTTACGGCTACCTGATCATTACTATTGACCTTTGAGCGAGTGGGATTATTCTTGTACAATGGCTTCTTTAACCACACCAATCAAGTTTTCTTTACTGCATAAACATGTTTGAATGATGCAAAACCAGGCAGAATTGTAGAGAAATGTCATGGAGTTTCTCGGCCACTAATAAATTGTGTTTTTTGTGTCATTTCCAGCTAAGTGATTACTTAGATGGAGTGAATGTTGACACCAGCTCCAGCCTTTCTGTTACTGTTTCCACAAAAAAGTCCTCCTACTCCTGGACCTTCTCATTGCTGTGCAAGGTAGGATGAAACATGGTATGTTATTGAGTGTGTATGTGATCACTTGTCATGATGACAAAGTTAAATCGGAATTACATGTTGCACACATGAAACATTTTTTTTTTTGTCTTCGCTAGCCGGCTAAAAAGCTGTACCGCATTGCCCTGCTCTATGATGCTCATCGACCGCACTTCTTCATCTCTGGTGTGTCAGCTGGGGATGGACTACAAACTCTCCCACGAGGTTGCCAAGAGTGGACTCCAGGAGAAGAGACAGCATGTGTGTTTGCATTATTGCATTATTTCCTTAAATCTCTTAAATCAGCTTTTATTTAGAGTTTTAAGGAGCCACATCTTGCTTTGTATTCTTATTTGTTTTGGCAGTGTCTTCAGACAATGGCCTGGACCACTGTGTCTACAAGGTAGTAGTGGGCTTCAGCACAGAAATCTTTGGTACCTTCCGACAGACTGTTGTTTTTGACTTTGGTTCAGAACCGGTGCTAATGCAGCGGATAATGGTAGACGCTGCTTCCATCGAAGGTATGTTCGGTTTGAAAGCCTTCTGTTGGTCGCGCGCCTCCCACCTGATATGTTTCCCTCATGCCGTGTTGTCCTGTCATCAGACCTGGAACACCTGATGACAGCCAGGCAGCAGCTTTTACTGACCGCAATGCGCTGGGATTCTTCCTGCAAGACCATTGTAGAATTCACTCCAAATGAAATTTTGGCTGACCTGGAGCGCAGCCTTCTGTCCCGCTATCAGATTCCTCTGTCAGCCGACCAGCTCTTCACCCAGTCTGTCCTGGACAAGACTCTGACCAAAGACAACTACCAGGCTCGACTGCACGATCTGCTCTATATAGAGGAGATTGCTCAATATAAGGAAGTTAGCAAGTGAGTGGGTCTAGTTTTTTAAACTATTTTGAGGATTGTAAATGATTGTATCCGTTTGCACCTGATTTTAAGTGGGTGGGTTTCTCAAGGGGTGGGGATCCCCAGTGGAATCTGCAGCTGAAACTACTCTGATAGTGAGCGTAATTTGTTAATTAACATTTCATTTAAAAATGAAATCTATTGCAAATCAAGCGGCAAATAATTCAAATAACAAAAGATTGACTCAACGGTCAGAGAATCAGTAAGTTTATTTTCTCTGAGCTATGTGTTTTCAACCTTAGACTGAAGCGGTAATAACCGATGGACCGTATCATCCTGGTAAAGGTATTTTTAACTTACGTGTCAACCGACCACAAGGTGTCAGTATAGACCTTAATCTGAAATCGTGCCTGAGCGTGTGTAACACAGCTTGGTTCTCAACGTTTCATTGGAATGGGTTCGTATTCTTGAGTTTTAATGATAATGACATACCTTCACATCAGTTCATGGTTTATATTATATAGAAGTGCGTAATGTCATAGATGGAACTCCCTCGACTCTTTAAATTTATTAGATTCTGTTTTCCCTCCTTAGATGGACTTTGTCTCATTTCTCATTGTCATTTGTCATTTGACTTCATAAGGAACTGAAATGTGTTTTTTCAGTTATTCCCCTTACCCTTTGATTCTGCTCCATTTGCTCTGTGCATATGGTTAATCTCTGCCTGTTTAACCATCCATGCTCTGGCAAATTCCAAGGCTTTTCTGAGCTGATTGAATTTCAGCAGTAGGGTTCCAATTATGTCTGGATCTTTGGCCATTTTCAGAAATTACAGTCATGGCTGTTAAAAGCTTACGTCAGACTCTTCAAAATCAAATGTGTATAACCATTATCTGAATAGCTCACAATGACAAAAGTAAATGTAACTATAGTTCATGTAGAACAGTTTTGTCCTAACTGTGAAGTAAAATAAAATAATAGTGCCTAATTTGTGACGTCCAGATGCTAGTTCCAGTTGAAGTATTGGGGAAACTCTAAATTGATATATATTATTTCCTTTTTAAACAATCATTTATATTCATGGTGAATGTGATTCGACTTGGAATGACAAATCCAACATTCTTCGGATGTCGTTCATTTCTTCAGGTTTAACATCAAAGTGAATCTCCAGTTGGTGACCAGCTTTATGCTAACCGGTCATTCTGTGGGAGCCAAGTATGCCCAAAATGGACAGCTGTTTGCACGCTTCAAGCTCAGTGAGACACTTTCTGAGGTAAGCTATATTGGGTGCAAAGGGGGGGTTATTTCTATAAAGAAGGTACTGTTAATATTGCATACACTGTAAGCTATATATTATAAGGGGATGTTTTTCTTATTTCTCACCTAAGGACACTTTGGCTGGCCGACTAGTGATGACCAAGGTGAATTCAGTCTTGGTGTTACCATTGGGCCGGGAGGGACCTGGCTGCCAACCTGGAGTAAAAGAGCGAGTGTATGAGGCCGTAATTGAAGAAAAGACAAAGGATTACATCTTCCTAAGGATCTGCAAGGACTGCTGTATTGAGCTTGGTTTACAGCCTGATGGTGAACTCCAGGTATGGGCTGTTCTAAAGAACAATGATAAGGGGATATCAGATTAGATGGCATCCACCTCACTGTTGTTTTAACCACATTTTAGCCCTTTATATGCTCTTTATTCTATTAGCAAAGGTCACAAAGCTGATAAAGAAAATCTTTCATGGGAAAACCTTCATGTGCTAGTGCATTGGGTTTCTAAGAAATCTGGCTTTATTGATTGGCAGTGCCTTCAGCATCAGCTTGAAACAGCCTTACCCCTTACCACCGTGGTCTAAACATCAGCAGATGAAGAACAGCACTGTGTTAACAGTTATCAAAGCAACCCACATCCTGTGGAAACATAATCTTCTTATTCTTTTGCACACACTGTTCCTGCCAGCGTGGCTGCTACAGTTTAATTTCCTTATCTCTTCTCCGTGTGGTTACAATATCCTTCACGTTACCGCCTTGAAGTTTCATCCCGTTCTTGCTGTCACATATCTGACACTCCTCAGATTTTGTTTTGGTTGTGCACTATACCAGCTTGCTTGGCCCTCCGTCACAATTTCCTTCTTACAGTGGTCGTAGGAACTGTTATCTCATGCGTTATACCTCTCCTTTTTCTTTTTCTTGCCTGATTTATGATGAAGACAGCCTTTTTAGCATTGTGAACAGAAGCTTTTATTTACATTGAGCTGTGCTATTAAATAGAAGTGAAAATTATAAAAGCATTTTATCATCTCCAGTTGCAGCAGGTTGATTGGCAGTTAAGCCTGCTTTGGTCCCTTACAATTGCACTATGATAAGAGCGTTGTGGTTGTTGCTTTCCCTGCCAAATATCCAAGCCCTGACTGCAGGGCATAAGCAGAATGTTGCTATGAGAATTTACACCTATTGCTTACAGAGCCGTGTGTTCCACTCACGCGATCCTCTCAGAGGCCTTTCTGGTAATAATCACCCCAGAGATCAGCCACATTTCACCACGATGCTCTAATATCAGTCACCACTGCTCCAGAAAAAGCAAACAATCTGTGTTGTATTTTTGACGGTAAACAACACCAGCAGCTGGCCAACGCATCCAGGGTTGGGAATACTTTATATGCATGTGAGTGAAAGCGGAGAAGGGTGGAGCAAATGATAAAGTGACACTCAGGCTTAAAAAAATCTACCCCACACTTCATCCAAAATCCCTTTTCATGTTCTCTCCACTGGCATTTGGAGCCTGACACATAAAGCCCTGGTTGAGTGTCAGGTTGTGGCTCTTGTCTGCGACTGTAGGTAATTGGTTTAATGTAGCAAATAAGCACTTCAGGCCAGATGATGGAAGTGCAACTGCGTTTGTTACAGGGCTGGTCAGTTTTTATGGGTGCAACGCAGATCCCTGAAGTATTTCCGATGTTTTATGGATGTTTTGTTTGGATGATATTTGTGACAACCGTGCCATTGATACAACAGCACCCACTCTGTGGTCTCACTGTCAGGTGGAGCTGCAGTTCCAGTTGAACAGACTGCCACTGTGTGAGATGCACTACGCCCTGGATCGCGTCAAAGATAACACCATCCTTTTTCCTGACGTTGGCTTGGTCCCCACTATCCCATGGAGCCCCAACAGGTGCATATATGATGACATGCTTTCGCTAAATGTGATGAAAAATGTGTATTGGGTGTAATGCAGCTTGACATCTTTTTGGTCATATTAAGTACGTCTTGCACATTTGCTGCAAAAACTAGAACTTTATTCTCTTTAGGACAGAAATAAACACTGCAGATTGATAGATGTCTTCTGTGGTCTCCAGCTTGTAGTGCTGAGTGCATTACATTTAAGCAAAGCAAACCCTTCGAAAACCCAGCGCAGGAACACTTAAACATCGTATTAGCCTGAAAATTCCATTTCCTGAGGGGATGCCACATCCCTTCATGTTTTGACTGACTGGCCCTCACCCCACTTGCTTGTTGGCCATTCTGAAACACTGGCAGCTCCTTTGCAGCTTTAGATGTCTCTGAAGTAGGGTAGGTGAAAGAAGAGAGCCAGTAATCTTTATTGACTGGAGATAAAAATAATCCTCTGATTTTCAAGTCTGCTACTTTATCTCTGCTCCTGAAGATGATTGATTTCGTCTTTTGTTTTAATTAGAGTTGGGATAAATTAGGGTGCTTCACGAAATGTGGACCAAAGAGTGAATATTAATCAAAGATTAAAAGCAGAGTTTCTTTGGGGTGGTTGTTTTATGACGAGAAATTGTGTTTCATGAAGCAGTCGTGCAATATTTTCAAGCACTATAGATGTTTCTAATTTGTCTGTTTTTGTTGATAAGATCACTATACTTTGTCAGAATTGCAGCAGTAACAAGTTAGTTACAAAAACTTAGTGAATGTGTTGTTGATATAATTCCATTTTCTAAGACTGTTCATTTAGGATAAACTGAGGGGAATTGTATTTGCACACTCACACATTCTATTCTACTCAAAAACTTTTTTCTGTACATTTATCCAAACCTTTCTTGTCATTAACGATAGTCATTGGTTTAAAAGAATAACTCACATTGTGAGTCAGTTTCTAATATGAAACCTACATGCAAACATTTCTTTTAACAACTTTTCATTTCCTGCCTTGTCCTCAGGCAGTGGGACGAGCAGCTGGATCCTCGTCTGAATGCAAAGCAGAAAGAAGCCATTTTGGCCATCACCACACCCATCTCAATCTCTCTGCCTCCAATCCTCATTATTGGGCCCTATGGCACCGGCAAGACCTTCACCCTGGCGCAGGCTGTCAAGCACATCCTCCGCCAGGACCACAGCAGGTTTGTTTGGTTTTACTTTACAGGAATACTTGTCTTTTTTGGTAATTTACCCTTTGTGTTTTCAGTTTTCAGCTGTAAAATCAAATCTAGACAAGACAGTGAGGATCGTGATGATCTCAGCAACCACATATTAAAAGAAAGAAAGAAAAGGCTCGCAGGAGTAATATAAGTGTTTATTTACAATACAGTGGTTTTGCAAAGATGGTTTTCCTTTGTAAACAGAAATTGGTCAGTTTGTCTCAGGCCTGCTTCCTTCTTTTTTTTTTAAATTCCTTTATTTGTGATGATCCACATGTGTGATTTGGTTCAATCCACATCTTCCTGTAGCTGTAATGGATGCTCATGCTAAACACAATCTGATCAATCAAGTTTAGCCACCCCATTTTGTAGTCGGTAAACAGATCCTCCAATTTCATTACATTGTGTTTTAATTTAGCGCTTAGAAGAGGTCTGTGTGTAGATATCTTCAGGAAATCCAACAATTTCTGTTGAGTTAAGTGATGTAGCACAGGCACATCAATATTTCCTTGGTCTTTATAAAAAATTTATGAAACACCTTTTGTGTCTTCTGAATAGAAGTCTCCATATGTGTTCGGAGTGGGGGATGTGTGTATGTATATATATATATATATATGTAAAAAAAAATAGCCTTTTGAAAAGTGTGTAGCAATGTAATATTTATTCCTCATTCACTATGGATTACATCATAAATTTACCTTTTGTCTCTAAGATAAATTATAGATATGTTAAAAGCCAGTACAATGGGATGTAACTCAGTGTGTGCACACTGTTGTCAGATGATATTGTGAAAATAAATGATCAACTGTGTGTAACCACACATTGCTCTGCTCATTTATCACTTTGCCATTCAATAGGATGAATAGTGTTATCCAGTTTTCAATACAACGTTATTACAACATTGGGCTCATGTGGATTTGGAATATGTATCAATATAATGTTTGTATATAGAAAGTTTGATTACAGCACTTTATATAATTTAGTATGCATTCTTTGAGTTTGTCCATTTTAATAATTTTTTGATTTGATTATTTTCTTTTACGATGAACTTTACCTCATAATCCATCAGTGTTGGCTCCCTACTTCTCTCTCTCTCTCTTATGCGCTGTTTTGTTTCTCTCTGCAGGGTCCTGATCTGTACCCACTCCAACAGTGCAGCTGACCTTTACATTAAGGATTATCTTCATCCTTATGTTGAAGCAGGCAATCAACATGCCAAACCTCTCAGGTAGGACAGACTTCCAAGCTGAGGGATGAGAAATGATGGGAGCAGGTTGAAATATTGCAGATGCAGGTGTCATCATACACAGTGTCGAAAAAAAAATCAGTTTCTTCATAATCTCACATGTACACACCAAGAAGGTTATTAACATATCTCAGTCACACAGGGTCGTATGTTACTGATGTCCATCCTTCCATCTCTCCCTCCACAGGGTATACTTCAGGAACCGCTGGGTGAAGACAGTCCACCCAGTGGTCCAGCAGTACTGTCTGATCTCCAGCACACAGGTCAATTTCCAGATGCCCACAAAGGAGGACATCCTCAGGCATCGTGTGGTGGTCGTCACCCTCAGCACCTCCCAATATCTTTGTCAGCTCGACTTGGAGCCTGGTAGGTCGTTGAGAGGTCCTGACTGGCAATGGAGAATTGTCCAAAAGCTATAGTTTTCCTGTCTGGGAGTAAGATGCTGATTCTGACTGTGCAATATACACAGAGGTCGATAGGTTACTGCTAGCATACAAAGAGAATCACAGCTTCATTGTGCTGGCTGGATTTCAAACACTTCTCCAGTATAACAAATTCCACTGCTGTGTTGACACAATATTTTTATCAACATAAATGTGCAATTTTAATGAACAGCATCTGTTTATGAATGAACATTCGACTTTTTCTCAGTGTAGGACATGTTGAGAATTATTGAAACACCAAAAATCTGTCCAGCTATATTCACTCTACTGCACGGATGGAACTTGTTTAAACTGTTGAAATAAGTAGAAAAGTTGTGCCACGCCAACCCATTTGTCATTGCTGGTTAATAACTGACTGTAATGTGTCAGCAGGGGCTTTGTCTGTTGCTTGGGAACGTCATCTGCCTTTTAGTAAGGCATGCCACTTCATTAGCCTATCCTCTCCTTTCTTTTTCTCCTGCCTTCTCCAGTGTTTGCCGGTGATGAAAATTGCTGGAAAAATGAGGCACTTGGGGGAATGCAACTCTTCTAAATGTGCACATAACAAATCTCCCACTCCAAACATGCACATCTCTGCAAAACAGCATGACTACCCTGTTAGTTATGTATTTGTCTCACATTTTATTTCTTTTTCTGGCCAAGATGTGCTTGATGTGGTATGTTTAATCAAAGGCAAACACTATTTTTATATCAGTCTAAATGAGAATGAAGAGGAGGTCTGACATTTATTTGGTTGGTATATCCTTGACAGGATCCATAATGCAATTGTCATATTTATGCTTTCATACAAATTAATGTGCTACAGAAATGTGTGAATTAACCTGTCTAAAGGACAAGCCACACTTGTGCTGAGATCTGGTTCAGCCAAACCTACGTATCTTCCTGTTTTCATGCCTTCTTACGCAGCTTGTGACTGTAGGATTTATTCTTTATTTCCCACAGAAGTTCGATATTACTTTAAAACAAAAGACATTGCCCCTTATTCCATTCACCACTGTTTTTTTTTCTAAATTCAAACTCCATTATTAGCCCAGTGATGGATAGCAGTGTCAGGAATGTAATGTCGCTGGCCCTCTGGTTTCCCAGGTGAATCATTAAGTACCACATTCCTTCATGTATGTAATTTGCGACCCCATAACAATCTTTTCTGCTCCTTTCATAGACTACCCTACCCAGGGATTCATTCTTTTTTGTAATGATTCATCTACATTATTCATATTATAGAAGTGCATGGAAATGTGTTAGTTTACTACACAGTAGTGTGTAGTGTGAGGGGTCAACAGAAGTGCCCGGTCCTCAATAATTTAACATCTTGCGTTACATTAGGGATATTATGTCGTAACAATTTCCAGCCTCGTTGATTACAATCTGTGAGCAGTATTCCTTGTTGTCATGATAAAACAGGAGAGTCGAAAACATAAAGCTTCTAAAGTGTGTGACACACTTGCTGCTCAAAATGTACCAAAGCATCTGATTTTAAATATTTGTGGGTATCCTTCAGTGAGTTGCACGCATGGTTCAGAGAAGACATGGGTTTAAAGATTTATCATTGGGGTGAGGATGGGCTGTATCAATATATTTTGCAAAGCTGCGTTCAAAGGATGAAACTAAAGTATAAATGTTGACTTGCATTACTCTGCTACACCTCTTTATTTTGTATCCTGCACTTCTGTTATTTGTTTACTTATGACAGTCGCTGAGTTTATTTTGTTGTTCTCAACTGTCATATTTCATATCTGCATATACTTTCCAGTGGAAATACTATTCAGACTTCAGAGGCTGTTTTTCTGGTGTTATTCAGCTTCTCTCTCTCTCTCTTGCCCCTCTGCCTGCTCCAACACTCATTTGCCATGCCTTTTCATCCCCTCCCCTCATACTGCTGAGCACCAGTCGAGCTTTTTAAATCAGGGTTTCCATACTGTTCAATCCCTTTCAAAGGTCCACAAAACCCTTGATTTTGCTTGTTTAAAGAGGGCAAGAAATTGACTGAGAATGCCTCAATAATATCCCAATTAACCGACTCAGTGTAAAATGCATAGTAATTGAAAAAAGTGATGAACGACACAAGATGAAACCTTTTGCCAGAAACAGATCCTGGGCATAATCATAATCACTGGTTATGATTGAAACGCAAAGAGGAGGCAAGATCTAACCCATATAAAGGCCTAGTAAGAAATCTAAAGAAAGCATGAAAGCAATATATTAAAGAGCAATTATGAACAGTAGTTACATTTATTAAGAGCAATATTTACTCATCTAAAAAAAGTCTACAAAATACTTCCAAATGATAAAAAGGGATGAACAACCCTTCTGAAGTTCTAGCTAAAGACTTTGTGATAGATGTGCAAATGCAAATTACTTAGCCCGAACACTAACACCAAAATCAGTCTGAAGTTACAAGAATCAGGGTTAAACTCGGGAGCTGGAGAACCCGCTTTGCGCCGGCCATCTTTTTTTCATTCATGTGAACTTTGATGCCTGTCTCGGTAGGGCTGTTCACTCACATACTGCTGGATGAAGCTGCCCAGGCCATGGAGTGTGAAACCATCATGCCTTTTGCTCTAGCTAGCAAGAGCACACGCATTGTGCTAGCCGGAGACCATATGCAGGTAAGGAAATGAGCAACACTTACGAGATATAGGTTTGTTTCCTCACGTTCACATTTTAACTTCTTCATATCCGAAAATAAATCAGAAGGATACTTGAAGGCAACACTGTGATTTGAAGAGAATATAGTGACCTTTATAATATTCACACTGCTCTGGATTCAAGGTCTGCATCTGGAATATAACGCATATCTAAACCTTATCTCACCCTTTGCGAGAGAATGCAAGGACTGGAAACATTATTTTGTCCTTTCCCAGGTTTTTGAAAGGATTATTGACAGAGGATGAAGGAGAGCCAGGAGGTTTTTTTTCATTTTGGAGTGACGTGCAGCTCCATCTCCGTCTTTCTATTTGTCAATTGCTTTGTCATGATTGGTGGTTTTTACAGCAGCCCATTGTAAGATCTAA
This sequence comes from Lagocephalus sceleratus, assembly GCA_911728415.1. Classification (NCBI taxonomy): domain Eukaryota; kingdom Metazoa; phylum Chordata; class Actinopteri; order Tetraodontiformes; family Tetraodontidae; genus Lagocephalus; species Lagocephalus sceleratus. The sequence goes on along the minus strand of CAJVRN010000232.1, from coordinate 4,493,828 downwards.
AAATGGTCTCAGAAAGGATTTGGCCCATATTGTATTTTTACAAAGTCACTTCCATCTGGTGGATACAGATACATATATGTGATGAATAGTGTTGCCTCAATTGACTGTTTCTTTTTATTGTCTTAGAGGTGGGATCTTATAGTAAGTTTAGTCTGAGTTTAGTGGGGTCGACAGAAGGTGAAAGAAGTTAAAGAACTGTTCTTTATTTAGTTCTGTATCTCATGTATGGCACTTAAAAATGGAATTTAATAGAAGGTAATGGGGAGAGTGTGAGAGGACTCTCAGCTACCTCTGTCCTTTGTGCTAACGTTGCTTTCTCTGTCTCGCTCCATTCTCACAGCTGAGTCCGTTTGTGTACAGCGAATTTGCAAGGGAGCGCAATCTGCATGTGTCCCTGCTGGACCGGCTGTATGAGCACTATCCTGCAGAATACCCATGTCGCATTCTCTTGTGTGAGAACTACCGCTCCCACGAGGCTATCATCAAGTAGGTGTGAGCCCTCAACACTGACTTGTGTCAAACCTGTGGGAGGACAAGGCAGAAAGGTGGTGGAATCATTAGATGAGATGGAGAAGTAGGGGTCGGAGGAAAGAGCTGGGAAGAAAAAGAGGGAATGATTAAAAAAAAAATCAGGATCAGTTGTTTTCCAGGTGCTTTAGGCAAGAGAATTACTTATTAACTACACTTCACAGATGTAGCCAATAAGAGAAGAATATTTACTTTCTATTTAGTTGCTAATAAATTTTATCCATTAGTTGTTGATCTGATGATTTTTAATCAAATTTTGGGTCATTATCAAGTCACACATTAGCTAAAGACCTCTCAGCTGCCTATCTGTAATCCTGGATGATGCCAAGTTGCACCACTGTAATCTGTAGTTCTGTTTTCTTATTTCTCTATTCTTGTTCAGCATTTACCTACTTTGAACCCTTTTGCATTCATTCCTCTATAGCTACACATCAGAGTTATTTTATGATGGGAAGTTAATGGCAAGTGGGAAGCAGCCCTCTCATAAGGACTTCTACCCACTGACCTTCTTCACAGCAAGAGGAGAGGACGTGCAGGATAAGAACAGCACTGCTTACTACAACAACGCTGAGGTAAAAAAAAGACAGGCAGAACTTTTGAGCAAAACGGTCTTCTAAATCTATGGGTCACAGTACTCTGGGCTGTACCATAATATTTTGAGGTGGGGGAAGTTTTGTTTGAGTGGAGAAGACATAAGTATAATTTATCCACTGACCAATCAGAACTTCACTTAATATGCACGCCCATGCTTGATGATTAGCAACGCAAATCACAAAATCACTCTAACTGCGAAGCAACAGTTTGCTCGAAACAGAGTCAAACTCTGAAAACCGTAAAGATGAATCGTCATGAGCCACCCGTGTATCACAATTTATTTTGATTTAAATAATTAAAGTAGACATGTGTACTAAATCTAATTTGAAATTCAAATATGCTCTTTGAACTGTGCGGGGAGGGCGCGTTACAAGCACGTACAAAGTTTATGAAATATTGAAGGACTTATTAGTTTTAGGTTGAGTCTGACACATACTGCAGTTAAATTTTTAGTTTTTAACACATTCATCAACTGCTGTCGTTTTTTTTTTTCCCCTCACCTTAAATAAATCCTCCTGTGTGGAGACACAAAAAGAGTGATAAATAAGTAAATGTGTCACCACCCAGGAGCAAAGTCCATTTACACCTCACACTTTACACCCTTAACTAAAAGGCAAAATTTGTGTTTATTTTGTGTTGAGGGATTCTTATCATGACAATTATATTTAATTTGGAAATAAATAAACAGGAGAAAGACGGCAGCGAGTGCTGGTCGATTCAGTTGCTCACTCATAGTCTTCATAATGTCATCATGAGAGTTGTCCTAATTGAAAATGACACTTGGTATACATGCTTTATAAACAAGAGGTGGGTGAAGACTTGGAGTTGACACCCATGATGTCTGACTCACCAAACCCTGGCTCTGCGATTGGTCCTTTTCCAGACTCGCGTGCTTGTGGTCATTAGTTGTGTGTGACCATTGAGCCTTTAATGATGTGTTCCAGACAATTAATTTGAGTTGGTCCTCCAAGCAGTGTCAGACAGATCGTCTCCCAGAGATATGACACAGCAGCCGTGTAAAAATGGTCGGCGAGCTTGTCATCTGCCGAAAGTGGAATTGCCTGAAATATCTCAGTTTCAACTGACTTAAACATTTGCATGTGTTGCTGCTCATCATTAAACCTTGAATGATATTTGAATCTTTTGAAAAGTATAGTGTGCTTTCCTGGGAGTGATTATTTTAAGCCACGGGCATGTTGTCGTGGCTCTGCGCTGCGTTGTTGGCTCCTGTTTGACCTTGTTTACCCCAATTAGGTTTTTGAGATTGTGGAGCGAGTGGAGGAGCTGCGCAAAAAATGGCCCGTGGCCTGGGGCAAGCTGGACGATGGCAGCATCGGGGTGGTGTCACCGTATGCCGATCAGGTGTTCCGCATCCGTGCAGAGCTCCGAAAGAAAAGACTACACGATGTCAGTGTGGAAAGAGTCCTCAATGTCCAAGGTGAGGGGAAAGTGTTCAAATTCTTATAAATCACTTTATAAAACTATTCACAGCCATTGAAGACTTTAACTTTTTCTTGTTTTTGTATCCATCAGATATATTTGCATTCAATCTCCTGTATAGGACTATTGTTTTTCAATCAATTGTCACATTAGTGGGTCAAATACTGGAGTTGATCTACACCTAAATATGTGTCTAATTGAAAAATATGTAGATTGTTCACTTGTTCAAAAGCTTCTACAATCACATGATTATTACAACCTTATCTCATATTGAGTTGTCTGAAATGTACATAGATTTTGTGATTTACTAAACATTGAAACCACCTAACTGTGGCCAAAACATCAAATGTTGAAATCGACACATTTTAAAATGTCTAAATAATATCTGCACTGTATTTATTTATTTTTATTTTGTCTTTCAGGCAAACAGTTCCGTGTGCTGTTCCTCAGCACTGTGCGAACACGATACACTTGTAAGCACAAGCAGACGGCCATCAAACGTAAAGAGCAGCTTGTTGAAGACTCAACGGAGGATCTTGACTATGGATTTCTCTCCAACTACAAGCTACTTAACACAGCCATCACCAGGGCTCAGTCCTTGGTTGCAGTTGTGGGAGACCCAATTGCACTGTGCTCAGTCGGACGGTGCAGGTAAGCCTGCATTGATATTGCAGATCTTGGGATTGTTTTCCCCCAAAAGGAAAATTTTCTCAAATAATCTTTTGAAGGTTATTGACTACATTACAATGTCCCCTTTTCAGAAAATTTTGGGAGCACTTTATCTCCATCTGCCATGAAAACGCAAGCCTACATGGCATCACCTTTGAGCAGATCAAGGCTCAGCTGGAGGCTTTGGAGCTCAAGAAGACTTACGTCCTGAATCCACTAGCGCCAGAGTTCATCCCTCGTGCCCTCAGGCCGCTACAAGGGCATCACATTTCTTCACAAGTCCTTCATGCCCACCATCATCCACATCCTCAGCACGCACAGTCTACCAACAACAAGCAGGGTCCGCAGCAGCAGCAACAGCAGCAGCAACAACAGCAACAGTCACCGCCAAAGGTAAGCTGTTAATGCTTGGCTGATGGTGATGTCACTGAATATGCATGTACACGTTACTGAAAATGTCAGATGGCCAATGCATCAGTTATTTTCTTATTATGTATGTATATATATATAATCCCTTCGGTTCAACTCGGCTTTGCATGATCAGCCGTGAAGTCCATGGTTTATTTTTTTCAGCCCCAGAGGTAAAGGGAATCAGGAATCTAGAATTGTTGGTTTGATAGGAGGAAATGCTTTGGTTGAAATGTGTTTGTGCGTCCTCCCTGCTTGGCCTGAGGTAAAGGTTAACGAAATCACCCCAGCTGCCAACCTGCTGCTTCCCCGTCACCCACTGGGCCTAATGAGCCACAGCTCCGCGGTAGCAGCAGACTGTGGAGACACATATGAACGCACACACACTCTCACACAAACACCCCCTCTGTGACTACAAAAGCAGTTTACAGAACTCAAAACTACACATCCCCACAGACAAAGCAGACCCAGTAATGCTATCTGATATGTTGTTTTTTTCAGTCTAAAAAGCATGCTGTTGATAGAAAGATCAGATCAGTCCACTGTTTCTCTCCACCTGCTGTTTTCAAAATTGAATTATTTAATAGAATTAATTGATAGAATTATTCTTCCACTTTTGGGTCTGCTATATGCTTGTGGCTGCAAAGAGGTCCTTAAAATTAACTGTTTACAACTTCCACTAATAACACCGTTGACACCTGACCCTGTGGCACTATAAGCTGTTATTGTTATTCAAATTCTATTTGCATCTGAATTCAACAGCTGAATAGCGTAATCAGTTTTGATGAGTGTGTGATTTCATACCTGGAAGTGGATAAATGTTTACATCATTGCTGTTGTGTGAACAAACCAGTGGGAAAAAATCTGTATAATTTCCTATATTTGCTGCAGCATATTTTTCTGCAGCATTTCTGTAGTTTCAATCTGGTGTCTTTGATAGGGACCATTTCGTATTGCATCTTAAAAATGAAACCAGGACACAGCAGCATGACAGTAACTCAGACTTGAGTTTTTAAAACAGTAGCAAACTCCCCTTCTGCGTGACAGACGAGTATATTTATAGATAACTGCTTCATAATGCAAACTCTTCTACATGGGTAGTTTTTTATTTAGCATTGTCACACTAGCTCAAAACAAACAAAATCATTTTAAGCTAAAAGCTTAAAAAAAGCGAAGCAAAAGATAGCATGGTGGGCTGAAACACCTGACGTGATTTTACAGTCACGTGTTCATCATTTGATATTTGCTGTCAGAATTCTCCTTTAATTAAAGAAATGTTTTAGGCCAAAGATAACTGTTACTTGAGGCACGTGGAGTTTGTTTTCCAACAGATAATACTGTCTTTATTTAGATTTGGCAGTGGAATAGGTTACATTGACTTGAGATTATTATTTAGCATCAGAGCCTGCAATTGATCTGGCCACCTGTCAGGGGACATACGTAAACACTGCAGTCAGCTCGGGGAGCCGGCCTGCAACACAACCAGATACTGAAGAAGCTGAAAGTAATATGTGCATCTGGTTCATTAATAATGCACTTAGTCCACCTATACCCAGGTATGCGGTGTTGTCATGGGCCCAGCGTGCGCGCATCTTGTAAGGGTGAGCTTGGATTGCACATTTACGGTAGTCTCCTGTGTGAAGCCCCCTGGAAATTCTGTTACATGAAAGTGGACGATGTTAGCTGTGATGATGTAGGATTTGATACAGTATGTCGACTATCGGGCAGCTCTCAGGTGAAATCTCACTCTGGGCAGGCTGATGATGGACTGCTGTGTGCAGTATTGTGTTTCAGCATGTGTCTTTATGGTTGATCTAATTTTTGTCCTAATTCTCAAGAGGTCATCCTGTATCTATAAGAAGCTGGAGTTTGTATGCATTTAAATGCCAGATGCCCCGATGGTGCTTTGTTTTTAAAATGATAAATCAATAAATCACACTGATTCCTGTGTATAAGTGCTAACAATGTCTGTCTCACAAACACAAGCAAGGATGTACGGTGGTCATATATGTCTGTATCACGTGTGGATAGTATAATGATGTTGTGTAGCTTTGTTCAGTTTCGACCTGTACATATTATTTAGCCTGGACTGGGATCCAGCAGATATGTCTCCAGGTTCTGCGTTGCTTTATGGTTGCCTGGGTTGTCGGTATTTATTCCTTGTGGAATTGTTAACTTTCTAATGTCCTTCCACTTTACAGGGGAAACATGCAAACCACACCGAGCACCTTCCACCTGAAGGATTTGGTGAGTTTATTTACTCTTGATTCTAGATTTAAATATGAAGCTTAAGTGGTTGAAATTATGAAGGGACAGCGGCTCAGCCGATCGTCATGAATTAATAATACGATTAATATAATAAGATGTAGAATGTTCTGTTCACGAGCAGTCCTGCTTCAGATTTATCCTAAAACTACAAAACAAGTGCGCAGTGTGTTTTATATATAGTATAGTGGAGATGCAAACGTAGCCTGACACAGGTGCGTTTGTTTTAGTTAATGAGGGACTTCCAACCAAGCAGCTGCATCCTGGCAAAGCGCCTCGTGGGAGGAAACTGAAAACCATCAAAATGTCCTCCCATTCAGTCGTTTGCTGTTACAAATTAGCCGCTTTCTCTTGTTGCAGTCCAACCCAGCCCTGCCATGTTGATGGGAAACCCTATTCGGGCTTTCACACCACCGTTGGGAGGAACACCTGCTGGCATGGGCAAATCTTCCAGTCCTGTTCAGAGGATAGACCCACACACGGGTGCCAGCATCCTGTATGTTCCAGCTGTGTATGGTGGAAACATGGTCATGTCCATGCCTCTGCCTGTAAGTTCTCTGCTTCTGCCATTAAATTTCACACATAAACCAACCAAAGCACCAGAGACACGAGTCATAAAATTCATATCTGGCAAATGATCCTGTTGAATCAAACCGTTTAATGGAGGATTCCTGCAGACTTTGCTTAATGCATACACATATTTAGCAGTAAATGCTTTTTATTCTTTTATTTTTGTATTGCTCCCAGACGAAGCTGGCAGAAAGAAATACAAAGCCAGCTGTTTTATTGGGTCATAATTGTATTCTCTTCAGATTTGAATTCCTCTTTGTGGACCTGTGGAACAAACATTTTCCGACTTGTGTGCTGCATAAACATTGAGATAGTGCTGAATGTCAGTACCAAAGTATCACTGACATTAGATTTTTTTTTTTTATTTATTATATCAGTGGGTTTCAGTAAGCAAAAATGTGTGTTTTTGCTGTAGTAGTCTGAGGACCCTCGTCTTACAGGCCGTCTCTTTTTGTCAGTTGCCTTGGCCAGGGTACCAGAATCGTTTTGCTGTGGATCCTCGGATCATGAGCCATCCGGCAGCCATGGCCTACAACTTTAATTTGTTGCAGGCCCAAAATCGTGGCTCGCCAATCCCTTACAGCGGGGTTGCCCACCCTTCTCCCCTAGGAATGGGCCAGCCCAGCCCAGACAAGGAGTTGCCGCCAGACCCCATCAGAAATGGTACGACTTGACCTCGCTTGGTTCACCATTCACCAACCAGAACACTGAATTAGTGAAATTTGATGCCGTCAGTAGGATGCTCTTGTCTAGGACAGCCAAATGTAAAGCACTGAAACAGCTTACAATTTTGCGTTTGTAGGTAAATTTGAAGGATGCCCTAAGTCGGAACAGAACCGCCTTCAGACACCAGAAAGGAAGGCCTCAGACATGAAAGATAAACAGGCAAGCGTGTAACCATTGTGCCAATATTACCAACACTCGTGCGTATCGTGTTTTTTGACCTGTCGCTATTGTTTTGATCCAGGGTGACACAAGTCAAAGCAGAAGTTTAGATTCGCAGTCAGAAGGTCTCGTTGGATTTCCCAGTGCACTTCTTCACCGAAAAGACCCCTCAGCTGTTCAAAGACAACTCAACTACCACCTCGCCCCTCCCAATCCCTCCTTTCCACCACATCCTGGCAGTGGAAGGGCTTTCCCTCCAATGTATCCCGTCTCCAGGCTTCCCTACCGCGTCCCCCAGCCTCAACATCCAGGAATGCCTCAGCAGGGCCAGCAGCAGCAGCTTAGCCCTGTTTACACTGGTGGCAGCCAGAATGCTTCGTTTTTCAGCGGCCCCATCCCCCCCCACAGAGCGGTCCAGTCACCGACTCTGGATGGGGCCGAGTCCGCAGGGGTGGAGGAACTAAGTAACTCCATTCGGACTCCAATGGGTCAAGCAGGGGGCCTGTCACAGCACAACAGGGTCAACAGCTTTGGAGAAGATGGACAGGATGTAGGCTTGGGAGATAATCTGGGTCAGTTGATACTTTTATTCTCTTTGTGAGACAGAGTAATCGCGTTGCTTAACTGCTGAAATTTGTTGTGCGCATGTGTCATATTTGTACAAGAAGACGCAGGAGCTTGGTGTTTGGTTTGATGCCCGAGTCATGCAGTTTCTTACTGAGGATACTTTGTTTTTGTGCATCCACAACAAAGTTGTGTGAGATTATTTGAGTCTTTTCTGTTGTTTAGCAACACAGCAGCCAGGTAGGAGTCATTATCCTTGTACACAAGCAGATAGAATGTAAAGTGATAATCCTAATCAGCAGCCAAGTGATGGCTACATCACAGTTTGACCCAGTATTTCATTGAAACCAGACCAATTACCAATAATTTGTCCTCATTGGCCAAGCACCAGGCAACAGCAGGTATTTACCCAAAGTAGCTCATGAATGCAAATAACCCACCTCTGGTGTTAGTGGTCGCCGCTTTTACATGGCATTTCTCTACGCCGGGAGCAGACCAAGTGATAATTATGATAAGTGAGATCTGGCCTCGCCAGGGTGACTCCGTCGCTCACACATCAGCAGCTGGCATACTGGGAAAACTCCAGCTCAGCTTTCATGTCCTCACCCCGGGCAGATGAAATTGTGTTGCTCTGCAACTGCAATTACCTGGAACGCACTCAAACGGCTCTGTCTGTTCACGGCCCCAGTAGTCTGGAAACTTTATTCAGAACATGGAAGTAGTAAAGAAATACTGAAATAGCAAAGTACATCAATAATTTAAGTAGCTCCAAGAGCGGTTGTAATAAAATGTTGCTGTGTTTTTAAAGAAATGAGCCTGTCGACTCATGGGAGCGGTTAAGCAAATATCACGGTTGCCTTTTCAGATCTCCAGGCTCCCTTGGCTCTGGAAGCACTGAGCCAGCAGCAGGCCGCCAGGCTTGGCCAGTGGGGGGAAATGTCTGGAACATTTCTCCAAGACAACATTGCGTTTCCTCTACCCCAACAACTCGCCCACCTTGCCCAGCCTGGCATGGTTCGCTTTCCTCATCAGCTCCTGCGGGCTAATAGCTGGGGCCTTGGCCCCAGTATGGATGATGAAGCAATTGTTTCTGCCTCAGCTGGGCCCCCTTTCACAAGGTTGGTTTGAGCTCTGGAGACTGCACGATTCTTATTGTTTCTTGTTTAACATGAGAGGGAATACTAAAGACTGATCTTTTCATGAATTAATAAAAGCAATTTTGGGAAGAAACAAAAATGAACGCGATAAAACACGCCCAGCTAGACCAGTAAGATGATGTCAGGGATGTGTGAAATTGAACGCTGCTCACTCTTTGTAATTATCACCTAAAATCCCATTTTTATTGCGCAGGTATCCAGGACTCTTGAGAGAAATGCCCCAACACGAACAGCCCGAACACAGAGAGGCAGCTGAAATGCAGCCCCCGCCTCAGTCTCGCCTCCTCCAGTACCGCCAGTCACAGCTGCATTCCTCAGTGGACCCCTCGTCTTCTTTACCCGCCACGTCAAATCACGGCGGGCCCTTTCCCTCAGGATCCTTCTCCCACGACACCGGCCGAGACGTCCTGAACACCAACCATTTCAATAACCCAGTCCTACGGCACACAGGAAACCACCTTTATAACGCCGGTAGCTACCCGCATCAGCCATCAGCCCACTCTACGAGCCCCCCTCCCTCACAGGTCAAGTACCTTCTCCAAGAGGCCCGGTGGACTCAAGGAGGAGCGCCATCGGTGAGCCCGCCGCAGCAGAATCACCTGCTGGGCAGCCAGAGCCACGGCCTCCCCTACGGACTTCCCATCGTGGCTCAGCCGAGCCGACAGGAGCAAGTGCACTTGATGCAGCTTCACCATCAGCATCAGCAGCAGCAGCAACATCAGCAGCAGCAGCATCAGCAGCAGCAGCAGCAGCAGCAGCAGCAGCAGCAGCAGCAGCAGCAGCAGCAGCTGAATCAAGCTTCAGACGAGGAGTCCTACCACCCGCTGTCCCCTAGAACATCAGCAGCCACCGCCCTCCACAGCGTAGACGAGGTACGGCCTCATCGGAAGCGAGTTTTCAACATGGCTTCACGAGATGGTTTAATTTCACTTTTCACTTTTGTCCCCCCCCCTCTCCCCCCCTCTCCCCCTCCCTCCTGGACAGTATGAACCCAGAGGCCCCGGTCGGCCTCTCTACCAGCGTCGGATCTCTTCCAGCTACCCAGACGAACCCTGCCCCAACGCCCACAATTCCCTGCAGTCCCAGCCTTGCACATCAGACCCCCAGGACCATCCGCACGTGCTACCGCAGCAGCAGCAGCAGCAGCAGCAACAACAGCAGCAGCAGCAGCAGCAGCAGCAGCAGCCACCACCGCAGCAGCAGCAGCAGCAGCAGCCGCCGCCACACGGCCCCTACAACTACCCCCTTCACGATCTGTGGCCCAGCAACGGCGGCGGCCCCGCTCCGTTCCAGAGCATTCCATGTAACGGCGCCGGTGCCCTCACCCAGCACAGGGACTTCCTGGGTAGGTGTCGCCGAACGTCCGCTCCGCTCTTCACAGCGCAGGCAGAAATAAGTGAAACTTGTGCTCTTTTCTTGTGTGATGTCCCCGGCAGCTTCCAAGGCCCTTCATCAGACGGAGGAGCAGCTGAAAGCTGAGGCAACAGCAGCGCAACAGGCCCACACACACGCTCACACCTCCCCGCAGCACCTCGGACAGTTCCCCCCGCTCATGCCCAAAAACAAGCAGTTGCGACCCGACGCTCCCACCGAGGCCAATCAGGGGGTGGCGAATTTAAGCAAACCACCCACCATGTCTTACGCCAACGCGCTGCGTGCCCCACCCAAACCCAGAGTCGTTCGCCCAGAACAGGCAAAAAAAAACAGCGACCCCCTGTCCCTGCTACAAGAGCTGAGTATAGGTAGTTCAAACGGTAGCAATGGGTACTATTCCTATTTTAAATGAGTGTCTCAACCCCCCCCCCCCATCTTATGTAAGTGGTAAAATATTTAAAAAAAAACAAAAAAAACAAAATAAAACCAAAAAAAAACAGCAAAATTACGAAAACCTAAAAAATAAAAAAAAACCCAAGTGAAAAGTGCATTTACAGATTGTTTCTCAGTAGGTTTGTTTTCTCGGTTCTGTTTCATTTTATCTTTTTATTTGTAACAGTCATCTTTTCTCCTGTTTCACATATCAGAAGAAAAAAAAACATATATTTACAGACTGCAGTACTGCTATATATACATACTTATTATGTATATATGAAGATATACCTATATTATCTACCCTTGTATATGTATGTAATGCTAAAAAAAAAAAAAAAAAAGATTAAAAATTAAAGGTGATTTTTGGTTGACCAGTTAGCTACCTGCACATTTTTTTCCTGACCGAAGGTGGTTTTGTTGGTTACTTTGTTGAACTCTTCATCATTTTTGTACCCTTCACTTTTTCGTGGATGTTGCGTATTAATTTTCATACTGCTGTATCGGTGTTAACAGACTACGGCTAAGTGGTCAACTGACTGAAAACTACATGGAACAGTGTATAGAAGTAGACACGTTTTCCTCTAATCTGTACATATAAAGAAAATAATAGACTGAATCGTTTGCCATAAACTTAAATTCCTGCATTAAGCTGAGACTGTTTGCAGAAAAGAAAAACGAAAAAAAACCACCAAAAAAAAAACGTTCGGACGCTGTCTAAAGTGTAAATAAAACCAGGGCGATCGCTCGCAAAACATTAAAACCTCACATTTGGGTGTTTCGCGTCCGGGTTTAGGCGCAGCAAAGCCTGGAACTGGGCCGGCGTTCTGAGAGTTTGCAGTTGTTTCTAACCTGACAGCGTATCTGCTCCTCCGGGCTCGTTTTGCTTGACGTTGGCGTGAGGCTCGCTCGACGGTTCCAGGTCAGCTGTTCACCTTCTGTGCTCAGGCAGCGACGCTCTTTCACGGAGCCTCCGTCTGAAACATTGAAACCTTCCTGAGAAGCCCCCCCCCCACTCACAGCGGTTCTGACTTCAATCCAGCCAACCGACGCGGCTGTGTTGTCGGCGCGGCTGCTGTCGTGGCGACGGCCCGCTCGGTGTAACCCGGGAACACGAAGGGCGACAGAAGTGAAACCGGTTGTTGTCGCTGTCGCTGTTGCCGGGAGACATCCCCCACCAGCTCTTGTCGCCGTCTCAGGCGCTCTGGTGACGGGTCCCCCCCCCCGCCCCGAATTCAAAGCGACGGAACGGGAAAGCTGTCGGTTCGACGCCCGGGTCGATTCAAACCGGGGTTTTAATGTTTTGCGCGTCGCGCCCGGCCCGTGTGTTTCACACAACGTCACGCCTTCTTTTGTGAAGGTGGGATTCCCGTGTTTGTTTTGACTGTTCTGATCTTTCGGGGGGTTTTTTTTTTGAGCTTCTTGCCGTCGGGGTCTTTGTGGGCGGTCGGTAGTGAACTTTAAAGGACGATTATAAAGGCACTTTTCCTCGTCAGCAGCAGACGCGCGCGTCAGATCTGCTGTTTTTAGAATCAGAGAACTTCAAATGTCATGACCAGTGGCCAGTGCTTATTCATTTCGTTTTCTTCCTGTAATCCTTTTTTTTTTTCTTTCTTTTGGAGAAGAGGTAGCCTGAGGGTTTGTGAAAGTGAAGAAAGATCAGTGAGGTCCGATGTGTGACGGTAAGTCGTACTCGGCTGCTCGCCTTTTTGATCAGCTCCCGACGGGGTCGCGGCGCGCTCCGAGGCGCGGAAGTCGCCTAAGCGATACTTACGCCGGCAAAATGATCTCGCTTGTAATCCGTTTTCAACGAGACCAGACGTTCCTGGTTCGTTCGGTTGTTTCGAGGTCGAGCGTCGGGCTGCTGTGACCTTCCGACGGGCGCGTCGATAGCGAAGCCGCAGGCGAATCGTCGCAGAACGCCGCCTTTTTTTTTTTTCCCACGCGAGCGCCGCGGGGCCCCAGACAGACGATCGGCGGAGAGCGCCAAATACCGTTTCAGAGGTCACGATAGGTCAGATCTTAAGTTTAAAACGTGTTTTCTTTTTCTTTTTTTTAAAAAATAAAAACCCAAAAAAACAAAATTTATACTGGGAGCAGTGGTTCAGCCTCCGTTGATTGGTCAAAACTTTTGGTTGCGAAGTTCTTTTTAGTTTGGATTCATTCTTTTATTTTGGGGGGGGTGCAGACAGTACTTGAATCACTACGGTCACGTCTGGTCCTCAGAAAGCTGCGTAATCCCACAGCTAATTCTTGCATCAGTTCAGCTTTTTTTTTCCACTCGCAGGAGAACGACATACTTGTAAATATGTATTTTTTAGGCATTTACAAAACGTGAACTTTGGGAACGCCTCAATTTTATAGAAGCTGTTCAAAGAAGAGGTATGCCCTTTTTAATTATGCAAATTCTCAATTATAATAAATCTTTAGGTGGACGACAACGAAGTACATGGTTGCAACGTCTTGTGTAACTTTTTAGATCTTTTTTTTCTTTCTTTCTTTTTTTAAAGAGGGTATCCGGTTGATTTGACAAAGAGGAGATTTTATTTTGCCGAAGACAACTTATCCTGTACAATACATATTTTAAAGTATGTTTAAGAATTTGTTCCGTTTCCTCATCACTCTTTAGCCGTACAACAATCATCTTTTTTTTTTTTTTTAATGTGAAAACTGTTTCCATGCACGTTTGTATGACCTATTTTTAATCCCTGTTTTTTATTAGTCTGTATTGATTTGTGGCTTTTTTTTTCATGAAAAAAAAGGGGTTTTTAGTTCACATTCTGCCGTATTATTTGACGTGTACAATAACTTGTGACATTATCGACAAAACTATATGGTGTTTTACTAATGTGTCAATGAAATGTGTAATGCTTTTTCTCTGCAGTTAGCAGGGCTACAGCCGAGGGTGCTCCCCGCCAAGTGTCATTTTATTAAAAAAAAGAAAAAAAAAACGAACCAAAAAAAAAAAGAAAATACCCATTTGGTCTTGTTTGTTTGGGGGAACATTTTTACCACGAAGTAGTCGTTGGCTAATCTCGAAAGTCGTGCAATACTAATATCTCACTGCTTGTTGAGCTACACTTACCCATGAAGCAGAAGAGATTAGGCCAAAGACATTTAAAGGGATCTTCATCAGTTTGTTCACTTTTGTAGGGCTTTCCCCCCCTTCAGCTGATTCCCCTCCCCTTTAAATCTCCAAATCTCTTCCTTTATTGTTGCCTTTTCGGTGTTTTACTTTTTTTTTAATTTTTTTTTTTCCTTTAGAAAATGTGAAACTTAACTCAGTGGCACATAGGAAGGGAGCAACCCTCTGCCCAGCCAGTAGAGAGCGCTGTGTTCAACCTTCACCTCCTCCTGTCACCTGATCCCCTCCTCCTCCACCTCCTCTCCTCCTCCTCCTCCTCCTCTTCCTCTTCTTCCCTGGACTCATCAGTGGCTCACTTGTTCTCTCAGATCCCCTTGGTTCCTCCCTCCTGGGTATGAATAGGTCTGTTTTTCTCTTCATTTCAGTCGGTGGTGGTTATAATAAAGGATTTAGACTGTGTTCAAAAGTTTCTTTTTTTTTTTTTTTTTTATTTGTTTCTCTATTAAAGTGTTTTTATTGAAACCTCCCGGAGTCTTGGTTTGTTCGTCGTCGTTAAAAACGCTGTCAGGAAGGCAGAAACCCGTCGCGGTTTGTATTTTAATACAAATATTTAACACATAGCAAACACCTACACACAAAATGATACATGAAAAACTGCATGCTGTATTCACTGGGACAACAATCAGAAATTCTGACCACATCAGCTGTTTTCCCTTTGGCTCATTTCTGTTGAAAATACCAGCAAGTGAAGTAACAAAAATCAAAATAAAGTTAAAAACAAACAGATTATATTTTTTCTTCAGGACTTAAAAAAAAAAAAAAAGAACCCGTTCAAAAAAAAAAAACCTTCAAGAGTTGTTGTTCACTTAATGACAGTACTTTGTAATTAAGAAAAGCTGTTTAATCGTCCACACCTGAGATCTGAACCGTGAACAGGTGAGTGTGGGCGTGGCCTCAAACCAGCACCTCCACCACGATGCTGGGAACCCGCAGCGGCTCCACCAGGTGAGGTCCTTTCGTTTCTCCATGCCCACGTGATCATATGAGGTTTGCGCCGCACCGCAAAAAACATGCGTGCGTGTGTGTGTGTGCGTATGCGTGTGTGTGTCCACCGAGTGGTGGTAGTGAATAAAAATCAACAGTTTCTTCTCAATCGCTTCAGTTTAGAAAGCTGTGAGTGAAAGACCTTGTGAGTGTGAGTGTGTGTGTCTGTGTCTGTGTGTGTATTTGTGCACGCGTGTGTGCGCGCGCGCGCCCACCTGCTAAACCTGAACCTATTCCAGCATCATTAGTGCTGCAGCCTGAGGATGTTTAGCATTCAAGCGCACACACACACACACACACACACACACACACACAGAACGCTGCTCAATCTCCCGAGGATGTGGGAGAAATGTTTGTTTTAAGAGAATCGACCTGGAAACCTTTATTCTCGCAGTTTGAAGCCCCGGGGTTTGCTCCTCCCCCCGCTCGCTCACGGCCGTAGCAGACCTCAGGTCAGATCTAAGTGTTCGCCACATTCAGGACTCAAATGCTTCGTGTTCAAGTTGCAGTAATTAGTCGGGTGTGAACCCTCCCCCCCACACACACACACACACACCCCCAGGACTGCGGACGGTCCACGTCTCCTCACTCCACCTGGTCCGGCTCGGCGTCCATGCACGTCTCCCAGGGGTTCCTGGGCATCTGGGGCATGGAGATGATCAGCAGGGCGATGCCGGTGAGGAAGAGGAGCACGAAGCCGCTGCACGCGCACGCGAAGGACCAGGAGTAGTAGTACTTGATCCAGATCGTGTCCTCGCTCTCGATCATGCGCTTGATGGATTGTCGCATCACTTCCAGGGAGATGAAGGCGCAGAGGCCTGCAGAGGAGAGAGGGGAGGTCACGGGGAGGTCACGGGGGGGGTGGGGGTCGCCGCGTCGGAGGCGCCGAAGATCCTCGACTCACCCGCAAACGCGAAAAACATGCCGGCTGGCTTCAGGAGGTAGTCGCGGCCTTTGCCCTTGCCGGTGCGTGAGCCGACCAGGCAGAGGGAGCCCAGGATGCAGAAGATCAGGCTGAAGATGGAGATGGCTGCTGCCGAGATGTTGTACTCTGGGGGGGGAGAGGGTAAACCCACTCTGTAACCATGGCGACATCTTTCACCGGGAAAAGAATCCACCCATCAATTTATCCATCCACCCTTCCCTCCATCCATCATCCCTCCATCCACCCCTCCATCCAGCTCTCTCTGGGTTCCTCCCTGATGGGGACTTTAATCCTGCTCCAAACTACACTCTACTACAACTGCAGGTCTGCAGGTCCCCTGAGCTGGGCCCCTGCAGGTCTGAACTGGGCCCCTGAGCTGGGCCCCTGCAGGTCTGATCTGGGCCCCTGCAGGTCTGATCTGGGCCCCTGCAGGTCTGAACTGGGCCCCTGAGCTGGGCCCCTGCAGGTCTGATCTGGGCCCCTGAGCTGGGCCCCTGCAGGTCTGATCTGGGCCCCTGCAGGTCTGATCTGGGCCCCTGCAGGTCTGAACTGGGCCCCTGCAGGTCTGATCTGGGCCCCTGCAGGTCTGACCTGGGCCCCTGCAGGTCTGAACTGGGCCCCTGAGCTGGGCCCCTGCAGGTCTGATCTGGGCCCCTGCAGGTCTGACGAGCCCCTGAGGTGGCCCCTGTGCTGGATCCCTGCAGGTCTGATCTGGGCCCCTGCAGGTCTGAACTGGGCCCCTGGGCTGGATCCCTGCAGGTCTGATCTGGGCCCCTGCAAGTCTGAACTGGGCCCCTGAGCTGGGACCCTGCAGGTCTGATCTGGGCCCCTGAGCTGGGACCCTGCAGGTCTGATCAGGGCCCCTGCAGGGCTGAGTCAGGCCCCTGCAGGTCTGAACTGGGCCCCTGTGCTGGGTCCCTGCAGGTCTGATCTGGGCCCCTGAGCTGGGTCCCTGCAGGTCTGATCTGGGCCCCTGAGCTGGGACCCTGCAGGTCTGATCAGGGCCCCTGCAGGTCTGAGTCAGGCCCCTGCAGGTCTGAGTTGGGCCCCTGCAGGTCTCAACTGGGCCCCTGCAGTCTGATCTGGGCCCCTGAGCTGGGACCCTGCAGGTCTGAGTCGGGCCCCTGCAGGTCTGAACTGGGCCCCTGAGCTGGGACCCTGCAGGTCTGAACTGGGCCCCTGAGCTGGGACCCTGCAGGTCTGAGTCGAGCCCCTGCTGGTCTGAACTGGGCCCCTGAGCTGGGACCCTGCAGGTCTGAACTGGGCCCCTGAGCTGGGACCCTGCAGGTCTGAGTCGAGCCCCTGCAGGTCTGAACCGGGCCCCTGAGCTGGGCCCCTGCAGGTCTGAACCGGGCCCCTCTTCTCTGTGGTCCCGGCGGGCCCCGGCCCCGGCCCCCTCCACCACCCAGGGCCCGTCTTTGCCGCAGCCTGCCAGCACCGGTGTGGTTTGCGGTGTGTTTCTGCAGCTGTTGGGAGCTGAAGTGTTCACGCCCCGACCACACCCACGGGGGTCTTCTGGCGGGGGGCGGGCCTTCACCCCTGAGGGGAGAACAGGCCTCACCCCCGGAGGACCGAGCTTATGACTTGTAAAAGAGGTCACCAACATGAACTCAAGCGAACATAAAGATGATTTCACTGACGTACGCAGCCATAAAATAATCGGCGTTATTCCTCCGCAGGCCGCCGCCGTCTCCGTCGGCGTCCTCCACAGTCCGCCATTTTCATCGCGCCCTGGGGGGGAGGGGCTGCCCGGCGAGGCTCGTGCATGAGCGTACGAGTTAATGCATAAGCCTGCTCACCCTCGCAGCCCAATAATGGGGTCTGACAGTAATCCACATGTGCGCCCCCCCCCGCCTCCCCCTAACATGACATGTGAGCCCTGTCGACCACGACGCGCTGCGTGGGCATCGGAACGGAACGGGAAAGTCAGCGGGACACGGACGGGAGAGCAGATCCCACAGCTCCATACATGATGGATGAGCGCTCAGGAGGACGTGCATTAAAGTGTCCTGATGATAATGTACCACGTTTTGAGTAACATGTACCCCCCCCAAACAGACACATGTGCACAAACAGAGGCATGGGGTCGAGGGGTGAGTGTGGGGGGGTTATGGGGGGGGGGCGGGTAGCTCATCAGAGGGTGATGGAAGGATCAAAATTGGTCAGCCGTCGCCCAGGACTTGTTCGGGCGTGTGAAAGGATGACTCCAACATCCAAGAAGCAGCTCAGTAGTGGAGGGGGGGTGGGGGGGGGGCAGACTCCACAGAAGCGCACGGTTCCCCAGCGGGCACCGGGGAGCGCGTCGCTCTCACGTACCTTTTTGGGTCTTGTATTCGAATATTTCCGCGTCCTGGCCCGGAGTGAAGTGTCTGAAGTAGGTGCAGTTTTCCTCTGCGAAAGAAGACGAGAAGTCGACAGGTGACGTGAAAATCGGCCGACGTGAAAATCGGCCCACGCCGGGTGTGTGCGACGCGGGAGCATGCGTGAGCGGGCGTGAGCGGGCGTGAGCGGGCGTGAGCGGGCGTGAGCGGGCCCTCTCCCTGACGCGTCTGTCCAGGCTCTGCCTCATACTCTTGAGGGCCCCACCTGTCATCACCCGCCACACACACACACAAGCTCGGGTTGCCGAATAATTCCATAAATATTGGCGTGTTAAACCTGGAGATTCACAAAAGAAGCCCCCCCCCCGATACATTCTAACAGAGGCCTCGTTGTGTGTCGCGCCTCCCTTGAGCTTCCAATGCTTCGGGGCTGTACTCCGGTTTAAAACAAGTCGCCCCGATTCAAAATCCGCATTCAGCGCGCGTTTCTGAAAGCGCTTTGGCACCAGGCCGTGGCGATCGTGCTCGCCAAGCGGAGCGGGAGCGTTGCCACCAGAGGGGGGGTATGGGGGGTATGGGGGGGTAGGGGGCGGTGTCACTCATGTCGCAAAGGCACGTCACGCATGTCACTAATCCGTCGCCTTCATCGCGGGATTTCGGTCGGAAGGCTGTGAAAGTATGCGCTGTGGCATGGTGTCGCGTCATGGGAACGGCCCGACGGTGCACGGCTGCAGTCGCATCGACTGGAAACCAGTAAAGAAATAAGATGAAAGAGGATGTTTCGAGTTTTTTTGTTGTTGAAAACCCCCCCTTTGTTCATTATTTTAAGGAGAGTCTCTCACAACAAGGTGTGTTCCTTTCTTTTTTTTAATGAAGCAGACGAGACGTGGAAGAAAAAAAAATACAGAAAACAGCCAGTTACTAAGCAACAGCAGCTCCACCGTTTCCACCGTCGGCCCGTCAGCCTGAGCGCTGTTGTTGCATTTTGAACTACAGCGTGTGTGGAAATGCAGCTCCTGAACCTCCAACTGTCTTTTTTGCGGAAAAACACCTCATTTACTTTTACGCGCAGCCTCCCAGCGCCCGACGTCGCCACGGGACGGATTCATCTCCGGCGCGAGCCCGCCGACTGTAGCTTTCTTTAACCCCGCCCCCCCCTTAGCGAGCTGGTCTTCTATATACACAAAGACGTGACTGAGTATTTTGGCCGTGCAGCCAAAGCCTCTACCCCCCCCTTCCCCCCACCCCGACAGGGCAATTAGCGGTCTCTCTGCACACTGTCACGTCACGGCAACACCTCGGATGTCTCCGGAGAGCTCGGATTGACCTCCTGAACCCGGACTCTCCCCACCGGTCTTCGGCGGACGCCGCGAACGTCCAATAATCTCCAAACGGCGAGAGGCCTCGGGGAGGGGTTCACGCGGGCGACTTTACAGGCGACGTACGCTTCCTTTACAGCGCCGTGGCAACGTTCTCAGGCGCTTCCCACCCTGACGGGCCAAGGACTCTGTACACCAGGGGTCTCCACCCTCCCCCCCAGAGGTCCGTGTGGCTGCAGGTTCTGGTCCAACCCAGCAGCAGCAGCACCAGACTGGACTCACTTCATCAACTCATCTGAGTCTTCAACAGCTGACTGGTCAAACTGGGTGAGCTGGACTGGTGGAACCAGAACCTGCAGCCACACGGCCCTTTGGGGGGGGGGGTTGGAGACCCCTGTCCTACACCCTCCTCAACTGTCTCCTCCTACAGCGTCAGACAGACTCCATCCTGTGAGCAGCGCCCACGTTGGAGAATAGCTCTTGATTTCACGCTCCTGTCTCCAGGCGCCCTCGTCTCTTGCTTTTCTCCAGCGCCTGATTATGTTTCCTAAAATCACAGACGGGTGTGGGGGGGGCGGTGGGGGTCGGGAACGCACGCTGGGTCCGACCTGTCCGCACTCAGCGGCCGCCGCGCTGATGGCTGCCGACAGCCGCCGTCACCCGGGATGAAAGCGGACAGCGGGAGGGTCTCGCGCTTGTCCCTCAGCATCGCTCGGCCTGACAGTCAGGGATCTCGCCGAGCTCCTAATTGCGGGCGCGGCTCCTCAGCGTGGTGGTGGTGGTGGGGGGGGTAGTGGGCCCGGCGCCCTGCTCGCTGCTGGAGAAAGCGGCGTTCCACACTCACGCCTGAACGCCCCAGCACAGCCAGTAAATGAGCCGCCACAGAAACCAGTCTGCCGTCGTCCTGATCAGACCAACGAAGCGGCTCCCCTCGTCCAGTTACGCCGATACGCCGACCGCTCTGTTGCTTCCGCACGTCATCTCGGAATGCGAAGTCGCTCGGCCTCCAAGTCGCATCGATGCGTCAGGTGTCCCCGTCAGTCAGGGAGCCCCCTGGCTTCCCCCCCAACAGCTGAGCATTTACGCAGCTTTTAAATATAAACACAGCGACTGCTTGTCGCGCACTTCTCCCAGTCGAAAGCTCCCCCGCGTTCGGACCCAGTCGGAACACCGACAGATGGATGACCATGGCGAGGAAGACCGACTGAAGCCCGCAGATGTTCTGCCTGAGACATCTCGGCCTGCGTTTTCCAGATCCCCGCGCTGTTTGGGTCCTGGATGGTGTCCACCATAAACACTACTGTTCCTGCCCAAATACAGCCGCCCGGGGCCCCCGGCTGAACCTCCGTCTCGCAGAGGCTTTAAAATAACGATCGCCCGACAGGCCATCGCGCATCGCACCGACTCCAACTCAAGAAGCCTCCCCGGAATCTGGGGAATTCCCGCCACGTGTGGGCGGGGTGAGCAAATTCGATCTGTTCAGCGCGCCTGCGGTTTCCCTCCCCAAACGCGCAGCGGCCGGCATCTCATCTGCTCCTGGAATAACTGGCGGTTCAGACATTGTCGGGGATTCCTGGGCATCTAGTGACCGTCATCGGGGCATATTCTGGGAGGGACTTTCAACTCAGGGAGACGGGCTAATTTCATTGGAATTTCCAGGATAGTTTTTTTTTTTTAACAAGAGAAGGTGTCTGGAAGTTTTCTCTCAACCGGAGTTTCTTTCATCGGAGTTCTTCCGGGGCTGCCTGGATGCGCGGGAGGGGTCGGACTTACCTGTACAGACACAAGAGGATTCACTTCTTAAGATCTACTTGCCTTGGTTCACGACCAGGGTTATTGAAATGTCTCGCTCGGTTCACGCTGAGGCGCTCACAACGTTAGAGGCTAATGTTGTGCTTGACCCCTCCTCTCGCCTGAAGGCAGCTGGGTCGGGCCCCCGGCCCCCAAAGGCCCCCAAAGGCCCCCAAAGGCCCCATTATCATTTTGTGTAAACCCAGAGGTGCCCTGTAAAGTGTTGGTTGGCCTCTCTGCGCTGAAAGGAGCCTTAATCCCTTTCAGCGTCCAACCCCCCCCAGTGCCCTTTGACCCCTGCACACTAACGACACTCAGGAGCCCCGCCCCCCCCCGCCGATAGTGCAATCACGCAGGTGACCCGGCGCTGGTGTTGGAGGGCTAAGACAGCTGCCAGGCCGAGCGTGGCTCAGACGTGGAACACCCGAGGACAGAGCAGACGGGGGGATTTTCAGAGGAACGCGGGGAAACCGATGGAGTCGTCTGGCAGCTTCGGACGTGTTATCGCCTCACACGCACTGTGGCTATATTCAGTTTTTACGCCGGGCCTGTTTTGTTGTGACCGTCATCACCTCTCTATTTAGAAGACAGGAAAAAGGGTCACGGCTCTGACTGATGCTCCGCAGGGCGACGAGACCAGGAACGGATAAAAAAAGCGCGATCGAACAGGCTCCGCCCTCTCTAATTTAATGGAAAGATGCGCGTGTGCTCCTCAGGAAGAGCTCTGGTCTCCTCCACGCTAGCATCATACGACTTGTTTAGCGATCCTACGTGAGGTTCTGATATTTTTAGAAGCGTCGTACCTCATCGTGCCTCTGCGCTGGATTTCAGCGGGCAGCTCAGAGTGACATATAAACGGCCAGCGTCCATCCACCCAGAAGCGGACCTCAGCAGCGCCACGGCGCGGGCACGACCCCCTCCCAAAACTCACCTCCCGGCAGGCTGATGGGTCCGCAGCTCTGGCCCTCCTTGTAGGTCTCGGCGCGGATGTAAATGTGCTTCTTGCACAACCTCCACAGTCCGAAGTGGGCCGCCTCGCAGGTCTCGTTGACTTTGTGCACCTGCGGGCTGAGCACGGCCCAGTGGTCCGTCACCACCGCCGTGAACATGCAGGCTATACCCACCAGCAGCACGAAGATGGCTATCTTAATCTTAGTGCTCTTGTGCATGTTTCCGGACGGACCTTGGGAATATTCTCCTCCTGATAATATATAAATAAAAGTCAATCAAAGTTGATGCAATCTGCTGCAATCGGGCCACGCGGCTGTGTGTCCCGGGGCTTTTTTTTTCCCTTTCAGCGGCTGCACCGAGCCTTCTCCTCTTCTCCCTCTGCTTCGAGACTAACGTCTTCTCTCTCTGTACGCTCGCGGTGTGAAGGTAAAGGGGCCAGACTGCGCCGTCCCAGCTTCAAATCCCCCTTTTCCCAGCTCGCCAGAAGTCACTCGAACAACTGCAGGGGCGTGTAAGTTTAGACTCACAGCTGTTGAGGTAGATCAGGGAAGCTGACGACCGAACCAGGCTGTCATTTATAGACGTGGGTGGGTGGGGGAGGTGCTATAAATGTGACCGTGTGAGCTGTCAGGCTGACCTCTTATCTAGTTTCAGCACCAATGATGGAGAAGGGTAATGTGACAAACAAACCGTACCCAAATATACCCGCAAACTTCAGAGGTTTGAGCACACAGGAACTTTTTTCCGCAACCCCCCGCACGGGAGTTTTGCTTCCGCGGTGTCTGCTTTCGCTGTCGCGTCGCCCGCTTCGCTCTGGAGTCGTCGGTGGAATCTATTTATAAGGAGCGGCTGAGAGCAGCGGGACTCCGGCGGCTGCACCAGCAGGCTCTGGCTTTGTTCCGTCTGGTCAGGGCGACGGAGGCAAAGGTGAAACTTACAGCTGGGATCGGGGAAACGTTCTACACGCCTCCCTCTTCTCGGTGACCTGAGGTCAAACCAGTCTGTCATCATAAAAGTGTCAGGATTTACTCCAGCATTTGATCCCATTAAAGATAAAGCTACTAACAAGGGAGGTAAGCTCCAGCTGGAGGCAAAGAGGCAGAGGTGGAGAAATGGTATTTTAAAATGCTGAATGGTGATCAAAATCTCTTTCCAGTCCACATGTGTCACCAGTAGTTTGTGAGAATCAGTTGGGATCTAAGATTTTCTTTTCTAAGTCTGCGGCCGTGAAGCCGTCTTGGTCCAGAGCTTTTGTTATTGTCTCGCTGTTTGGGTGGAAACAAGAGGAACACGAACTATCCCCTATGTATATGAACACATGAAAGGTGCCCCCCAGTAAATCAAAGTCTCCCCCGGATAGGATTTCGACCCACTTGTCCATGTGAGCAAAGTCAAAAAGAGAATAAAAGCTCCAAAAATAACCAGAAGAACAGAACGATGACCGTGGGAGTCACTTAAGCACCACTTCAATCAAGTCTTTAAAACATAAAAAATGTTTTCTATTTCTATTTCACCGTTTCCAATGTTTCATTTGTGCTTTTAAACCATTTTAAACCTTTTTGTAAAGCTTTGACTGCTGAAGGTCACAGAGCTATTTTAGTCAATATTTTACATGATGTCTCATTTATTTCACCAGAAAACTGTTGTTCCAAGAATGCAATGAGCAGCAGTGCCAACAAAATACAGTAAAATAGGTTAAAAAAAACCCTGAAATCTAATTTCATGTTTCAATTCCCAGTAGTCTATTTTTTTTTTTTTAATGCCTTCCTCCGAATTTCAAGCATTCGTTGAAACTTTAGACGTGTGTGCCCAGTGTGCCCAGTGCAGCACCGACAGCACCAGTCCTATTTGTGACTGCATCCGTCTCCCTCGCCACTCCCGCCCCGGCCGATCCCCGTAGCCGACGGCAACGGGAGGGACAACTCGTCGGACATTTCTGATGTGTGAACGGGAGCAGCGTTATCTCCGCATCAGCACCGCTGGAATGCAAGCATCGACCTGGTCCTTCAAAGTGTGTGTCTGTGTTCCTCCTTCACACTCTGTCAGGCTGGAGAGGGAAAGGAGCCGGCTCACCTTCTGACCAGCATCACCATCATCACCATCACCATCATCATCACCATCACCATCATCACCATCACCATCTTCATCACCATCACCATCTTCATCACCATCACCATCACCATCACCATCATCATCATCATCACCATCACCATCTTCATCACCATCACCACCATCATCACCATCACCATCACCATCATCACCATCTTCATCATCATCATCATCAACATCAACATCATCGTCATCATCATCACCACCAGTGAGATCTACAGTAGCTGCACAGAAGACACTCCGTGATTGCGTCCCAGTGAGTAATGATGCTCTTCTGTGAGTAATGATGGTTTTGTCTTTTAGTTTGGAATTATAACATTTCGGAATTCTCCCTTTCAGTTAACTTTAACATGAGTCAAATGTCTCACCTAAGCGTGTTTGGAATTCCGAGCTGAATAGTGCTTCCTTAATGAACGGGGGGTTAGAGAATTAAAGTCTCACGTCTTCGTTCTCACCTCCTAAACAACGGGCCCCCTTTCACGAGTCATGGCGGATGAAAAGCTGAGGGAAAGCAAGTCTCAGCACTCGCGGACGCCTGGGGTTTCGGGATTGACGGCGAGGCATCGGCAGGAAGTGGAAATCAAGCCCCTCACTGGGGCAGATCTGTTCCATTCACCCAGAAGAACCGAAGGGAAGAGATAGTGCCTGTTTCCATTTGAGCTAGAGGGAAATCAGGGATCTGAGATCACACAAGCTGACCTTTTAAAAGATGGGGGCAGCACACACACACACAGACACAGTTACACACACACTCACGCACACACCAAATGGAGATGTGTGTGTGTTCGACGGCTTCTGCGACTGTGAGTCGAATATCAAGTGGAAGGGTGGAGGCTGTGGAGACCACAGAAGGGCAGCTGCCCTCCAACTGAACTGGAAACACCAACAATCGTATCAGACCGCTTCCAGGATGACGTGAAACGCAGTCAGGCACGCAGGAGACGGGGAGCGGGTGATTCTTCACTCTCTGCTGCGTCTCAGAAGGCGCAGACCCTCCACTTCACTCCGGCTCGTCTTCTGCGAGGCTGGATGAGCATTTGGGAGCCTGTTTGTTCAGTCAAGTGTGAACGCTGGCTGACGCCGATATTCTTCAGCACCCTGTGGTCCCCAGGCTTCACACACACGGGCCCATCAGCTCTGCATCATTAACTAAATACCGAGACAAGGAAACAGCTGGATTCATGGCAGTCCTCACAGTTTATATTAACATATCCTGCGTTCCATTAACTCCTAAACTCCTCGTGTCTTCTTCAGTGGATGATGAATAATCAGCGCGGATCTTCGGAACGTGCGCCCACAGCGGGTGATTAACTCCGAGCCCTCTGGCTTTGTTCCTTCCTTCACGTCAAAAACTCGCTCACAAACGCTCAGCCTCAGCATCTGCACGATCTGTCCGACCGAACTCCGTGCTGCCCCCCGTCAACTTCAGCACAGCGGAGGAAGAGCTCTTCATCAGGCCCAGAGACTAATCAGGACTTTGATCTGAGGACTTGGATTTTTACAGAACTTTTATTTCTTTATTCCGGATTGATTGTGACACGTCATTTCTCCTTTAAATAAATGTAAAACTCAGAAAATCTCATTTACTTTGATTGTCTTTTTCTTCATGCCATCACAAGACAAAAGGAAATGAATCAGATTAAGTTGGGTTTTTTTTTTCCAGGTACATATTTTAATAGCGTGATAGTGCTTTTATAGGGTGATTGTTTCATTAATGCCAGTCGAAACCTTAGAGCAGGGGCGTCGAACCCCAAAACTCGGGGAGAACCCGGCGGGATCGCAGCCCTGGAAGCCTGGTTCCCGGCAACGCTGCCTCAGAGCTCGAAACACGGACAACGACATCAAACCTGCAGCCGCCGAACGAATACCCCCAAAATATTCAGAATGTCGTCAACATATTTCTTTCAGAACAAAAACAGCAATCACTTGTGACGTTGCAATGTCAGGAAAGAATTCCACACCCCATTTCAGCGAGGCCCCCAGCTCTGCCCCAGGACTCCATTCCGAGGGTCACGTTCTTTCTCGGGTTATGGCTTTAGTTTTAAAATAACTCTGATTTACACACGTAAAAACACGGGAGCTGAATGCTCTGAATGTGAATTCTAAATATTAGGGTATTCTCGGTGAGCTGTGTAATCAGACAATTAAATCTGCACCTCCACTTCAAAAAAATACAAAAACAAACAACACAGACTCAAGAGTTAATTAACAGCATCTCATACAGTGTTGATATATGCAGCAGGGGTAGGAAAGCTATTTCACTACTTTTTATCGACAGTATTTCAATTATTTTGTTTGTCCCTGAGCAAGTGCAGAGCGACAACAGGACTGGTTCTGAATGATGGCCTTGCTGTCGTGTTTATGTACATATTCAGAACGGTGGACAGATTATATTTTGAGGCAGAACATAGCTTTCACGTCCTTCACATGACTTTGAGTGACAGCTGAGAAGGATCAAGACTATGGCATTACAGTAAGTTAGCACCAGTCGCGTCAAATGACAAACATGTCGCACCAACACGCAGCCAAAAGAAATGTTATTTAATTTGGGGCAATATCTGATATAAACAAGGAATGCGTTCAAAAAGAAAATGTACAGCCTTTTACCTATCGAGGAAAAACATCAAAACCTTAAGGTTAATATTGGCAATACTATTATATTACACAAACACTGCTTTGTTATGCAAGAGGTTCACAGTTTTAATTCAGATCTTTAAATATGGACACAAAGTGTCTACTTTTAGGAGAGAGGGGACGTTGGGTTGTGTGATAAAGTTGTGTTCTGGCCCCTCATGGACTCGGGCCTGGGAACCAGAGAGCTCATACTGGTGTGGTCCTCCTGTTCCCGCCATCTTTTGGATCTTTCTGGAAGCAGTTGTGGACCTGTAAAAACCCGGAATCCCTGTCTGAGCTGTAAAGTCTCATGGTTCCGCTCCCGGTCTTCAGAGGGTCCCTGCTGAGGGCGTACAGGGATATTTCCCCCATGGGCAGGCCCATCCCCAGACCTCCTCCCCTCATCTTCATCCCCACCGGGGACGACTCTCGAGATGGATCCGTCGACCTCGAACTGGAGCGCCTCCTCCGGTACTGGTAGCTGGGGATGCGGGAGTATGGCGACGAAGAAGAGGTGCTCTTCATGAAGTCGCGCCGGCCCCGAAAGCGCGTCTCCTTGTTCTTCTCGATGTAAATGTTGACGGCGAGGACGCCGATGGATTCGGCCACGATGAAGGAGAGGGCGCCGAAGTAGAAGGACCAGCCGTAGTTGTACTGGTTCTTCCTGTCCTCGTCCTTCTTGTCGCTGGGATCTCCAGCGTTGCTGGAGATGAAGACGATGATGCCGATGATGTTGCTCAGGCCTGAGGACGAGAAGAAGACAGCGCGCTGGAGCTTTCCCCTCGAATCCAGAGGTTCCCCCTTCTAGAAGAGACTCCTACCTGCGGCCACGAAGAGGATGCCGGCACTGAGCAGGATGTTGTTCCTCTTGCTGTAGATGCGCCCGAAGCCCACGCAGAGGCCCCCCATCATGAGCAGAACGGTGCTGAGGATGGGGAAGAGGCTCGACGCCCGAACCAAACCTGCTCAGACGACAAACACACACGCGTGCTCTTTCTATACTCTCCAGAGAAGGGCCTGCGATGGCCCCCCCCCAACAACATCTAAAGAGGCAACGTAGATAATCTAAATCTAACGATGAAGAGCGAGAACACCCACAGCTTGGTTCAAATGGTGTTTAAATCAACCATCAGCCACAGCAAAGACCTGATCTAGGCAAACGATCTTGTTATTGAAGAAGTTTACATGAAGAACAAACTGCAAAAGCTTCGTTTTTATAGTTTTGTTCTCCCCGAGCTTCTGTCAAGCCCGAGCTAGAAGTAAACACCGAAAACAGTGTAAGACAATAAAAAGACATCATAATGTCAGATTAGCAGCCGTTTGCGCTTTATTTTGAAATTCGTTTCTATAATGGGTGAAAATAGCGGTATCAAACCAGATGTGACAGTCAGAGTCAAGCCGATCTGAAGCCTTTTGATCCAGACGGGCGGACGGGCTGAACTTTAATAACCGAGCCTCCCCCCAGAAGACGAAGAGCGCTGAAGCCGCTCATCAGACTACGTCTGTCAGATGTGAAGTGGGCTTCTTTGTGTTTGAAGTCTTTTTTTTTTTCCTTTAGATGGGCTCTATTACTCATCAGCCCTTCGCACACTTTATCATCTCCACGACTCCAGTCACTGTCATGACATCAGGCCTTTACGGGGGCGGGTTGGGGGGGGGGGTGGAGACGTCTCCACTCATTACATCCCCCTCTGATGAACACATCACAACACCAGGGAAAAAGGGGGGGATTAAGAGTTAAGTGTTAACAGGCGAAACGGTTGCTGCCACTTACGTAAGATGTACTCTGAGGTGTCTGTGTCGTAGTCGTTATCCTCGGGGAAGTGATTGATCCGAAAGCAGCTCCCTTTGTTAATACCTGAAACAGGAAGCGGTGAGATTGCGACAGCGCCGACCTGTTCTGAAGCACGAAAAAGAAGGGAGCAGTTAAAGAAAAAAGAGCTCCCACAAAGGAGCCGAGCATAAGCCTCAATTAAAAAGAAAGAAACTGTGAAATCTTTTTTTTTAAATGTAAAAAAGTATGTCGGACTATCCATTATATCCACATGCGACAGTAATGACGCAGAGATGCGAGGCTTTTAAAGAAAATGTGGGTCTGGTTTGTTAAAAAAAAAAAGACAAAGAAAAAAAAAAAAAAAGAAAGACCACGTCTGAGGCCGTTTGTAGACGTGCTGCTGAGAGTGTGCGGTTCTGAAGCCTTCAAACCCTCAGGCACCTTCGATTCACACAGACGCTTCACCAAATCTCCCCACATTTAAGAGAATAAAACATTGGAGCTTTATGAATATTGAAAGTTTGTACTTTGAAATGAAAAGACGGCTGCTTTTCCGTCCGCGCTCTGCCTTGTTCTACCGTTCCTGCACCTGAGCGCAGCCGAGCTCGTGTCACCGGGGTCACGCGATGACGCGAACCCGCTCTTCTTCCGGGGTTTCGCGCCTCTCTGGTAATCTTGACTATCGGATGGACGCATGCTTCAGGTGTCCGCCTTCCACTTCTTCTCCTCCTCCATCCATCTCGCCATCAGGAGGACAGCCCTCCCGCATTAGCCCGGTCCTCCTCGAGCTTTCTTCCTGTTAAAGGGCTTTTCCCGCCAGTGCGGCTCGTTTGGGGGTCCGCTTCCTCTCTGTAAAGACTCTAGAGACAAGCTTGTCTGCGACAGCGAGTGAGTGGGAGTAGGAACTCCAGACAGACGTTCCTTCTTGACTTGTGTCAGTTAAAAACTGGAGTGGGCGTGGTTCATCCAGAAAAGTAGTTCCATCACAGATTAACTGGGAAAACACATTGAAACAGATCTGCCCGTGCAATAACCCTCATATACGCAGACAGACAAAAAGAACCTTATATGACCAAAAACAAAACCCTTTAAGACCAGGAAGAGTCAAGAGTGTCCTCAGCCTGAGCTCTTCTGGCTACGGTAAACTTGGGTTTGCATCAGAGGCACGCCGACGTCTGGAGCGGACCTCTCTTCCGAACATCGTCTCATCACCATCACCACCTCATCTGGCCTTCACCAGTACCACCAGTGGGTGGGCCTCTCATCTGGGGCCCCGCGGTGGTCTTCCTCCAGGGGGGGGTCTAAGCTCTGAACCCGAAACTCAGGATTTATGGTCTGAATAAACCCATGGCTGTGCTCTGCCCACGACACACATTAAACACACAGAGTAATCTTTCTTTCTCGGGTATGAGTGCCCAGAGCAATTATGCTCTTTTCTTTACCCGTGAGGACACATGAGAGCACCTTCATAGTCCTACAGACACATTTGTGTTGTTGTACTTCTTATATGGTGACAAACTAAGTATGTACTCCAACTTATTTCTGATACTCGGAGGCTGTCTTAGTCCCTCATTTTCACTCTCACCCTTGATTTTTGCTATTATTGTTGCTCAATTATCCACTCCTCTGCCTTTATTTATCTCTTCAGCCTCCTCTCAGCTTTTATGTCTTCCAGCCCGAGCGCTCTCCGACGAGCACAACCCGCTGAGTAACACATTCACAGTAAGTGCGGGTCTTCTGCTCGCTTAATAAGAGCCGAGCTCGGTCAGATTTGCCGTTTCTGCCTTGTTGTGTCGTCGAAAAGAAGCAAAGGATGCACGCAAACGCCTGTCAAAGGCTGAGAGGGTACAAGAGTTGAGCCAAGGATTCATTTCAGGGTCTCAGGTAGAATGCAAATGCTAAATTAAGTCTATTGGCAAACGGAACAGAGAAAGTGGGGGAGCATTCATCCTCCCGTCAACAAGCTAAACCACCGCAGCCTCTCACACAACACCTTTGACGTCTTACTAATGAATTTTCAACACACACACACACGTGAATTGTGCATCTGAGGCTGGTTGTGTCTCTAAAAAGCTTAAGTGAGAGTTCTTGTCGTGATTCAGCTCGACTGGTTCCAGAACTGGAGCTCAATGGTTTCATTATAAGCTGGAAGGGAAGAAAGAGACTCGCATGCGAAGCGAGGACATTTTCTCTGGACCTGATGTGTTTGAGGAGTCAGGCTTGGCTCTAAAGGTGGCCCGTTGGGTTTGGGATAAATCAGGTTGGGGGTGAACGTCCTCACAAGGACAGAAGTACAAATGTGTGTCTAATGTGTGTTTACCTCTACATAAATGAGTTATACTGTGAGTAAGGGCTGGCTTTTAAGAGCCTTGAAAACAGTCAATTATCTGTCTGGATGAAATCCTGTAACAGTAAAGCACAATGATACCCCAAATAATCCAACTGGAAACACCCGCCACAGTCTGGACCCTAAAAAAGGCACCCATGGGCCACATGCTGCCTTCAGGGCCCTACAGAGCTCCGTTTGGCCCTTACACCTTGAACTCTGGTTTTTCCCCATCTTTGAATCACCTCCTCCTCGACCAGCAGCCGATTCCACTTAAATGGCCTTCAGAAAAATCAAATGAAATCTTCCTTGAGCTACAAAACAAAGATACCTGCTGCTACCTTGAAAGTGGGAAACCTGTTTTCCAGGCTGGCCGCTGTCGGACAGTTTCTGGAGGAAACGGAGCGGATGCAGATCTGAACGGGCTGCGTCATCACTGATGGCACACGTCACTGATCACTCCTGTCATGGATGATTGATTCCACCTCACACCAGGATTAAATAAATAAACTGCGCTTATTTTTCAGGTTCTTCCATTTAAACAAATCTGGTTCTTTTGAAACGATCTAAAACACAAACGAGGAGCTGTTACTTTCTTCTTTTTTTCCCCCCCAGCCACAGCTGACGCACATCACACGGCCTTTGTGCGCAACAAGCAGCGGATTCTCGCCAACCTTTGATATTGCGCAGACAACTTTTCATGAAGCGCAATAACTGCATCGCGAAAATGGGTGCACTTTACCGGGGTGCAGCTTGGAGAAGCCAAAAGAAGTAGGAAGAAAGAAGGAAAAAAAAAAGAGGAGAATGTCATCGATCCAGCCGCGCCTATTGCCACATCCATCCATCCGCCGACGGGAACAGCTGGATCAGCAGCCGAGGGGGAACAAACGCTCGTCCGTGCCAAAGAAAAAGTGTGCGTAACGGAGATGAAGTTGGTGTGATGGAAGGCGAAGAACTTTGTTTTACCTTCGATGCAGCAGATCCTCCACAGTCCGGAGTGCGTCATGTCGCCTTTGACTTTCTTGGCTTGCATCTGGGTCTCATCCGCGCTGGCGTTGGTGGCGTTACAGATGTACGCCCGAGAGTAGAGCCAGTAGTCGGTGGCGATGGCGATGGTCATGAGGCTGAAGGCGGCGAAGGCCCCCACGATGGCTAACAAAGTCTGGACGGCTCGGTCGCACCATGCCATGGCGGCTCATAACGTGTGGATGATCCACAGAAGCTTACGCGCGCGTCGAGGCGCGCATGATGCCCACGGTCAGGGGCAGGGCTCGCCTCTCGCGCGTTTCCCCTCCCGTCAGACAAAGTCTCGATCATCGAACGTCCCCCCAAGTCAGCCGGAGTCCGGTCCAAGTTTCGGAGTTTGACGGGAGTCTGGCGCTTGGTGTTCCGGTGCGTTCACGGACCGCGCCTCCGATCATGCCACAGGTGGATGTCCAAAAAAAAAAAAATGAAAAAATGAAAAGTCAAAGTGAAGTGTGATGTGGATCACATTTTACACATGCAAAACACGCGGGACCAAGATCGCGCACTCGTCTCCGGCTTCTTCTGGGATTATTAAACTGCTGGATTTAACGAGGACGCGCAAAAAACCACGCCCTCGTCACACGAGCCAATGAGAAGGAGCCGCTCAAGGAGGAAACCATCAGGTAAGACACACCTACGGGGCTGCTCCTGCTCCCTGAGCGTCGTTTAGGCATACATTTATTGATTACTTGACTTGCTAATAGATTAAATATCCAATGGTGCCTCGACCCGACCTGCTGAACTCAAAAGGACCCGCTCACCTCGCATCTCCGGTACCTGCTCGGAGAAGGTGAGCAAATCTCACAGTAGGACGAGATTAGACAGAATTGATTTTCGGATGAATTTAAGTGCGGCAGTCACTTTAAAGGCAGCTGAAAGCATCACATCTGAGGGAAAACGGCTCTAAAAACATACATCAAATGTCGCTTTGAAGCCGGATGGTGTCTGAAATCACCAGCTCAGAGGAGGGAGAAACAAACATTTGGCACAGTGGGAGTGTTCATGGGTTTGGGTGGAGGGATCTAATTGACGTGTGTGTGTGTGTGTGTGGTGGGGGGGGTGCAGGGATTGGTCAGAGATGCCACCAACCTGGAGTCTGAGTGACTTCCTGGTTGCTGCACAGACAACAGCAACAGTCCAGAGTCAGACGCTGCGTGCAGGAGCGTTGGAGGAAGCCATGGGTGGGCGATTTAAAAACGACCATCCACCAAAAGCTGCAAGCACGCAGAACGCCCCGAAGAAACTGTCTGTTTTAATGAACGCCGGAATGCAAATTGGGGGGAGGGGGGGGGACTTTCGCGTCGGCATCGATGCAGATGGTCCAGACTGGAGCTGGGGAGGCTTCAGTGGACGTCAATCATCTGAAGAAATGGGATGAGAGCGGAGCGGCTGCTGAGCAGACAGAGATACAGAGCGACGCAGGTCCCTTTGTAGACGCGAGCGCTTTAAACGAGCCCTTATCAGAAGGCTTCGGCTTAATCTCCGCTGAAACAGCCTCGGATTAAGATCCCGACGCGGGGTTTATTCATGTAAAAGAAGGTGAGAAAGGAAGCGAGGAGGCGGCCTCCGTCGGAGCCCTCTGAAAGATGCCCTTTCTCCGAAGCGCCTCGCCGACCCCGGCGCCTCACCAGCACCACCAGACTGGTGCAGCGAGCGCGCTGGAATTCCAGACTGGTCCAAACTGGCCTTCCCGCTTTGTTCCGATCCCATTCAGCGTCTCTGTGTGGTTGCCCCAGACGCCTCAAGGGGTCCGGATCAGCAGTGGTCTTGCCCTTGGCTTCTCGTCTCTGAGCGCTGCCACTTCACCAGCGCTTTCTCTTTCTTTCTCTCTTGTTTTTTGTAAGAAGACATTCTTTTCAAGTGTCTGTGGTGATGGGGGCACACCGATAATGAGGCCGGCTCTCATCCTCCTCATTAGTATGAGCCTCTCTGCAGCTTTCCTCTGTCTTCCGCTGCTTCGGCCTGTTCTGACCTGTGCGAGCGCCGCTGCTCCATGAACTCTTGCTAATGTGCAAACGGCGGTTTTGATGGTCTTTGTGGGCTGCTCGTGTGTTCTCGTCCCAGCCTGAGCCTCTGAACCAGGGGGTCTCCAAACTGTGGGGTACAAGAGTTGAGCCAAGGATTCATTTCAGGGTCTCAGGCAGAGACAAGGCTGCAGGTTCTGGTTCCACCAGTCCAGCTCACCCAGTTTAACCAGTCAGCTGTTGAAGACTCAGATGAGTTGATGAAGTGAGTCCAGTCTGGTGCTGCTGCTGCTGGGTTGGACCAGAACCTGCAGCCACACGGACCTTTGAGGGAGAGGGTGGAGACCCCTGGTCTGAACCATCCGAGCAGATTGCTGCTGCATGGCTGGCTGCAGGACAGCGGTGGGGGGGGCGCCTCCCCCGTGTAGACAAGAATCAGAGACCCCATCAGAGGAAGGATTTTTTGTTTGTTTGGCAAATTTGGGGTGAGATTGTTGTCCGGAGGAAGAAACCTTCAGGTCTCGTTACTCCTGAAAAGGCCAGCGGGAAGAAGAGAGACGGATGAAAGGAGACGACACATTCAAACCTGAGACACGCAGAGAGCCAACAGGAGCTGACGGGGAAGGATTTTACGCTTTGTGTTCCAGAAAGAGCCGTGTTTGTGGAGGCTGGAGGAACAATCCATTCCTTCTCTATTGTAACACAGAGCAGAGGATTTTTCACCTAGCTTTGAAGATTGTTCGCAGGAAAATTACCTTTGCTTTCTCACTTTGTGCCATCTACCTTGTCTTTATGTCTCCTCAGATCCTGCAGCTTAATGCTGCCAACCAAACTGTGCACTTTGCTACTTCTCTGATTCTTTATTTGCTGCTGTTGGACACAGATTTCAATATATCCACTTTGAATTTGCCATTTTTACATAGTTTAACGTCTCTCTTGGAATAGATTAGACTAGAGAGCTTGACTGGGCTCAGCGTTTACTCACTTCTGACATAGAATTTTCTCAGAAAGTCACCGCGGACGTGATGAAACGGTTCGTTTTTACACCACGAACGCATATGAGCTCAAACATGACACCACGTGGAGTGAATTACCAGTTTTTATTCTAAGAGCGTCAAAGACGCGTCCTCGGCGCTGTGGCTGGTGGGACTGTGTCGCCCCCTGGTGGATCACTTTATGGTTGATGATCGCTTATTGATCTTTCTTCCTCTGTCAGGGTTACAAGCATCTGGTTAATATTTCTGATAGATTTGTAATATAGAGGGCCCATGCATACTCTCATAGTTTTTCTTGTGTTCACGAACTTAAGGGATGACGTCATCGCCAATTTAAATGATTCTACAAATTGCACTTAGAAACAACGAGAAATACATTATATTTTTATTTCTGCGATAAATATATCTTTTATCTCGCCAAATATGTTTCGACCCCCCGAAACAATAGGACAATCTAATATTCTTTAAAGCTTTTAGCTTTTTCTAAAACAAAGAGCTGTCTCCACAGAACTGCCACTAGAGGGCGCCAGCAGCCTTTGTGTTTGATGGGGCGGCCTTTAACTTGAACATCAAACCTGCTGGACCTGGTGACACTCTGTAAGTGGGGGTAATCTGTGTGGAAATGCTAGCGACAGGCTCGTTAGGATGCCGATACTCTCGTTTCGAATGAGTTGGATGAGCACCAGCGCAGCACTGGGGGCACTGGGAGCGTCGGTGTCAGAGGTCTGATTCATGCCCAGTGGTTCCAAGTTCGTCCTGCACTGTAATCCAATCAAGCAAATCACTCTGCAGCTGGGATAGTGTGTGTGTGTGTGTGTGTGTGTGTGTGTGTGCATACTGGGCACTCAATAATGTGCCTTTATAGCGAATAATCAAACGACTGTGATATAAAATAAAGACGCAGTTGTTTATTCGATGTAGTTGATGGAGCATACACATTCCATAGCACAGACAACGTTATGAAAATGACTAACTGTAAAAATACACGGATATCGGCTTTTCATGTCACGCCATTTGAATAAATACACAATGATGAAAAAGCCTGACGCTACTGTCAGGGGTGCGGCCAAACCGAACAACAAAAACCGTTACCACTACGAACATTATCAACGTATACCCAGATAAACGTAAGTGAGGTGTATAAAAGTGTCAGGCGGGTCTGTTCTAACGGTTCTCCAGTTCAATTGGTGGTTACTCACACCGTGCACATCACACGGACAACATCACATTTTCATCATAGCGAGCGGACAAAAGTATTGCACAAGACAAATATTTCTCTGTAACACGCTGACTCACAGGTAATTGTGTGTGAAATGTATATATTCAGTACTTTACATGGCCGTCGCCTGCGCCAAGATAGAGGTTTGTGTCAAATATCTGAGAGTACAATAGAATCAGAAGATAGAAAAATATGCATCTATTATGCGGCTTGGTTTGATCGTTACAGGAGAGGTATTTCAGTTAATGGGTGCATTCATCTCATTTTCCAGTGTTTTCCTCGACAGCTTACATTCGCGGCCCCATACGGAACGCCCATCTCACGCGAACTGACAGCTGCCACCTTTTTAATAATAATAATAATAATAATACTTTTTGTTTTAAATATTTCGTCCTGGATTGTGGGACAAACGGCTTCCACCTGTATCCCCGTTGTTGTTCTGAGAGGCTAATAGACGGCGGTCGGGCGGCGTGGCCCACGGTGGCGCCTGTTCTTCTAGAATTATGCAGTTTACTCTTTTGAGCCCGGGCGCGGGTGCAAACCCCTCTTTTTGGTGCGGAAACCTGAAACCTCTAATGGCGATTTAAAAAAAAAATTAAAAAAATCACAATTTAGGCACGAAACAGTAGCGGGGTTGCGTGCGCGAGGGCAGAGGGCGGAGCAGCGGTCAGTCGCCGGCAGCGGTGTCTCCCTAACGCGCTCGTCCCACTTCACATTCAGCGCCTGTTCTATAGGCTCCTGCACCCCGGGCCGCCTCGCCTGACTTCACGTGGACCTGCTGTGATGCGCGTGCGAGCGGAGGTGCGGAGGTGTGGAGGTCGGGGGCGGTGCTGCGGGACATTTTCTTCACAAACCGAAGCCACGCGCGACTTCCTACGGGATATATTTATATAGGATCTCACGGCACCAAACAAGCTTTTTTTAAAACGGGCTGCTCG
The DNA here is from genome assembly GCA_911728415.1 of Lagocephalus sceleratus. NCBI lineage: Eukaryota > Metazoa > Chordata > Actinopteri > Tetraodontiformes > Tetraodontidae > Lagocephalus > Lagocephalus sceleratus. The sequence continues at coordinate 4,456,542 of CAJVRN010000232.1, read as the reverse complement.
TCTAAAAGGAGACGCTAGCGGAGCGGTTGAAAGACCTGGCTGACCTTTAGCTTCAGTTTAAGTCTCCACAACAACGAAAGAGGAGAGAGAGAGACGAGAAGAGGGGGGGAGGGAGGCAGAAACTGGCGCTAACAGTCGGGACGCTTGAAGACGGGAAGTCGGGAGGTGGAGACGGCGGAGCGGGCGGATATATTTTTTTTATGCCGGACCACCCCCCCCCTCCCACAAGCGGGACCCCGGATGCTCCTCAGCAGGGCGAGGAGGACATCTGTTCGTACTCCGGACACTTGAGCAGGGCCGGGTAGTTGGAGGAGTTCATCTGGAGCGAGGCGGCGGAGGAGACGGACGAGGCGCTGCGGCCGCGGCCGGCCCAGGCGTCCGGGTGCAGGAACTGGCCGGAGTAGTCGGAGCAGTTGCTGAGGCGGGGCCGGTAGAAGCCCTGGTGGGGTCGGTACATCTCCTCCGCCGTGTAGCGCTTCATGAACAGGTACACCGACATCACGCCCGCTGCCTGATGGTCAGCACACACACACACACACACACACACACACAAACGATTCAGGCAGGGACAAAAAAGAAGAAAATGAATGTTGATCGTACAAACGCTGTGTGTTTATAAGGCGGAGCAGAAGAAGGGTTTAGAACAGACGTGGGCAAACTATGGCCCGCGGGCCACATACGGCCCGGCCGAACTCGTCCAAATTATCGTAAAAACCTCGGTCATTTTCTCCTTTCCTGCAATGCCCACGTTTCCCCAATAGATGGCGCTACCGGTCACATGCACTTCCAAACTTTGCATATGAATTTTACACATACAATTAACATCTCAAAATACAATTTTCCGTCACTCCAAACAACCGAATCATTAAACAAATAAAGGCAATATCGTAATGGTCGTTCTCATTGTCCTGGCAACCTACAAATAACACAATACAGCGTCCACTACAGAAAGACAGTCCTCAGAGCAAATCTGTTAATAAATCGGGTTGTTCATTTAATCGTGTGTTCTTACTGTGCTCTGAGGTTTGCACACACTACATGTAACACTTAAGTATATCCGGCCCAAACACTCCATCCAAACACTCCTGGCCCCTCTGCCAAATTTTAGAACTCATTGTGGCCCTCGAGTCAAAAGTTTGCCCACCCCTGGTTTAGAATCTTGAGAATCGTTAGTGAACGCCAAAACTAAGCGTGAAAAACAAACTCCAGGTCTGTTTTTGTTGAAAATCCCCATCATTTATCTGGAAACAAAGGAGGGTGGATAAATGGGTCACTTCAACGTGTCGCTGATGCTGCTGTGGAGGTGAGATAAGGAGGAGGGTGTTGGTGAAGGTCAGAGGTCGGCACCTCTCTGTTCGGCCATTACCTCAGTCAGCAGGAAGGATATGGCCGCGAAAGCGAAGGACCAGCCGTACTTGTAGCTGAAGTAGGCCTCGTTGCTCTTGGTCCGGTTCAGCATCTCGTCGTTAATGTTGGAGATGTACAGCACCAGGCCGACCACCAGAGAGAGACCTGGGAGACAAACCCCCGCTTGAGAAGGGCGACGTTTACGGAGCGGCACAGGGCACAGACCACGCCGGAGGTACCCGAGAGGATGAAGAAGATCCCAGAGACGAAGGCCAGGATGGTGCGATGGGGACGGATGTGGCCGATGTTGCTGAGGACAAAGCCGATGAACATGAAGAAGAGGCTGACCAGAGGGAACGGCGTGGAAGAGCGGATCATCTCTGCAAGAGCAATCCAGCAGTTATTTCAGACGCGAGCGCGATGAAATATTCATCTCAGCGCACGCCGACACGCTTTCTATCTGACGCCAACTTCCACACTTCCCAAAGACCTTGCTTGAAGAAATGTACTCTAACCTAGTTATCATCAAATGATACTGGGGGAAGACACTGGTCCAAATACTGGTGACGTGTGAACAGTTACTCACTCAGCACGCTCACGGTGGACTCCGAGGTCATCTGGAAGTTAGCCGGCATCACGTACTCGATGTTGAAGCATCTGCCCTTCTCCTCCGCTGAGACACAGAGAGAGAAACATCCTCAGCGAACACGGCCTCTTCCCGACTGTCCGAGTGGGCGGGAGCACCGCGGCGGGGTCAGAAAGGGCGTCGGAATGGAGACCGTAGCGGCCCGCGGGTCTGGTAACCGACGAGCTCGGGAGAGTTTGAAATCAGCCGTTCCACCGCCCGGAGGACAGGACGTTTAAAAACAAACTGCCAACACGTCCAGGTCTGCCGTCCAAGCAAGTTCAGCCTGAGAGCAGACAGCAAGATGCTAAAATTAGCCTCCGAAGCCCCTAAACTGTCATGACGGAGCTGCAGCGGGCTCCTGGTCCTGTTGACGTGGAAGTGCGTGTCTCGACAATCGGAGTCCGCGCAAGGTCACCTCTCACAGGAGGAGGCTCGGAAATAAATGGATGAATAAATAAAGTCAAAACTGGGCAGCGACAGTGACCCAAAACGCACCAGTAAAACCAACAAGAACAGAACGGGCTGAAAAAAGAAGAAACGGAGAGTTGGTTTCTGCAGGCTGTAACGTTATTGGCTCGGTTTTCCCGTAAAGCCGATAAAGCAGATTGTGGGCAGCAGTTTTCACAGTCAACAACCAGTTCTTTTGGCTCTTGCCCACAGTAAAGCTATGCATGGCAGTTTGCCCCTTGAAACACACCAAACATGGAGGAAAAAAAATATAGAAATAACCAGAAATAAATGTACTTTCACACCTCGGTCCGACCAGGGGAGATCTGGCCGACCACAGGACACGAAATGGAGGACAATTGATTATCTTGTTTAAGAGTTACCGATCACTATCAAGCTGCTGAGGCTGAACCCCACCACGATCTAAGAGATGAATCCTTCAGATGGAAACGGAAGGAGATATCTGATGGTAAAACATCTAAAAAAAGAGTTTTTTTAGACATGGTCATCCCAACTGAAGGCCCCAGACGGAGACTTGAAGACTCGACACTTTGGAGGTCACAAAGACACCTCTGACTTCTGGAGTTTACACTTTAGCAACAGTGACGGGAGTTAATCAGTCAAACCTTCTGAATATAATACTACGAAAACTCCGCCCCCCAAAGACTCCCGTTCCTCGCTCCGAAGATGCTACACCCACTGAACCCAATTCGGCATCAATAGCAACCTAACGATGACCTCTTTCGCGTTCTCTGGTGACACAATCCGCTGTGGCAGAGTAGTAACCGTTTCTGGGTCAAACCGCAACAGTTAAGTGCACAATAAGGCCATTCGATTGACCTTAAACCACACTATGGACCATCACTGCGTGTATAGTGTATCAACAGTGATGTTACCTAATCACCTACATTTGGATGGGTGGATCACCTACATACGAAACAAATGAAAACATTGAGAGAAAACCTTGATTTGCAGGAATTACAGTTGTTCCTGTCTGGAGATTTGTTTCTTTAAGAAAGCATCATAATATAGCCTAGCCGTTGTCTATGATACTGGAGTCAGTGGGCTCAAAGTTGTCAGGGCATGCATGCTGGAAATAGAAAAGCTACAGTCTAGGTTCAGTGTCAATCTTAGGGGGTAAACAATCTGCTAGCCAGACCTGTGGGGCCAATAGCAGAAATGTGGATGCATCTTCCAATAGGTCCACCGCTTGTAAGAGGAGTCATCAGGGTCCACAGCAATGTGGATTTGGTACCAACGGTGCCTCTTCTGGGGGTCTTGGACCCTGGGCAAGGACCAGCCTGCCTGATGTGTACCCAGATGGTGTTCAGTTCTTAGACTTCTGGGCTCCTTACAGCTGGTCTGTACCTGACAGCGCGCTCAGATGTGTCCAAGGTCATCAGAGAGGAGCAGAGCTGACAACAGATCACCAGTGAGAGCTGCTTAGACCTGGTAGACCCTAAAGAACAGCGAGGGGCTGATGGGAGTGATTGGGACGGGAAGGTCAGGAGGGTCTTAAACTTCCACCTCCGGCGGAGCTTGGACCACTTTCCAAGGGTGGTAGGGGGACATGGGGCCCAAATGGGCCTGGTTGGAATTGTCGCAGCTGTCCTGGTCTGTGGCCATGAGGCTGCTGGTGCTCGTGGTGACGTAACCCTCGAAGCCCTCGTTAGACCCCCGAAGTAAAGAAGGCCGTCAAGCTGAAGGTCCTGTAAGTCACGGATGGCTCGAGGCGCTCCAGAAGCAGCTGACAGCTTCCGGCAAAGCTAAACGGTAGTCACAGAGGCAGCACGTCCCCCTCTGTCAGTCACCAGCACAGCCGAAATTTGACTGGGATTAACAATGTTTGCATGACTGGTGGTGTGTTTGTTCCTGAATTACTCAGCTCGATGTCCTTCTTTAGGCGAATTCTATCAATATGAGAAGATGATCAAAAAAACACTACAATCCGACCTCTGTCTAGTGAAAATGAATTCCTTCAATGTAAATGTAAAATGAATGCGTAAAAGAGCCTCTAGGCACTTTAAATACAACGAACTATAATTGTGACCATATTAAATATTTTGCTGCAATTGGTCCCCAGCGTCAGAGCGATGGTTGCTTACCAGCCAAGAAACAGACCCTCCAGAGGCCCGAGTGGAGGGACATGCGGACGTCTGTGGTCTGGTTGAGAGGGAGGATGATGCCCTCCTCCAGGTAGAGCCAATAATCCGTGCTCACGGCGATCCCCAACAGGCCCAGGGCGCAAACAGCAAACACGCTGCTCAGCAACGTCAGCGCCTTCCTGCCACATAGGCTCATAACACAGCCTCAACAGCAGGGGGTGCCACCGGCAGAAAGGAGAGCTGGAAGAAGAAAAGATAAAAGATTTGGGGGGTTTGTGTTTAAGAAACTTGAGGTCCCACCTGTTCAAAATCATCAAAATCGGGAGTAGCGCAGACGCACTTCTCCAGTTGGAAATGAAACTGACGAGTGGGATTATGATAACGGACAGCCTCACTCGAAGTTCTTCATCTTAGCTCAAAGAATCTGGGAAAGATTAATTCTCCTTTAAATCCCTAATTAGAATCGGAATGACCACATTGTGCAGGGCTGATGATTAAGTGGAGCATGATGGGGGGGGGGGTGACGACTAGATTATGTAAAGTTTTTCAGTTGACCGCCCTGATGTTGCCTCCAGCCTGTATAAAAATATAAAAACAGCAGTATAATAAATACCAGTGAAGATCCTCTGATTGTTTTCCTGCAGTAATCACATTAAAATGCTGCGTAACTCAACCCCCCCCCGTTACATCTGTTGATGCAGAATTATTGCAGATGGTGTGTGGGTTAATGCATGACTGGCTGTGCTCATCACACAAACCAACGGGAGCGAATGTTCATGTTTGCAAGCAGGCACGCGTGTGTGTGTGTGTGTGTGTGTGTGTGTGCGTATGCATTGAAAGGAATTGATTTTGCATAATGAGCCTGAGCGCGTTGGCGCACCGGGGGACGGGAAAGGCTCCGCAGAGTGATTTTGTGAAAGTTTCTCAACAGACTCAAAACAACAACGGACTGAAGATGTGTTCTTTCACCTTGCGACCAGAAGCAGCGCCAAGCAGGAGTTGACATAAATCCCATTATCCCTCAGTCAGCCATTCTGCCAAACGCGTTAAAAGGCTGTTTAAATTAAGCATGAAGTTTCCTTCCACGTAAAAGAATAATCCCTCCTCTCTCACGGATCCCTCCCTGCAGATGGCTCTCAGTGCTGCCGCTGTAACCTCACAAAAGCGTCCTGTCTGTGATTACGAGCCCACCGCCACCGCCAACGTCTCTCCTCGTGACCGGCTCGAGATGACAAGTTTCTGCTGCTGAACGCCGTCTCTGATCTCATAAACCCACAAGCAGATGAGATGCAGGTTGTCAGTGTCAATAACAATGTGTTTTTCAATAAGGTTTTTTTTTTTTTGTTTTTTTTTTAATAATCACAACGAAGAGGAACGTTTACATTAAACACCCACCCGCGGGGCTGTTTACTTGCAACGGCCATTATTGTTTCCAGTTACTTCAAAAGCTGCTGAACCCGTGTGGCTCTTATTACTGAAAGAAAGATTATCCTTTAAGTTAAAAATAGACAGAACATGTCAAGAGTGGGTCTTTGTGAATACTAATAATTCAGCTTGCTGCTGTTTCTAAAGGGTGGTGTTGACCGATTGTTCTCATTGAGAACTCCTCATTAAACGTTCACAGACATGCTGACCAGTCAAAAATAACAAGTCCTGCACCGACAGATCCACAAAGCATCGTCCTGAGTAGCAGAATAAATATTCATCTATCATTTATATAAATTTGTAATGTATTTTTGCCAGTATGTCTAGTAATCATATCAGTGGGAAGTTGGAAAAACCTATTGTGGTATTATGCACAAGAATAATTAATAATTAAAAATAGCAGTGTGAACATGACTCAGTCTATTATTCCTCAAAAAATAATAGGCTTCACACAGCCAGCTCCCTCCTGCAGACCAGACCGCATAGAGAGCATCTGGCGACCTGCAGAGGCGGTGCTGAAGGTGTGAGCTGTCAAAACGATGCGTGAAGTTTCCAATTTTTTTAACTCTCTCCAGCCTCTACGCCTCATACTGTCATTCTGGTTTTTAAAAAAGAAAGATCAGTGAGCAAACTGTTTAAATATTCGTTTGCACACACCTATCTGACGCAGCTGACCAAAGAGTTCTTTAACGTTGGCCTCGGGGTAAAAATGATGCACACCCGTGGTGGCGTCCATGGATCTGGAAGCGTAGATCGCCTTAATTAGGCAGAGATCTGAGCCTTTCATGGCAAATCCCTGATGTCACTGCCTGTGCATTCATTCAGGATGTGTGACTTGACCGTCTGCACTTTGTGCTCCTACACAAGGACAGAGACCTCCACATCTTCGCTCTGAAATATGACTGTTTACAACTAATGCTCCCCACGGCGACGGCAATAAAAAGCGAGTCCGCCGAACAGTAGGACTCTCTAAAAGGATCGACACACCATTACCTCTGCCACTACAAGCAATGACCTACAGCAGAAAATCTATTTCCCCTTGTTTGTTATGAGAATGAAGCTCTCATTCCAAGTGCTTGACTGTCGCCAGGCAACAGTATACAAAAAAGGCCTCCAAATTAGTCAAGCTTGAGCACACTGGTGAGCAAGTCTCAAAACAGCGCGCCCTATTTGATGCCTGATTTTTGCCTTTTTCTGTGTGTATGAGAGAGAGAGAGAGAGAGAGAGAGAGAGAGAGAGAGAGAGAGAGAGAGAGAGAGGGAGGCTCAGAGATGCACTAGTATACTGTTTAATGTCAGAGCTCTGAATCATGAGCGGAGCAAGCACCACTTTGAGGTATTTAAACCTGGATCGCTAAAGAGTGACGTTCTCACTCTGAGGTGCAAGAAAAAGCTGATTTACTGCTCAACAGTTACCAAATTAATTGACGCATGCTTTATACGCTCAACATCAAGCAGCAGTATCAGCATTATATGGTGCTGCAGACTGCGCAACTGCACCGAGGACAGAGGCAGGGACCCGTGCATCAACAACAGGCAAAAACACTAAAATAATTAGGGGATGGTTGACTGAAAAAAGCAGTATTTTAACCGGAGGCACGGTAGTTGGGAAGACTGATGCTAAATTTACAGGCCAGCCAAAAACACATAAAGAAACAAAGGAGGTGAAGCTGAAGAGAAACTAGCAGTCATGCAGTTTTAAAAGAAAATAGTTAACCACAAAACATGACGGAGACATTTCCTTTGGTAATTCTGCTGCCATGAAGTGCACAGAAAAAGGTGTTTCTCTGCAACAAGTAGTGCTATACAGTATGTGGTGGTTCAAACTGTGAAGTGGGCGGTAGACCACCTCTCCGGGATAGTAGCCTTCCTTCTTCCCTTCTGCAGCTGCAGCGCTGCAACCCCCTGCAGCCCGCAGCAGCCCACAGCAACGTCTGGCCGCCGCCGCGGACGCATCAGCAGCCAAGTAGTGGCCGCGGGCTGCCCGTTTCTCAAGACTGGTCCGTCCAGTCGTTGTTAAAGATGGCGATGAAGATTTGTTCATATATATATACGGGAAACATTTTAGATTTAAAAAAAATGCTATATTGATTGGAGATTAATGTTATGCCTGCTTACAATTCAGACGACAGGAACCACATGAAAATATTGCTGCACCTGTACGTGACTATTTAAAGGTAAATGAAATGTCTCTGTAATAGATGCCCAGAGGCTGACGTAGGTCAGAGAGTCAGAGGACTGTGGATGAATCCGATAAAGGCAAAAAGGGGTTTGAGTCTACTTTTATCTGCTTTGACCGTTTTAACGTTGTTTGTGGCTGAATACATCGTCTCATTAATCGTGAATCATATCGTTAACCGCCTCAGACCTGGCGTCCATGTCTGTGGACAGTAGATTTTGGGTCACCTATCAGATAACAGCTAATTCTGCTTACTCTGGGGCCACATGTCCACATATGAGGACCCTTAAACATAATATTATTACAGATTTAGATTCATTATCCCTTTATGTGGACATTTCCAACATCATATCACATTTCCCCCCAAAACCACTCGTTGTAAAATATAATCCTCAGGCTTTATACTTCATCAGGTCCAGCAAAGATAAATGAAGAACGTATATCAACAAAGAGCTCTGGTCTGAGGAGGTTAAGAAGTACAGTTATAAGAACAGGTCGTTAAAAAGCGCCCCAAGTTGTCTTTCCAACTTTAAGCTTCTGTATTTACGTTTGGCGAGTAAACTCCATAAAACTGACGCTAACCGAAGGTCGATGGGAGCTCACGAATGCTTAAAAACCACAAACCTTTGACGCTTGTCGCCTCTCTGGGGTTCAGGGGGGGAAAAAAGCGCTTTTGTCGTCGAGACGATCCGAAGCGGAGGACTCACCTCCAGCGGGGCTCGTGCGGGACACCGCCGACGATGCTGCTCCACCAGGCTGCTGGCGCGCGACGCTCCCGTCTCTGCCTGTGTGTATGTGTGTGTGTGTGTGTGTGTGTGGCACGAGACCGAGGATGCTGAGCTCGCGCACACCCGACTCATCACTAAGAGCAGCATCCCACTGACCGCCTGGCACGTGGGCGCTCAGCATCACGCCCCCAAGGAGGAGGAGGAGGAGAGGGGGTGGTGAGTTCACGGGACTGTTTCAAAAACGATGCTTTCCACTTTTTAATGTCGCTTTTGCGTCGACATAGACACGAACTACTTTATACCGACAACAATTCAATTCAATTCAGTTTTATTTGTATATCGCCGAATCACGCCAGCACTTATCTGAAGACGCTTTACAAAGTGCAGCGGGTTGAAACATCAACCCCGTTGACCCTGACTGTAGGAGGGCGGCCGTCGGCCTTGACCCTTGGGCTGGAGGGACTGACAGAGGGAGACAAGAGACGGAGACAGGGATGCACAGAGACAACTAGCAGGAGCTTCTACAGTAATGTTGAAAAATAGCAAGTGTGGAGCTATGGAGCACAATTAGAGGGTAGAATGCATACAGTGACAGGTATATGTCTCTACATAAAGCAGCATGTGAATCGTAAGAAGGACCCAGAAAACAAAGAAATGGGTATCATGTTTCTGGAGGCTGTTGTAGTTTTATTATTCACATTGTTTTGTGAATCCCAACCCTAAACTAAACCCAGTTTAACCTCAAGGTTCAAACATCTTAACGCTCCAGCAGCTTTTTGAAGATGTGAGGACCAGTCAAAATGTCCTCGCTTTGATAGAAGAATGGATCCTTTGGTGCTCAGTGTGGAACAGGCAGAACACACATTCTCACTCTCTCTCACACACACACACATACACACACACACACACACACACACACACACACACACACACAAATTTGACCTCTGTAGACAAACATTTATTGTTTTTGCTAAATCCAAACACATTATATAACAGTCCCAACCAGTCAAAGGCAGACGTGACCGTCTACTCCTCCACAGCATCGCTCTAACAGTGCCTTTCATATAATTTTTTATTCCAATTTCACACTGTGATTTAAAGAGAAAATTCAATCTTCTTTAATTGGCCACAGCAAAGGCTCCAGAGCAAAGTTCTGTGATCAAGAAAAATGTGGACTTGGAGGAGAATTTAAGAATCACGCCCACACTCATGTCTCGGTGTCCAGCACCCAATAACCAGCAGGACGATACTAAAAATGTCTAAGGCCTGGTTTTGCAGAGCAGCCATCATAATTAGAGTGCAAACCAGATACCCCCCAGCCTTTCCTGTCTCATAACATAATATCACTTCATGGAGCTGTGGGCAAAGTCTAATTCGGTCTGGTGTTTCAACAATGCACCAGGAATGGATCTGGAAGTGTTCCTCATCCAAGGAATCCGTGGTGCGTTCACTGACCAGTGGGCGTTCAGAAACCACCTCTCTTAATCGAAACGGCTGATCTGGCCTGACAAAATAATCTACCTGACAACAGGCGAACCGACCAGCTCCCATTGGTCACATTTCGGCACGCGACGGCTCTGCGCGCTCCCATTGGCTGCCGAGGAGCGCGAAGTTGGTTTAAGGCCGAAGAGAAGAAAAACGTCGAAGTAAGTTAGGTTAAGTTGTTTTAATTCTGTAAAAAAATATGTTAAAGAAATATCTTTACGGTTTAAACTATATTTTATTAAAGTGGAGTTCAAATTTCAGAGTGTCACGTTTCTTGGAGAGACGCTTTTCGAATTATAACCACTTGATGACGTGCAGCTCCTAACGGAGCTAAATGAGCGAGCTAGTACTTTTTATCTTCTTTTTTCCCCATTTTGGAAAAAGTCTGGAGAATAGATTTAATGTCTATAATCAGATTAAGTTCAATATATTATAGAGTAGGCGTATCGTAAGGTAACTTTAAGATTATTTTCCCCGACATGGTTTGAACACCACTGACCACTCTGGGTCGTTTTATATTTCATTTAAGTACCACTATATCGAAAGTAGTCATGTTGGTGTTGCAATAAATTTGGTTTAGATTGTTAAAAGGTTATATAAAAACTTATTACATTTGTCTATTATTGGTATATAACAACTTTAACACCAATCCAGAAAAATAAAGACACTGGATTAATATTTCCCTCTGCAGACTATTAATTTCCTTAAAGATTCTTATTATTATTTTAATTTCAATGGATTTCAGAATTGGCCTGTTTGTCGATAACACATTGCGCTTAAAAAAAGTTTTAATTGGGGGTTTTCACAGAATATTGTGATACAGAACTGTGTGTTTTCCACACAGATGATTGGAAGTGATGTCGATGAACTTCTAGATTATGAAGATGAAGAGGAGCCCCAGGGAGGTCTACAGATTAAGATCCGGGCGATCAAGAAGGAGGTCAAAGGGTCCTACGTGTCCATCCACAGTTCTGGGTTCAGAGACTTCCTCCTGAAACCAGAGCTGCTCCGGGCCATCGTTGACTGTGGTTTTGAGCACCCCTCAGAAGGTGACCAGCACTTTTGGACTTTCCTTTTCATCCCGTAGACTGCGTAGACATCATATACCAATGGAGAGGCGATTTTTAAAATACTGTGTTTGATTTTAATTGTAGTGCAACATGAGTGTATCCCCCAAGCTATGCTGGGCATGGACATCCTTTGCCAGGCAAAGTCAGGTATGGGGAAGACAGCGGTGTTTATACTGGCTACCCTGCAGCAGATAGAACCAGTGGATGGTAAGGTATGTTATTTATTAATGAAAGACTTTAACTGTCGAACACTCTAGCCTGACACAGGTGTCCTCATCCTTTGTCTTGCAGGTCTCTGTCCTTGTAATGTGCCACACTCGAGAGCTGGCCTTCCAGATTAGCAAGGAGTATGAGCGTTTCTCCAAGTACATCCCCACTGCCAAGGTCTCTGTGTTCTTTGGCGGCTTGCCCATCAAGAAGGACGAGGAGGTCCTGAAAAAGAACTGCCCCCACATTATTGTGGGAACGCCGGGGCGTATCCGCGCGCTCATCGTCCAGAAGAGCCTCAGCTTGAAGAACATCAAACACTTCGTTCTTGATGAATGTGATATGATGTTGGAGCAACTGAGTGAGTAAGGAGATGACTTGTCCAACGCAGTTGTCATTTTACAGTCTGTATTTGGTCCTCTCTGGAATTTATCAAATGCTATTTAGTTTTTGTTCTTTTTTCATATTATTCAATTTGTATTTAATTTAGAAATGCACTTGTATGTGCAAATTAAGTAACAATTAATAACAAATACAAAGGTAAAATCAATTGTATTATCTTATCTGTGTAATAAATAATTCTTCATTTTTGCTTTATTTGTTCAGACATGCGAGGAGATGTCCAGGAAATTTTCCGAATGACCCCCCACGAGAAGCAGGTGATGATGTTCAGCGCCACTCTAAATAAGAACATGCGCCCGGTCTGCCGCAAGTTCATGCAAGATGTGAGTCTCCGTCAAGGAACTGTGATGTTTTTATTTAATCCACTTTAGTTCAAGTGCTGAAGCGCAGCAGCAGTAGCAAGGGTGGCCTCTTGCATACTTTCTTTACCCACGGCCGCTGAGGATCATTATGTTCTCTGAAGGGGAGGTTGATTGAATCCCACTTGTGGCTCTTAGTATCATAAGTGGCCACATAAGAGGGTGAAACTAAGTCTCCTGGGCTCATTCAGCCTTCCTCTCTCCGCTGCCGCTCAGGAGGACTCAAGTGATTCAGCGTTTACATTTAATTTGATGTCTGCGAATTATCAGCACAAGCAGAAGGGCAAACTAACACATATAGTTATGAATTGAAGTGTGGGGGAAAATGACTTTTTTGTGGCTTTTCTTCACTCAAGCACACGTTGCAGGAGTGTGAGAATAACATATTTGTCTCTGCTGTGTAGCCCATGGAGGTGTTTGTCGATGATGAGACCAAGCTCACACTACACGGTCTGCAGCAGTACTACTGCAAGTTGAAGGAAAAGGAGAAAAACCAAAAGCTTTCTGACCTGCTTGATGTTCTCGAGTTCAATCAGGTGTGTCTGAACTTACTGGCAAACCCTCTTTTGCGAACCGCCGTCATTATTGAGTTTTTGCTTCCCCTCTTCTGACTTGTGGTCCTATTGCAGGTGGTGATCTTTGTGAAAACGGTGCAGCGCTGTGTGGCTCTGTCCCAGCTGCTGGTGGAGCAGAACTTCCCTACCATCGCAATTCATAGGGGCATGGCACAGGAGGAAAGGTATGGGCTTTCTTTCATTGCTCGTCAGTGTTCCTCACAGTGAACATGCTGAATGAGAAGTCATTTATGTAGGACGTAAGAGGAAGCTGAGCCTGAAGACTCTTTCTTCCGTGTCTTCCCGCAGGTTATCCCGGTACCAGCAGTTTAAGGACTTCCGGCAGAGGATCCTTGTCGCGACCAACCTGTTCGGCCGAGGAATGGACATCGAGCGAGTCAACATTGTGTTGAACTATGACATGCCCGAGGACTCTGACACATACCTCCACAGAGTCAGCTGGCTTTAAAGCTTTTTTATGTCACATGTAATATTTATGCAGAAATGAACTGACAAGCAGCATGTTGGCATTTCATCCTTTATTGATCCGTGTCCTTGTTGTGTTGATTCCCAGGTCGCCCGTGCTGGACGATTCGGGACCAAAGGCTTGGCCATCACCTTTGTGTCGGATGAGAACGAGACGGAGGTCCTGAATGAGGTTCAGGGCCGCTTCGAAGTCAACGTGGCAGAGCTGCCCGAAGAGATCGACGTCTCCTCCTACAGTAAGTCGTTGTTCACCACAAACTGGCTCACGCTTAAAGGTGACATATTCTACGCCTTTTCTACCAGTTGGCATGGTTCCTTGGTTTCTGAATGAAACGTTAGTAACGTGTTTTGTTCTAAAGAAACAAAGGGTTGAGCACAGTTGAACTCTCAGTTCCACAGCCCTGCTCAGAAGGCCCGGTTTGACTGGAGCCTCTAAATACAGACAATCTTTGCCTCACCTTGGGGCTACCTGAGGACAGCTTGGCACCGGGGAACCTTGCACAGGTAGCTGTGGTGGTGTGGGAGGAGATACCCAGCACGAGGTCGGGATTATTCAAATAGTCCAAATGCTACGTAACAGCAGGAAGGAAGCGCAAAGGGACCGCTTTAAAACACATTTATGACATTGCTGAACTAATTCAATAATTAGTTGTCAAAACGGATGTTTATGGGGTTGAGAGGTGCTCTGGATACACAAATATGTGAATTAAGAACTGAAAAAGGGAGTTTATAATAATAATATATAATATGTCCCCTTTAAGTTAATATGTTTATCATATTAAAATACAGCTACAATATGATAACATAACCAATCAGATGCTTTCGTTAAAGAAATAAACACACCTGATTGGTTGAATGAGCTGTCAATCAAGGGTTGGACCCGGCGCCACCGCTTGACAGCCGTTTTTCATCCCTTATGCGTAATAACAGAACATATTAAATACATGCGACAGTAAATATTATAGTTAATATTATTATTGATATTATATTTATTTTATATGTTCTGATGTTACACGTAACTGAAGAAAACAGCTGTTAAACGGCGGCACCGGGTCCAACCTTTGATTGAGGACTCATTCAACCAATCAGGTGTGTTTATTTCCTTAACGAAAGCATCAGATTGGTTGAATGAGCTGTCGCTCAATGTTGGACCCGGCGCCGCCGTTCGATCAGCGTTTTTCCTCACTTTTGTGTAAAAACAGAACTTTTTTTTTTTTTATTTATTGACTTTAGTTATTCTTAAGTATTGCTGTCTGTGTTCAATTAGATATAACTATTAAAATATTTAACTTTAGAGGATTAATTATTTAGGTCAAAATGGAAAGAGGTTATATACACGTGTAGAACTTGTTACGAGTGAAACTAAAACAATCACATAAATGACTAATGTGATGGAGGCGCCTGTGAAAAGCCACTAATTTATTTATTTATTTATTTATTTGCAGTTGAATAATCCAGATGCATGGAGAGTTCTTCCACTGAAGGTTGTGTTTTCTGTCCTTCTTACACATTTTATTTTTACGTATATGAATACATATATGAATGATGTCCTTCAAAAGTCCGGGCAGACATAAAATATTAACGTGTTCAAGGTTTAACATCTGACCGGGTGTTTGCATGTCACTGTAGTTTGAAAATCAGTTTGATAATAAAACAAATAAAAGGGCAGAGAACCTATTTTCCATGTTTTATTTGCATTATCATACATTAGGTACAAATAACACAATCAATTACAAGGTAAGCAGCTCGGCTCAAAGGTTTCAGGCTGACGAGGGAAGAAAACAAACATACACATTTGCAAAACACAGTATAGTTATTCTTTTGCAGTCTATGCAGCTATCTAATGTAAGTCGGTTATGTACAAGGACACATTTGCTGAGGTCATACTGTACGTGACGAAGGAGGGGGGGGTCAAACTGTTACTGTATCGATTCTGGAACAGGCGTTCCTCTATGTTGATACTGTGCTCTGCATGGACAAAACAATGGCATCTTCTGAGCTTGCATTCGACAAAAAAAAAAAAAAAAAAAAAGACAGACAGACAGACCCTAAAAACAAAATGTGGCGGACATCAGCGTAAACGGTGATCAAATTTGGCAAACTCATTCCCAAAGGTACAAAAACTGCAGAAGGGACCGTTGATGGGAGAACGCAGGTATAGAGAGGGCAACAGAGCACGGTCAACATCATCATTCCCGGTTAACGTACAGGCACAAGGCAAGGGTAGAGGTAACGGGTGCGATTTAGCTCTATCCACATTCATTCATCCATGTTGATACAGTAAAAAGACGCAAAACTAAGACAAAAAACTATCTTTAAAGGGGACAAACCTAACACATCATCAAGTCCATATAGGGTTGGTGGTGTAAGATGGGAAAGGCACACACAGGGAGTGTTGTTTTACAGTACAATGCCCACGTTTTTATGGATTAAAAACATTGCGAAACGTTGCACAGCTCGATTAAAGGGGACGCAGTACTGAGGCAAGCGCAGGCAGAGGTCAGAGGGGGGGCGAGAAGACTAGATTAGAACCCAAAACATGCACACGGACACCTTTAATCTCACTTCGGGGAACGTCGCGGCTAAGGAGAGCCTCCCCGAGACGGACTGGTAGTCCAACTCTGCGGCGTGTGCACCGGGAGGCTCATGGCGACCCGACGGGAGCCGGGAGCGCCATGTGGGCGCCACCGAGCAGAAGGCCCACGCTTGACACAGACGGCCGTTCCCGTTGGCACCAAGGAAAGGTTACTCGTGGCGGGAAACGTGGGAGGAGAGCACACGTTTTCGGAGGAATCGGAGAACACGTGATCGACGGGCAGATATGTGGCGCGGCTGCTGCGACGCAACCCGAAAGTTCTGGACTAAAGAAAAAGAAGAAAAGAAAGACAACACAACGACGGTGTTGAGATTAAACCATTTTCATCAGATTGTAGAGAGCAACTGGTCCCAAGCGTTTAATTCTGGGTTCAGGAAAGGATTAACCAAACCAGGGCTGGTTCAAGGCTCTCTTGTGTCTGGGGGTGGAAACTCAGTCATAGTCTGCACCCACTTTGACACAAAAAAATGAAGAGTTTGATGGCACAGCTGCTGAAATACTGAGAGCTGGGATCAATGGGGACTCTAGCGCCACCTAGAGTGTTCGGGGAGGTGGGGGGGGTTAACCTTCATGTGGTTGCGCAACAGCGAGTTGAATAAACCAGAGACGGTTTGAGAGTGGATGCGGGTCTGGTGCAACAAAGCACATTTGCCACGTCCCCCCCCCCGTGGCCTACGCCCTCCGACAGGCGAGCAGCGGAGGACCCCGTCCAGGCTGGAGGTTTTTGTTTTGTTTTGTTGTTTTTTCCATCGGTAGTATCATGCAGCATTCCACAGCTCGCATGCATGAGTAATGCTTATTAACAGCATGCGCGCGCACAAGGGGCAGATGCGTTCTATCCAGCCAAAATCCTCGAGTGTGATCAAACACCCATTTGAACCCAGGCCGACTCGGAACACACCCTCTGGGTACACTCGAAACGGGTGTGATGATTGTACACATAAAAATAGTGGTTTAATGTCATAAAAACGCATTCTGGAGTTTGGTATAAAAATGGCGACTGGCTGTGATTGACTGGTGATTATTTACAAAGGAGTTGAGCAAAGATATGACTTCAAACCATCGGAAGAACAGCCAAACAGAACGGGGAGGAGACAGACAAGAGACAAAGACGGGGCGATGTCGGTAAGGGTCGAAGGTGTCGGGGGGGAAATTCTCTGTCGGTTCGCTCGCTCGCGAAATCACGTCGTTCCGCCGTGCGTCACGAATGCGCCTGAAGGACCCGTGCGGTGTGCGGTTTGACGAGAGGCTACGGCACCTACGACGCGTCCTAGAGGGGTTAGACCGCGCCGGCGGAGACGTTGGCGAGCGCCAAGCAGGTGAAAGGTGGACGCAGTCTGGGGACAGAGACGTCCTCTGGGTAACACTGACGAGTGTCCAAACGTGTCCAACTGTAAACATTCCAGGCTCTGCCACGGCCCACAATCCCCATTATTCACTCTTTACTGCACGTCCACAGAGTCTAAAGCTAAACTCTTCCCCTCGTTTCTAAAAGTATATATATATATATATATTTTTTTTTTTTAGTGTTTTTTTTTTTTTTTTTCGAAGCAGGCTGCGGGGAGATGGAATTAAAATGTACTAAAAGCGCGTTTTGAGCGTTAAAGACGAATGTAAACACGATGCAGAAATGCCCGCATCAGCTGTCCTTCCTGTGGGCCTTTTGATAGGGACCCTACATGGTCGATACACAACATCCATAATATCAGCCATTTTTTCAAATAAGAACATTTTAGAAAACCCAATTAATGTTAAATTTCTGCCACAGATCATAAAAAAAAATTGTACTTGATTTCAACGAATAATAAGTAAGATTCCTTTGTTGACTTAATCAAATAAACACCTTCTGTCTCACCCTCGGGAAGAAAGGATCCTCAATTTGTATTTAAAGGAGAAAATAAAGTAATGGATATATGTTGGGCTTTATATTGGTACCAAAGGAGTAAGACTTTCAGGTTACGCTTGAGATCATTTGTGGCGGCGGTGCTTGATCAAGTGGTGGTCAGACGTGTTGGCGGGCGGCGAGAAGGAAGGGTCTCCACCGGCGCTCCCCTCCTCATAGGCTGCTCCCCAGCGACGGGTGCACAAACTGCGGGTTGATGAAGGAGAAGTTGGCGAAGTCGGCCTGGTCGATGTTGGCGATGACCAGCTCGTCGGGCGGGGTCAGCTGGGGCTGGGTGCGCGTGAAGAACTTGTCAAAGTTCTCGGCTCCTTTTCCGCACTGGGGGGGGAGAGAGAGAGAGAGAGAGAGAGAGAGAGAGAGAGAGAGAGAGAGGGTACAGGAAGAGGGTTTGGACGGATGCTGGACATCGGGGGGAGTGCAGACACACCCAAGGTTTACGCACAGAGCAGCCACGAAACAGCAGAACGAAAGAAGGGCGCTCCCCCGAGGTGAGGCCTCCTGAGAGACGCGGGGGGGGTCGAACCTGATCGGGGCGACTAGGGAATGTGCACTGACCCCCCCCCCCCTCCTCCCCGTCCTGTCACACACCTGACCTGTCCTGTCACACAAGCCGCGTCCCTCTCCGGCCTCGTGGCCTACATACACACACACACACACACCTGATCCTCGCGCGCACGCAGTGGGGCATCAGTAACCTCGCATTACATGCTCCGCGTCGCGTTCACCTGGAACGCCGGCCGCAGCGGTGCCCCGGCTTGATCAGCTGCTGCGAGTCCACACCTCTGGTCTGACCGTCCACCGCCGCAGCGGTACGAGAGAGGAGCCCGAAAAGGCGCGGGAGGTGAGATTAGTGGGGGGGGGGGGTTAGAGCCAAACAGTGGTGGAAATGTAGGCGCTCGCAATGGTCAAAGTGAGGAGGGGAGTGGACGGGTGAGTAGCAGGGAGACGCCAGCAGCAGCTGGACATGCCGCGACCCCCGCCATCCGTCGAGAGGTCGGACGAATCCACACGTGAAGCCGGGAGTCGGCGCGTTCCTTCTGGAAGAGTCAGAAAACCGAGGGTCGCTCTAATGCGACGCGTGACTCAGCCACCAACTGTGTCCCGCCTTTCAGACTGACGAACTGCCCTACATTCGCAGGCGAGACGCCGCATGCATGCGCGAGCGCGTCTGCTGTCCGTTCGTCCGTGTTTCTATTTTTTTTTTTTTTTTTGGGGGGTTGTGTTTAAGAGTGTCAACCTTTGTTTCATCAAGCGCTGCGGCCTAAACGTACATTTGCGGCGCCGCTGCTTCCTCCTCGCAGGTGAAGGCGGACGCCGCGTCAGGTAAAAGCGAAGGCGACCTTTAAAGGGTTGCGACACGCGCTCTCCTACGGCGCGCGCCTGCGAGTGTGTGTGTGTGTGTGTGTGTTTCGCCGCCCCCCCCCCCAGCCTCGCCGACAGGCCGCGTTGGCCCTGAGCTAGGGGCAGGCTGTCAGAGCGAGGACGGGAGTCGGGACGCGCGTCTGAAGACCGGTGCAGATGTAGCGCGTTCGGTCTCTCTCTTCCCGCGACACACGCGCGGCGGGCGCGCGGACGCGGGGCTGACGGGCAATGGCCGCGGCCCCCCGGCGGCCTCTGTGTACTTGTCTTCTTCTATCCATCAGAGGTGTCCGTTGTTTGAGCGAAGAGACACGTGTTCCTCTCTGGACCGCGCTGAGGTTTGCCAGCACCAATATGTCCCCCCCCCCCAGCGCTCGTTCCATCAAACACCGTGCTCTTAAAGCCTTAAAAAAAAGTCGAAAAACCCACGTCCAAAGAGCGCGCGCCCAAAAACGCACGTGGGACGAGGCTACAGGAGCGCGGGGAAGGCGCTCGCTCGGGCCCGCGTGTCCCTGAGAGTCCCTCGCCGTGATTCAGGCGGGAGCAGACGCCGCTGCGCCGCCGATACGGCCTCCCGTATACGATGACATAGTGTCCTACATGGGCTTCTGACCTACTTCCATCCACTTCTTTAAGCTCTCGCTCGCTGTCCGTGCACGCCTCTGTGCTCAAGCACATTAAAGGAACACTCAGCTACTTGGGACGAGCCCCCCCCATCCTTCGCTTTTCACTCTTAAGGCCACGGCCGGGACAGGCCGGGAAGAAATCCTGGTTTAACGCAAGAAGTTCAGTTTATCGGCAGTCGTCAAAGCTGGACTCAGACGTCTTCACATCCACAGTTTACGGTCCCGGGTGACAGGTCGGGACAGCATCAAGCATAATCTGAAATCTGACCAGATTAGCTGACTCAAATTAAGGATGTGTGCAATAAGATAGAGATTAAATCAAGTCCTCAAGTCCTATATACTCACCAGTAATTACTCTGATAACTGTATATGTGTATTTATATAGAGTGTGTGTGCGTGTGTGTGTGTGTGTGTGTGTGTGTACGGAAGAGACAGAGAGAGTCTATGCTGCTCTTGTTCTCACAGCCTAAATCAGTCTGAGCCCTTCCGCCGGACCACCTCTGTGTCTGGATCTACCCTCCACCTTCCTGGGCGCTGCTCTGGAGACCTCTGCAGTGACGACCCCCCCCCCCCCCCCCTCATCTCCCCGCTGCCGTCCATCAGCAGCTCGCCGTTTGACCTACTTCTCCCCATCCGTCCCCCGTTCTCCTACACCCGAAGACAAATGGGCATCCTCCACAGGTGGGCGGGGACAGACTGTTGCCACGCTCCGAGGAAAATACCGCCCGGAGTCCCCCCGCCCCCCAAAAAAACCAAAAAAAAACCCGAAGCTTCCGATCACGACTCGCCGCTTTCCACCTGCCTGGTGTTATTAAACGCGTAATGACACCGCTTCCAGCCGTCACGGGGGCCGACGCTGAACAGGCACACAAGCAGAAATGGAAGGAGGAAGAGGAGGCGTGGATTAGGGAGGCGGGCCTGAGCAGGAGGAGACGTGCTCCGATAGTTAGTGGGTGGAAACAGGCCGCTGTATTACATGGAGCGGTGACACAGATACGGCCGATCGTTAGAGTGCGCTCTGGCTTACAGGAAGCACTCGATAATGTTTTTGCAGTCTTTCCACCTCTTTTCCCTTTCGCACTTAAATATGTCCAGTACATCCAGACCCATGCAGCATGCAGAGGACATGCGTGGTTGCATGCATTCGCCTCTATGTGAAAGCACAGGTCTCCTTTCGCTCTCGGATATCGACTGCAAACCCTCCCACGAAACACCTCCTTTCCCCTTCAACGCACGCTCGCTCGCGTCGAACGCACGCTCGCTCGCGCACACTGAAAGCGCACACGCACGGCACAACCACGCAGCAGGAGGCCACACGGACACAGAGGTCAGGATTCACCTTGTTAGGAGAACTGGAGCCCTTGAGGGTTAAAACAGAGGAGAACTACAATATTGAAACTGAAAATGTCAGGGACACACACACACACACACACACGCGCGCGCAAACACACACACACACGCACACGGAGCTCCTTAAACACAGGATATAAAAGAGTAAAGTAGGTCACTGGGTGTGCGTGTGACATTTATAATATGTAGTCTTAAGGGCTTGCAGGAACTACTGCCTGACATGCAGTGAGCTATAGGAGCTGCACATTCATAATATATCTTCCATGAATTATTGACATTTCCTCGTGGCCCTTAGAATGATCCTAAATAGAACAGAGTGTCAGATGCACATCGCCGGAGCACGGGGTCAAAGGTCAAGCAGGTTCCAGTCCCCTGGTCCTGCCTAAAATCAGATGTTAGATTAGTTCAGACACCGTAAATGAAGGAACGATAAGGACTCACGTGTGGATTGGGATCCTGCGCGGACACGCCCTCATCTGATTACACCAGAATTAAACACCCAAATCACGCGGGCGCAGGATAACTTTATTAACGGTGACGCTGCGGTGCCCTCCACTCTCATGAGAAAAGGCTTTTCAGCCCCCCCCCAAAAAAAAGCAATCACCACTGTGTCACCGGCGCCCCCGGTCCAAGTGTTTAAAGGCGCCCTGGCCACACCCCCTCCCACGTACCACTTTGGGCTTGAACGGCGGCTGAATCTCCCGGTTCTGGAGGCGCTCCCAGTCGATGCGTCTGAAGAAGAGGTGGTCTCGGATGTCCCGCTCCCCCTCCTGACCGCAGCCCAGGCGCTTGGATGGGAGCTTGGCCATCAGCTGATCGAGATCGGACAGAAAGACGAGGAGAGAAACGATTAAAGCGGCGTCGGCGCGGGCCACAGATTCATGGGGACTGCGAACGTCAGCGTGCTGCTGAAACCTTACGAAGCACCGGTGTTACTTAAAAGCTACGTGAATAATTCAACGTGTTTAAAAGGCTTAAAGCAGCTTCTCAGGAGCTCCTCAGAATATAATCCCTGAGAGTAGCAGTAGGTGGAATATACCCCACCACGGCACAGGACCCTGAACCGGAGATTAGATTAGATTAGATTAGACTAATCCGGGTCACGGGTAGGTTCTGGTGTCGTGCACGGCTCTGGTTTCGGTGCCGGAAGGCGCGCGCGTGGGGGGGGGGGCTCCCACGCACGTGCCTCGGATGTTGCGATGCGCACCCACGCCTCGCTAGCTCGCTCTGACGCAGCAGGAGGCTCGGCGAGAGCGCGAGCAGCCGCCGGAGCGCCTTAACTTTCACGCGAGTTCGTGAGCAAGTCGGTTAAGCACATTGCGTCACATCGCTCTGCAACACCATAATTCGTTTCTGATGCAAACACACACGAGAGGCAGACGAGCTTTGTGTGTACCCACTCAACTGGCTGCTTATTCAATAAAATGCATTCTGTGTGTACTTCTATGCTCTGTGCCTCTCCTCTCCCATCTTCTCCTCTCGTCTTCTCTCTCCTCCTCTTTTCTCCCCTCCTCTCCTCTCCTACCTGTTCTACCCTCTACCTGTTCTACCCTCTACCTGTTCTACCCTCTACCTGTTCTACCCTCTACCTGTTCTATCCTCTACCTGTTCTATCCTCCACCTGTTCTATCCTCTACCTGTTCTATCCTCTACCTGTTCTATCCTCTACCTGTTCTATCCTCTACCTGTTCTGTCCTCTACCTGTTCTATCCTCTACCTGTTCTATCCTCTACCTGTTCTACCCTCTCCTCTACCTGTTCTACCCTCTGTCTACCCCCTGTTCTACCCTCTACCTTCTACCCTGTTCTACCCTCTACCTGTTCTACCTCCCTCTACCTCTCTCTCTCTCTACCCATCTGTCCATCATCAGGAGGGTCCCCCTACATGAGCCTGGTCCTGCTCAAGGTTTCTTCCTGTTAAAAGGGAGTCTTTCCTTGCCACTGTTGCTTGTCTGGGGTTAGGCCCTGGGATTCTGGAAAGTGCCTTGAAACTATTTCTGATTGTAAAAGACGCTGTATAAATAAAGACTGATTGATTGTTAGGAGTCATATGCTTCCATAAAATAGGATCATCAAACACAGTCGATGATTCCTAAAGCTTTCCTGTCTAAGCGTACATTACAGATTGAAGGGAGGGAGAACCCCCCTCATGAAATCCGATTATATTTGCGGTAATTCTAAAGCAGCACAAGGCTCTTCATTAAAACGATCCTCGGGATGAGTCGACGAGGTGACCTTTAGGTAACGTCCCATTAATTAGATCCACATCTGTGACCTGCTTCTGTGTGAGTGTGAGTGTGAGCGCAGTGCCCGCCCACTGAGAGTAAAGACCAGAGGACTTCAGTTCGCATGCAAACTCCTCAGCACTCTCTCATCTATCTTTAACGCTCTTCTTCCCGCACCCCCCCACCCACCCCCCCGTTGTGCTCACCATTCTCATGTCCCATCCACTCCTTTTAGTTTCGTCCATATCTTGCCCCCCCTACCCCCCCCCACTTTGTGGGTCAGCGCTCGTGTTTTCACAAAGAGGTGTGAGCTGTGCCAAACAAGGATGTGAAGCAACATCGAGTGTGTGTGTTTGTGTGTGTGTGTGTGTGTGTGTGTGTGTGTGTGTGTGTGTGTGTGTGTGTGTGTGTGTGTGAGTGTGTGCAGCTGGGAAAAATGGGGGAGACGGGAAGCGGAGTTCGAGAGGGAGCAGCCGCGGCGTGTTATCACACGGCCTCTGGACAGAAATAAAAGTGCCACTTTCACTAATTCCTCCCGTCTCCTTGACGATTGTCCTTCTGCGGACCCCGCCTGGGCGTTTCTAAGAAAGCGGCCGTCTCTACGCACGCCGTCACAACGCGTCAGCGCCGCTAATGACGGCTCCTAACAAACACTGGCGGCGGGAGCTGTACGACAGGAAGAAGGTGGGCAATGCTGAGCTGGGAGAGGAACCGTATGGCGTCAGCGACTGTGACAGCTGCCAAAGTGCATCCGTGTTTAAAAGGCATCGGCTGCCCCCGAGGATAAACACGGGCCGACGTTCCAGCGCTTCCCTCCACAATCCGGAGGAGCCCGCTGCAGCTTTCGGTTTCCTTGGAAATCTACCCCAAAACATGAGATTGGTTACATAAATAATCCCTTTCACCCAGATGAGCGGGAGGTGAAGGAGGAGAGGACGCCGACGAGCGCTCGCCTTTTCTCTCGGCCTGTATTTGTTTTCCGATGCAGGTTGTTTCAGTCATGTGATCTCCCGTCTACCTCCGTCCCACGGCTACATGGACGGCTCGGAATATGCGGAACAGAAATAAATGGGAAAAATCGGTGATCTTCTTGTGGACATTTGTTAAATGGTTACTATGGCGCACGCGAGGCGAAAGAAACTTATTCCCTTTAAAAGGGACTTTAGAAGGATTTCAGACTCTTTCTGTAAGACTATCTGCTGCGCAGGATTATTCTTTTTTTTTCCTGTTTTTGTTGGTGTTTTGTCCTCCCTCCCCTCTGTCTTCCCTCCCTCCTCCTCCTACTCCTCCTCCTCTTCCTCCTCTACCTTCTTTGCTCCTGTGCCAGACTGTCTTCTGCTAAAAGATCCAGAATTACCTGTCCTTTGCCTTTGATTGCTACTGTTTGGAGGGTTGACCCGATTCTCCTCCTCGTGGGCTGGATTTGTGTGCCTGTTTGGACTGCTTGTTTTGGTACGGGTGTTAAAGCATGTCGTTTGTTCACCCTGCATGTCACGGTTCCACCTTATTGGTTCTGCCCAACCAGAACTATTAAATATAGCACATATATTTAAAGAATAGGAAGAAAGAAACCAGGAACATTGATTTGGGTGAAGACCCTAAAAGGGATCAAGGTTCAATACACAAGCAAGCGTCATTTCAACTTGCTTTGAAGACTGCAGACATCAAAGAACGTTGACTCACCCCTTTGCAGATGGAGACGGCTTCTTTGGACAGGGACTTGGGGTACGACACGTTGTGCTCCATTATGGACTGGAACAGCTCATCTTCATCCTCCCCGTCGAACGGAGGCTGGATTTGCAGACAGACACAAGGTCAGGGGGGGTTTCAGGCGCGCAAAGTGGAACAAAAGAAGAAACAACTGCGGGCTCGGGATCGCGTCAGCGCCGTTT
The DNA here is from genome assembly GCA_911728415.1 of Lagocephalus sceleratus. Taxonomy (NCBI): domain Eukaryota; kingdom Metazoa; phylum Chordata; class Actinopteri; order Tetraodontiformes; family Tetraodontidae; genus Lagocephalus; species Lagocephalus sceleratus. The sequence goes on along the minus strand of CAJVRN010000232.1, from coordinate 4,431,171 downwards.
TGTCATTTTTTTCCCCCCCGCGCCGTCGACGGGCACAGCAGAGGGCGAAAACACTCGACATCGGACCCATTTTCACATTAACACCGCTCAGGTGAAATGGAGTGGATGACCCAGCTTCTCCACCAACCCCCCCCCCCTCTCCTCACGGCTGGCTATCATCAGTAACCATAATAAGGGTCTTATGACAGTCCATGAAATGAATAATTTGTCATTTCTGCTCCGCTGCTGCTGGTCGGGCTGCAGCCTGTCTGCAAAAGAAACTCTCCTGCTGGCCCTGATTTCAGATGAGGTGGGAGGAAATGGGAAGGGAGCGTGTTCCTGAGGTGAAAATACATCTTCTCCGTATACTGGGGCCCCTCGCGCTGCACGCCGCGTCTTGATCAAGAACCCAGGTCTGTCATGGTGTCATTATGGTGCATAAAGGCTTGGGTTTTTTTTTGGCTCCTTCCCAAATGTGGGTCTTGAAGTTATGTTGACATAAGTAAGGGGTCTCCAACCTCTCCCCCAGAGGGCCGTGTGGCTGCAGGTTCTGGTTCAACCCAGCAGCACCAGACTGGACTCACTTCATCAACTCATCTGAGTCTTCAACAGCTGACTGGTCAAACTGCGTGTGCTGGACTGGTGGAACAAGAACCTGCAGCCATACGGCCCTTTGGGGAACAGTTTGGAGACCCCTGACATGAATGCAGCAGAACCCAACCGCCCCGACCGAGCGTGTGTTCGGAGGTCTCCTGTGTGCGGGCGAATCCGAGCTGAGAGGGGAACAACTTTTAATGTCGGGGCTTGGAAACATCAGCTACTCATAAACGCTGCACTAATCCATGACGGGGGGGGTCACGCAGTTTCCATTTGACGCCACAGCATCTCTTCTTCATGCTTCACCCGGGAAAACCTCACACGCACGCATCAAAGCTGTCGCGAGACTTCCACTGAATCTGTGAACAAACGAGAACCGGGGGTGTTCCCGAGACGCGTCGCTGCGGGACGCCGTTTGGTTCCCAGACCTCGTCATCGTTTGGCGAGCCTGGAGCTGCTCTCAATGACCATTGAGAACAAGCTGGGGGACGGCGATGCGACGCTGATGTAACCGCCACAGCACCGCCGGGGGGGGGGGGCTTCGCGTTCGTTTCTATCCCCGCTGGTTTGGAGACGCGATCATCAAAGACCCCGCAGACGGTCTTCGGGACAACACCCGAGACCTCTAGACACGACTTTCATGCGAGGTTGCGTGTGCACGTGCATTTGCTGTGTACCTGAGAGCACGGGCACGTGCCCCGACGTCCGCGTGGGGATTGTGTCAGTGAGCAGGGCGTTATCAACCTTGAGACTGGGCAAAGCAATTATATAAGCAGTAACAACCGTGTGTGACGGTGTGTGTGGGTGGGTGTGTGTGTACATCACGTACCTGCCCTGCTAGCATTTCATACAGCAGAACTCCATATGCCCACCAGTCGACAGAGAGCCCATATGGTTGATATGCAATTATCTGTAAAAAAAAAAGATGTTATTTAACAGGACAGAGGCCAAATCAAAGAAAGTGTGCATCCAATTTCAGTTGCAGCTTTTAAACGCGCTCGCTTCTGCTGTGCTGAGCCGGGGAAGAAGATGAACTCCGACCTTCGCCGTGGTTCGGAAGAGGAGAAATCTGAGCACGTGCGATCGTTCAACGCGTAGGAGGAGCGAAGACTCCCGGTACGTGATTTTTATGGAGCACGGAGTAGCTCCAAGAGAGGTCGTTCTCACAGGGCGTTTGCTGCGGCTGAAGCTTTCAAATCAGCTCCTCTCACGCATAAAGCAAGACCGGAGACAGTGGAGAGGGTTTGAGTAGGAGAACCAGGCTGGGAGATGTTTAGATGCTACAACATTGATGACCCTTGTACCCACTCACCACAAACCCTCACACTGAGAGGATCCCGTTACTACGGCGAGCGGCGCAGACCAGCTGAGGCCGCACCTGCAGCCGCGGTGGATCCTGGACACCGAGCTGAGGTATCTGACATCTGGAGGTCCGCGCCGTCAGCCGCTCCCGCGGCTCCCGCTGGGGCACGACCGCGCACGTACGCCGCATGAACACACCTCACGTGCACAAGCTGACGTACGGATGGAGCATACGACCCTCCGCGTACAGAGGCAGATACATACTGCATCACGCCATAACCTTCAGCAGCGTGAAACACCTGACCTCTGCCCTGCCCAAGGGCATCCGGGCATCCACACACACGCACGCACGCACGCACGCGCGCACGGAGTCATGATGCTGCCCCAAGGGCCGCTGGCTGAACATGCAGGCCATCCACGTGTAAAACCACGCACACAAACATGTTCCCAGACTCCACAGCTGCAAAGGCATCTCTATGTCGTCACACTCAGAGACCAACACACACTTCTGACGCGCGCTGTGGGGGGAAAGGCTCGGCTCCACACACACACACACACACACACACATGCTGGCCGCGGCGATGAACTTGAAACAGGAGGCCGTGTCCCCTGCGCTACCACGTTTTCTGGGAGGTGATGGTTGTGCTGGACTGGCGAGCTCATTCATTGGCTGGTGTCCTGTTGTTGGATATGTCCAAAGACCTTTATCACAACACTCATTATTCTACAGTCTATATTGATAGACTGGATGTTATTATTTTAGGAGGCAGTGCAACAGAAAAAGAACAATTATTTGCAAAATTGTGCAATTTTAGGTCTGCTACCTGTGACCAAGAATGTATGAATTTGATTGAAATTGATAGTTTATTGATAGATATCTCACTTGAAGCCTTGGAAACAGAGCCACGAACAAATCTCCACCTGCTCTAGAGGGGCACCGAGGACACAGGCTGCCCTGACATGTTGAACTCAGCCAATTATCATAATTCATGATCAAGTACTCAGTGTTTGTAGCGCAGCGACATGAGACCTGATGTGACAACAAGTCCACGTGCAATGAGGTCAACACAGAAGGGAGAGAGAGACAGAGAGAGAGAAATACAGAGTGAGAGAGAGATAAAGACAGAGAAAGAGATAGAGAAAAAATAGAGAGAGACGGAGAAAGAGATAGAGAAAAAATAGAGAGAGACAGAGGAAGAGACAGACAGAGAGACAGACAGAGAGACAGAGAGAGAGAGAGATGGAGTTGTGTGGGAGAAGCGTGGGTACATCATGTGCTAACCTAAAAAAAACCTAATTTTGCCTTTAGTGCATCGTCAACCATGATAATCACGCATATTCAGGCTAACACACTGTGGTTATATGAACGAGGTGGTGATGATGATGATGATGACGGTGATGACGAAGACGATGCTCTCATGATCCAATCGTCTGCCGGTTTGAAATGTCAAACGTTACATCTGGAAAGATGCTGCTGAAGTAAACAGATGTTCACACAACAAGGGTGTTGAGCTCAGAGTCAATTGTCACCGTCGGCTAATCCTCTCAAGATGAATAATAAATCAGCGAAGCCCGGCGAACAACTTTAGCTGCCGTAACCTGCCCCGATATGATGGGAGAGCAGCGCCCTGAGACATCAGGGGAAGACATTAACCAACGAGACACAAGCACATCAGTTTATCATCCCAGGAAGAGCAACGTGAAACAGCAGATAATAAGGTTTCGAGCTCATTAGAGGGTATTAGAACAACAACACATCCACTCTGGAACACTGAACAATGCCAACTTGAGCTGAAGACAGTTTTTAAATGAGGCCAGGGTGCATTTGATCACATCGCCGCAAACTCCAAATCCAATAGAAGAAAACTAACGAAAACAAATCGTCTGTCGCCGCCGCTCGCTCGCTCGACCCCGGAGACAAAGTGAGAGGAGCAGAAGAGGGGAGGCGGCAGGCGCGAGGGTCGGCGAAAGACGAGTGAGAGCGAGTCGACCGGGGAGAGCGAGTGTGTGTGTGTGTGTGTGTGTGTGTGAAGGGGGGGGGTGAGGACCGTCGCAGTCCAGCAGAAAGGGGCCGTCTGGATGGTTGTCAGGCCGTCCAGCGGAACGCTGCCGTAATGTGACTCGCCCCCCCTTTGCCACCCTGTCGCCCGTCCCCAACGACACCAGCGGACGTTTACGGTTTCAGGCGCGGTGACCTTTGTGGGCTCGGCCGGCGCGGGGAGTCGCCGCCCTCACACCCGTAACAGACCGCGGCACTCCTTCTGATGCTTCACTCAAACGACCTGGATCTCAGTATTTCACATCGCGTTCTGAATATCGTCGATACACTCACTTATCTGCGTCTCCTTTGATAGGTGGACCTGAGCAGTCGTGTGGTGCCGTCTCGCCTTGATTGGTTTCACAAATAAAGAATGTTTATTTGAATGAACTTTAAAAAAAAAAAACCAGGGTCAAAACCAGTGGCACCCCGTCTTTGTCCTGTTTTATTTTTTTAAGAGAAAGCCTCTGGCTAGTAAAGCTCTGCTGACTCACTCTGCATGGATGTGTGTGGACTCAGAAGGGAATACGAGTCGATTCGCTCCCAAACCGTCTCGTCCGAGGTCTTCCACGCGTCCTATGCTGACACAAACTATCCTACATACTCGCGTGTGAGACCAATATGGATTGTAAATGTGTGTAATGCCCCTGCGTCAGTGCAGCTGCGGTGGTGGCTTGAACCATCTGTGTTTCTGCCTGTGTGCGTGTGTGTGTGTGTGTTCCTTTGCCCTGCTGCAGACGTGTCTCCCACATTAGGCCTAATGTTACATGACAGTTGTGGATCAGACTCCTAGCTATTCAAGGCCTCTCTCTGACACACACGCATGAACGCGCGCACACACACTCACTCACACACACACACACACACACACTCACACACACGCACGCACGCACACAGAAAAACTTCTGCTTCCGCTATAGATTAAATTGCTCAAAACGAAAGATGGCGAGGCGCTGCAGCGCCCTGACCTGATGGCCGGTGCTGCCATTGGTGATGGGAGACGAGGCCTTGTTGTCGTTGTCATGGGAACAGCACGAGAAACGGGCGCCGCGGAGCAGATCGCATGTGCATCAGAGCGCGCCACGGTCCGTTTTTAAGAGCGTTCTTCAGAGCGGTGGGGAGTCCGCCGCGGCTGGGCTTTAGGGCAGCGCGCGCCCGGCACGAACCGCAACAGCGAGCGTTTGGTGTCGAACGGACGCAAACGCGACGGCCAAAAGTGACGCCGGAGGGACTGTGGGCGGGTTCACACCCCCCTCCCCGCACACCCAGGCCCCCCACAGCCTACGTCTTCAATAGTTCATTTAGCCAAATCAGCAACAGTCCCGATGGAATAGAATCGACATGCACTCGTGGACCCATCCTGCCTCGTCTCAGCAGCTCAGGCTGGATGTGGTGCTGTTGTGATGGTGTGTGTGTGTGTGTGTGTGTGTGTGTGTGGGGGTTCATCAGAACACTTTGGGTCCCCTCATGCCAGTAGAGTATAGCTCAGAGGCTGGATAATGCTGAAGTCATCTCCAACTGGTCTCTTTCATCCATCAGAGCATCTTCGGCTCGCGCCTCCACCGGGGATTTGCATCATCAGACGAGCGGCTCACAAATCTGCAGCGGTTGCGTGATGATGAATCGCTGCCACAGACAAGCCGAGCGGCTCCCAAAGCTGCCACAGCGGCTGCCAAAGGTATCTTTATCTCCACGCTGCGGCTCCGGAGCAGATCATATAGATAATACATAATAGATCACACGTAAAACAGTCAGGCTATTTAATATTTAGACGCACGGTGTCTGGACTGATTGTAATGGAGGATCATTTTAAATGAGGTCTAGAGGGAGCGTTACACGCAGGTAGCTCGAACAGCGTTTGGACCCTCGCAAAGATGTTCGGAGCCTTTGAGGCGGATCAGGGAGCGAAGGAAAAGAAACCAGTTCGTCTCATTAAGGACGGGATCGGAGGCAACGCTAACGAGGCGACCGAAGCTCCAGGCCCGCTCTCGGCGTCACGGCGCCCATCGCTCAACAGCTTTTCCCGCAACGGCAACTTCCGCAGGCGCGGCGGCGCTCACGGCGCGGCGCTGACGTGGAATTGCAACGGAGCAGACAATTAGTGAGTGTGGCTCACAAACCAATTCAGACAGTTGTACAAAAAGGGGGGGGGCGCGGCGGCTTCAGTCAATCCTCGTGACACTTCCGCCGCGCTTGGGGGGCCGAGCGCTGGCTCAGCGCGGCCGTAAGAAGGCTTTAAAAAGAAAAGCAAAGGAAAAAAAAAAGCGACTCCATTTGCACTTCATCATCCCGACGCTGCGAGCACCTGGACCCGACCTCCCGCCGCAGTCGGGGGGGCGGCGGGGGGCAACTGGGGCATGCAGGGAAGTGGCCTGTGTCAGACAGATTAATATCCCCCAACGCCGCTTTTCTTCGGCATCGACTTAGATTTCAATTCACTGTTCCCGGTCTGGCCCCCCCCCACCCCACCACCCCCCCCTCTTCTTCCTCACCCTGTCCTGCCTGTGTCAAAGTCACTGAGGTGTAAATTCACATCGGCGCGAGCATTCCTCTCAGACAGGAACTCCCAGTGACTGGCTATATAGGTCAGAGTAAACACAGCAAAAACTGCGTGGAGTCATGTGGGGTTTTTATTGTGTGTGTGTGTGTGTGTGTGTGTGTGTGTGTGTGTGTGTGTGTGCGCGTGTGTTTTAGCCGGTCACATGCGCGCTGTCATCCACGGTCCCTTTGCTCCCTCGTACATACGGCTCAGTAGTGCTTGAGAGGTATTGCGCTGGAATATTTCCCACCTCCGGAGATGAAACATGCTACGGAACTTCGCGCTGCCCCCCCCCACACACACACACACACACACACACTCAGGGGGCTCACGGAGTGCCAGAAAACTCCAGTCCATCTCATGCTCACCTGCCACCTGTGTCTACGGAGAAATGTTGATAAAAGAATAAGGAGCAAAAGGCCCGAGCACGTTTTTCTGTAGCGGATCAACCCTGTCACGGACACGCGAGAGAGAGAGAGAGAGAGAGAGAGAGAGAGAGAGAGAGAGAGAGAGAGAGAGAGAGAGAGAGAGAGAGCAAGAAAGAGAGAGAGAGAGAGACATGGAATCATGGATGTCGACGTTGGGTGGGAGGTACGGGAAGGGCCCGGCCCTCCCGCTGTGTCATCCCTGACCCCCCCCATTAGCATCGCTTTGACTCTAATGGGGGGGCCACAGCGCGTTCACTGGGTCGATACCTCGGCCCGCCATTAAAGCTGCACCGATAAAACCCGTCGCCTCCGTCGTCACCCGGGGTCGGGGCGAAGGCTCCGCCCGGACCCTCCGCGCAGCCTCGCAGGGCCCTCGGGTGAGCTGAACTGCACCGAGATGGCGCTGCCTCGACAGAAGTCAGGTTTGGTCTGGACAGAGATGCTGGTGCTGCTTCCTCCCGGTTCAGACGTCTGAACCGTGCGGCACCGGGAAATAAATCGGAGTTGAACCGAGGGTCCATCCTGACTGGATGCTTACGTCACGACAGAGCGCTTGTGAGTGGGTGTGCGTGTATGTGTGTGTGTGTGTGTGTGTTGTCTGTCCTGAGGGAGTGACCTTAATCTGGAGCACAAGGTTGAAAACAGCTTCACACAGCAGTACAAAACCAAACACACACACACACACGCGCGCACACACACACGCGCGTGCGCACACACACACCTCCATAGTCAGCCTACCTCTGGTGCAATGTAGTCTGGAGTGCCACAGAAGGTGCGCGTGCACACTCCGTCTACCATGTTCTCTTTACACATGCCGAAGTCGGCGATCTTGATGTGTCCCTCCGAGTCCAGCATCACGTTGTCCAGCTTCAGATCCCTGAAGAGACACACGCACACATTTGAAACTGAACCGAGGGGGGGGGGACGGATCCTTCGGAAAATGGTGCTCGGGTCACAGAGCTGCTGAACGGTGGGCAGACGGCGAGGCTTCCCTCGACGTTTAGAGGCAAAGAGCGGGTCGAAAAGGTGAAGGTACCTGTAGATGATGCCTCTCTCGTGCAGGAAGAAAAGGCCAACAGCGATCTCTGCTGCATAGAACCTGCAATGACAAGCACAGGTTTCAATTTAACCTCCTAAGACCTGAGCTCTTTTTTGATATACATTCTTAATATGTCTTTGATATTCAGGATTATTGGACCTGATAAGTGTAAAGACTGAGAATCATGTTTTAACAATATTTTGAAACAAGTGTTTTTTGGGGACAATGATGTCCACATACAGGGACAATGATGTCCACATACAGGGACAATCAATCTAAATGTGTAATAATATAATGTTTATGGGTCCATGTATGTGGACATTTGGCCCCGTACTAAGAAGAATTAGCTTTTATATGATAGGTGACCCAACATCTAATGTCCACATATGTGGACGCCAGGTCTTGGGAGGTTTTTAAACGGGCGCCCTGGAGTGGCCTTTAGTGCAGGGATGTCCAAGCTCCTCCCCAAAGGGCCGTGTGGCTGCAGGTTTTTGTTCAACCAGTCCAGCACACCCAGTTTAACCAGTCAGCTGTTGAAGACTCAGATGAGTTGATGAAGTGAGTCCAGTCTGGTGCTGCTGCTGCTGGGTTGAACCAGAACCTGCAGCCACACGGCCCTTTGGGGGGGAGGGTGGAGACCCCTGGTTTAGTGGATAAAGCGATCACATAACAGCTCCTGAGCTGTGGGCTCGTTCCTCGATGTTGAACCTGCTGTTCGTGCATGTCTTACACAGCCTGGGGTTCCTTAAACTTGCCGACTTGCTGGATATGATACATCAGGTCTCCTCCGTTCACGTACTCCATGACGAAGTACAGGCGGTCCTGCCGTCAGAGACACAGAGAGACGAGGATGTGAACGTCGCCTCAATGTGGACATCAACTAAACAGCCCCCCCCCTCCTCCTCCTCCGGGCCGCGGCCCGCTGTAAACGCGCGCTGTCAGAGCCGGTCCGTCCCTCCCGCGACAAGGTGACCTAAAGCCGCCACGACAAAGCGCTTCGTGGAGGAAAGCGAGCGCTCAGCGCCGACGTCTGTCAGGATGTGTTGCCCGCGCGGAGCGCCACCGGCCCCTGATGGGCCCTGACAACTTTAGCCCCACCCCCCGCTTTACGAGCACCTGCGAGCGCGGCTGACCTTCCAACCGGTTTGTGTCACAACCCCAAACAAATCGGGCGAGGAGCCCGAACCCGAACCCCCCCCGGAGGCGGTTTCTCCTGCGCTCGGCGCCGCTTTTCCCCGTTTCTACGGCACAAACAAACGCGGCCTCGGCTGCTACGTCCGCCGTGACTGCAGCCTCCTGACGACCTCGCCGGGTTTATCTCTGGGCACCGCGCGTTTCCCGGCGAGTCGGGAAGATGCCGAACAGGCGCTCCCGGGACAACCGGAGGGATCTATGAGGCCTGAGGCGCAGTGAGAGGCATCAGAGCGGCGCCGTGGCTGCGTCCTTAACAGCCCGTCTGTGCGCGTGAGCGCGTCCGTGGCTGTTCCCCGTCTGTTGCTGCGCTGTGCTGTTGTGCAATGCGGCGCGCGTGTGAGCCCTAACTCGGGGGGACAAAGGTTAAATTTAGGAGAGCTGGTTGAGGCTGGGGTGGAAAATTCAGCGCTCTTGTAAAAAAAACATGAGCACACATATTCATGAGGGCAGCCTCAGCCGCCCATTAGGCTTTAGTAATACGTCCTGTTACATGAGCAACGTGGCTAAAAGCCCCTTGTGAGCTATCTGACCTGACCCTGACTCAAGCGGCCCAGTGTCCCGGAGCGTTCCACCTACCACCGTCTGGAAGCACGAGTGGAGCTGTGTGAGGAAAGGCGGTTTGTCCTGCAGGGCCAGGACCCTCTTCTCCACCATGGTGCACTCCACGTCGTCGTCCTGGATCACCACGTCCTTCTTCAGGATCTTGACGGCGTACAGCTCCTCGGTGGCCTTCATTTCCACCAGCATGACCTACGGAGAGAGGCAGTCGCGGGATGCTAAACATTCACCATCCTGTTTTGGTTTTTTTTTCCTTTCCGCTCCACTCTGACCCGACGCCGGACGCCTCACCTTGCCGAAGCTGCCTTTCCCCAGCACAGCGAGGAAGGAGAAGTCGGAGAGCTTGACCTGGTCCATGATGTTGGAGGGCATCAGGCTGGACTGCCCGTCCGTCTCAGACTTCTTCTTTCCCGGGCCCAGCTTGGCTTTCTGCGCGAGAAGAGAGGCGGATTTCTGTGAAACACCGAGGCCGTCGGGCACAAAAAAAAAAGAAAAAAGAGTGCAAGTCTGCAAAGCTGCGAGGAGGAGTTCAGAGGGTTTGGCTGCTGAAGTCCTGAGGCCGGCGCACAGAAGCAGGTCCAAACAGAACAAGACAGACAGACCGAACCATCGAGACGATGCACTCTTCAAACTACTTCCAAGCCCAGCTGAGACGTAATCTTGGTATTCAAAGTGGCCTGAACTCTGCTGAGAAGCGTCAACCATGCTGAAAGCATGCTTCGTCTCCCGACGCGATGCGGTGCAATCCAAAGCTTAAAAAGAACGACGCATTCTTACGTCGACCGGAAGGCCCACCGTCCCTCGCCCAGGTTTTTGTCTCTCTCTCTCTCTCTCTGAACCGGACTCACACGAAGCCAAACGCTGAGCCACACATGCAGAAATGAATGAGCCGTCCGGGACGCGGGGAGGACAGCTCATTCATTTCAGCCAAAAGAAATACAACAGCTACTTTTTAAAAAAGAAAAAAAAAATCTATCTATTATTCATGGCTCAAGGAAGAAAAATAGTCAACATAAAGCACTCAAAGAACTGCACAGCATGCAGAGTAACATCTGTAGCTTGGTGGGATCCACAAATATTTTATAAAACAATTACCAAATCTCTCTATTTAAGTAAAAAGAGAAGACCTGTGGTTGTAAGAAAAACGGGAGACATCCCGTGACTGGACATCCAAACTCAGTTAACCGGAGAGGACCGATGCTGCGAAGCTTTAGTTTGGTTAATGGCGTCCACGGGTGCCCGAGTCTGCACAAGAGCACAAACCAGAGCAGACCACATCAGACCACAGCACACCGGGAAGCTTGAGCCAGGGAGCGGGATCCGCGCCAGGACGAACACGCACCTGAGTGGACTTTTCCACTACTGCCTGGTCCTGTAACCACAGGGGGGAAAAGGATGCCAAAAAGGCCCCGCTCACTTACTGTAGTACACCCTTGAGGAGAGCTGAGTCAGCTCAGACACAACGACGGCTGAGAGTCGAGCTCAGCACTACGGGCAGAAAGCACAGTTCTGATAAAAAATAATGGAAAAAAATATATATGCTGGGCTCAGCTTAATAGAAATGAAAATGACCCATCCAATCAGTTTTGTGCAACAAAGGATGAACCTGCCTCTAGAAGGGTGCAGGGCCTGTTTGGGAAGGAAAGATCTAAACGTAAATGACGTCATGGCGCCGCAACAGCGACATCTAGTGGCAGAAGCTGGTGGCTCTTTCTGCAGGTGAAAGACCGCCTCGTTTCAAACCCTCAGCAGTGGCGGAAGCTTCGTGAAGGATGGGCAATAGGCGCTGAACAAACCGCTCAAGAGCTGCCGGTGAGGGAAGCATCGAGTTCACAAGAGCGCGTCTAAAAAAAAAAAAAGCGGTGTTTTCTGTGCATGGGTTCAGCCCTCAGTCTGCGTGGCATCTGAGACAACACATGCTTGTGTCAGTGTGTGACCATCTGCTGAATCGCACACACACACACCCTCCATTACATTATGGTGAACCCTTACAGACGCTGCTGAATAATGACCCTGTTACCGTGTCAACCAAATGCATAACAGGATGTTCAAAATTTAGTTATTTGGCTTTGGAGAAGAATCCCCTCTTCCAGTTCTCCCCCTTTCATATCACAGCTCTCCACTGCGGTGCAGAAAATAACCTCTTACATCCTCCTGCGGGGGTCCAAACTCCCGCTGGGAGGGGGACAATCGACGGCCCGCTGTGACGGACTTCCACAAGAAGAAAACGGGCTTCGTTTAACCCCGTGGCTTTGGAAGGTTGAATTCAATTTGAGCGAGGCGAACCACGGTTGATATTTGAGTCGACGCTCACCTCAAACTTCTCTCTGAGCTCTTCGTTCCCGTCGTCCTCCTCCGAGATGGGAACATTGTAGTACTCGCCCTCCTCCTGGCACAGCAGCTTGTACCTGCGAGAAGGAGGAGAGCGCTCTTACTGCACCTCGATTTAAGGCCAGAAGAAATATCAGAGGGGCCCCGTTGCCGACGGCGACGCCAGCTTTAACCGGCCCTGAGCCGAGCTCCAAGTACCAGCCACAGACTGGAGACTTCATCAGCTCCGACACGCCGAAGGAGAGGGCGCCCATGAAGTCGTTCCTCGTGGTCCGGTCCCAGTCCCACACCTCCACCGACAGCCGGCGGTCCTTATCTGTGGCCTTCAGCTTGCTGCAGGACACCAGAACCACAGCTCAGATTTCACTCATAAAGCCGGAAATACGCTAAAAACGCTTCCTGACTCTCCTTAATCGGTCGATGGTAGTTTATTAGTGCAGATTCAGTATCCACGGCGACGGCGTCTGAGAAAGTTAGAAATTACTGACGGTGTCCCGCGATTGACTCACAAATAAAAGGTCTCGTTCCACTTGGGGTTGAGGTTGGAGCGGATGGTTTTGGTCTTCTTCTTGGTCTCATTTTTGGGGTCAGGGGTGAGCTTGAGCTTGACGTAGGGGTCAGACAGGCCATTGGGGTCCATCGGGATCAGATTTTTGCCTTCGCCCACTGACGAGGAGACAAACAGAGAGAGAGAGAGAGAAAGGCCCGAGTCAGGCTGGAGCTGATGTTCTAACGGCTGACCTTTGACCTGGAGAGTAGCAGTCGCGTAACCGGCAATGTCCGCCGTCCATGCTGACATATGCTGAATGACATACATTAGAATATATAATATACTTTATATATTTATATATTATTACTGACAGAATTACTACAGGAAAAAAAACAAAATCAATCAAAAAGGCAAACGGCGGTGCAAATGGCTTTGGCTGAGCGAGAGCACGAAGCCCTTTCAGACAAAGCAGCACTTTACAGTCGGGCTGCGAGCGTCCGCTGAAGCTGCACACGAGAAACAGGAACCACACACGCAGCCTTCTACACACACTCTTTAGAGGCTTTCATTCCCCTTCCCCTGGAAACTCGGGCAGGCAAAGATGGCCAACGCATCAGAACAACGGCCTTCACCTCGCCCGTGTTTGGCGTTTAATTTAATCGCCGCCTTCGTTCGGGTGTAACCGGTAACGGCGAATGATGGTTTGGTCATTTACGGTCGGGTTTTGTATCATATAACGCCTGTTTGATAGAAATTAGAAACTGAGCTGGACCGAAGCACTTAGTCACCACGATGGACGAGGCGCCAGCATAAATGGCTTCCTGTTTTTATTTTGATTTCAACCGGTGGTTAAGGACTGTGGGCGGCGCAAAGTGGGTTTTTTTGGTTTAAAAACCGATCCACATCCACATCCACGGGGTTTTGACGGAGAGAGGCGACTTCTCTCGTTCCGTCTCTCAGGATGCAGCCAGTGCGTGCTGCTAATGCATTTGGTGGGAAACAAAAGACAACAAATCAAATCAGCACACACACGCACGCACGCACGCACACACACACACACACACACACGCAGAGTGAGAGAAGGAGCATACATGGGAAGAGTAAGCAACCCAAGGTGTGGGAAGTTATTGAGGTTTCCTCGACTCAGCGGCTTTTTCCAGTAACCCAATGGGAACATGTTAATCCACGCACAAGCACCCAGGGCTGTGTCTGCTCCCTGAGCCTCCAGCTCAATACACAAGAAACAAGGCAACATCTGAGCTGAATAAGCTGAATCATATTCCTCCTGATCCAATTTCTCCTGGATTGTTTCAGAGACTGCTATAATGGGATTCACATCCTGTAATGACCTACTAGTAATAGAACACGATGTTTTAGGATGGGGAAAAAAAAGGCAATCTATGTTGAATCCCTGCAACAATTATCAAGTCTGAGAAGATACAGTTGAAAAATCAAGTACAATAAAATACGATGTATCCAAACCCACCCAAATGAGGGTTTCCTTTGATTGAAATCAATCGAAACGACTTTCCTGCCAAAATAGTAATGTGCTAATCATTCAAAAGTCCGATTTTTAATTATACAGAGGCAGTGATGGAACCAGAAATATAAAGAGATAACACACAAACGATTCCAGCAACGATCATAGCACTGGTCACCAGTAGAGGGCGCTACAAACCTTCCAACAGACTGGCTGCAGGTCTTTCATGGAAGAAAGAAATAACTCAGTTCTTGTTGCCTGATGACAATGCTTGAAATACTGAGGGCCAATTCACAGTTCAAAATGATTTCTTTGTTTGGTGAAAATGAAGTTAAAAAAACAAAACAAAAAAAACTCAGCCTCACCCTGATGGAACACCCACCAAACATGACATATGGAACTCATGTTAACTCAAAATAACACTTTGAAAAGACAGTTGAGAGAGAGCATGTGGTGGGAGGTGAGGCAGGGGAGACTGGGAATACCGGTGAGACAGCTACTGGGAATCAGTAAACGTCTCTGGGGTGCAGAGCAAAACTGAACCTGTCGATCGATGATTGAGCCTAAAGACAGAAAGCCTTTGAACAGGGAGCTGGAATGATGTCTGCACACTGCAAAAAATAAAAAAACAAAAAAATAAATAAAAAAAAACGACTGCATTCCTTTCGTCCGCATGTTAAAGTACATGTTTACCCGACACACGGAGGTTTGTCTCGGCTCAGGCGCTCAGAAGGATGTTTGCTTTTCGCCACCCTGCGCAAACGCACGATGAAAGGTCAGGAATATTTCTGCTGTCAGTTCCCCGTGTGATCTTTACGTCCAGCACTTTGAGCAAGAATGTCTGGAAGAACAGGATGGTTGTCTGATGTACGCAACGCATGCAGGTGTGACACGCACACGCTGCCTAGAAAAATGCAAGAAAACTGGACAAACCCCCCCCCCCCAAACATAGTGTGGAAGGATTCCAACATATCCAATCCACTTTATCTTAGACAATGGTGCCAAAAAAACGCAAGTGAAATGACAAACAAGGCGTAAAAAACAGTTTTTTTTAGTTGTTGGCCACTACCATTTTAAGAACGAGTGCAATGTTGTGTTTCTGAAGAATGAATATATGAATATAAAAAGAGCATCATTAATGAGGGCAAGTAACTTGGACTGGTTACATAAAGAAATAAATAAACAAACATCTATAAATACGCTCCAAAAAAAACAGTTCACACAAATTATGGGGAGAGAAGAGAGATTATCCCTGGTTAGACCTACAGCTGTGTTGTCAGCGCTTGTTTCCTTTGATTGGAACTTCAGGTGATTATCACACCGTTGTCGTGCTGCAGACGACTGCTGGTGGTGATCGTGTCCCAGTGGTCCCAGTGTCCAGTGGTTCACTGGAATGGGGAGGAGGGGGGGGGGGGTGTCAACTGGCTCAAATGCTTTCAGCTTTCCCATCTCAGCTCAATTCAACTGGGATTCAACGGGACCCTTCTCAATGAGGAACCTGTTGGCCTTCCTGAGAGGAAAGGGAAATGACCTGGGATGGGACAGCCGGAGCTGCAGGAAGAAGCCCGACCCCCGCCCTCTATCAGGTCCTCAGAGCGAGCGCAGAGCCAGCTGGAGAACGTGACTTCTGCCACCGGGCGCCATCTGATAACGGGAACGGGGACCGCATTGAAACGGAGCCACCGGCCGCGTTGAGCCGAGCAAAAATAACCCCCCCCTCCTTTCGCGCTTATTTCTCCCACCAGCACCAAAAACGGAGACGTTCTTCGTCTCGAAGTTGCAGCTCCGGCATTCACTACCTGATATCTCCTGCACCGTGGCGGTTTTATGGACTCGGGGAGGCTCGCTGGGTCGGCCAGGAGATGTTAATGTTCTTTACTGCGAAGGGCGGCAACACCCCCAAAGGTTCAAAAGTAAAATCTGTCTTCTCTGATCCACCCACATCCCACATCATCTCCGAGCGTCACTTTGACCAGCACTCCCACGCCTCACCTACGTACAAATCCTCCCGACTCCTGCAGCAGCAGCGGCGGCGGCGGCGGCGGACTGCAGAAGAGCGGGAGAGGAACCCGAGGAGGGGGGGGGCTTGAAAAGCGCGGCTGGAGAAGCGCAGAAGAAGCGGAAGGAAGCGAGGAAAGACCCGAGAGGTACTTTTAAGAGGGGCGAGTCAAGCGGGGCGCACGGCGGTAATGTAATTACTGCCACCGTCTCTCACTGGATCCCGAAGGGCCTGCGGGCTCCGTGCGGACGTGCCCCCCCCCCCCCCCCGTCACCACCACCACCACCACCACCCCGTGTTTGAAACGACCACAGACGGGGAAGGCGGTTCCCGGATGCACGGGGGGGCCGGGGTCGTCAATGGACAATGGCGGCGCCGGTAGAAGCGGGGAGGGTGGCGTTGCCTGTCCCGACGGACAGAGGGGAACTGTGTGTGTCAGCAGGACCGAGAGGGCCGGCGCCGACCCCCCCCCACTCACACACACACAACACCTTTTGTTCAGCCCGGCGTTGTCTTCATTCCACGGCCACGCGAACACTCACGTCTCTGCCGAACGCGCTGACATTTTCATCTGGCTTGGTTCTTTTACGCCGATCTCTTACGAAACCAGGGTGCTACTGGAGATCAAGGCAGCCATCTAGCTTTTGTTGAACACTTTCCTTCCCTCCTTCCTCCCTTCCTTCGTCTTCCTTCCTTCTCTCCTTTCCTCGTTCCTTCCAGAGTGACTGGAAAGGATGACACAGCCAGTTCGGAGGCTTTGGGATTCCATTGAGCCCCAGTCGGAATGGGGAACACTGGGAACACTGGTGAGCTCCCAGGGAGGGCCGGCCGACCAGAGTTAGCGCGGCGGCGGCTCATCAAGGAGGACCACATCTAAAAGAGCTCCAGGACTTGTACGCCTCAGCTAAGGTCAACGTTCGCAATGAGCTGCTGAAAAAGAGCAAGAAACGAGCAAAAACGGCGTCCGTGGGAGAGCCCCCCCCCCCGAACAAGAAAAGGTTCCCCCTTTAACAGGAGCGGGACCAGGCTCATGTGGGGGAACCTCCTGCTGGCGGCCGGTAAAAGAGAGGAAGAACCAGGGAGTTCCAAAAGAGGAACAGGCGCGTGCAGACATGCAAACACATTAGTTCCACCATCAGAACAAGTTCTTCTCAGGTGCAGGGAGAATTTCTTTATCACACAGGGTCACGATGGTTTGGATTTGATTTACCTTTATCAAATAAAATCACAAAGTCTGATATTAAAAACGATTGACTGTGAAAAATGTGCAAACGATAAGAAATCAGATGGGAGGTAAAGGCTTTTTCAGAACTGCACACTGAGCCTTTCACTCACACAATGTTACAATGTTCTCTAATCCTCTATTTATGCCTGTTGGTACCAATGGAATTCCTGGTTGGGATTCAGTGTTAACAGTAGAAGGTGCAAATTCAGGCTTATTTACATTACCTAAAGGTATTAAACACTTTAACTCTCTTTTAGGACTGTTCTTTTTCTTCAATGAAAGACAACTGCAGAGAGATCAACGCATTAACAAAGGCACAGTGGAAATTCTAGGCCAAAAAAAACTAATTAGCAGAATTTTTTTTTTGTAGACAGGACCTGATTTACATGGACCGCAGCAGATGCCAGCACGGCAGTAAAAAAACTTCAACAGAATGGAGGACCATGAAATCTAAAAACAAAGGCTCCTCCCTGGGTCAACACCCGAGAGTTCAGGGGAGGCGCATCAAGGGAGCAGAAGAAATCGCTACCAGCATCTGGATGGCCAACGGGTCAGATGTTGAATGAAAGAATAAAAAAAACAGTCTGGGGTGAGGAGAAAGCTGAGGAATTTAGATCAGGCAGGTAGAAAGTTTGCTCTTGGGTGCACGGGCTCTGGTGTCCATGTCACACCTGTGGCTTAAGTTGGCCTTTTTGTCCCGTCTCCATGTTGGCTTTGTGACTTCCTGTCTTATTTTGAAACTCACTCTCTCGTTTCAGCCCCCGCGCCCTTCCTGATGCGTCACCAGCCCCATTGTCTTCCCTGATTCCCGATTGTTTCCAGCTGTTCCCCATTACCCCCTGTGTGCTTATAGTCCGGTGTCTCCCTTGGCCCTGTGCCAGGGCATCACCCCTGTCGTGATCACCAGCTCGTCCGTCGGCGTCACCAGAGTGTTTGAGCCTTTCAGAGCCCTTCGTTTTGTTCGACGCTCGTGAGAGAGCGTATTTCGTTTGGCTTCGCCTTCGTTTTGGATCTCTTTAGTTTAGAAGGGTTTTTGTTTCATCCCTCCCCTCGGAGGCGCTTTAAGTTTTGAATGAAGGCAGGTAAACTCCACAATACCAGTAAAATGTTACCGTGTGTGTGTGTGTGTGTGTGTGTGTGTTTACAAGTGTGATTAAAGACAGAAGTTGGAAGAGAGGCAATTAAAAATCTTCCATTTTCAGTCAACACTTGTGCATTCCTTCACAAACTGGATGTGTTCTGAAGTGTCCCGTGGGCCCGGGTGTGTGTGTGTGTGTGTGTGTATGTGTGGGGGGGGGGTGTTTTACAGGCTCGTAGCCACAAAAAATATTTACGACGTCTTTTTTTTTCAGCCGCTTGCGCCGACCCTAAAACAGCGGCCGGTGCTGCTTTTTGCTGGGCGGTCGAGGTAACTGCGTGTTGGTGTGTCGGTGTTGCGTCACCGCTCTGCCCACGCCGACCCGCTTCCTTGGGTGATAATTTGATAAGAGCACGAGTCGGCGCTGCTCAGTGCCAGGGTCTTAGGAGGCCGGGGGGGGGCCCGCTTTAGTCTGCTAATCGAATGATTATGTGCACCTGCTGTCGGCCGCCGTCGTTGCGGCAGATGTGCTGATGCATCATTAAACGCTCTCCTTGTGCTCCGACCATGTCTGACAAAGGGTGCGGGCGAATTACACAACAGATGAAGGAAAAGTGAATTAGGCTGCACAAACAGTTAAGTGCACCGCATTCAAATGACTCCCGTGACTGGGGGTGGTCCATATGGGCTTTTCTTACCCATATCCAACATACACATATTGTCCATCTCTTAATCTTACTGATCTCTGCGGGGTTTTATTTTGGTCACTAACGTCACATCTCTCATATTTTGAGATTTTCAGTGAGAGGAGCAGGAGCCGAAGAGCTTGATGTGTCATATGTGCACGTTGTGTGAAACTGGGCCATTAAAAAAGCGAATACCGATAATTTCCTATCTTAAAATTTAAAGCCAACTAACAAGGCTTCGCTGTAGTCGGCGCTGCGGAAACCGCTCGCTCGTGCTGCCGCGTTTGGGTCTTTCTGGAACGTAAAGCCTAACTTACACAGACTATAAACAAACACAATCACCTTCGAACCACAGCAGCCACTCCGCTATGCTTAACCCACACAGGCCACGGAATCGTTCCTTCGGGAAATATCTTTCTGTGTGGACTCGCTGTTTGGGTCTGGAACTTTCCGCCGACTGTAGGGGCGGATGATCCGAAATCAAGTTGGGCTGATGTTGAATCGTGCACTTTGTCAGTAAAGGTTAACAAGCGCCTGCCTGTCTAATGTTGGCGGGGGTGTTGAACAGACATTTTTAATAACGCAGCCATGGCAGCTCATGCAGATCTTTATACCTCCAGCAAGAACTGGGGGATAAAGCACGATACTGAATGTAGAGGTATTAATATATATAATTAACTGTGCATTTGCGCATTTTCATTTCTTTATACGAGCACAGAAGTCACAAACAAGTAAAAGACCATTAGCTGTCTTAAGATGTCTCTTTTTTGATGTCCAGAAAGCATTAAGAGAATCGGAAGCAAGCACGCATATATATATAGATGCATATACATACATATATATAGATTTAAGCATATCTAATTGTACGCCCTTCTGAGGCAGGCAGGCAAAAATCCAGGCGTTGCTTTGAAACCAGCCACATCAGTGATTAAAAAGCCACGTGCAAAATCCTTCTGCTGAATAATGTAATCAGAGAGATGGTCAGAGAGCCCACTGATCTTTTCCCCGAGCTCACGAGTGGCGCACTTCCCTCCGCGTCGCCCCGATGAGACGGTAGCGAGTGTATCAAATCGCCTCGGCTCCCCTCGGACGCGTCAGGCGTTCCTGAGGCTCCGGAGTGAATCGTGACTGCCTCAAAGAGGCTCATGCAGGAGCACCGCACACCTCTTCAGGGCAGTATATTTGGACTGGGCCTGACTTCCAAGTGTGCTGTAACAAGGACTGTGAATCTCGGTGCAGGTTTCTTTTTAAAGAGGCTTTATTGATCCAGGCAGGAAAAAAAAAAGAGAGAGAGAGAGAGAGAGAGAGACACCTTCACTGAAAGCCAACAGTGGAGAGACTCCAGTCCTGCTTGGAACTCAACATCGGGTTTCCTCGGATGAACGGCACGACCGGGGGGGGCTCGCAGTTTAGAGCCGAGCCAGGTTGGCAGAGAGGCGACACCTACCTGTGACCTGCAGGCTGTCCCCGCTGACCTCGCACTTCAGGTACACGCGGCCCCTCCTCTCGGTGTGGTCGGTTCCACACAGGCTGGGCACGTTCATCACGCACTGCTTGTGGACGTTCATGTCGCAGGCTGTGGGCAGAGAGGCCGCGGGCGTTAGGAGAAGGCCGCGAAGCAAGACATTCCCGAAGTTCGCCTTTTAAAGCGCGCGATGATTCCGAAGGAGCGCCAGCGCTCCTACTGGTGACTTCCAGAAACTGCGCCTGTGTGCTAGAACATTTCGTTTTCATCACGCGTGTCTGACACCATATTAAAGGATTTTTTTTTTTTTTTTTCCCGAGCAGCGTGTGACATAGACAACGGGGGCTGACCCAGATTCAGCCGTGTGAAGTCATGCGTGCATAATACGTGTGTGTGTGTGTGTGTGTGAGCCAGCTGAACAAAAAAAATGTCACGGATGGAGGGGTTCCCGTCACGTCTGCGGGCCAGGGAGCGGCGAGTCTTCGCAGAAAAGTCGCCCCCTGTTGCTCAGCGGAGGTTAATCGTAGCGGCCAGGAGTGGGACCGCGTGGCGCTCCGCCTCTTCCCTCACGCTGGCAGCAACCTTTAGGCAGCGCTGGCGATTTGCACCAGGTAGAAAAGATACTGAAGAGCCCGTTAAGACGCGTGCTAGTCCTCCGACGCGCGATTAAATGAGTGACGGAGGGACGTTAACAAAGACGGGGGTCTATTTCTGCCGCCGACTGAAAATAGACCAGTCGATTTTAATGAGTGGGGAGGAGGGGGAATTACACAGGCCTGTGATTCAGCCACCGGGAACGAGCCATATTTTCAGGAGAATGATGCTGATAAAGCCCCCGTTTGCAGGGCCACTTGAAGCAAACAGTAATTTTCCACTCGTGCTTGATTGACCCCCTGGATGAAGGGCAAAGCGGGATTCATCTCCGTCGGTTCCGGCGAGCCAGGCTCCGGTCCCCGCTGCTCGCCCGGGGCTTTGGGCGTTAGCGGTCAAACCGGTGTTCTACCTGGCCGTGCGCGGGTGAAAGCGGTGCAGGGGTTCAACTCACAGTCACACTTCATGCCCTGGTGGAGGAGGCCGTACAGCAGAGAGCCACAGTGGTCGCAGAAGGTGGGGCTCCCATAGGTGTGGATCTTGAACTTGTGCTTCGTTCTGGGGTCCTGGTGGAGAGGGAGACAAAAGCACGCATACATTTAGAGAGATGAACTCAAATGCAGCATACATGCACAACCTATCTTCCCATGATGACATAATACTTAAGAGTACAACCCAACCAGGTAAACAACTCTCTCCTGGGACTCTAATTTAAAGTCAGCATCCATGGGAACCCCCATCAAGTGGTTTCTGTGGGCCTTTGTCCAGTGGAAGACCGTTAAAGGCAGCTATTCATGAAGCAAGCTCCCCAATGAGCCGAGCTCGACCCAGCTCCCTGGGTAGGGAGGAGTGGACGGGTGTGTGATTTCACACGCAGCCTGGTTTTATTTTCCGTTTCTGCGGGGGAGAAAAGGCAGCAGTGCCGGGAATATCTTTCCGTTTTAGCCTTCATTTGAGGGTCAGCGCGGCCGGGGAGGACTGAATCGCCGCGAGTGGAGGCAGCCCCTCAGTTAAAACCGACGGCCCCGGCGAGGCGCCGCGCTATCTACCGTCACCTTTGATCTCCGGACTATCGGGTCCTTCCCTGTTGTCAGCCTGCTGGGATCATTCCCGTTTTACTGGAAATTCCATAAAACAGGCGAAAGCCTCAGTATCGATTCAGACTTTGATTTACAGGGACAACGCTCTTTAATAAACAATAATATAAATGAGCCAGTTTAGCTCCAGCGTCCCTGAGTGAGGGGGGGGGCAGCAACACAAAACATCCATTAACACGAGACATTTATTACAAGAATAAACATTAAAACAGTACCAGCATGTAGACATAAAACAGAGTGAAAACAGAGAGAGAGTGAGGGACGCTGCTTAAAATGAGATTCAGGCATATGATCAAACACCTGATATCTCATGAACCAACGACTGATTTTAACCTCCTCAGACCTGGCGTCCACATATGTGGACATTAGATGTTGGGTCACCTATCATATAAAAGCTAATTCTTCTTAGTACGGGACCAAATGTCCACATACATGGACCCATAAACATTATATTATTACACATTTAGATTGATTGTCCCTGTATGTGGACATCATTGTCCCTGTATGTGGACATCATTGTCCCCAAAAACCACTTGTTTCAATATATTGTTAAAACATGATTCTCAGTCTTTACACTTATCAGGTCCAATAATCCTAAATATCAAAGACATATTAAGAATGTATATCAAAAAAGAGCTCAGGTCTTAGGAGGTTAAACGTGTCTGAGTTTGTTGATTGTTCCTGGATAAACGTCCCACATGTGAGCTGCTGCTACTGGAAATGTCCAAAGGTGGTTCTCTGAGCAGGTATGAAGCAGCCTCCTCTGACAACGGACCCAGAGACTTAAGATCTAAGAAAACAGCCGCGACAAAAAGCTTGGATCAGGTATCATCTGCAAAGTAGCGGGTGGCAGCTGCTGAATGATGGGGTCTAAGCCCAAACTGTAGAGGACGAAGTCTTAGGGGGGGGTGCTCATGTCCTTCCACTTCCTTTAACACAACAGTAGGGACGCTGACCGGCCTGTAATTACACAACAGAGAGGGACCACCTGTCTTATAAGGGCTTTATCACACTTGAAAGGGGTCCTTCCAAGTCTGTGGAAGACAGAGAGAGAGACAGAGAGACAGTGAGAGAGAGAGACAGAGAGAGAGAGACAGAGAGACAGTGAGAGAGAGGGAGAGAGAGGGACAGAGAGAGAGAGAGAGAGAGACACAGGGAGAGAGAGAGAGAGACACACACACACACAGAAGCCCGTTTCATTAGCCAAAAGCCCGTTTAAGCCCACATACTATTGACATTTGACCCTGCCCATGACCTGGTGTTTACCAGCTCGGCTCGATCGATGGATGCGAGCCCGGCTGCCCCCGCTAATTTCTGCAGCGGCAGGAACGCCGCCGGCCCTTCGTCATGGAATCGCGCTGGAAGCGGCCGAACGCGACTCCCCTCCCCGATTGAGCGCGGCCCGCCGGCTTCTCCTCGCCATCTTCGAAGACGCCTTTTTAACGGGAAACCTGCGTCCACCCGCTGACGCCGATGTGAAAGGGAGACAGAGAGGCCCGGCCAGCTGTACTTCCACATATCCACCCACACACAGCTGACCCTAAAGGATTATCCTCTCACCACACACACACACACACACTGCTTTGTTCTTTCCATTAACAGCATGAATGAATGATGCTTTTGTCGCGGTGGGATCACATGTTCTAATCAAATGTCATATAAAAGGTGCTGGGTGAAGCACAGATGGGGGAGGGGGGGGCGAATCCCCCCGACGGAACAAACCGGATCAGCGATGCTCAACACTTAAACAAGACAAGAGGAGCAGACGAAGAAGAAGAAGAAGAAGCGGGATATGAACCGGAACGGCCTGAATGATAATCCCCGACACGAATATTAACGTGCCGATAGCAGACGGTGGCTGGCAGGCGTTTCAGAAGAGACCTGCGGTTTCGAGGTTCGCTGGAGCTGGAAGTGAAACCTGTAAATGAGTCTGCCCGGCTTCACACTGCTGGCTGCACTGGTTGTCCATTAACGTCATCTCTGTCAACACTGGGCTGGAACGGCTTGCCCTCGTGGCTCTACATCCCCTATTACAGCCTAATTGGGTCTTAATGGGACGTAGACGACAGACTGGGCGGCGCTGGCGCGGGGTTAACGGGGTGTCACGCCAACCCCGGCCGTTAATCTCGCCACGAGGAAGCAACGCGGGTGAAACAAAGCGAGCTGTCGATGCAAAGTTTGATGTCGTACGAGTACGAATGTCGACACCGAGAGTGCGAGACACGAGACGGATCATCGCCGTCCTTCGTTTGTTGAACTCAAGAAGGATTAGACTGAGTCGGCGAAGGCCAACCAAAACTGCGCTTTTGGATAATAATAAATATCTTTCTTTTATGATCACCTGTCAAAGCTCGCCGCAGATGTGTGTATCGTAGCTCCATAATACAGTATATTGTCTTTTATCTGCTGGCCAAAAGAACATTTGGCCCGCCGTAAAACGTGGATTTGCATGTGAAGGTAGAGATCAAAAACAGGCCGGCGGCAGATGACAGATCAAAGGGCTGGAGGTTATCAGATTCTGATGAAAAAAAAGAAGCACGCGGGGCCTCAAATGGCGGGGCGACGGCGGCTAATTAGACAGAGCCTCCGACGCGGGTTAATTAGCGGACGGGGCGCCAGCCCGTCACCGCTAATGAACAGGTTGGACGGCTGAGCGTGAGCAGGAGCTCCAGAGGCCGGTCGGGGACGGCCGACGGGCGAGGCTTCAGACAGGCATCGGTCCAGGGAGCGTACCGCCTGGGAGCGGCCCGAGGAAATCTGCTCGCACGGGCCGCAAATAAACACAAATTAAAAAAAACAAGCGCCTGTGCTCGTTTGGCACTCTGGACATTCGTCTTCATTCTCGATGGTTTCCAAAAGGAGGGGATCAGCGTGGGTCCACATAAAGAACATTTTGATCAGCGGGAAGACGCTACAGTTTTGTGACCCTATCCCGGGCCACGCCCCCCTGCGGTCGATGAGGTCTCTGCTTAACAGACTCGGCCATGCAGGTACGCTGTGCTGGTGTAGCTCAACACGCTCGATTTTCTGTTATCGCTGCTTACAGCCCGTTGTGGACGGGAAGCTGGATCCCAGCCTAGCACCGTGGATGCTGCTGCGCGGAGGACTATGACATGCCCCCCCCCGCCGCAGAAAGAGGCTTGGCAGTCGCTCGACTCCTCCGGCCTCCTGCTGAGTCCAAAGGGATCCACCTGATGTGACATTCACAGCCAGGAGGGCCAGAGAAGGAGGAGGCCTCGCGTGCAAATGCGCCAAACCCCCGCCGGCAGTCGCCTGCGGGCGAGAGTTCGCCCCACCGCTCGCCGCCAGACGCGGCAGACTGCACCCTTCGCCCTCTCCTCCTTACGGCACCTCCGGGTTGGCCCTCGCCCTTCGCTGGGAATGCGGCGTCTCGCGGGAGCGAGGCTCCTCCCCGTCCCAGCGATCCCTGTTTGAGTTGCACACACGCGATGAAGACATGGCACGATGTCAGTTCCGGCGGACAGCTGAGCAAATGTTTGACCAGTGCGCTCCCAAAGACCTGCAGCGCTTCGCCCCCCCCCCCCCATAATGATCCCACGCCGCGCTGGACCGGGTCACGCGCCACTGAGCCGAACTGGAATCTTTCAATAAGCGGATGTGTTGTTTCCACGCCCGGGTTTCACGGCCAGAGCTGCAAGTATGTCAAATATGCGGCACTATTCTCAGACAAGCTAACCCCCCGCGAATAACAGCGCTCAAAAATGAGTGGCAGAACGTGACGGGGGCGGCGACCGCGACTTGATCCTTGAATCCCCAAAACCAATCGAGCGCTCGTGGGACGCGGCAGCGAAAGAGGGGCCCCCCGCTCTCCATCGTGGCGTCTGCCGTGCGCGACCAGGCAACAGACGAGTCGCCTTATTAACGAGGGAACAGCGCGGCGGCTCCTTTCAGCCCTCGGGTCGTCAGGGGAGCCTCGCCGTCGCCCTTGTTAGTGTTAGTGGCTGCGGACTGCTTGAGTCACGCGCGTCTCCCGGGCCTGTTGGCGGACTGTGTTTATACAGGCCCCAACGCCGCGTCCCTATTCCGCCTCTGGAATGTCTACACAGACCATCGAGGTGCAACAGGTCTGCACTAGACAGACGGCATGAACGGAGGTGGGGGTGGTGGGGGTGGTGGGGGGTTGGGGGGGGCGCTTACGCAACAGAGGACAGCACGGCAGCGCCTCCAGCACCGCCCCGCCCTCCTGCAGGCCCCTCTCTGGCTGACGTCCCGATCCGCCGAAGCTGCAGCGTGCGCGGCGAGCGCGGGACGGGGCTGTCGCTTATTCAGAGGTGAGGTGTCGGGCTTGGCACGGTTGCTATTTTTAGCGCATAAATCGCTTCCCTGATTCCTCCTGACCTTTTCGCTAAGCTGCTGAGTGTTGAGGGGAGGAACAGGTCGACACCGCCTCTCACAGGGGGGCTTTCCTTGCCCTGTTGTATCTGCTAATACGTCTGTCTTAGCCCAGAGCTCCACATAATAGCTGACAACCAACAGCTGGCACTCAAGCTTTAAAAATAGTTTCTGCCTTCTGTCGATCGGAAGCGTGATTTTAATCGCTGAAGGACACCTTTTTGTAGCTTGCTGTGAAACGTCTACAAAGGTCAGAGGTCTCCTCCGCGTGCTTTACATACAGCACCAATGCAATTCCTAAAATACAAGAAACTCTAAACGATCCTTTGTCTCAGTTCTGAAGGGCCTCTCCTTTTTGAACATCTGGATGACTGAGTTTAAAGGTCTTCCCAGGTGCGTTCCAGCTGTGGGTGCAGCAGGTAAGCACGCCTGGGCCAAATCCGCCATTTTCAGTGATCTTGAAGCAAAGCTGCAGACTTTTGAAGCCGTTCCCTGGAATCCAATAAAAAAGTTTTTTTTGAAACAAGAAAAAAAAAAAAAAAAAGGCCCGCCTGTATATCAGCTCAGGCTGCACAAGAAAAATGGCAGAATAAATGGGCTCCTCAGACACGGGCCATCTGTTAGATGCTTCATAATTAGCAGAAGTTAGAAATGATTCAAAGTTACGATCTTGGCGAGTCTTTTCTCATTATAATGAGCCACCTGACAGGGACGGTGAACTGTGCAGCGGACTGCAGACAACCTACTCAAAGTTAACTGTATCTAGTGTGTTTCATTCCTGGTCTGTGTGTGTGCGTGCGCGTGTGTGTGTGTTTGTGTGTGCGTGTGCATCTGGGAGAGTTCATTTTGGAATGGAGGAGCAAAGGATGAGTTCATTAGCCTTGTAACACAGCCACGAAGGCTAACTATTCCAAAAGTTTTAGTTCTCCAGGTAGAAGTTCTGTGGTCTCGGGCACGCTGAGGTAGCGGCTTCATTATTCTGGTCCTGCAATTAACGAGACACACACTGGGAAAGAATCATCCTGTTGAAACGAGCTTTCCATATTTTACACTAAAAACGTATTCCGTGCCGAGCACATAAGTAAACTCTGAGCTACTAGTTGGGGGAAAAAAAGCACAGTTAATGACTGACCTCGTCTTAATGACCTTAAATGGACAATAAACATATGTAGAGAGAGCAGAGAGTCTGGGGGAAAAGAGAGAGAGGGCGAAGAGCTGACGCATCTGTACCTTGTACCGTTCTATTTCTAGACCTTCAAACTGACTGCTGGCTCAGCGTCGGGCCTCGTCGTTATGTGTCAGGTCAAGTGGAGGCTTCAGAACCTCTCGGAGTTCCGTTACAAGCAGCTCTAGCCCATTTGGGTTGATGACATTTTAATACGAGGGAGAAAAAGACGAGTGTCGGGCCTGGCTGAGACAAGACGGGCTGGACGGAGGGACTGAGTGTGTTTACATAGAGAGGAGCAGAAAGAGAACCCGAGGACGTGCCAAGTGCTCCTCAGCCCTTCGTTTGGCTTAGGCGGTTGGTTCGGGTAAGAGGCTGGGACAGGGGCGGCTGAGCCAGTCCTGTGAGAGCGGCTTCCCCACGGGGCGCTCTGTCCTACCGGGAGACAACTGCCGTCACCATGG
Organism: Lagocephalus sceleratus; assembly: GCA_911728415.1. Lineage (NCBI taxonomy): Eukaryota > Metazoa > Chordata > Actinopteri > Tetraodontiformes > Tetraodontidae > Lagocephalus > Lagocephalus sceleratus. The sequence goes on along the minus strand of CAJVRN010000232.1, from coordinate 4,403,073 downwards.
GAACGGGTGCGCTGCCATTTCTCCACTCGCAGCGCACAGTCACGGTCTGGTGAAGGTCCGGAGGACACGCTTGGAGCGTCTCCGCTTTCGCGGAGGCGCTTCCTGCCGCCGCTCCTGCTGGCCGAGGTGAGATGCGCCGCGCACTCAAACGGGCCGGAGCGGGTACGCTTCTGGGAAGGCCGGAGCCTTCCTGGCAGCTTGAAATGTAACAGCAGGAACGAGACGTTTGCGCTTTGAGAGACGGCGCCCGATTCCAGAAACACCTGGAAGACCAGAAAGCCGTGCTGGGCTCTGGTATGTCCGGTTTGGCCACCCCGGGGGCATCGCATCAATGAGAGTCCTCACAAAGATAGAAGTGCAAACATGGGTGTGTGTGTGTCACATTCAGTTATTCAAATTTCTAATGAGCCATTAAAATGCCTGTGCATCTCATTTCCAGTCCAAAGCAACGAAAGCGACTAAAGTAAAAGTAGAAATCCTGAATAAAGTCTTCTTATATAACTGAAATATGATGGTTTCACAGGTGTGGTGCACTTTTTTTTTGCTGCCTCATCAGTGAAGTTGACAGGAAGCTCTTTAACCTCCTAAGACCTGGCGTCCACATATGTGGACATTAGATGTTGGGTCACCTATCATATAAAAGCTAATTCTTCTTAGTACGGGGCCAAATGTCCACATTCGAGGACCCTGAAACATTATATTACTACAGATTGAGATTGATTGTCCCTGTATGTGGACATCATTGTCCCCAAAAACCACTTGTTTCAAAATATTGTTAAAATATGATTCTAAGTCTTTACACTTATCAGGTCCCAATAATCTTGAATAGCAAAAATAAATTACAAATGCATATCGAGAGAGTCCGGGTCTCAGGAGGTTAAAGCCTTCACGTGGCTGGATGGCATCAACCGGACTCTGGAATCACCTCTGCACGTGAAGCGAATTCCAGCGTTCGATTGTTCCACTTCCAGACGTCAATCAGCTTTACGGCCGTTTCTGTTTGTCGCTAGCAACAAAGCTGTCATTATATCATGTGGCAGAGCGAAGCGAGCTCTCACATCTATTGTGCGTAAATATTAATAGAGGGACAGTTAAATAGAGCTGTTTATTTCATCTCTATAAACAACTTCCTGGACGGTCCTGCGAGTCACGGGGCATGGGAACTCAGATTAATACACATTCTCATCCCTGTGAAAGCGAACCTGGTCGGTTTTGCGTGACATCGACACACATCGTCGAGTCGGGGGGGTGTAAAGAGGGTGTGACGACGCCTACGTACACCCGCGTGTTTATAACAGTTACTGTCCCCCCACGGGAGATTTCATTCCTTCTGGCTCCGAGCTGAGGGAGTTTATGAGGGCCCCGTCGTACAGGGAGGCAGAAGCCAGGAGCAAACATCCAGCTGAGATGTTTGGTCAACACCGAGAGGGGATATGCCAGCAATCTTGCTCTGATTTATCGCCAACGGCAACATTTGTCTCCATTCACCGAGGGACAGATCTTTATAAAAACCTCAGTGCGGACTTCCTGAGCCGGCATCCCATTACGACGCGTTTTTTTTAATTCTCGGTCTTCGTCTCTGCGTTTTCCAAGGAACTGGCGAACGGCGGATATCAGATTAAACAGCACAACATTCCCCGAACGCGTCACCCACGCGTTGACTCATGGCCTCTGCTGTGCTGAAGGAGACTCGACTCCACCGGACACCCTAAACTGCAGGAGTAAATTCTCCTATTCCCCGCTGAGGGCCGTTGTGCATGTCCTCTCATGTTCACATTCTGCAGATCGACTGTTCCTGTCGGCCAAACGGATAACCTTGTCTCCCGCTCTCGGGGGTTTACGCGCGATCGCAAAAAAAAAAAAAAAAAAAAAAAACCCTTTCTGAAGGTTCGTCCGAAAGATCGCTAAAACGCGACCCCGGCGGGACGCGCCCACACTTGGACAAGGAAATAAGTGCAGCGTGCTGATCGCGAGGGGCACGCATCGAGTTCGTGTGTGGCCGCGTTTCTGCGGAAAGCAGAAGCCCTCGTAGGGGAGTGTGTCAAAACCAGCCTGCGTTCGATGCGGTGATGGGTGGAAGGCGCTGAAAGAGGGGCCTGAACTCTGTTCAGTTACACATATGGTGAATATTCTCACATCTATCACAACTACACACTGCAAGGGATGTGACTTGGTTGCAGTAGAAATGAAACAAAACCCCAGATTTTGTAGTGTTGATCGATGAAGAAGTCCAGTCTTTGCAGGTGCATTTTGTCTTTCAACTAAAAAATATTTCTTTAACATTTTTATTATTGTACAGTACAATAGTAAAAGAAGATTTGACTGTGTACTTTGTGGTAAATGACAGAGATTTCTGGCCCAAAAGACTGGAGGTGGGGTGTTGAGGCTGCTGCAGTACCCCCGTTGGCAGGAGATGGCGCTGTTTTGTCACGCCGTTTGGACCAAACGTTATCCTCGCAGTAAAACTTTCAACTCCTTTCCACCGACATGACCTCTGCACCAGCAAAATGTCACATTATGGTGATGAAAGAAGCTCGGCAAACCTGCTGCGAGACCAAAGAAAAAGCTAAAATAACTCTTGACTTGGGGGGGGGTCTAACAGTGACCAGTTGTGTAAGTGGCCACGGCGTAGCAACAGTGGATAACTAACGCTCCTCTACAGCGGATTTTGAACATATTTTTACGCTGCGCTCGAGTCAGTTACGCCGCCTCCTCTAGGGAAGAGGAAACCAGAGAACCGTGATTAAAAGTGCTTTAAAGCGTTTAGCGTTAACCATCAACACGCAAATTACCAACAACAAAAAAAAGAAAAACCAGCGGTGGGGTCAGAGGGGTTCGTGTTTGCGTCTTTAAGTAATTTGGTTCTGAAGTCTCACCCTGTACGCTATTACCAATTACCAGAGCCAGACAGCCAGAGTCCATCTCTGACCTCAGGCTAGTAGCTAATCTGATTTAAACAACAGGAGCGGCTGTTTGGCCGTGACATAAAAGAGAATTGCTGGTGCAGGGTGCAGGAGCCGCGCCCCTGACCGCGCGGCAGCAGCGCGCTTCTCGCACGTCTCCCCGAGACTTCGGACCACGCGAGCAAATAAAGAAACGAAAGCGAGAGCGCGACGGCGGCGGCTTCGGTCCAAGCTGCGCGGCAGTTTAATCTCGTTTTCTGTTCCCAGGAGCCTCCGTAATGAGACGGTGTTTGTCCCTGGCCTCATCACCACGGCACCTCCTGTCCCCAGAGCTGTCGCGCTCTGCCAAAACGGTCTCCTCTTGTGTGGTTTGCCCTTTTAAATATTAAATCGCTCCTGCCAGCGGCTTCAACCCGATGATATAAATATGTTTTCTCTCTCCGGTTGACACCTCGGAAACGGCGTGCGCCCCCCCCGCGGACACCCGTCGGGGCTGGTTCGGTTGCATGAAGACGCGCGTCGGCGTATTCTCTGGGCCTTGGCTGAGCCTGTGTCACCCTCGGGTCGGTTCTGCCCGCGTCCAAGTACAGGAGACGGAAAGGTCAGCGTTGCTGTTGAACTCCGTTGTCCTGTCACAGGTACCAACCGCCCCCGAGCGCGCGCGTGGGTGAAATCAGTGCTGCAGGTCATGCGTGCTGCACTGGTTAAATGGACATCAATGATGCAGCAGCCACGCGGGCACGCTAATACGAGCACTTAAACTCCTCTGTTTCATCTGCCGGGTCCCCGTAGTGAACCGGGAGGCTCATGCATTATGCACGCTCCTGTCAAGCCCTAAACCCACCAGTATCATTACATTAGATCAAGTGTGGTTCGAATGTTATCGTTTCTGGTCGACTGTGACTCCGTTGCACTTTTCACCACATCCACCGCAGAAGTCCTTGATCTGACTGGCGCTAGTCTGTTAAATAAAGGCGAAATTAAAAAAAAGACGATAGGCTGTCATTATTCTGAGATATTTCATGAACTCTGAATAAAACATGACGGGAATAAGTGTAATCTGACACAAGTGTTAACGCTGTTGGAGCATTCACAGACAGAAACTCGGTGTGCTCTGCTGCGCTGCCTCCAAAGTGGGACCCTCGCCTCAAAAACCAGCCAAGTGTGACTTAACACTTCCCTTGGCCGCACCGCTGAGTCGGACTTTCAGCGGGCCTGGCTGTTTGTTTATGCGTCTATGTCAAAAAAAAATATATATTTCTAGGCACGAGCGTTTTTCTCTGCATTATTTTTAAAGTAAATTGGTTTCAGTGGGACGGAGAGCAGTCAAGTGTCAGAGGAGCCTGAGATGTGGTTTTAGGGTCATCTGAGAGATGGCGGAGGAAAGAGAGGGTGAAGACAGGCGAGCGGTCTGTAGGAGAGACTGGACTGGACTGGGAACCAGTAAAGGTTGTTTAGGGCTGATGTGCTGCCAGGAACCTTAGCCGCAGATGTTTGGAGCCCATCGAGGGCTTTGCTGGAAACAACCAGCTGCAGAGGTCCAGAGGGAAGTTTATGGGTTTCAGCTGTATCGGAGTCTGTAGCCATTCTTGAAGTTAAAAAAATAAATAAAAACAGGTGGTTGAGGGTGCAACTAAAGACGACTCTGAGGTTACGGACACCTTGGGATGGGGTGATTAAACAAGCACTGATGTCTAACGGCAGATCCCCGGCCCTCTGAAATGGCGCTTTAGGCAAGCTCGGTTTAATCCCTGCTGAGGACTTGGCTTTGTCATCCAGCCTTTGAGTTCTTCCAGACAGTTGAGCAGGGGGGTGGGAGGCAGTTGACAGGATCCTCTGTGAGCTTGTGTTTTGGCAAGGACTGAAAGTTTGCAGGCTATTCTTTTTTTTAATTTATTTATTTACCTGTATTTCTATTCAAATTAAATAAGAAAATAACGTGTCACGAAATGTCTTACAAATGTGTTTTCTTGCAAAAACAAGAAAAAAACACAGCGCATCTACTCAACCAGTGTAAAGCTGTCAGTCGGGAACCCTGCCTGCGCATATCTGCTGCCTTTAAACACCCCGAGGTGGCTGTAAAAGACAAATGTTCATTGTGATTGTGTTCCGTTAAAGCAAGTGTGGTCACACATGATGAGTCTGCCACGAGAACGGCAGAGATATAAAGCACGTGTCATAAAATGCAGGTAGCCTGGATCCTCTAGATCTTCAGGATATTTGCCGACCATGGGAGTTATTGCTTTCCTGGACTGCACGCTTGGGAGGCAGCAATCCATGCAATATGTGTGGTTGCCCCTGGCAACAACACTGTTAAGTGTAAAAAAAAAAAAATGGCATAACAAAAGGGAAATCAAAAATTAATATTTTCGGGAGTGGTGGGAAGAGTTGAGGCTATATATGAAAGGTATTACAGTACATACACAAGCTCAAATGAAAGATTTAAACAGATGAAAAAACTGCAAAGTAAAAGCACCCCTTTTATTTTACATACATAATAAAACTGCTGCAAACTATTGATTGTATTGTATTTTTGTGAATGGTTGCTCAGACTTTTCCCTTCTGTGAAGGCTTCCATGGTCTCGGCAGCGCTCTATTTAAAGTCTGGGTTTATGGCCTTGAATGGCACACTGACATATCTCCAGTTACACGCAGGCAGAAGATGGTGATGGGGGGGGGGGTTCGGGGGCTGCCGCTGCGTGACAGCAGAGCGTGGAAGACCAGAGGACACGAAGAGAGCGTCGGCATTGATTCGGCTGCTGGTTTCACCACGTGTGTGCCACCAGATGTACGTGTGACGGTTTGGGCCTCCGCTCTCTCACATCTGTCCAACAGAACGGGCCGCTAATCAACCACTCTCGGCCCCGTCGATGGGGGAATATTACTTCCAGGCTGGAACAGCCTCAAATACTTCTTTGTGTTTTTTTTGGACACGCCAAACGGAAAAGTACAAGAAATTCCCCGAAAAGTTGGGGTGTAGCCTTAACATGGGATGGAGTCACTTGAGCAGCAGCTGCTGCAGCGATTCCCTCATGAGGCAGATATTTACATCTGAAGGCAGCCCGAACAGCCAACCCCCGGGGCGAGGCGCTGCTGCCGAGCTCAAAATGCGGGAATATATGGCGGATGGAACTCAAGAGGGACGGCGTTTTTAAAAAAAAAGAAAAAAAGGGCCCATCAGGTTCGGGTGTGCTCTTGCAGAAGAATCAAAGGCCCCCTCCTCAGCGACCATCATGTGAGAGGCAGCAGCTGAGCTCTGTTTACTTACGTCTGTGTCGGGCCCCTTATCAGCTCCCGGGCAGGAGAATGTGACAAGTTCATGGCACCTCTTGTGGACCACAAAGCAGCAAACTGCAGAGGGAAGAAAGAGACAAAAAGGTTACGTTGAGACGAGGGAGACGAAGAGAGATAAGGGCAGAAATATCTGGGGGGGGGGCGAAGGAAGAGGGGAGATGGAGCGATATGGTTCAAATCCGACGTCGTCGCTGGGTGACATGTGGACAGGCCGATGCTGGGTACACCCAACTGATAAAGGGTCTGGACTGGGCTCTTCATCATTAAGCCCAGGTGGCTGGCGGTCACAGTGTCACGGTTATCGTGTTCCGAGATCCAGAATTGAGCGCGACGCAGCCTGAAGGCGACCCGGCGTGTCTCGAACGCAGCCTCAGACGGGGCGCGATCGATCCGCCTTAACCGGCTCTATCTATTTGGACAGATAAATAATAAGCGGATGGATCGATTCATATTTGCCTATACGGAACAAAGGCTCGGCCTGACGCTTAAATGCTAGGCCGTTTACCCCCGCCTGAGATCGGATCGCTCTTCCCTCTCCGTTCACTCGAGACACGAGGTGAGAGCATCTGGTGGTTTTCGGTAGTGGTTCACTTAGCACTGAGTAGCCTCCATTAGCGGTTCATGTTTTCTCGGTGAGGCAACGCACATCTAGATGCTTTGGCAGGATGTTACAGTTCCACTAATGTTCTGACGACGTGTCCCCATCACACCGCTTACACGGTGTCCATGTAACTAACAGCCTCGGAGGAAACGAGCTAGCAGGAGCCATCCAAAGAGTGCCAATAAACACAGATTTTTTTTCAGGGAGAAACAAACATAAGTGGTTGTTTATGTGTTTTGCATGTAAGGCTATATTGCATTCGTCTTAAAGCTGGCTCTTAAATCACTCTGTATGGCACATTAAGTGCAGGAGCCGCAGAGAAATTCATGTTTGTCTTCCTCACCCATGCATAATCAGCACAGCAGATGAAGCATTCACACAGCAAATTCCACTTTCATGCCTCCATACAGACAAACTCCTAAACATGTTTTAGTGTCCACAGCGTTCCCTTTAAAGGATTAAAGGTTAAAGGCACGGCAGAGGCACGGTTCTTCCCAGCACCCGTTCGGAGGCCGTGTTTGCATCTCACTTTAGGAAGCTTCTGTTGCGAGCACGGTGCATCCCGAATCAGCCCAATCGGTTTTTAATTAAGCTGGAAGCTCAGTAATCAATACCTCCGGGCAATGGCTGTGTAGAAGACCAGATCACCAGCAGATAAAAATTAAACACTTCAGAGAACACCTTCAAGTGGTGTGTTTACCTTCAGCGGATGCTCGCTGGGTTATTAAACATGATGTAGAGATGTCTAAGTGCATATTGGAGGGGGGGTTTGTATTGAGCGTGTGTGTGTGTGTTAGAGTAAACAGTGTCACAGACAGTTCATAGGTCAATACCAGCAGGATAGTTTAGACAACTGTCCCAGATACCAGCTGCACAGTTGAAATGCATCCCAAATGGAGAACATAAGGGAAGCAAAGTAATTATCCATCATCTCGGGTCAGCCGGGTTTTCCCGGGGAGCGTTTCCTGTCTTTTTAACGCTTGACCATTTTGACGTGCGCCCAACACTGCCGAGCAGAAATGATGCCTAGCAACAGGCTGGCAGATCAATACACACCCCACAGAGACTTATCACAACACCACAAGTCAAACCTCAACTACCCACCCATGCCCCCCGCCCCTCCCCCGTAGGACCTATCATTCAGCGCGGTCGATACGCAGCGGGAACCATAAATGCCAATAGCACGCCACCAAAATGCACCCCCAGACAGCCCATAAATCTCAACAGCACACCCCCCCACCGTGGTTCATACTCCAGAAAATGGACGACCATGTGCAGCCTTGCGTGAGGGGGCGGCGCGCAGCGTTCCGGTGGATGTCCCAGCGCTGCGCTCACCGATCCTTTGGCCTTGTTTCTGTTTAAATAAGCTGAGAATCGGGTATTTTTTCTTGTGTTGTTTTTTTTTTTTTAAAACCGGCCTTGACACTGTGGCACTGAAAAGATTCTATTAGCATCCAAAGGTAGCCATAACTACCCAGTAGGCAGACTTAAAAAAGTGCCACCAGGGCTTTTACAGCCTTGTAGCTGCCTCGTTTCAGCCCCAAACCTGAGCAGACAAGCAGTTTTTAAAAGCATTGGCAGTCCACTGGGGCAATTTCCTCGAGTCTTTTTATGCAGCAATTTTTAAAATGGTGAAAAGGGGAACATTTAGTTAAATTACCTCGGGATTTTATTGACGGAAGGTTTTTCTGTCAGACTAAAAAAAAAAAAAAAAAAGAAAGCCTAACAAAAAGCCGTTGCCGCCTTTGGCAAAAGCCTGCGGTGGGCAGGGAAGCCTCCTTTATTCCCCCCGCGGCTGATGCTCACCACTCAACCTCTCTAAACTGCTTCTCACTAAATTAAAAAAAAGACAGACGACATTTTGGGAATGAAGACGGGGATGGAAATGGTCCTGCTGGCTGATTTGGCCTCGTCGGGTAAACACACTGGTGATGCAACCGTCCTGCCCGACGCTGCGGTGATGAAGATTACCTCAGCGTTTCATTACCGTGTGCCATGACTAAATTTGCCATTAACCCTCACTGAACGACGTCTGCGAATTAAAACCTCGCTGCACCGCTGTGACGCGATTTAATGGGGCCATTTTCCATCTTGTGCGGCCGCCCTGACGAGTTGAGAGTTCACCACACCGGCGGCGTCTATTGCATACAAGCGCGGCACCTCCCAGAGAATGAATCTGCTTCCAGGAGGCTTTGCATATACCAACTTGCAATTCAGGTTACTTGGCAAGATCGTTGCACAACCGGTTCTTCGTACAGGTTCCATAGCATTGTAGCAGTAAGACCGGCCCAGGCAGGGCTGGAGGAGAAGATCTAGGAGGTTATTTACATCTAGAAACACAGAGGAAATAAAAGAATGACAAAAACACAAACTTGGGGAAATTCAAGTGTCTATGAAGGAAATGAGAAAAGCTAAAAGTTAACTGGAACCACAACGAGGCCATCACATTTTTGATTAAAAAAAAAAAAGATATCCTGGTCCCACTGGGATTATGTCACACCTTCCTCCTCCTTGAACCAACAGTCGTAAACGTCCCTGGAGTGGCGGGCCTCGATTGACCTGGCATGGAATTCAAATAACCGACTTGATATTTACTTTGGCACAGTTTGACGCCAGATGCCCTTCCCGGCGCGTTTACCAGCGTCAAGGTAACGCTGGCTCGTCCCTCTTAAGGCTGCATTTGGAGAAACGGACGATGTTTAAGCCTATTCTGCCTCGTACGGCACTGTCAGCTGTTTACACCATTACAGCTCTTTGCTCGCTAACATTTATGAAACAATGCATCAGACAGATGCAACAGCCGCGCAGCGATTCTGGCAGAACGCTGGAAAGAGAAAGCTCCATCCCAACAACGGCACAACGCAATTTCCAGGCAGACATTTAACAACTGAGGCTTAAGAGGAAACCACGACGGGCACAAAAGGAAAGCAGATTCCTTTCAAGGACATCTGTTATAAGACTTCCAAGTGTAAGGCCTGATGCAGCTTCTTTGGTTTCTACTTGAACTGAGGCATTCTCTTTGCCCTGAAGCTGATTCACAAGAAGCCCGTCCTCCTCCCCCAGCACTACGATGCGGATAGAAACTGGGGGATTTAAGGACTCAAGTCACATCTTAACAAAGAAACGTGAATTATTTATCGCAAAAGTCCCGCAAAGAACAAGCGCGGGCGTCACATCCGCTGGCAATGGTCGGACACGGAGGAGTCAGACTGGACGCCAGCGGCGAAGAGCAGCACAGGGGGCAGAAGAAGGGAGGCTCCCTTTGTAGGTGCAACAGAAGGAGCCATGACAGTTTGGTGTCACAGGTGCTGCCAAGTAGTACGACAAGACGCATTGCTATTTATGCTACGAGGCATAAAAATAGCGCCACGCAGTACCGAGCTGGGCGACGCGCGCCGCTGACTCTCTCAGCTCCTACACAGATACCAGCTTCGCAGGGAAATGTAATAGGGTGAAGCACGCGCGGCAGCCAGAGCAGGAAACTTGGATGCCTGACTCTTGGCCTGTGACCTTCGCTCAAACCAGCTGAATAAATACCCGTGAAGAAGAAAGAACGTTCGCGGTGCTCAGGCCATTTCACGAGCGCTCGGAGAGTTGGTTTCGATTTCCTATGACTTTTTGGCAAACCTGACCTCTGAATATAAATGCATGTGCAATAAGTCTACATTTCTTCATTGACAAAGTTTGGAAAGTTTAGTTCTGAAGTAAGTTCTAAAAAAAAACAAAAAAAAACTTGCAGCTTGTGCAGCAACTGGAGTGTGTATGTGTTAAAATACTTGTTCTGCAATGACACAGTAGATCGGGGCTGGAGCCAAGCAGGGCTGAGCTGTTAAGAATACGAGAAATTAAGAGCCGAGGTCGTAACCTCGAATGTACCCCACTGCATGAATGGTAAACTAAATCACAGCTCATTCACTCTGTGACAGGATGACTTCATTTTGATCCAGAACCCGAGTGAACTACAAGACTGATGACAATGTGGCCTTCTCTGCTATGATCTCACTGTCTGACTGACACACACACACACACACTAATCCATTACTGATGTTCGTGATTTGTACTGAAGGCACCCTCCAGGCTTACTGGAGAAATACGTACAGGAGCAGGTTACACAGTAGGGGGGTCCACAGACGTGCCACTGTAGGATTAGAACTAGGCTCACTCCTTTGTGTTGGGAGTTCAACTGCTCAAATTTCTGCCTCTAAAGAATACTTAACACTAGCTGTTGGACTGTTCCTCCAGGAGAGTATCTCATATCAGGCTTCTCGCTCTGATCCTGCAGGCTCAGAGGGCCGGGCACAGCTTCCTTCCTAAAATTCCAATTCATAAACATGAGGGGAGACACAGCTGGCTTACATTTGGTCGGCATTTAGATTCAACTCAAATCAATTTCATTTCAACTTTACCTACAGAAATCTAGACAGGAGAGGAGAGGAGAGCAGAGGAGAGGAGAGGAGAGGAGGGGATGAGAGGAAAGGAGAGGAGAGGGGATGAGAGGGGATGAGAGGAGAGGAGAGGAGAGGAGAGGAGAGGAGAGGAGAGGAGAGGAGAGGAGAGGAGAGGAGAGGAGAGGAGAGGAGAGGAGGGGAGGAGAGGAGAGGGGAGAGAGGAGAGGAGAGGAGAGGAGAGGAGAGGAGAGGAGAGGAGAGGAGAGGAGAGGAGAGGAGGGGATAAGAGGAGAGGAGAGGGGATGAGAGGAGAGGAGAGGAGAGCAGAGGAGAGGAGAGGAGAGGAGAGGAGAGGAGAGGGTTGTGCACTTGCCAATCACATGGTGCAGCTCTCCTGAACAGTCACTCCACTTCTGACAGATGCATAAAAGCACAGCATGGGCAGAGAGCCTGCTGCCATCAGTGTATAATCAGCACAGGGGTTAGCTGGCTTATCCTGGATGAGATTTGTAACTGAGAGCAGAGCCTTAATGGCATTTTCTAAAGGAGAGCCAGTTAACTCTGCAGGCCGAGAAAAACAAACTCCGCAGAGACACGCATCGACATCGGTGTTCAACAAAGCATTTACTGACCCCAGACCTTTTCTTCTCCACGGTGTTATGTGAAAGAAGGACTAACACAAAAAGTGTAGTCTGCCTGGGAAAGCTTCTTGTTTTATTCTTTATGCAACAGGCTGCTGTCAGTGAGAATAATCTCGAATCAATAATCTGTCGGTGACGCTCTTGAGGGATAAAATTGGCTTTAACGGAGTTTTAAAGAATCAGAGATCCAGTTTCCGGAAAGCGTTTTAAGGCCAGCATTTTTCTTTTGGTGATGACAAAAGGATCAATTGGTTTCCTCCGCCTCGATGGGTAACTGCTGAGCCGTGACATTTCCAGTCTTCCGTAGTGGGTGATTCCTCAGAACAGTAACACGGGGGGGGCGGGCAATGCAGCGACGGAGAGGTTCATGGTCGGTGGTCTACTGAAAGTAAATAATGAAAGATTCAAGACGGCGTTCTGCTCCGGAAAAGTGGGAAAACTGTCGCATCTGACGGACGGCTTCAATGAGCAGAGCACGGCAAAGCGCCCGGAAAAATACGCGCGGACCACCCATTCCCCACGGACGCGCTGTAATGAAAGAAAGTCCGCTATTGATTTAGAAACCTCAACTTTGGGCAACGCTGAGCCACACACACACACACACACACACATCTGACGTCTCCCTGCCTGCCCTCCCCAGCACTTCCTCTCCATATTCACAGGCAGCTGTTCCTCTGCAGCTGAGTTACAGCTCCAGATGGAGCCACACACATATAAATCTCTGACAATGACCCGGCAGCTCCTGGAATTGCTCTGGGATATGAATTGTACACAAAGGCAGAGCTGATTAATAGAGCACTCTGGTGCCAGTTGAGAGAGAAAAAAAAACAACAAAAAATCGCCCCCCTTTTTTTTTTTTCGGCTGCTATTTGGGATTTCGCCGTGCCCGGTGCATCCAGAGCGCCAGCAAACGCTTCCGTTCCGTATTCTGAGGCCAGGACAGTGAATGATTCAAAGGTGTGAAAATACAGTCGATTCGTTCTCGACTCGATCGTTTCCACGTAGCATCCTCGATTGAAGCGGGAGATCCGCACTGCTCGAATCCCCGTCGGCTAAATCTGGAGCTTCACCTCCGTGTTTGCTTTTGCGTGCGTGCACGGCCGATCATCGAGAGGGGCAGGCGCGCGGTGCCTTTCCTCAACTCCAGGGAGTTCCCGTCGTGGTTCTCAGCTTCAGTGCCAACATCCCAGGCCGCAGGGTCGTGAACACAGCTCGCGGACGCGCCCCCCGCGTCGTTGCGGAGCGGTCCAGACCTTCGCCCAGACTACAACTAACGACGGGGGTTGGCTGGGCGTGGCAGCGGACGGTCTGAGGCATGTCACCGTCCGTTTGCGAAACAGCCGTAAACATGAAGCGGGAGCTGCTGCAGCATTAGGCTAAGTAGAGGTTTGCGTCCCTCTGTGCAGGAGATGAGCGCTTGCAAAACGAGGAGCGCTCATTAAAGATTCATCGCGGCTATATTGTCGGAGGTGGAGAAGGTGAAATAATGACTTCTAATGCTGGGCTCCGTTCTCATCAGCGACGTCTCCGCTTGATAATTCCACCTCAAACTGAGCAAGCGGAGAGGAAAAGAGGGCTCGTGACGAGCTTGATTTGGATTTGACGTTGGCACGTTGCGTGCAAATTAAAGCGTGTCTCCAATCCACAGGAACTTAATTATGTGCTGGCGCATCTGCCTGTTATCTTAAAGGCCTGGATATATTTAATGTGGACGCTACGTGTCCTGTAAAGGCAGAGGAACTGCAATGAAGGAGCTCTCTAAAGTAGCAGATTGCCTTTCTCTCTCACATCAAACCGATCCACGTCTGACGAGCTGCTGCTGCTGGACTCCTGCAGCACGCATCCGAAGAGAAATAGGAAGCAGGCGCGTGACTTTGTGACGCAACAGCCACTGTCATAATCCTTATCAACCAATCGTGACTCTTCTCGGAGGCATCAACAGGTGGTGACACCGGGGGGATCGGCTAACTTAGCCGGGTCACTTGTGCTTCGCTGAGCAGACAAAAAGAACAAAAACCAAGCAGGTTGTGTTGAGGCCGCGCCGTGTCCAACAGGAACCTTCTTCCTCTCCTCTCATGAGCGAGTCTGAGCCGCAGAGTCAGGAGAGGGAGATGAAAAGACCGCCGACCTGGAACAGACAGAGGTCAGCCGGCGACGGGCGCGAGCTACAGTGAGACCAGGGCGAGCGGCGAAAAGGCCCTCGGATTTGAAAGAAAAGGTGGGGAGGGGAGAACAGACGACCCCCTGGCGAGGAGAAGAGGGACCAATAAAGGCAGCTCCGAGAAGGATTACAACCGCGACAAGACAATCTCATTTCACCAGATTAGACGAATGATAAAAGATGAAATTTTAATGTCCCCTGTGGATAAATTGGGAAATGAACCGAAGGGGGGGAGCGGAAGAGGGGATGTGACAGGCTCATAAAAAAGATTTTGACACATCAGCTTAATTATAGACCTCGCGCTCCTCGTAGCTCCTTCACACGGCGCTCCGTTCCTCCAGCTGTGGTCAGCTGGCAGGACAGGCTGCTTATTTGCGGTTGTTAAAGCCTGCAGTCAGACAGGACATTGCTCTCCACGGCCGTCCACCGAGTGGGCCTGCGTGGGCGATGGCGTGTGTGAACGTATTGGGAGGTGTGCACCACTGAGCTGGAAATGCCCCAAGATATCACAGCAGCAAATCTGCCGCTTACGTAACCGCTCCTTCGCTCATCTTCCACAGATTTTGGACGCTTCTTCACCTCCTGTTACTTTAACCTCCTCAGACCCGAGATCTTTTTTGATATACATTCTTAACATGTCTCTATTCAGGATTATTGGACCTGATAAGTGTAAAGACTGAGAATCATGTTTTAACAATATTTTGTGGTTTTTGGGGACAATGATGTCCACATACAGGGACAATGATGTCCACATACAGGGACAATCAATCTAAATGTGTAATAATATAATGTTTATGGGTCCATGTATGTGATCATTTGGCCCCGTACTAAGAAGAATTAGCTTTTATATGATAGGTGACCCAACATCTAATGTCCACATATGTGGACGCCAGGTCTGAGGAGGTGAAGGAGGGTTTTGCTTTGGGCCTACTCGGTGGGAACGGTGACTACAAGTGAGGGTTCGAGGGAGCTGCCGCAGCAGGAACAGTTCCTCTGCGGTTTGGAGACGTTGCATTAGCTGACACGGGGCGCGGGCGAGAGAGAGAGAGAGAAAGAGAGAGAGCGCAACCGTGGCCGCGCCGCTGTGCGCTGCTGAAATCGACCACATCCTCTGTCAACACTGCAAACAAAGGCGGAAAAGCGGAGCGCGGGTCGACCAAAGTAAACAACGAAGTCACGTGACCGACGTGCCCCAAATGCAAACGCGTCTGTGATGACATGCGGGCGCCTCTTGCGCCGCCGCTCCGGGACCGGCGGGACCGGGGCGACGCCGTGACAAACAAGATGGCGCCGGCAAAATCCGGCGAGAGCGAGAGAGTCAGGGTTTAAGTGCTGCATTTTAATTCCGCCACCAGCTCTTCAAATAAAGGCCTTACCTTCACACAGAAAGGTATTGACTAACCCAGACACCGACTTTGTAATGGCGCAATCACATTAGCAATTAGAGCTGCAGCTATTGATTATCTCTTGTAATCGATCGACGGCCATACAGGCCGGTTCTAATGGATTTCATATTAAAAAAACCTAAAGGGAACAAAGAGCTTATTTAAAGCATTTGTCTGTGTGTTACTGCATATTTATTAGTATCATATAGTAACAGGTAACTGTTCCTTTCATCTAATGGTATATGACTGAATGGATATGAATGGAGCTAAAGGTCATCAGGAACTTTGTTGAAACACTTGTCCACTCTAAAAGTGATAAAATGACAGCTATAGAACCCTAATCGCTCATCCATCAGCAGATCTTCACGAGCTTCTCTGATAAACCTAAATTCATGGCAAGGCGATACCGTTGTGCGTGTCAGAGCAGTATCAACACGGAAGCATGGGTGTTGCCCATAAGCAAACACTAAAAACACTTCAAGGTGGAGAGGAGCGAGGAGTGGGGAGCTGAGGGAGCTGCAGCACCCCCTGTTGGCAGCTGTGGGTTCTGATTCTTAAACTGCCTGGACCAAATCACGTCTACGAAATGACTTTTCAGCGAAACATCAATCACATTAAATATGTTTATATATGAATATATAAAATGATATATTAATGAAATAACCTCAAACGTCTATAAAATAACTGCCAGCAGGTTCAGTATGAAAGAGCAGCTTCTTAGGGTGAGGGTCGGTATTGACAGCGTTGACAATTTACGCTAAAGTGACGTAAGGCGTCAACCACCTTTCCGATTTTGTCTTGAGGAGTTAGTGACATAAAAATAGAATTGTTGTTCTCGGGTAGCGCGCGGGAGGCGTTTCCATGGCGTTTCCAAGGCCACTGACCCAGCCAACACCCCTCGGTGTCAACAAGTTCCCCGTTCAAGGAGCAAATGTCTCTGAAAATGTAAGTAATATGCATGAGGGGGAATTTGCAGCAGCAAAGCTGTTCACCTCCGAAGTGCAAGTCATCGGCCCGAAACGTAACAGTCTTCTGCCAGAAACGGTATTTTTAACCCCCTGACCCACTCACCCACAGGCCAATTTTATCTCCTATCTATGATTTCCTGTCACAGGAATAAAAGCCAATAAGGAGCGCGCCAGAAGGGGAACGCTGGTGTGAAGGAAGTCGTGACTGATTACGTGTCAGGAAAAGGATGCCGCTAATTAATCTACGCAGCAGCCTTCTGCACAGATCGCGAAGGGAGATGAGCGTGCGTGACACGAGCCCGCAGGTCGAAGAGATGTCACGTGACCGCGCTCGTGGCCGCATTTCGTCTCGGGCGGCGTCAAAGGTGCCGCTGCCGTCAGGCGCGTGGGCGGACCTGCGACCCGCAGCTGGCGCACGCCGCCGTGTTTACAACGCGCTCGCGTTAAACGCTTCGCACGTAAGAAGGAACGAGCTAAGTCGATTAAAAATGCCTGGAATTCTCCCTCGGGCGGGAATGGCGGCGGAGCTGTGGTCGCGATTGGCGCAAAAAAATATACGAGGCGATCCCGAACGTGAACGGGCCGCAATCGCGGAACGCCTAAAAATGATAATCCTGCCTTCTTCCATTGACAGTTAATTCCAGGAATGGGTCAATAATGGCTTCCAGGGGCCTCTGTTTAATCAGCGGCCGTATTTGTCCGCAGGGCCCTCGTCTTCTTGACACAAATGTCTCAGCGAGGCGAGCTTCTTCACAAAAGGCGAGCGCCGCGCTTAAATATCGCCGCAATTCTCTGTCATCTCAGAGGTCACGTGACTCTTGCCGGTAAGAACAGGTAATGCAAAAAAAAGTTGCTCCATTGCCAATTTTTAAATAGCCTGAAAGCCGCTTTATTCAATCAGTTGTTTGTTTTATCCTATTGTTATTACTTGATTTGCTTAATGGAGCGTTCACGAGGTCGCCCCTCGGCGTGGTTTTAAACATGCAAAACTGTGCAGGGGTGTGATGAAATAGACTTTCTGTGTGCTCGAGTTACCCACAGAATACAGGCAACCCCCGTTCTGTTAGCACTGACGGAACGTGGTCATTATCTAAGGAACCGATCGTTTGCCGTCAGCACAGCACCCGCATTTCATTGTTTCGCGGGACGCGTGCGAGCGCGCACGCGGGCGACTGTAGCGGTGGTTATTCGAGGCCCGACAGGTGACACGAGGATCGCGCTGAATCACGTCTGCGGCAGTAGGCACGCAGTTACGGGCCAAGCCTAACCCCCACCCCCACAACACACACACGCTCGCACACACAGTTTCACACACACACACACACACATTGCCCACGATCCCAACCACACACACGTCAAACACAGGAAGGGGCGGCTGGTGTTAAGTGACGTGTGTGGGGCTGATATTAGTCCTGCGGCTCTTTGTGAGAAAGTGACAGATGACCTCATAAATCAGGTCATCTGTGAGCCAGCGCGGCTCTTCACACCTCTTCTTTCCTGTTTCTCGTTTTAAAACGGTGCTTTTTCTCCATTTATCTTGGTTCTCTGACGCGGACGTTACGCAATAACGGTTTTAGAATGGGCCAAAAGGGTTTAGTTGCCTCGGGGGCCTCACATTTAGGAAGAAAAAGACCAAAATCGTAACGTACTGGATCTCGCCCCCCCCCAGAGTGGAATTTACTCCAACGTCCCCACCGACACACTCCAAGTGAACAACAACAGCAACAGCTTCTCTCTTAATCTCAGCTCCCACACGCGTATCCAATGGTTTTCTGCGCAGGTTTCTCCCTCCGATGTCGCGCGACTCCAACGAGGCGAGGCGGACGCTTCGGTGTTTTTTGGGGGAAATGAAAAACGGCCTTAGTTTTAACGGTATGATGTGAAAAGAATTGGGCTCACAGGGGAATTCATTCCTCTCCTCATAATCTTAGAAGATGCTTAAACGCAGACCTAAATCAGATCCTGGGCGGCCCTTCCCCACATCCCCACCACCGCACAAGGGCAGCCTGCATCGCCGCCATGTCCCTGAGCAAAGTTCAATTCTACAGGGGCAAGGCACCATAAAAGAACATTGCAGCGGGTATATTTTAGGGCTCTGATGCCTGAGGAAAGGCCTGAGCTCCAACAGGAGAATAATGTTCGCCTCATTATTCTCCAATTTCACCGCCGCCTCCTGTAATAATTCTCTGAGGCAGAGGAGGGTTCAAGCTCAGTGCTAAGGTGGTGAAATCGAAGCGGCACGACGGAGAAAAGAGATGCGAGGTTCGCTGTAGGATCCCGCCCGGGACGTCAGGACTAATTAGCCGTGTGGTTTGTGTTTACAAAGAGCAATCGCTGACAGGGCAGCTAAGTGAGGCTGATGGAGTGCCAATGAACATTCGATGGGAAGACGAGAGGAGGAGGAGAGGGGACATTAAAAGGCCTGAGCATGCAGCCTACCGACACACAGGGAGTGTTGCTCTGACCCGCAAGTGCTGTTTCTGATGCAACTTTTGGAGCCCTCGCGTCCTGATTTAATTCCCTCGCACATGCTCCATCTTCCGTTCTGCGTTTTTTTTTTTTTTTTTTTTTATCTGCCTCCCTGACAAAAGTTCTGTTTGCCCGAGAACGCCTGAACTTTAGACGGATTAGCTGGCAGAGCCGCCTCGAGCAGTCGCTGAGCAGCAGAGACAGATTTGACTACAGGCGTGAATAATGGCTGCGCTGGCCATTACTCCGAATAAACACAAATATATTACGCCACTCACAATCGCGTCAGCGCTGTCGAGGCTAACGTATGATATCGAAGCGCGTCATCGGCCGGCAATTCGGATTCACTGCAGATACAGAAGCGGCAGACATGCTTCCTTATTATGCAACACAGCACGCTCGAGCCAAGAGGTGCGGGCCTGTCTTTGCCTCGTGCTTTTCATGTAATTTAATTACGAGCCAACCACATGTCATGTTACTTCTGCTCCTGACAGACAGCACGCCCCACAGACGAGGGTTTCGCTGCGATTCCTGACCAGCAACAGCCAGCGCAATGACTGCTGTAACAGGAGCGGCCATTAAGAAAATCCCCACAAGATTACAGGTGATCAAGGGGTTAACTAACTTGTTAAGTTTGTGACCTCTTAAATAAAGCCCGTGCTTAAGGGACATTAGACGAGTGATAAGACCCACAGTGAAAAGAGCAAAGCAGAAGAAAGTGCTTTCAATGGCGACCCTGGCCAGGGCTGAAGGGAAGCGAGCAGCTTGCTTGTCTATTTTGAATTAAATTAGTTTCCTCTTGAACATTTCAAATGTCATACGACAGGGCGCTCCCTTTCCTTATCCCAGCACTCACCACCGAGAGCCGAGGGGAAACAGTCGAGAGTGGTGAGCTTCCATGCAGGACAAAGTCGGAAAACAAGAATGTTATCCCCTTGTATATTTACAGAGACATTCCTTCTTTCCCGCAGAGATTTAAAGATAATGGGCAATTCAAGAGCATGACCTCAGTGTAATCAAATGGAGCTCCACTGCTGCACAGCTACAGTCCCCAAACTCTTGAAACCAGCTGCGAAAATGTGTTTTCAATGGCGAGAGGACTGAATTCAGCACTGAGCTGTACAGTATAAAAAATTAAGAAGCCATGCCGCAGTTCAATACAGGACTATAGAGGCTTTTGTGCCAACACTTTTCTGCATCTCAATGAGGATTTGCTTCCAAACTGTTGGTACCAGAACACTTTGTTCTCAACCTGAACTGCTTTGGAAGCAGCACTGCATCACATTAAAAGCCCATTTCATTCATATGTGCTTTTATTAATCACAAATCACCACCAATTTGCATCAAGAAATGCTTTTCAAGTCACTTCCATTTATCTAATGGTCTATCTATAATCAATCAGTGCACTATTCACTGTAAAACATACATAGTATTTAAATTAGAAAAGTGTTTAACTCACAGTGATGCAACTGCTTTCTCCAAAAGGAGGTGTATTCAATCAGAAATCACAGTCTCATCAGCATAAATGAGATTATGTAGCTGTTTTATGTCATAATGGGGGTTTATGGTGGTAAAAGCCTGTCAGATTAAATCAAGTGGATTTTATAAACTCATTCTGGAAACATCACAGGTGACATCCTGGTCCAGAATGTTCTGAAAATAATCTTATTGCACCCTCAGATTAAATCTACAGATCAAGTAACCAAAAGTAAGACCACCACAGCGTGTGTGTGCGCGCGTATGAGCCAGTTTACAGCTGCTGCAGTAACAAGTTGTGATAAAAAAGAAAATGAAATTTAAAAGAAACAAACAAAGACACAAAGAAAGAAAGATATGGGCATCTGAAAAAAAAAGGGAAAATTTCAATCTTAACATCAAATGTGTTTGGGTCCACCACTGATTTTAATCTGTAGGGATTACACACAGGGATTAGACAATCACACAGACATTAAACAAAAGGGACCACATAAAAAGGTCATTTTGACTCGACTACTGGTAAGCTTTTTCTGAACGCAGTCTGGGCCAAATAAACAGCTCGAGAAACTTTTCCACATTATTTGTGAGTCATTCCCGCTGTTCCCGGCGTCAGTCTGGGTAAGAGCGCCCATTTTATTATAGGAATCTCCTTCAATGAGCCAATAAACAGATTTACCACACACACACACACACACACACACACACACACACACACACACATACACACACACACACACACACACACACATATTATGTGTCCCAGAACTTTCAAAGCTAAGAATTAAACCATTTTTTGAGCATCAAATATTGTTAAGTTATTGTTAGAAATTGTCCTAAAAATAAGTATTAAACAGATTACCACAGCAGACCTGTTCAGGGTTTTTCTAAAGGGTTTTTTTTCCAAGGGTATAATGGTGGGAACACATTGACAAAAGTTTGACATTGGAAGGGAAGAGGAAAAGATTCTAGAAAGTTCGGGTTTGAGCCGTTAAGTCGTTGGTCAGCGTGCGAGCAATGCTCCAATAGTTCAGAGCTGAAGAGCACAATGTGCAGTGGAATGAGCCAAATTCCACATTACACACCAAGAGGATCCCAAAGGGGAAGGAAAGACGTGCTGGACTTGATGCTGACGGCGCAAATTAGTGGTTACTGAGCTGCATCTGCCAACCGGTAATGGAGGAAACGCTCCCAAACTGCAGGAAAAGCTCCCTTAACCAGATAATTCAGGGTGAATCGTTCCATATGCTGGTGGCTGCACAGAGAGCTGGGGTGGGGGTTGATAGGTATTGTCGGATCAGCAGCCGCTGCCTTTTCATCAGCTATTTTTACACCCCTGCCATCTCTCCCCATCTCCACGGGCGACAGTGGCCGCGGCCAGTTGTTGTCAATCATCAGTCAAATTACAGTCACGCTTTTATACAACTGCACTTAAGACTGGGGTTAGAGGTAAGCTGCTAAAATGAATTTAATAGATTAGTTAAAAAGCCATTTTGAAACCCCTTAAACCCCTTTAATCACCGGGGGCTGTTAAAGACATTTTCACCTAAAGGCAACGCAGGACTCAGCTGGGCGGTGACCATTGTGCGTTTTTATAAAAGTCTTCTCATCTTTGCGCAAATGGAAAAATAAACTGGTGCGCAGCCTGTGGCAGGATTAAGATTATCCGTTACGAGAACAATCTCATCTGCCATTTACATGAAGTTTAAAAAAAAAAAAGAAAAAAACTAAATTCATGAATATTTCTCTTCGAGGTCTTCTGAAAAGCGAAATTCGTCGCGCTGCAGATGTTTCGGGGATTTATGTGAGCAGCAACAGCTCGGCCTCCAAAGAAGGCACAGATAATTATTTCACCTCTGACATTCCAAAAGGTCTCGGGCGCAACCAGTTTATCGCTTATGAAACCCGTTTCCTCCTCCCCACCGAACGCATGCAGACAAGTCACAATGCAGGTCCCTCCTTATCTGATCAGGGCAGGACCGTAAATGTGCAGATCATTGACTCTGCGCGTCAATCTTTTACCACGTCGGTATCCGAGCGTAGCTCTAAAGTCAAAAAGACATGAGCGACGGCAAAGCGCTCCTCGTCTCGCCGCGAGGCGGGTCCGTTTCACAGCCGCAGCCGCACGAAGAAAAGGAATCTTTCGTGTTCCGCTCTGCGACGGCCTTTGGTGGAGGTATAATTTGCATGCCTCCGAGTGTGTTCGCTGATTGGGCGCCTGTTCCCTGTTCGTCATGACCCGTGGCCTGACAGACAATTACAGTCTGATGGCACACGCCTCGCTTTGTGCCTCGCCGTGCCTCTGTGTGGATCATCGCACCTTCGGAGACACAGTCGAGGGTGTTAACCAGAATCAATTATCTGCGAACAAAGGCGCACGGCGGCCGTCAGCGGCGGGATTAGGAGCTCCGAGTCGAGGCGCAGTCGCGGCTCGGGACCTTTCCACGGAGGCAACGAGGTCTCAAGTCATCCCGATGCTTTAGGCTTCAAAGGGCTGCCCGTGGCGCCGACGCGACGCAAGCTGCGCTCCTGCGCGTCCGATGGCCGCCAGATCAAAGGTCTGATCCTAACGAGAGGGTGTTTCCCGTCAGTGTAATTGACACTTCCTCAAATGTGCCAGGTTTAAATGTAGAAACTGACCTTTGAGTGTGCATGGCTACCACAAAGAGGCCGCCATGCACACAGGGAGAGGCGCTGTCCCGGTGCGTCTCCAGCTGCGCCTTCGCGCTCACTTCGGTTTTAGACTTTTTAAAAAAAAAAAAAAAAAAAAACTTTCTTCTGCGCCTGAGAAGTCGCGCGGCCCTCGCCCAAAAGTGTAGCCTTCGCTTACCAGATTTTTGTTCTTTCGACAAACCCTCCTACCTCTCTTCCATTAGATAATTCCATTATCAAAACAAAACTCGGGGCAATTAAATGCAGATTACGCTGTAATTCAGAGTCTGGTGCATTAGTCAAGCTCCATCACGGAGCTATCTAATACACCTCTAATGCATTCAGACAGTAATATCCCTCTCTAATCCCTGGTAATGTTCAGCGCTGCACCTCCCTATGGATTAACCAAACCCTCTCAGTTTTAAAAGCATTCTGATCCGTGGCGTGCACCTCTGGAAGGTACACCTTTTATAAAGTCGAATCTAAGTCCTTGAGACCAGCTGGAGTTTTTATCCATGCCCATTATTGTCTCAGTATTAGTCTGAAAGGGGGGGGGGCAGGGTCAGCTGGGTCAAACAGAGGTGGAGCTGTTCATCTGTACTCCCAGGATGCTGCTCAGCTTTGTTGGCGCCGATTGGCCCCCAATGAAGCTGATAAGAACTCTGCTGTGTGTTTTCACTTGTGTTGTTGATGTTTATCGCGCATGCTTAATAGGACCCAGAAGACTCGCAGAACCGAGCCCAGCGGTCTCCCCTTCCTTCATTCCCAAGCATTCTTTGGAAAAGACAATAGAAATTCAGCTTGAAGCGAAACTGCAGCCAAAGATATGAACGCGGAGTGGCTCATTCGGGGCTCCTCCGGAGCATCTGTGTAGCATCGCGTGGCAGTAAAAGCACCTTCTTTTACCAACAGTAATTATTTTGCTGACAGCTGGTTTGAGTTTATGTCCCAGTAAAACACTGACTCTCGCTGCAGTTGCTCGGCTGCGGCCATTCCCATTTATCTTTGTACACCACCGCTGGAATATAGCGCCGCGATTGTGGTGCGATAATCGTTTGTGTCCAATTTTGTCAGATTGCGCAACACAAGGACCAGGCGTTCAAAGCCTCAGCGCTGAGGAGGGTCCGAGATGGCACAACAGGACCGGAATAACGAAGGCTCGGAGCTGGGCAAATTCAATATTTCAATCACGCAGGCATTAGGGGAAGCCATGCTACGCTTCCCCTGCTTATGTTACCTCAGAGCACAGTGTTATGCACCATCCCTACAGGTGTAATTGGAAATCTGCTGGGAGGTAAAGATCCAATCTCCTGAGAAAGTTGAGGCAGGAGAACATCTCGGAGGCGGACCCGGACAGATTCAATGGCGTCCGGGATCGGGCATGGGCCCATCAACTGGCGCTCAGCAGCCGCCCATGTCAAGCGGAGTCGTTAAACTTGCCGAGTTTTATTTGGTTGCAGGGCTCGCCGCACGGAAGCCGGTGTTAAATGGCAAGGCGGTCCAGCGAAAAGGACACCGCGACCTCCCCCGCGTCGAGATTTGCATACACGCAGTCACCGGGCCTGCTAATGTAGCAGCATTGATTCCTACAGGAAGGAAGGAGGATTGTTCCCTGTTGCTTGCAATCATCTCAAATGTTAATCCCACTAAGTATGCGCAAACAACTGGTGGGGCCATTCATAAAAAAAAAAAAAAAAAAAGGCAGCTTGGATGAGTGTTTTACTCAATTAAAAGCCCCCATTAAGCACCTATGCCATTTCTGCCTTTTATCCTCAATCAAAGTGGATTTAACCCACAACACGTGTGGCTTTATATAAAGACATTTTTAAACAATGGCTTCTGCGGAAGAAATTAAATGCCAAAAAAACGAGTACATTCAGAAAGCGGGCCCGACATGCCTCGCCACGTGTTCCATTAAACCTAAACCGTCCCGGTCGTTTGTCTCCGTTTGCCCTCCCAACTCGGTTATGTCGCGACAAGCCCGCTACCGTACGCGAAAGGCGATTGCCTCCGTGCGCAAAGGTGCGGGGGGGGGGGCGCACTGGTGCAACACGTAAGCGGAGACCGCGCGAGCGGCATGCTTAAGTGGGCCGTGTTGCACATTAAACGGGCTAATGTTGCCGCACAAACGCAAGCCCAGCAGTTTCAGCGCCATGTCTGACGTTTGATTTCCAGAGACCGTCGGTGTGTGTGTGTGTGTGTGTGTGTGTGTGTGTGTGTGTGTGTGTGTGTGTGTGTGTGTGTGTGTGTGGGGTGGGTGATTCAAAACACAAGTCAGTTCCCTCTCAGTACAGAAAGCTGATATGGTGTAATAATAATAAACATTAGCAGTTTTATGATTTCCTATTATCGCAAATTACAGAATTTCCGGTGAACTGGTTGCGTGACGACGTGACGACGTGCCGACGTGACGACGTTGCAGTAGAAGTGCTGGATGCTGTCAGGCAGGCGGGTGTCATTACGCGTCCATATCTGGCCTGGGGGGTTGGGGGCGCGGGGGGGGCACATCAGCGGAGGAAAAGCTAATAGGTCTTTTCCCAACTGCTGCCTCCTTTAGAAAAAGGCGTCAGATTGCACCGTTCGTGTCTTGAGTGACATCATCGGTATGGAATGTGGACACCCCCGCCCCTTTCGCCCCCCACCATGACAGCATGCAACCAGATCCACGCCGCTGCAGTCTTACCACCAGCCTCATAAGCGTCTTATATCCCACTCGAGGTCCCGTCCAGCCAAAGAAACAGCTGTGTGAGGGTGAATCCCAATTATTTTTATGGGGAGATTGTGTCATTTCTTCAGTCTCCATGAAGCCAAACTGTCAGGCCCCGCGTGTCGCGGAGCTTTTTCGGCCCGAGCGCCGCCCGATATCGCTGGAAACGCTTCAAAGGCACGTTTAGAACGCCTCGATTTTCGAGGGATTTCAGTTCGACCAACCAGGTAGACCAGCGCGACGGCGTCCGAACGGTCTCCCCCGTCCAGACCGAGCCGCCCCCGACATGTCGTGACTGTAACGCCGACACAGCTCGCAAATTCGTTACGGAAACCGCTCGTGGGTGTGTGGAACATATCGCGAAGTCACAATGGCCCCCCCCCCCCAGGAGAGAAGGGGGCAGATGGATGTCAGGGGTAATGCCTCTGGAAGCACAAAACAAGCGCTCGTTTAAGCAGTCAGGAGCTATTGATTTTAGATTTGTCCCGGAGCAACAGGAAAGTATCAGATATCCCGTTAAGGCCCTCCAAACGTCGATATCATCAGTGTCACTGCAGAAATGACGACGGCTCGGCTCGCTTCCTACGGTTCCCCAAAATCCCGTATTCTGATGTCCGACGTCGACGCGTCGGGCAGGCAGCCTGGAAACGTGGCACGCTTAAATGCTAACTCCTAAATAACTCATGGTGCTCCAGCAAATCCCCCCCCAGCAGTAAAAGCTCTTAGCCCTAAAGACGGGCAGATGAATGGAGGCCTGCCCATCGGCAAATAAAAGGCTGAAGATTTCGATTTATCGCGGCGGGTCCTGAGTGGAGATTGATCCATAAGTATACAAAAAAAACAAAACATCCCTTCAGAGCTTAGACTTACGACCTGATAGGACCACCATGAAAGCAGCTGACGTGACCGATGGTGGGGGCGCAACGTCGTGGGCTTTTGTTTTAAAGTTTGCTTTCAACCTATTTCAAAATAAAAGCTGGACTCGGGTTCAGGAGAGCGGAAGGTACGGCTCCGCTCCTCTGTTGTTTGTGTTCCGTCATTGTCATGACAGCAAACGAGTTGGGGGGGGGGGGCGGATGTCCTCCCAACAGTTCATGTGATTAACATGATTGAGAAGAGGGGGCAGAGACGCAGCGGCTATGGCGGGTCACAAGTGAGAAGTCGCGGGTGTCGACTAGATCAAAGAAAGAGGCGAGGATAATCGGCCGTAACCATCTTTAACGTGGGGCTGAGTGATGGAACGGGGGGGGGGGTCGGACGGAAAGGATGAGCCGTGTGAGGAGAGGTTGGGAAGGAAGAAAGGGAGCTGAAGCTACTGGGAGCCCTGCGTCCTGGTCTGGACAGCTGTGACCAGTACAGAGACCCTCGGGCCCAGTTGGGACACACGGGGGGGTCGTTTGACCAGCGTCAGCAGCCACTGCTGGGACGCCACCGCAGGAGGACAATTAGTCGTACACAAACACTGGAGATCCCTGTTAGGTCAACATAGCAACAACAACATAGCTGGAGCTGGAAAACCAAAACACGTGGGCTATTAGCATCCGCTGGTCTGATCGCACAGATTAAGGTCCGAACTGGAGGGGTCAGATGTTCCGCTTCAGATATTTGTTTTTGTGCACGAGCTACAGACGGCGTCCGCGCCCCAGACCGGAGGGCAGAAATAGATCCCAGCGGCCTCGCTACGCCGGAGCGCCTGGGTTTGATTCCTGTCCGGCCTTTTATCCGTCGTTCCTTTCATCCCGAACGCCGGATCGTTCCAGAAATATGTTCCGCCAAAGCAACAACTTCAGGGTTGTCCCCCCCCCACACACACACACACACACACATCAGCAGCCTCCTCCACATCTGTCCAGAGGAGCGAGGGAGCAGACCGGTCCATATCGGGGGGGGAGCTTCATCACGCTGCATCTCCTCCAGCCGGGCGTCCCTGACGGAGGTCAGAGGTCAGGAAAGGGCCGGCAAATCGGAAAAACACCCGGAGAAAAGCGAGGGGCGGCTCTGCGGAGCAGGCGCTGTTTCTGGAGGCGCGCTGACGCGGCGTGGCAGCGGGCCAGAGCGCTGTAACCCGAGACCCCCCCAGGAACAGCGGCCAGGTGGCAACACACACACACACACAAACACACACACACACGCCCGATAGCATCTCCAGAAGTGGCTACACGTGTTTGGATCGTCAACGTTTCATCAACGTTTCGTCGCGTTTCATCGTGAGAGCGGCGCGGTGGAGGAGACTCCGCCTCCCCTTCGGCGGGCCGGCGGTCACGTGGCGTCCTGAGGGGATTCGGGGTCCATAAGAGCGGCGGTTCCTGGAGTTGATCCAGTTGGCTTTTCAGCCGACCGTCGGGAGGGCTCCTCGACTTCAGACGGTCGAGGACGGAGACTCCATCCATCATCGCGATGAGGGTGCTGGAGCCCATCCCAGGACCCTCTGAGCCCTGGGGGGGGGGGTCAGTGCTCGGCTCAAGGGCACCTCAAGGACGGACTCACTCCTGCTTAATTAACAGGATTACTTCCCGTTTGACACGACGTTGGGAATGAAGCGACCAGGTGGAGGCACGCCCTCTTTTAACGTGAAGGCGGTCCACAGACGCGATAGACCAGAACGTTCTTCTGGCCGACAGCACACGAGGGGCGGCGGCCTCCTCTGAGCAGAGAGACGCGCGAGGTTGAAGACAAAGGCTCGTTAAAGAAACGTCACCCTCCGCTCGGCCCGGCCGGCGCTCCCGCGGGGGGGTCGCCGACCCCAAATTCACGCGCGCTCAATAACTCGCCGCCAGCCGCACGGCGAGACGCCGCGACCTTTCCGTCTTCCGCGGCAGCGTCTGTTGGGCCTCATCCGTCCGCTACCTGGCTACTCACCTTCTGAGTCACGGCCCTGGCGCGCTCCGATGTTTCCACATTAGACCAGGAATTCCTCCGGGTGGACGCATGCTGAAGCTCAAAGTGGCAGGTCGGGACGGGAAGTCCGGGAACGGCTGGGAATGGCCGGAACCGCCCCGTCCCAGTTTCGAGCGAGCGCTCTCCCGCCGCCGCACGTGCGCGGTCTCCGGGGGCGACCGGGAGCCCCTCGTTGGTGCTTATCACCCCCCCACGTGTGACTTAACGGCGTCTCAAGCAGGTTGGACTGTTGGAGGGATTCAAACTCCGTGACGGTACCAAGCCCCGTGTCCCATGTGCAGACGCAGGCACGCTCCCGTTGACGATTTAGACGCAACGTCACACATGCGCGCGCACACGCACACACACACACACACACGGGCGCTGGGAGAACAGAGGAGGCCCTGGACCCTGAGGGGAGAGGGGGGATTGGAACCCAAAACCTTCTGAGGCAATGGTACTGGTTACAGTTTGGAGGGTGCCCCCCCCGTGTCGCTGGACACGCCCCCCCCCCCACCGCCACTACCAGGCATATGATCGATGAAACGATGAGACACCGAGACAAGCGGAGCGACTTTTTGTCGCAGGGTCCAACTCTGAGGTCTGATGTGAGACGGGCGAGTGCGTCTGAGATCAACACTGGACAACCTCCCTGAGGAAAGGTCAGAGGTCACGCCCTGAACTGCTGCGGTGACAGGCCAACAGGGCGGACACACGGGGGTTTTTTTTCTGCGGGGACGGGCGACCAGGGCGCTCCGCCACGCCCCCTCTGGCGTTTCTTCGGGCTTCCACTCGAGCACACAAACAGTCGTTAACGCGGGCCCACGTCAGCGAGACGCGACCAGGGAAAAAAATACATAAAAATCACGCTCTCACGCTCACACACTCACACACTCAGACACACTCACACACTCACACACTCAGACACACTCACACTCAGACACACGTGAATGAGTCACTTGTTAGTGTGTTGTGGGTTTTTTTTTACCTTGGCACTGGAATCCTTGTTTCCCAAAGCCCCTGTGAAAACAGAGAAGGCTTCATTTAATACCGCTGCAGAGGAAAGGCATCAGCTCTCATCACCCATCCGCCTTCCGACCGCCGCGGTGGGGGGGGGGGGCACATAGATGCACACACACTCACATTCACACATTTGGACACATGCAAGTCACACACACACACACACACACACACACACGGGGAGAACAGAGGAGGCCCTGGACCCTGAGGGGAGAGGGGGGATTGGAACCCAAAACCTTCTGAGGCAATGGTACTGCTCACAGTTTGGAGGGTGCCCCCCCCCCGTGTTGCTGGACGCCCCCACCCATGTCGCTGGACACGCCCCCCCGCCACCACTACCAGGCATATTATTGACGAAACGATGAGACACCGAGATAAGCGGAGCTGCTTTTTGTCACGGGGTCCAAGTCTGAGGTCTGAGACGGGCGAGTGCGTCTGAGATCAACGCTGAAGGAGCCTCCCTGAGGAAAGGTCAGAGGTCACGCCCTGAACTGTCGCTGTTACAGGCCGTGCAAGTCAAACGGAGCCTGTTCAAGCAGCAGCCTGCAAAACCGGTGCTGGTGTGTGTGTGTGTGTGGGGGGGGGGGGACAAAAACAGCCAAACACGCTTTCAAAGCTGTCTTTTCTGTTCTTTTTCCTTTTTCTTTTTTTTTTTTTCGTGGGTCGAACGAAAGTTGCGCTACTTTTATGAGTCACCTCCCCCGGCTCAGGTGGTGACACACGAGTTCCATGTGCGCTGGGTGAAATCTGGAAACTCTCTCTCTCTCTCCTCCGGGTTCCACAGACGCGGAAACGGACGATCTTAGTCATCCAGAGCCGGGTCCCCCGGATCATGTGGAACCCGGAAAGGAAACTGGAACAGCTGTCGGTGCCAGCCCGGGGACAGCGTTCACGTCATGAGCCCATTTGCTCCTGCAGCGCTCGACTCTGCACAAACAATCGATTCCCCGCACTTCTGGGCGTCAGAAGGCGGAAATAACAGCTTGAAAGTTTGGGTTTTTTTATTATTGTTGCCCCCCCCCCACCCACCTCCAACCGTGCGCTTCACAAATAAGGAGAGCAATAACTCCTCCCATGTTGCTGTTGGGAATAAAGGCTCGACAAACCGGAGCGTCTGGAATATCCCCGATGACAGCGCGTCCCGTCGCTGCGCCTTCGTGGAGCAGTCAAACAGGCGACAGAAAGTTGGCCCGGAGTTGCGATCGCTCCCGGAGAGGAGCGATCCAACGCGCAACAGGCTCAGGAGGGGGTGGAGGTGGTGGAGGAGGAGGGGGGGGGCGCACTCACCAGATGAAGTCGGTGCAGTGGCTGCAGAAAGTCGGCTGCTTGAAGAACCGCGCGATGAATTTGTGGTTCTTGATTTCGTGGACGTTCTTCTGCCTCAGCGCACCTTTGCGGGCGAACCTGTTGGCGACGTCCTCGCTGGACGAGTCGGTCAAAGTCACATCAGCCATGTCCCCCCCCCAAAAAAAAAAAAAAACCCGGCGGATCAAACTCTCCCGGCGCTCGCCCTGCTGCTGGCCTTTGCCGTTCCTTTCGCTCGGGGGGCAGTTTTCCCCTCTCTCTGTGTCCTCTCCCGTGGCGGTGGAGACCCTCCGGCTGAGGAGCGGCGGTGCACCCCGGACGCGCAGCTCTTCGGTCTGGACCCGCCTGCCGACGCCGCCGGCTGCTGCTCTGACAGCGGCAAGTCAGCGGCGGCGAGCCGCTACTGCATCCGGCGGGACCTTCACAATAAGAGCCGCGACCCTCTCCCGTCGCCACCGGCCCCGTCGTTGTCTATCTCTGAGTCACTTCTTATCTTATCTTATCTTATCTAAGCTCGAAGCTCTGCCATAAATTCTGACTAAGTTAATAAGTTAATACTAACTGAAACATCGCTGGGTCACTTCACGCAAGGCAAATATTTATGGCAGTCCTAACCACCTAACTACTTGGTTCCAAAAGGCCCTGCAGTCATGAAACTTTTGGAATGATAACACGGCCTGTTTTATGATATTATTATTATTTTGCATTTATTGGTTTCAAGCCTCTACTTTTATACATTTTCGCAGCATTGAATAAGTCTGGTAAAGTGACATGAAATTAAATGTCTGTTTTGAGATTAAATGTCTTTTATTTTAGATTTTCCACATTCTTCCAAGGCAGGGATGTCCAAACTATTCCCCAAAGGGCCGTGTGGCTGCAGGTTCTGGTTCCACCAGTCCAGCTCACCCAGTTTGACCAGTCAGCTGTTGAAGACTCAGATGAGTTGATGAAGTGAGTCCAGTCTGGTGCTGCTGGGTTGAACCAGAACCTGCAGCCACACGGACCTTTGGGGGAGAGTTGGGGGATCTCTGTTCTAAGACTACCTGATTTGTAAACTGTACTGTGAAATCTCTGAAGTTGCCATTAAAAGCAGTTTTGTGGCGTTATCAGGATGTGTGTGCAGCCTTTCCTAATCTCGGTCATAAAGGCCTCCTCTCCGCTAACAATGCGTGAAAGCAAACTCCAACCTTCAGGAGGAACTATAAAAGCTTCCGCTTATTCACGGAACATTTTAGAGCAGTAAAAATCATCATTTATGTGGCATTCGAGCAGCGCACGGGCTCTAAAAGCCTGGAGGGTTAGCCTTCTCTTTATTTGACCTCTGACCACATTATCTCCGCTGCTGTTGTTTTCAAATCCACACTTCCTGTTCACCGGCGGGGTGTTTTCGTACAACTTGACGGTCGCTTTTCTCCGCTTCTCCCACGACTGATGTCACACAACCGGACCCCTGGGTGAGGGAGGAGGCCCCCGGCCCCACCGGCTCCCCTGGCCCCAGGCCCCCAGGCCCCCCAGCCCCGGCCCCGGCCCCGGCCCCTGGCTGGAGTCAGGGGGCCTAGCGCTATCGTGTGGACAAAAGACGCATTACACCTCTGCTTATTGTCACTTAACGACAGGTTCGACATATATTCATGAAAAGGAAAGGGGACAAAGTGCAATTGATTAAATGCATATGAAAGAGAGAGAGAGAAGCTGTAGTAAAGTGATGGCAAAGTGGTTTGATGAATTAACATTTCAAACAGTGCAAACGTGTCCTGGTGGACAGCATGAGAGGACAGCGTCCACCCACCTAAGGCCCATCGCATTGTCCACAAAGCTGCAGCTGTGAACGTAGAGCAATGTGAACAGGAGGCCAGCAGAAGGCCTCGTCTTGTTCCGGAGGAAGGAAGACGGATTGAAACAGAAGCCCAAATGTTCAGTTCAGTTGTCCCCATCACGCTGCACCCAACCCTCGCAGACCTCAAATTCCAAAAACCAAGACGTCGTGTGGCAGCATCAAGCGGCGTCAACCAGAGTTCACCGGCCGGCAGGACAGCCAACCATCTCAATCCGCGTTATGTGGACAGCAAATATTTGCCCTCATGAAATTTGGCTGAATTGAATCTTTATGAAGCTGATGACCACGGCGCCTCAACGCATAGAAAACAGCCACCGAGGAGACAAGGAAAGGACACGGGAGAGATGCAGGCGGGCCGTCTCCACGCGAAACGCGTGACGTCTGCTCTGTCGAGGCTTTTCTCTCTTCATGCGAGGTACGCGCCTCTCTCTGTCCCCGTGTTTGTTTACTGGCCTCCTTCGCTATTAGCGCTGGTATCTGCCTGCGTGTTTGCCGTCTGTTGTCGTACACAACCAGAGCTGCCCATCGATCTCCTCTGGGTAAACATTCAGGGGCCCAGAACTTTGCGCTCGGTCGATAGGAGCCCGACGTCCGATTGGTCCGGGCGTCCCGGGCGCATTTACCCAGCGGCCTTTATGTCGACCCCCCCCCCCCCCACCGAGGCTCTGGGGACACCAAGGAGGCTCCACTGACGGCAAGATGGCTCCGACCCTGACGCTGCTGGCGCTCCTGCAGCTCGCCCTGTACTCAAGCGTGACCTGCAAGAAAGGTGAGGTCTCCTCGGGGGGGGGGGGTCCCGGAGGAGGGCCCAGACCGTGAAACCCCGACGTGTTCCCTGAGCAGTGTGCAGCCGGCCCCCCGTCACCGACGGGATCGACGAGCTGGCGCTGAAGCGCGTGTACGAGGCCGGGGAGGCGGTGACCCTCTCGTGCGAGCGGGGCTACACGCCCTCCACGCCGAACCCCCGGAGGATCACGTGCACCGCCGCGGGGGAGTGGACGGCGTCGGACCTGGCCTGTTCGCGTGAGCGCCGTCGGGGGAATTCTCGCCCGCCTCCGACGAATAAAGCTTTGATCAGATCCAGATCAAAGCTCGGCCCTTTCCCCCCTGCCCGCAGCTAAGATGTGCCCGATCCCCCGCGCCCTGAGGCCGCTGGCCATGGGGAGGACGGAAGCCCCCTACAAGAGCGTGCTCAACTTCACGTGCGATGACGGGTAAGGCTGGGGGGGTGGAACACAGCGCCGCGCGACCTTTTGGTCTGTTCGCGACAAAAACAGCCCGGATGAACTTGTTCGTCAGGTACGTCATGCAGGGGGCCAACGAGAGCAGATGTTTAGACGACGGTAGCTGGAGCCACCCCCCACCTCTCTGCAAAGGTACTGCAGGAAAAACCTGCCCCCGTGCAAGCGCGCTTGGTGTAGAATTTGGAGAAACGGCGTTTCAAGTCCTGCAGACGTGACCCCAGGAGAGCGCGCCGCCCCCTGGTGGCGGGCCTCGGTACAGCACCGAGCCGCTCCTCTCTCCACTATCTGAGTTTATTTCAGCCAAATGGAGGGAAGAAAAGCCCTCCTCCACTCCAGGAAGAGACTCTTCCATTATCAGCAGTTGTTTCCAACTGCACTGTGTTGACATATTTGTCGTTATTCTAAGCAAAAAAGGGGTTGAGGCAGCTGTGCCAGGGGTCAGGTTGCGGGTCTTCCAGGGGGAGGCTGATTTGGGTCGGCAGCGAGTCGTATTGTCTTTCTCCCCCCCCCCGCAGCTGTGAACTGTCCTCTGCCTAAGCCGCCCGCCGGCGGAAAAATAGTCCACGACAGGACCGTCACCGGAACCACGGTCAAATACGGACACGGCTGGACGTACGAGTGCAACCCGCCGAAGGCCCCGAGCCACGAGAGAGGCTCCTGCATGGCCGACGGGACCGCAACGGAGCCGCCCGTGTGCCGGGGTACGCCGCCCGCCCTCGACGCGCTCTCAGCGGCCTCTCCGTCAGCCGCTCTAAACCGAACTCCGCTCTCGCCGGGCCAGAGGTGAGCTGCCCCATCCCCACGGGGGTCCCGAACGGCTTCATCACCTTCGCCGTGATGCGGCCGCACGGCTACAAGGAGACGGTGAAGTACGGCTGCATCGAGCACTACGTCCTCGAGGGCGACGCCGAAGCACGGTGCCAGAACACGGGGAACTGGTCGCCCAAGCCAGCCTGCAGGGGTGAGCGGCGGGGAAGAGCACCCCCCACACCTCCCCACACACCCCCCACACCCCCCCCCCCCACACCACCCCACACCCCCCCCCCCCACACCTCCCCACACCCCCCACCCCCCCTCCCCCCACACCTCCCCCCACCCCCCCTCCCCCCACGTGCCCCTGCATAGCTCTCTCCCCTCTCTTTTCTCTTCCGCCCTCCAGCTCCCTGCACGGTCGGGATCAAACGAGGCCGCATCTTCTACGACTCCAGGAAGATCTGGATCGCAGATCTGAAACCCAACAGGGTTCTCCACGGAGAGCACGTAGCCTTCTACTGCCTGAACAAAGCCGACAGGTGTGGCTACCCGGTGGTCAGCACCTGCCGCGATGGGTCCCTCCCGATCCCAGAATGCTTCGAAGGTGTGCACTTGTCGGCGTCTTCGTGCTGGATGATTTATTTATGGCCCCGGGGCTCCATGTCAGAGACTGAAACTTTCATATCAGTGCGGCGTGAATGGTCACTGGTGCCTGTCCCTTTTGGGAGCCGTCGTACTTTAAAATGTAAGACACTAATACAGGGTAATTTCTTTCTTTCTATTATTAGAACCGGGCAAGATCGAGTACACTTTAAGGGCCAAAACGCTTCCATCGGAAATTGAAATGTGCGCCTCTCCACCGCCTGCGAGCTCCACCAGCCCTGCGTAATCCTGCGCAAGGAACAGCTTAAATTCGGGAGGACATGAAAAACTGGAACAGGAATAACACACGCGCTATAATCGACTTGTGTCATCTGTTCGTTTCCCATGAGCCTATTAATAAAGTTACCGCAACCGGTCGTGAAATAACAAGTTTCTGTTGACTTTATGTGGTCATGGGGGGCATGTTTACAAGCGCTAACACAGGACTCGTCACTCCATCAATCTATCGATCTGTCCATCAATTTTTATGGACACAGCTCTTTCCAGTCAGTCTGAACACATGACACGCTGATCAAACAAACAGAAGCTTTTACAGAAACACAGAACACACAACAGAGGTGGGGGAAAATCCCCCTTTAACAGGAGGAAACCTTGAGCGGGACCAGGCTATTGTGGGGGGGGGAGAAGGAGAGGATAGGAGGGAAGAGGAGAAGAGGAGAGAAGGAGAGGAGAGGAGCAGAGAGGGAAGGAGAGGAGATGAGGAGATGAGAGGAGTAGAGAGGGAAGGAGAGGAGAGAGGAGGAAGGTAGAGGAGGGGAGAGGATAGAGGAGAGAAGGGGAGAGAAGGAGAGGATAGGAGGGAAGAGGAGAAGAGAGGAGGGGAGAGGAGAAGAGGGGAGAGGAGAGAAGAAGAAGAGAGGCGGGGAGGAGGGGAGAGGAGAGAAGGAGAGGAGAAGAGAGGAGAGGAGGGGAGAGGAGAGAAGGAGAGGAGAGGAGTAGAGAGGGAAGGAGAGGAGGGTAGTGGAGGAGAGGAGGAGAAGAGATGAGGAGAGGAGGAGAAGAGGAGAGAGGGAAGGAGAGGAGAGGAGGAGAAGAGTAGAGAGGGAAGGAGAGGAGAGGAGGGAAGGAGAGGAAGAGGAGAGGAGGAGAGGAGAGGAGGGTAGAGAGGGGGAGGAGAGGGGAGTCAAGAGAAGGAGAGGAGAGGAGAAGAGAGGAGAGGAGGGAAGAAGAGAGAAGGGGAGGTGAGGGGAGTGAAGAGAAGGAGAGGAGAGAAGGAGAGGAGAGGAGTAGAGAGGGAAGGAGAGGAGATGAGGAGATGAGAGGACTAGAGAGGGAAGGAGAGGAGAGAAGGAGAGGAGAGGAGAGGAGTAGGGAGGGAAGGAGAGGAAGGAATGAGAGGAGTGGAGGAGAGGAGGAGAAGAGTGGAGAGGAGATGAGGAGAGGAGGAGAAGAGGAGAGAGGGAAGGAGAGGAGAGGAGGAGAAGAGTAGAGAGGGAAGGAGAGGAGAGGAGGGAAGGAGAGGAGGAGAAGAGAAGAGGAGGAGAGGAGAGGATTGAAGGAGAGGAGGAGAGGAGAGGAGGAGATGCTATTACTTTTTGTATGTGTCCAAGTTTATTTATTTTGAATGTGGCTCCAAGAGTGTAAAGTCCAGCACAGGGGGGATTCCGGTAAGAGGCAAACTAATTAGGAAACAGAGCAGCGCTTATCTGTTTGCTTTTGCCACACAAAGCCCAGCGAGAGAGGGGACAGCCTGAAGTGGGCCGAGGACCGCTCGTGCATTCTTACTGAGGATGGAACTGAAGCTGCTTCTGCTCTCGCTCTTTGTGAGTTTTATCACCGATGGATCTGGACAAGATAACGGTACGCGCTGTCATGACTGGATGTTGTTTTACATGATCGGGCTTTACGTAATGACACCGTAACTTTTTTGGGGGATTATTTTCTTTGTGTACACATTTTTTTTTGTAGTTCTTTGGAATGAGGAAGACTTAGTCATTGTACCTTGCAACAATATGTAGTTTCCCTTTAAAAAACAACTTCTTAGTTTTTTATTCCTCTGAAAACAATAAAATGACTCTTATGTAACGTCACGATAAAAGTTCATTTCTATGCCAAAACAAGGTTCAAAGTTCTTTTTTTTGTGTAACCTGTAAACAGTTCAAGCAAAATAAGGGTCTTTTACAAATGCAGTATAAGAAAAGAGTATAAAAACCTGTACTCATTTGTTGTTGCAGTGTGTCCTAGACCTGAGCTGGCTGCTAATATTCACCTGGAAGGCCTACAGAGATTATTCAGACCTGGTGAAGAGTTAATCCTCAGCTGTGCAAGAGGATACACTCCGATATCCGGCCCCAGGAAGATTGTTTGTAAAGTCAATGGAGAATGGACCCCAAGCAAATTCTTCTGCATAGGTGGGTCTCTGATGGGGGGGGGGGCTCATACCTTTGTTTCCTGTGAAATCAGGAAGAAAAAAATACAATAAATGAAGACCTGTTATTTGAAAAGCAGGTTGAATGTCTGCTTTAACCTCCTTAGACCCGAGCTCTTTTCTGATATACATTCTTAATATGTCTTTGCTATTTAGGATTATTGGGACCTGATAAGTGTAAAGACTGAGAATCATGTTTTAACAATATTTTGAAACAAGTGTTTTTTGGGGACAATGATGTCCACATACAGGGACAATCAATCTAAATGTGTAATAATATAATGTTTATGGGTCCATGTATGTGGACATTTGGCCCCGTACTAAGAAGAATTAGCTTTTATATGATAGGTGACCCAAAATCTAATGTCCACATATGTGGACGCCAGGTCTGAGGAGGTTAAGTGTTTTGTGGCCCTCTCCTGCAGCAAAGCGGTGCCCCTATCCTGAGGTTGTGTTGAATGGAGAACTGTACTACACGGACACGGTGTACGGGAGCACCATCAACTACACGTGTCACGAAGGGTGAGGCAAACATCAGTGTGATCGTGACAGCGCTTTTACGGGGGTTTTTGCGGTTGACCCATCCATGCAGACATTGTTTGCGTCCAGTGATCCGTGTGGGCTTTGCACAGGTACGCCGTGGTTGGAGCCAGAACCTCGGAGTGTCTTTCCAGTGGCGAGTGGAGCAAACCGAGTCCGGAGTGCAAACGT
Organism: Lagocephalus sceleratus; assembly: GCA_911728415.1. Lineage (NCBI taxonomy): Eukaryota > Metazoa > Chordata > Actinopteri > Tetraodontiformes > Tetraodontidae > Lagocephalus > Lagocephalus sceleratus. The sequence continues at coordinate 4,364,653 of CAJVRN010000232.1, read as the reverse complement.
ACGTGTTCTGATGTGTATGGCACCTAAGACTGGCTTTCTTCTCTATGCGTGGGTGTGTGTGTGTGTGTGTGTGTTTATGCATGTGCAGATGTCCCCAAGAAGTGCATCTTCAAGCGTATATACAATCTCAAGTTCTCATAAATCACCGTGCTCTGTCTCCGCTGAAGCCGTGCAGTGTGGCCCCGCTCCGATCCCACAGTTTGGGGAGATCGTTTATAACAAGATGGTCAGAGGGCACACCACTGATTATGGCACCCAGGGGACGTACAAGTGCCTGCCTCCATATGTGCTGTTCGGCGAAGCAAGAGCAGAGTGCACTAGCAATGGGAACTGGACCGAAACGCCTGAATGCAGAGGTAAGAAGAAAACCAGATCAAAGGATCATAATAGCCAAATGATATCTGACATTTTAAGCCGCAATTGCAGCTACGGTAAGTTGGAAATGCAAAAATCCCCCCAAAAAAAGTGTCGTCAACGTAAATGAGATTTGCTTTTGGCCAGTTTTTCCTGCCACGTGCCGTTCGTTTGACACGGTTCCCCCTACAGTGGTCACCTGCCCTCCGACTGAGAACATTGAGAGAGGCTACATGTCGATCACCGAAAAGAGACAGTTTGACTACATGGAAACTATCAAATACGGCTGCCATGGCGACTACGTCATTGAAGGGAGCCACGATATTGTTTGTCAGAAAGATGGGAAATGGTCTGAGAAGCCATCCTGCAAAGGTACCATTGATAGTACATACCATTATACATACATATATACGTGTGTATATGTATATATATATATGTGTGTGTGTGTGTGTGTGTGTGTGTGTGTGTGTGTGTGTGTGTGTGTGTGTGTGTGTGTATTTTTTACAGCTCCGTGTAGTGTTGGCATAAACAGAGGGAGGATATTGTACAAAGGGAAAAGACTTTGGATCAAAGACCTGAAACCCAACAGAATCTTGCACGCTGAACTTGTCTCAGTCTATTGTCTGGACAAGGGAAGGCAGTGCGGTTACGCCGTATCCGCCCAGTGCATTGACGGAAAACTCAAAATCCCAGAGTGCTATGAAGGTAAAGACTCACGGCTGCAAATCAGTTGGCGCAAGAAGTTACATAAAACATCGTCACTCCAAAATTCTTTTTCTTTTCTAGAGCCCAGCTTCAGCACTTACAACATGCATTCCAGTTCACTTCCATCAGAAATTAGACAGTGCTGAACCAGCAGCAGGTTCTCTGCTGCTATCGGGAAGAGGAGATGTGTGCTCGGTTCTTTTAAAGCCATAGTCCTCGTATTCAGCACAATTCCTTCCATTTTCAATTGTATTAGGCCTGATTAACAGGTGTACTTTTAAAGTAAACTCTTTATTAATACAGATATCATTTATATGTTGTCTGCAATCCCCTTATGGGAGTGGAAATTACTTCAAATAAAATGGTGAATCCACCCATCTAAGCAGGACAGTGTCTGTTCATCCGAATCAACAAACACTCGGTTTTAAGGGCAAACTGACTGTGGGAAGAGGACGAAGCATCAAGAGGAAACAGATGCAGACACAGGAAGAACAGGCAACCGCCGTGCACAGCCCATAAACAGCTCCATATTTCAGCCAACACTGTGGTCCTCTCTACCGGGAGGTGAAGGTTATGGTCTTCTGTGAACGGTGCCCCGAATCAAAACTTGTCCCGCGACATCATATAATAGCTAAAAATCAAAAAGCTTTCAGTCAGTCGAGGGCTTGCTTCATGTTACCAGCAGGTGGCGCTCTGACTGAACTAATGGAGCTGTGGATACATGTTAGACTGACAATATGCTCGGGCACGAATGATCCTTGACTGCTGGCTAAAATTAAAATCAACATAAAAAACAACAATATTTGGTAGAAGTATAAATCAAAGATATATTAAAAATATTATTATAAGTAATAATAATAGAATAGAATAATTGAATCAACAGAACAAGAGAAGAGCAGAATGGCACAAAGTATAAAAACAAGGATCCTGAATATCCGGAAAAAGAAGAAAAGGAGAAGCACAAGTACGAAGATGCAGGAGAAGAAGCGCTGAAGCCTGAGAAGAAAACAGCAAAGATGTGTCAGGGAGGAAAGCCAAGAACAAGAAACTGAACGACGCTGATCTCCAAAAACAGAGAGGAGACAAGGAAGAGAGGGAGGTGAAGACACAGAAGGAGGTGGTGAGCAGACAGAGAGAGGAAGATTTAAAAAAAAAAGGAGGGGAGACCGAGGAGGTGGAGTGCTGCCGCTTGAAGAAACAAGGGAGGGGGGCGAGAGGAGGTGGTGAAGGTGCAGACAAAAGCAGGCCTAAAGAACCTGTACGAGGAAGAGGAGGGGAAGACACCGGCTGAGGAGGTGTTAAAGAAACAGGAGGAGGAGAAGACATCTCTAGAGGAGGTGTTAAAGAAACAGGAGGAGGTCAAGGCTGGAGAGGAAGACCTTAAGGAAAAGAAGGAGGAGGAGAACACACCTTTAGAGAAGGTGTTAAAGGAACAGGAAGAGGAGGAGGTGAAGACACCTCAGGAGGAGGTGTTAAAGAAACAGGAGGAGGTCAAGGCTTGAGAGGAATACCTTAAGGAAAAGAAGGAGGAGGAGAACACACCTCTAGAGGAGGTGTTAAAGGAACAGGAGGAGGAGGTGAAGACACCTCTAGAAGATATGTCAAAGGAACAGGAGGAGGAGGTGAAGACACCTCTAGAAGATATGTCAAAGGAACAGGAGGAGGAGGTGAATACACCTCTAGAAGATATGTTAAAGGAACAGGAGGAGGAGGTGAAGACACCTCTAGAAGATATGTTAAAGGAACAGGAGTAGGTGAAACGACAACATATTGAGACAGCTTCAAAGAGGCAGAAGGAGGAGGCAAAGAAACAAAAAAGAGGAAGAGAGTCAACAGAAACACCTGAAGCTGACGGCACATAGAGAGGAAGAGAGAAAGATAAAGAAACGGCTGAGGAACAGGAAAGAGCATGACCGCAAGAAACAGAAAAAAGTGAAAAGAGAAAAGCGTTGGACCTGCAGAAGCAGAAGGAGGTGGAACTGAAGATGAAGAGAGAGGAAGAGGAGTAAGAGCAAAAGGCAGAGCTGAAGAAACAACAAAGAAGGAACAGATGGAAAAAGAGGGGAGTTTTAGAAGAATAACACCTCAGAAATGGAGGAGGAAGAAAAACAATGCCTTTTTTATACTGTAAATAAACATTGAATTACATGTTTCATTCTACTACTGATTTAATTAATGGGCTTTTCATTTAATGCAGTCTGTTTCAGTAAACACAGAAATGAGTTTTTAAGTAATTATTCAATGATACCATCTGCTGGTTAGTAAACAACCATCTTATGGTTTAATTAACCATCAGTTCACAAACCAAAGAGCCTGTCGTATTTGGGTTTTTAAATAACAAACCATATTTGTGATAAAGGGAATGTGTCCGTTTTCTTATTCAAAACACGGCTGTCAGGATGTTTTCAGTGAAACCTGTGGGAGGATGTGAATAACGACATGACATAAATCAATAAGTGTGTTTAGTCCCTAAAGCAGAGCTGTCAAGCCAAGTTTCTCTGATAATGAGCAGCGCCAGGAGGTTACAACGTGTCGGCATGATGAGACTGAGGGGAAAAAACAACTATACGGTAACTGTCCGAGCTGATCTGATCTGATCTATTCTATTCTGTGGGAAGAGTGGGGTAAAACGCTGTAAATATCTGTGTCTCATTCATGCTGGGCACGGTTGTCCAAAGCTCGGTCTGGACTTGGTTGGGTTCTGAAAGACGTCTCGCCTCTTCTCCAAAAGTCTTCTTCAGTTCTCAACTGAACTTTTTAGGATGTGAGTCCAGCAGACTTTTTTGTAGTATTTTGGCTCCTAAAGTGAAAAACAATAGAGCCTCTACCCAGTGAGAGCTTGGGCCCTAATAAAGTTATTATCTATTATTAAACAAAATCTATAAGCCATGCCCGAGGATTTAAAATGTAAAAGTATCGTATGACATAATATAATATATAATAACTAAATGATAAAAATGATCACTTCTACCTGTAAAAATTAAATACATAATAAAAGCCGGTGTCTGCGTCACTTCCGGTGCGCTGTCTTCTCGCGATGTTTCGCGAGACGCCCCCCCTCTTCTCGTCCAGCATGGCGGCGCTGTATGAGGGCTACACGTTGTGTGGACGTGCGTCTGGTCCGTCTCTGTCAGATTCTGGCGTCCGGGGCGTCGAGGTGGAGAGGGACAGCGACCATGTCCTCGTCACCGACTCTTCGCGCTCCGTCACGCTGTACATGGTAACGTCTCGCCTCTCTCTCCTGCTCCTGCACATCTGTCCATCGTGTCCTCAGATGTCCAAAAACACCCCAGGACGCGCTTTTTAGACCGTCTTTGCCTGCTTTCACAACATATTTTACCCGACACACAGACTGTGTACATGTATATATCTGTGATATATACAAAAAGGTCGCCGCATGGTGCATTTGCGTTGTTATTGTTGACCTCCCTATTTAGCGGTGGCCACCATCTCTGTCCCACAACATCTGCAAGACCTTGCTTCAGTTTTCTTCCTCTGGCCGAGGAGAGGCCCTGGTGGTCGCATTTCACCAGTGATCGTGTGGCTAAAACGCAGTCTAACTCAAGCTTTTTGCGTTGCGGTGGTGACAGGTCTCCGACCAGAAGCCCCTGAGCAGCTGGACAGTGAAGCAAGGGCAGATGTTCAGCTGTCCAGCTGTTTACAACACACAGACCAAGGAGTATGTGGCGGTCTCAGACGAGAAGGTAAGAGGAACAAAGGTTTCTGGGCCAACTATCATTTGTAAAGGTCACTGCAGATCACCTTTTTTTTCCCTACAGTTGACAGTTGCATCTTTGTTTTTATGTTCAGGTCATCAGAATTTGGAAGGAAGAAGACATGATCTTAGATAAAGTCTTCAAGGCTACTGTAAGTTTGACCATATCTACGTGGACTTTATGTCTTTTAAGACACGCACCATGAATTCTTTTGTGCACAAGTAGGACAGATAAAATCTAAATCCTTCAGGAAAATGGAGAGTTCTGCTCAAAGCGACTTATTAGAATTGTGTTTACGTTTTAACACCTGAATAATTCCTCTGCCATTTGTGAACCTGTTTCCAGGTGTCGTCAGATATCTGGAGGGTTTACAGCGTTCCTGGAGGGGAGCCTGTGGTCCTGTTTAAGAAAGGAGCTGTGAGACTCTTGGATTCTCTTCTGTCTGCTCCCCAGCAGCCAGTCGAGGCAGTGGTGTCTCAAGAAGAAACCATTTGGTCAGTGTTACTCTCTACTTTTAAAATACCTCTTTAGAGGTCTGGAATAACATATTCACAAAAATGTGTAGTGGAGCCCCACATACTTTAAATGTAGTAGTGCTTGTGTTTCTGTCTTTGTCTCGTGCTCCTTGCTGAAATCTTTCAACTAAAACCAGTATTTTCTCCCAGTGCGCAGTGGTTGTTATTCATGACCCTCGTGAACACTCGACTTGTACTGAGGGGGTCACTGCATAGTAGCAAATGTCTGATGTTCACACAGATAAATCGAAAGGCTGTCTAACCTGTGCTTGTTTAGGTGGAGCACCAGCCTGGTGGCTGAGTCACAGCAGTTTGTCATCTTTACCAGTGAGCAGGTGACACATTTTTCAGATTATTTACTTTTGATATTAGGTATGTACAGAGTGGGAGTGATGAATTCAGTTTTAATCTGTAGTTTTTAAGCTGTGAGACGGATGCACATGATTCTGCATGTGAATTGTTTGCTGTGTATGACCTATTAATTTCACTTTTAAAATGCTTTCTCTGTGGACACACGAGTCATCTTTGTTACTCCTGTCTCTAATAACCTGCTTGAATCGAAGGCCTCTCTTTGTTTTCCATAGAAAGGGGATCATTTCCTGTACCTGCAGAGACTGAATCCCAACACCTTACACAGATACCAGCTGGAGCGAGAAGAGCCTGCTCTCTCCCCGCTGAGCTTCTGCGCCTCCTACAGAGACAAACACATCTGCCTCCTTTATCTATGTAAGCCCGACAACTTTTTTCCTCAGTAGTTTTTCTCATGTTAATATGACAGTGAATCGAGGTCGGGGTATTTGAAGGTCAAGATAAACTTTCAGTTTCCCAGTTCCAGTCCGAGCTGTCCTCTATCGTTTTTGCCGTTCAGACCCTAACGGTCACCTCTACCAGAGCGTCCTTTCCGTGAGAAACCTGGGAGCGGTCAGCGAGGACGCCCAGGCCCTCCCGCTGTCCCGCAGCCTGCTGCTGAGCCTTCCGGTTGGTGAGGGCCCCCTGGAGGCAGCCTCGGCTGTTATCCTGGATGAAGCCCACGTGGCCGTCGTGGGTGCTCCGCATCCCTCTGCCGGCGCTGGTAAAGGTTTGTGTTGCTTTTATTGTTGAGACTCAAACAAAAGCACTGTTTCCGACTAGTGCTACTCGTCGATCTCTGAGATATTATTATTTTTTAGTCTGGTTGGTTTTCACTCCACTGATTCGCTTTTTTTTTCACTTGGTCCTACATCAGCGGCAAAACTGGAAAATCCAACTCGTTATGCAAGCTTTTTACATAATGATGAAAAAAGCAAGCCAAGCCAAACATGTGACTATTAAAATCCAAGATACAGCATGAAAATGCACAGTTTCTTCATTGATCTGCTTTTACTGGATTATTATATTTATTGAACATGACATTCACAGCTCATAATTAATTGCAAATAAATGTTATTTCTTATCTAGATTCAACCAAGGGTTTGTTGTCAGGGGATCCAGTGTTGATGTCTGCTTCTTTTCAGACTTCCTCTGCATCTGGAATACCAATTTCCAGACGCTTCAGGCGGGAAAAGAAATGGCGGGTAAAATTTACGGACAGGTAGGAACGGTTTTGAAATAGAGCTGCATTTCTTCTCACGGCGCCAATGTTCCGTAGCGTATCTGGGAAATGATTGCGGGTTTTAGCTGTACCACCACAGTCGGGGGGTCTAACAGCTCATTGGTGAAGCAAAATAGGCTGTAGTTGCAGGCCAAGTTTCCCTGTCCTTCCAGCTGCTGAGTGCTGATAGAGGACTGTATGAATTTGGTACAACATTGTTTCTGCTCTCCACTGTGACAGGGCCCCAAATCCCTCCTCACAACTTTATCGCAGTTGACAATGTAAAACGTTCCCGTTCGTGCAGCTTCTGTTGACCCTGTTGATATGTTCCTCACATTAACCCCTGTTTGTCTTTCTTAGTTGTGGGCGTATTCAAACAAATTATTCATTCCACATGGAAAAACGCTCTCGGTTATTCCATACGAGTGCCCCAAGTCGTGTTTGGCTTCTGCTCTGGGAAAACTCAAACAGGGCAAGACGGAAGGTGAGCCGCGTCAAGTACAGTATCTCACGCTTAGTAGATCTCAATCAGCAGTTTACAGGAGTTATTTAAATTTGTAAGTATTGTTTGGTCATTATGGGCTTTTTCTGCCGTTTACAGAGAACTGTGCTATACCCTCTGTCCCATCATGGAATAATATTCTGCACGGAGACAATGCTCAGCCTCCAAGAACAACGCAGACTCGAAAGACGGTAAAAAAAATAATAAAGAATTAGGATTAAGATTAAAATTTGGAGAAAAAGTGCACTTTTTCCATTTGATTTATAGATCCGAAACAAGTTATTGACACGCTGATGTAATGCGCAGGGCACAAAACTCATATTTTAATGCGTTTTATGCGCAGGGCATTAAAAGGCATATAACCAAATACACCAGTTCAGCTTTCTGTCAGTCGTGACTTGATTTATCTCTTCTCAGAGGACAACTCGTAAGACCCAGTCATCACCCTGTTTAACAGTTGAGCAAGTTTTGGAGCTCATTAAGGTATAATTTTTATTTGCCTTTTACATAGTCATGAATTGGTATCGACAAACATTACAGGTTGTCTCAATTTGCTCCTGCAGACGGCGTCATTGGAAGAGGTGCAGAGAGAGGTGGAGGGGTTCCTGTCCCGGGCAGACAGTCAAGATCTGCAGCTGGCTGCGGGGCAGCTTGCATCGGCCCTCGTGTCCCGGAGCCTTGCAAATCCAGCTTTTTACACCTCAGGCACCCTGGTGCAGCTAGTGCGCACCCAGTTCCTCTGTCACAGGTAAGCGCTGCAGTAAAAATCCAGTCAGGGTGTGGCCACATTTGACATTTTCAGTCTTCTCGCCCAAAAGGAGATACACTCAATTAACCGCTTAATTTTTTTTAACAAATTCCACAAACTGAATTGTTTAGTCATATTTTAATGGAACATCATCACTGTCAATCATCTCCATGGCCTCAACAGCGTGTGTCCAGACCTCGTCCTGCTGGCTCTGGAGAAGAAGGACTACTTTTTGTGTCAGCTCTGTCTCCAGTTCTTCCCCGACATCCCTGAAGCCGTGACGTGCGCTTGCCTTAAGGCCTTTATCAGGTAAAACGGGTGTGCGGAATGTGCACCTCCTGAGTCTGGGCGCGCGTAATGCCGTGTCGCTCTGCCGTGCTCATGCAGTATGCCAGACGCTGATGCGGAACACGTCGGCCTGGAGCCTGACAGCCTCTCCTTCATGGAAGCCCTCATTGCCCGGGAGCACGCTGAGACGAGTGGGCAGAACGGGTTCAGCCCCGGCGATGAAACGAACAGCTCAGACGCCCTCGAAGGAGACAAGGCGAGGATGTCGGCTGCACCAGAACAGATCTGTCCGGTGGAATTACACAAGGCTGCTCTATTGTATCCTTCCATCATACCATCGTTGAAAATAAATACTAGTAAAGTCTTGTGAAGGCTATACGAGTCCTTTACTTAAACTTCTTAGAAATGAAGTCCTGTTAACGGCGTACAGTGACACATTCCTGCTCCCTCACCTGAAAGATCTCTCTTCCAAACACGTTATTGTGAGTACTTCTTAATCTTCTCTATCTGTATTGCACATAACCATGAATACGGGGAACTTATTTAAAAGCAGACAAATGATTGCATTAATGTCTTTTTTTTTTGTCCTCCCCTTCCCTTAATCAGCTCTTCCTGCAGTACCTGCACTACCTTTACCTAAAATACAGTCAAGGTGCATCTCCACAGAATCCTGACGTGAGGTCACCAAGTCTGACTCAGGTCAGGATCAGTGTCTTTACTGGGTTATTACAGAGGCCTCTCGGCAAGGTGCGGCCACAGTAACACTCACACCAGCCTACACACAAGTCACCGTTCTGGAGGCAGAACATTCAGTCCCACTGACAAATTAAACGCACCAAGGCTTTACTTTTTTTTCCTCCCTTCAAAAATATATTTCTCTGTGGAAGATTATAAATGGTGGACTTTGATTTGCCAGTGTCTTGTTCTCCCTCTTGTGGCCTTGACAGATTATGGACTGGATATGCCTGCTGTTGGATGCCCATTTCACAGTGCTTGTGATGACTCCTGAGGCCAGAGGCTTACTAAGGAGCCTTCACACTTTTGTTAAGTCCCAGGTAACGTTGTTTATTTGGCTCAATGTCAGATGTTCTGAAAATACAAATTATTTTCTAGTATAAGTATGTAATGATAAGTTAATTGTAATATCTGGGGTGGGTGCCCTCTTGTGTCCTCAGGTGAGACTGGTGTCTGAACTTGGAAAGATCGAGGCCAGCTTTCAAGAACTTGAAATGATGAAAGAGAAGAGGGATGTTGGACAGTACTCCATTGAAATCATTGAGCTGTTGTAGAACATGTACCAGGTGGATAGCTTTAATAAATCCCTGAATGTTCACCTGCTCTGGTTGTATACCTGTCCTGAAATGTATACTGTAAAGTACTGTCATACAGGGAGGCTTTTACTGTCTGGAAAGATGATGGAATTCATCTGTAATATCTGTTACAGATGATGTGCCAACACTTGGATCGATTAATTAACAATCCTGGTTATTTGACAACATGAAAAGTGCATAATGAGTAAACCTGCTATTGTGATATTTGTAAAAAAGAACGTCAACTCTTTGACTGACTGGCTTTTAGGTTTTTTGTGTGTATTTTAAAGCAACTATTTGATATATGAGCAGACTTTGTACAAGGTTTTCCTTCAAAAAAGCCCAAGCATAATAAAGGTGTTTTTTTCCTTTGGGTATCAACATATTGACTCTGAGTATGGAAATCTGATCATGCAATATAAACAATTGCAAATAAGCCTGGATAAATGCAGGGGGTTGGACCAGGAAGGACACCCAATGTAACTCTATACCAAACTAAATATACAAGTACAAAGAGGGTCGGAGAGCGCTGTGTTGTGTTTTTGTTTATTTCTTGAGGAAGCAGGAGTGTCGAGACAGGAACCATGGTACTGCATGAGGAAGTCTGGAGTGGCAGGGAAGTAGGTTAGAGTTGTACAGGACATGTCAGGGTTGCAGGACAATGGAGAGGTGAGCAGTAGGTGTGACAGGGCTTCAAGGTGGGGGGTAGGACTGCAGCGGGGGACCACCGCTGAGCATCTTCTTGGTTGCTATGGTGACGCGTGGGCTCTCCTTGGGCTACAATGCTTGCATGATGTTGATGTTGTGACTTGTGGCCGGAGCAGGGTGCATGCGGAGGAGACCCCGGAGAGGTGGAGTCCTGCAGAGGAAACGCTGTGAAGGCTGAAGGAAGACAAATTGTGCATAAAAGAGAGGGACCCAGGAGTAAAGGTCAAGAAGATAGAGGCCCCCCAAATAGAAGGGTAGCTGTCATTAAAACCTCCACAACTCAGTTCAGTCATTGACTGCATCTTATTATTCAGACCCTAACACACAATTTAAATAAGAATTCCGCATATTTTTGACGCGATGGCGATGGGCGTAGCTCGTTTTAAAATATGCCCAGATTTTACAGAAATATGCATGTTTGGTGAACTTGGACGTATCCCGGGGTCGATCTTATTTTCTGGCCCGACTTTGGCCGTGACGACGATGACGACGACATCGGCGAAAGCGAAAGGTGGTGTTTTTGCTGACCACACTCGACCGCCCCACGATTAAATCACCCGCCAGGACCAATCACCACCCCCCCGCCCCACCCAATAAAAGGTTATAGATGGAAAGCGTTTGCATGGTTAACTCGTTTTATGAACTAACACGGCAATTGCGTCTATTGTGGGATAGCCGGTCACGTGACCAGTACAAACGCTGCAGGCTCCGTCAAGCTGGAGAAAGACGAACGGACTTCCGCTTACGCGACGGCGGGTTAATTCGACCCAGAGCCACCGAGGCGCCCGCCTCCAGACAAACCCCACCGGGGAAAACGGCCCGACTCCCCCCCCTCGCCCGGGCGTCGCCCGGACCCGCGTCTCCGGCGCCCCCCCCCCCGGCGCGCCCGCGCCGGCTTTTATTTTGGTTTTACTGCGAAAGGGCGGCCGCCGACTTCCGGCGCCGCCCTCGGACGGCGGCGGGGCGCTTGACGCGCTGGCGGGGGCCTGCTTGTGTTTTCAACGGAGCCCGAGCTGCGAAGAAAAATGGCGTCTTCAGGCGACCCAGAGCGGGACACCGGCCGCCCAGCCTGAGCCCTCCACCCTCCAAGCGGAGCCCGGGGCTCGGCAGGGGAACCGCCCGGGGAACCGTCGGAGCGTCGGCGGCTCGCCCTCGGCCCGCTTTTTTGTCTCCCCCCACCCTCTCTCTCCCTCGCACCCTCCGGGGCGAGCGGGTCCGAGGCCAGCACCGAGATTGAAGCGGGACGCGGCGGAGCGTCTCCCGCGATGAGGGGGAGGAGAGGAAGGCCGCCCAAGCAAGCCGCGGCGGCGCGGGAGGCTTCCCCGGGGCCGGCCAGAGGCTGCCGGGGCGGCCGGAGCCGGGGGATGCGGGGACGGGGGAGAGGCAGAGGGCGGGGACGGGGTCGGGGACGCAGCGGCGGGGTGTACGGCGCCGGCGCCGCCGCCGAGCTGGAGGCGGAGGGCTCCGGACGGGAGAACTTTCATTCGTCCCGGGGCAGCAGGAAAGTTGTGGCGGCGGCGGCGGGGACCGGGGGGACCACCACCACCACCACCACCACCGGCGGGTCGAGGGGCAGGGGCAGGGGGAGAGGGTCGAGGGGCGGCCGCGGCGGGAGAGGCGGAGGGAGGCGGCCGCCCCACAGCAAGGTGGTCTACGACGACAACAGCGACGAGGAGGACGACAATTTGAGCTACAGGTCGGACGAGGACGAGCTCCTGGACGACAGCCCGTCGGACCTGGAGGAGGAGGAGGAGGAGGTGGAGGAGGAGGAGGAGGAAGAGGAGGCCTTGGAGAACGACTCCGACTATGTGGAGGAACTACCGGAGGATGGTGATGACGAGGATGGTGGCGGCGGCGGGGATGACGGCAGCTACTGCACCGAGAGTAGTTTCAGGAGCCACAGCACCCTCGGGAGCACCCCAGGTAGGCTGCCCTCGGCCTGCTCTGGCTCCTGGTGTTCTGCAGGAGCCCCGACCTGGACGTGTAGTTTCGCAGCCTGCTGCACAAACCAAGACGCATTGTTCAAAATGGAGCTTGCACTCAGAAACGGGCCTTTGTTTACCGTGTGCTCTGATCGGCCCCCCCCCTCTTTTTTTTTTTTTTTTTTTTTTTTTTTGCTTTGCAGAATGAACGTTTCTCCCGGTTCTCTTGCACTTGACCTTTTTTTACTCTCGCAAGCACATTTTGCACCAACATGTTAGCGCTTTGATCTTTGCACACCGCGCGTTTAATTTAGCGCCTTTTTTTTTTTTCCTCCTCGCGGATCTGGCGGCGGGGGCCGTTTTGCAGGCGCAGATCTCATTCATTCACCCGTCCCTTTTTTTTGTGCAATGTTGCGTTTTTGGAGCAACCCCTTCACATTCGGCCTCACGTTGCCTCTATAGCCTGTTTTAATCCGTCATTCGTGCAGCGCTCGCAGGTTTTGCGGGACGCTTTGCAGCTGTTTTCATCTGCACCAGGCAAGCCCATTTTTCCACGTTTGTTTTGAAAAGGGCCGCTCTTTTTTTTTTTTCCTCCTGGTAACGACCCCGTGACCCCCCCGGAGCGTGGTCCGCGTTCCCATAGTAACCCACGTTACGATGCACTAAAGGTGCAGGTTCGAACGTGGTCATCTCCCCACTTGTGGCTTTCCTCGGTTGAACGTTTGTCTGCACGAAAACCAGTTTGTGCGCTTGTTGTGCACAACAACGCGCCGGAAGCCGTGCAGGGATCCACAGACGTAACAAAAGATTGTCTGCATGTGTTTTTGATGTGGAACTGTTCTCTTCTGACTTTTACCCAGCAGGAAACAAAGACGTTCCTCGTGAATCGCATATTGCGAATTTTATTAATAAATGAGTAAAACTCGTCGTCACCCAGATCAGTTTAACATGTTTTTGTTAAATGGTACCAGGCTGCTGTGTCACACACACGCCTGATGTTCGAGCAGCACATCGTCTGGAAGACGATGCCCGTCCTCTGAGCAGTATTGTATCATAAAAAACATATTTCCAGCGATCCTCACTGATGAGACACCAACTAATATATATCCGTAGAATGCCTCCTGATTTGACATTAATGTGCACCTTAACATTTACCTCAGCACTCCCAAGCATGAAATATATCAGTTTTAATTATGCGGTTTCCAGTTAAACTTTGCAGGGTTCTTTTTGTGCATTTTAAATATTTGAAGATTTTTTTTTACCAATAACCATTTGTGATGTTTTTTTTTATAATCTTTTTTTCCTTCTCACATCCCGCAGGTAGGAGAAAAAGTCGGGCTGCGCGACCCCGGTCTCCCATACTTGAGGCAAAAGACATTCCTCCCCTTGAGCTTCCCAAGTCTTCAGAGGACTTGGTAATCCCTACCTCACATCTTCTCAATGCATCGGCTGTATACGAAGTCCTCCGCAACTTTGGCTCGGTCCTGCGTTTGTCTCCGTTCCGCTTTGAGGATTTCTGCGCGGCGTTGGCCAGTCAGGAACAGTGCACGCTCCTGGCAGAGACTCACATCTCGTTGCTCAAGGCTATTCTCAGAGAAGAGGACACTTCCAACACCACGTTTGGTCCTGCTGATGTGAAGGACTCTGTGAACTCCACTCTTTATTTCGTGGATGGTATGACTTGGCCGGAGGTGTTGCGAGCATACTGCGAGAGTGACCCGGAGTACCGGCACATTCTGCCTTTCCAAGAGGGGGAGGAATACCCATATGAACCCTTAGAGAGCAAAATCAAGGTTCTCCAGTTTTTGGTGGACCAGTTCCTGGCAACCAACATCGCCCGGGAAGAGCTGATGTCAGAAGGCGTGGTCGCCTACGACGACCACTGCAGGGTGTGCCACCGCCTCGGTGACCTGCTATGCTGTGAAACGTGTTCAGCCGTTTACCACCTGGAGTGTGTGAAGCCGCCCTTGCAGGAAGTTCCAGAGGATGAATGGCAGTGTGAGGTGTGCGTGGCACACAAGGTGCCCGGGGTGGCAGACTGCATCCCTGAAGTGCAGAGGACCAGACCGTTTCTCCGACAGCTGCCCGTTGGTTACGACCGACACCGCCGCAAATACTGGTTCCTTAACCGCCGCATTGTTGTGTAAGTTTGCAGTGTTTAATTTTTAAATGCCAAGTCTATTCAAGTTAGAGGGTTTATTTTCACAACAGTTCTGGTGATCAGAACCGTCCTGAAACATTGACCAAGTCAGACGTACCGTCCCCAGTTCAAATTCATTGTCTGGCGTGTGACAGGCTTTTCAATGACAGCATTTATGCAAACGTAGCATTTGCCTTTGAAATTCCATGTTGCAGACAAAGATTGTGGATTTAGAAAGAACAGAATGGCGGTAAATGTCAAGTTTTAATCAAATAATAGCAGCCATTCTGTGTGGAGTACTATGGGAGGGTTCAAAATACAGTTTGATGAAATGGAAAGTAATGACGTACTTTAGTGATTGTTGTTATCATCTGACTGCTGGTTGCATGAGTTCCATACATTAGCAAATGATCCTATCTGGAACAGTGGCAACTAATGCAGGTCATGGATCACTTCATGAGAATATAATAAAGCAGAGACAGCGTTACTCTTCCTCTGTGTGGCTTTAGAGGAAAAACTTCTGAAGAAAATCTTTCTGGTAATTAATAGCGAGACGCTGGATGGACACATGTCTTGCATGACCTGGGGTCACCCACTTGGTCTTTTTACCAGCTATGTTTTTATTTCATCTGGTTACTATGGTTACGATGTTCATATCAGGCTATAGAGAGTGAGAGTTAGCGTCCATAATGGTGTGCTTCGGTCGTTTGTTGTTATAATTGTGGTAGTTATTGATTATTGACTGATTGATAAGGTCCTAGACAAGTACTCTCCTGGTTACAAGGGTATATTTATGGCCCCCCTCTAAGTTAAGATAAGCCCAATAAACCATTCCAACCAATTCAATTAAACATCTGTTAGACGTTTTATACGTCGCTTAGTTGTGTTAATATTAATCCAAAAATTCAATTTCCAGTTTAAATTAAGCATAAGCTTTAGATTTGAATGATGTTAAATTAATTCATTGTGTAAATCATTTATGTTCTCACCTTACAACTGACTGGCGTCCAGGGTGTACCCCACCTTCGCCTAATGTCCTGGAATAGGCTCCAGCCCCCCCACGTCCCTCTGTGGAGGAATAAGCGGAAGAAGACAATGGATTTATGTTCTCATAAAGCTGTTATGGTCAAGTTCATCTTTATCTACTAGGGTTCTTACATTTAATTATGTAATTCTGGCTTGTGAGTCAATAATCGTTTTTTAATTTTGGTGAGCCCACAACAAAATATTTCTGTTTCTTTCATGAATATCCATAGATTAAATGTTGCCTACTGTGTTTTCAATGGATGAGCCCTTCTTGATATAATATATTTTCCTATTTTACTTTGAAACTTCTCTTTAGCTTGGATCGAAAATGTTGAAAAATGTCGTGGGCATGGTGGAAGTGCAATACTGACATGAGGCATCATGAGAGGCCGGAAAAAATTATATTTTATTTCTTCCCCTTGCCTCATTAAAACAAAGGAAAGTGTCTTCAATAGGATAATCTGTGGCAGACCACACAGGCAGCTCAATGTAAAGAGATCAACAAAGATGTTTGTTCTAAGGCAGTTTTAGCAGAGTTAATTACTTAATATTTTAGGTGGGAAACTGACAACTGTCACAGTTGATCTTTGGATTGTTATTCTGAGTGGCTTGGGGGGGGCGTTTAGCTCCAAGTCAATTGCTAGGTTTCTGTGATTCTTTTTTTTTTATTATTACATTAATGAAGCCATAGAGTTCATTTCCAAGTGGACTTGAATCTGGAAGTGAACCTCACTGGTCATAAATGTTCCAGGGCCTCGTTGAATGGATTATTCAGAGCATGGTGACTGCAAACACATCAAAATAACCTTCAAACTCTGACTCAACCGACATAGATGAGGCCTCTTCCTGTTATATCTTATTCATTTTCCTAATTTTTCTGTTTCTGTTATTGCTCCCTCTCTCTTGTCACCCCCTACAGTGAGGAGGATGGAGAGCAGGGGGACAAAACCATCTGGTACTACAGCACCAAGGTAAATTCTTAATTTCGGCTCCCTCAAGTATGTATGTTTTTTAAGATTCAATATAACTTACAGCAAATAGTTGTGCCACGGTACTGCTATTTATTTACATTTTTTACAAAAATCTTTTCAAATATTTTGCCCTCTATTCTTCTGTGCTGTAGCTGCTTTTGTCCAGTGTATTTTATATTGTATTTATTGAGCACTTTTACCTGTGTGCTTCAGGTGCAGCTTGCTGAGGTCATCGATTGTTTGGATAAGGAGTATTGGGAGGCTGACCTGTACACGGCCCTGGAGGAGATAAGGGATGAGGTGCACACACATATGGACATCAGTGAGGACCTGACCAACAAGGCTCGTGGCAGCAACAAGTCTTACCTCACTGCGGCTAATGGTAAAGAGTTTGAGATTCTTTTCTGAAGTTTAACAAAGTAAACACACTCATTTGGATTCTCAATAAGCTCCTGGTTTGCTCTTTTGCTCTTGGTTTGCTACTCTGCTTGTTTTCAGTTTCCCATCATTGCACCAAAATGTCTCTGTTTTGTTTTGTTCTGTCATGTCGTTTGCCTCCAGATAGAAAAATCATCACGCAATGATTGAATGAATGGCAATCATGATGTTTATTACAGTCAGCAGCAAAATTTCAACTATTTCCAAACTGGAGTAATGTAATCTATCCAAATGGAGTAAAACTCGTTAGATCAGTAT
Organism: Lagocephalus sceleratus; assembly: GCA_911728415.1. Taxonomy (NCBI): domain Eukaryota; kingdom Metazoa; phylum Chordata; class Actinopteri; order Tetraodontiformes; family Tetraodontidae; genus Lagocephalus; species Lagocephalus sceleratus. The sequence goes on along the minus strand of CAJVRN010000232.1, from coordinate 4,347,482 downwards.
CAAACCAGGTTCTGTCATCAAAGTAGCGGCTGGTGTTGGTGCGAAGACAGGGAAGGCTAGGTCCACGATGATAGAGGTGTATGAATACAACTACCATGTAGAGAGGGATTCTTGAATGAAAATAGACACAACTTAAGTGCACGCACAGCACAAAATTTTGCTCTCACAGGCACAAAACGCAAGCAGAGCACGGAGTTGTTGTTGGTAACTAACTGGCAGATATGTTCAGTATTGTTCTCCAGTTCTGATGAAGCCTGCTGGATGAGAGGCGAAATGTCCTCCAGTTGCTTTCAACCGCCCATTTGACTATTTTCTGACTCTTTATGGTTTAATATGACCTTGGTGAATGAAAACCCACATGTTTATCAGCACTTGAGCTTCCCCTCTTCCTCCCCCTTTAAGTGTCTCCAGCCAAATCAATGCTTATGTTTTTTGCTGCCCTGGACATATAAATATAAAAACTATCTGCACTCAGCCTGCTGGGCAGTTACTGTGCACCACAACTGAGCTGTTGATAATTGTGCTATTATTGAGACATTTCTTCCACTTAAATTTAACAGTGATGCAGCAGCTTGATAAGTGAATTCATTTAAAGAAAACATCAGCTCAGGAGGGCAGCAGGGAGGAGAAGCTTTAGATCTGGCCTACACACATTTTAAATAGGCCACTTAAAAGCACTTGTCAAATAAGGGCACTACTACTACTACCACTGAAGAAACAGAAGTGATGAATTGGTGAGAAAAGGGCTTGAGAGAAATTACCATTAATTCCATTCTTATTATTAGTGCTTAATTCAGTCGCATAATGACTCCCACCTACAGCTGTGCCTTCACTTACTATCTTGATTGTGCTAAATACCCTGGACAGACGTTTGTTATTTTTAGTGTTGGTCTTTTGTGAACTTTTTGTCCTTCACTGGCGTTTTTCTCATGTGATCCAGAGGAGATCCTGGAGCGGTTTAGAGCTAAGAAGGAAGAGGAGCTGGAGGAGATAAAGAGGCGGGCTGCCGAGGAGGCGCACAAGGCTCTGCTGGAGAAGGAGATGAAGGAGGTTGACGTGGAGAAGGAAGACGCAGATGCTAAGATGAGCGAAGAGAGGCAGCCTGAGGGGAAGATTGAAGCTCTGACAAAGGAGGAAGAGGAGTCCAAAGATGAGGGCACAGAAGAGGTCAAGAATGGCGTCAAAACCGGAGGTAATGAAAATATTTCTGTTCTGTAAACGTGCTGTTAAGCCTCACACAAGGGTTGATGTAAAAATAACCTTTTCACATTGAACTTTCCAATTTTCCAAAAATGTGATCCCTCTGCGGGGTTACCATCCCCTCAGACAAAAGGACATTAGCTCAATGATGCAGCTTGTTATTGATTGAAGAATCAATTTTATTGTTGTCTAAGACCAGACTTATATGCATAGGTTGATTAATTTCTTTGGGGCTGAAATTGTGTTATCAATCAATTGCAGCAGGGAAAATATTATAGATGAGCTTGTTTTGAATTTGCATAAACTGTAGTATAAAACGTGATTATTTTTAAAATTACCATTGCATTTATACTTGTATAACATTTTGTGCTGGCATACACTAAAACCTCAAGTTCACTGAAGTCATTTTGAGTCAGTTTCTCTCTACAGTATCATCTCTCCAAAGGTCTTCATGTTTGTCACCATGTTTTTCCATTGTTTTTATGTGATTTGTGAATTTAATCTGGATTTGTATTATTTACAATATTGCCATTCATCTGTAGTTGATACTGTCCGAGAAGGCGATGGCGACAGTAGCCTCACTGATGGACCTATACTTCAGACAGCCTCTGCTCCAGCACAAAGCACCCCAGTGGCTGTGAGCTGTAGCCTGGCCACTGAGGCTCCTAAGCCCCTGGCCTCCACAGTAGAGCCACTGATAGAGGGATATTCTCATATGGAGGTCTCTGACATCACCAAAGGTATATAAGTACCCCTGAAGGTGATGCAAATCTCCTTTGGATTTTTAAAACATTACCAACTGCAACTTTGCAGCCTCGCTGCTGGTTTCAGTCTGACTTTTTGCATGTAGCTCACATCTGCTTTTTTGTACAGCAGCATTCTTTGCACTTTTTAACACCTGGCTTCAGCATCACTTCACCCTTTTCACACGTAAACGTAGTTATTCAAGTCAGATAACTGATTGCATTATTGATTTGAAACTAGATTGCATTGTCTGTTTGAATTTTACTCAAAATGATCTGCCCATCATCAGCGTCATCACGTTTTGGTGCATGCATTTCACGTTCCTTCTCAGTAGGGGGAGCCACAGCCTTAACAATCTCGGAACACTTCAGGAAAGCATTAAACCTCCGAACTGAATCACCTGCTGCTCTTTCAGAATCTCATAATTTTTTTTCCTTAAAGTGTGTTTGTGTGACTACTCACATTTTGTTGGGTGTTACTCATGTCAATGGTGTCAAGAAAAGAAGGAGGACAGAATTCTTTAGGTGAGTGCTCTTTGTAATGGTCTGGTTGTTGTTTAGATTCCCCATCGCCAGATGCCGTCTCTGTCGGTGGAGATGGAAACCACAGTCTGGCCCATCCTTGTCACCCCAGTGAAGAGAACAGCAACAGCAGCGCTGGATCATCGGCACCACCCAGAGGACCAGAACCTCCGGATCTTGCGGACAAGTCCTCACAGTCATCCTTAGCTTGCCTTGATGACACAGGTCTGACATCATCACATCGCAATTACATCAGCTGTGCTAAAACAGTTGACATGTAGAAAATAATCAAAGATTAGTTGGTTTTGGTTTCAATGGTTGTAGCACAATATGTGTTTAACGTTTTCCTTCCTGGTTTGCCAGGTGAAAACAAGGATTCGACTAATGGAGAGGCAACAGGTCAATGCAGTAAGAAGTCCTCAGCAACTCGCATGGTGACCCGGCTGAGGAACCCAGAGAGCAAACTGAGCCAGCTCAAGAACCAACAAGTGGCTGCCGCTGTTCATGAAGCCAACAAAGGCTTCAAGGAAGGCAAAGAGGTACATATTTAACATGCACACTATATTTTTCATTTGCTGCATTTATAATTAATTATTATCAAAAATAATATCTCTTTTCAATATACTTCTTGCAGAGAGCATTAAAAGAAATCTCTTTTCTCTGCAGGTGCTAGTAGTGAATGCACAAGGCGACATCACCCGTGTCAGCACCCGCAATGGTAAGGACGTGGTGATGAAGGGGACAATCAGCCAGTACTTCAAACTGGGCCAGGAGGGGAAGTACCGTGTCTACATTAACCAGTACACCACAAATACTGTGGCCCTAAACAAACACCAGCACAGAGAGGCAAGTTCAATTTGTTTCCATGTTAATAGCGCAAATTTTTTGTTATTAAAACTATCTGCAATCATGATGGTTGATGTTAATCGAACTTTTTTTTTTTTTCTCCAGGACCATGACAAGAGGCGGCATCTTTCCCACAAGTTCTGCATGACATCAGCTGGAGAATTTAAATGGAACGGTTCTATCAATGGCTCCAAGGTTCTAACCATCTCTACACTGAGACTCACCATAATTCAGCTGGAGAACAATGTCCCAGCACCCCTCATGCACCCGAATTGGGCCTCACACAGGTAGATACCCCAATATTTATTAAAGAACCAGCAGACTGTTGAGCAGCTTGGTGTGCTTCAAAGATGTTTAAACCAAAGCTTGAATCCAGGTGAATGCGTCCAGTTGAAGAAGTTGGAAGAAAAGCTGTTTCTGTTTTTGTTTCATAGGACCAATTGGGTCAAAGCAGTTCAAATGTGCAGTAAGGCCAGAGAGTTTGCGCTGGCTTTGGCCATTCTGGAGTGTGCCATCAAACCTGTGGCAATGCTACCTGTGTGGAAGGACTCATTGGGCCATACCAGGTATACTTACTACTACTGTAATTACACGTGAACAATAGTTACAACAGCCCAACACTTGAGAAAACAAAAAAATAACACCACTTGAAATAATTGATTCAAGATTTTGCAGAGTCAACTCCTGAATGTGTAAATGTATCTATATCTGTAGAATAATAACTTTTTATTTGAAATTTCTGCTACTGACAGATTTAATTACACCTTGTCAAGACTTTAGATGTAGGTCACTTCATTAGGCGTCTAACAAATGTCTTCTAATCACAATAGTAAAGAAAGGAAATATCTACTTTACCAATAACAACTGGGATTGGCTTCAGTTTCCCTGAGAAAGAATTAATTGTTGATAATGGAAGAGGGATGTCTTTGTTTCTGTTGCTACACGTGTTTCTGCTGCAAGTCAAAGCATGGAATCATGGGAAAGATTATACTCCAATCTAAAGCCAAACAATCTACTCTCTCAGGTTAAACCGCATGACATCAATGGAGCGTGAGGAGAAGGAGAAGGTGAAAAAAAGGGAGAAGAAGTTGGAAGATGAGGAGACACTGCAACAGGCTACCTGGGTCAAGTACACCTTTCCAATAAAACATCAGGTATATCATACATTTTTCTATTCATTTTGTAATTTTCCAACCCCCCAGGCAGTTACTACAACTCACAAAGCTCCGTACAACTTTCTCTGAGGAAACTTATACCTTGCCTGACTTTCTGCCACTATTCTTTGTAGTTCTTTGTCCCTCTTTGATTTACTCACCGTCTACTTTTTGTAATGTATAAAGGTGTGGAAACAAAAAGGAGAGGAGTATCGCGTGACAGGCTACGGAGGCTGGAGTTGGATCAGTAAGACCTACGTGCCGCGATTTTCCCCCCGGCTTCCTGGCAACACCAACGCCAACTATCGCAAAGAACTGGAAGGTCTGGAAAATAAATATTGAAATTCTCACAACTTGACCAGGTTAGCGATAGAAGATGGATGGATTTTAATCTCACTCAATGTTGTGTGTGTGTGTGTTGTTTTTTTTTTTTTTTTCAAATAGACGCTAAACTTGGCAAAAAATGTACACTGCTGGACTTGAGTCGTCGGCCCAGTGTATCTGAATCAGAATCTCAGGGAGTTGCAGTTCTAAGCTGTATAACAAAAAGCCAGGACCCCGCTAGCACCCCTTCACCTGATCGGCTGACGAGTGCAGATTTGGAGGCCTCTGAGAAGGTGGAGGAGGAAACGAAGAAAGAGGAGCCTGAACAAGGAAAATCGGAGGAATTGCCTGCAGAGGATTCACCTGCAAAGATGGAGTTGGACCCAACAGCCTCTGCAGCGGATGAAAATAAAAGTATGTCACTGAAATCAATTAAGTACCTTTGGACATGAGATTAAACTGCACAATACATTTCTAAATGTTTTTAAATAGATAGAATTGGTGGGGCAACTTCTCTCTTTTCTATTCATGTAGATTAAAACTCATTTCCTTTCTAGCGTCCATTTTATCAGACGAAAAGACTTCCGTGAAGGAAGAGTCCACAGAAGGCACCGCACGACCTTTTAACTATGATGTGGTGGACGTCAGCTTCGGCTTTGTTACCCGTATTCCCTTCAAAAAGAGAGTCAAGTCCTCCAAGCTGGACAGCCTGCTGGAGCGGCGGCTGAGACAGCATACCTTTGAAGAGGGGCAGAGACGGCAGATCTCCGTCCCCAACCCTCAGACCCCTGTGCGCATTTCATCAGCGTCGGCACTGACTACTCCAGCCCTGCCACTGTTGGCCATCAGGCCCCGTAATCTCGCCCAGACACAGCTTGCTGTGAAAGTGGAGAAACCTTCCACAGCAGAAACTCCAGGGTCACTGGAAGTTGGAACCCAACAAGCTCCCACTCCCACTCTGGGATCCACCCCCAAAGACGGATGCAGTACCTGTACGGGTGATGATTCTTCATCGCCACAAAACCAAGTTATCCCTTTACAAGATTTAAAGGGAGACTTGATGGAAAGGACTACAAAGCCAACACAATCTGTTTCAGAGAGTTCAGGGCAAGAGAGTGTCAGACTCTCTAATGAAGAAGAAATGAGTACAGAGGGAATCCATAGCTCTATGGAGAAGGAAACCAAGACAGAAGAGCAGAACATAAATGTGGACACTGGAAAGAGAGGCTCTTTCCTTCTTGACCAAAATTGCAGTCAAAACACAGCCCCGCCTAAACAGAATCAGCAAAGTCCAGAAGCTTTTAGGTCAGTTCATTCAGGTACAGAGAAAAATGGAATGGGGCCAGTGGAGAACAATGAAAATATGCAAGATGTCAAAAAAGATATAACTGAAAGCGATGGCACACTCAAATCAGATTCCCCTCTACCTCAAGTCAATGGTAGCAATGGCTCCGGGAGTGATGGTGTGTTAAGCAGCTCAGTAGTGAGCTCAAATAATGGCGTGCTAGCAAATAGTACCCAACCTAGAAGGAACAGCTTAGGTAAAGTTGGTGAACAAGGGCTGGGGGTCTCATTAAAGGACAGCGTGCAGCAAAAACCTTTGGTGAACGGAGATCTGACCCAGGCAGGCAAAGAAAGTGCTGCAAAAGGACCAAACCAAACATCGAAGCCAGAGGTCGACCGCAAGAGAACAATATCGGACCAGGATTATAACTCCCCGCTGAAAGTGTCAAGAGTGGACAACGATGGAGATGTGCTTGAAGGCGATGCTCAGTGCAGTCAGCAACGCAGCAGGTCACCGCCACTTCAGTCTGAGGAGAGTAACGCCACACCCGCGTGCAAAATCATACGGATGGCGCCCTCCCCTATCCCATCGGCAGAGGAGTCCAGTCTGAGCAATGATTTCACAGAGGTGTTCAGCCAGACCAGGACAACGGAACCACTCACGACCATCATCACCCAGGTTGCCACCACCTCCATAACCACCACCACGACAGTGGTCTCAACGCAAACAAAAGTCGTGCCATCCAAACCGTCCGAGGGCGTTTTTACCCCCGTGGTGTCAACGTCGGAGAGCAGCGCCGTCTCCACCCTTTCCACTATGACCAAAACAACAGTGACGAAACTTTGCTCATCTGGGCTCGACAGTCAGTCGGAGGACAGTCAGAGCGAGACGGTGACACAAGATCAGAAGACGTCCGTCACATCGACGCTAGGCCCCGGTGGGAAACTCTCTGTGTCTTCAGTTACCGTGAGCCAAGAGGAGTTCTCGTCAACAAAAGGACGCGTCCGCCTTCTCAGGTTCTCCCGCACCAAGAAGACGCGCTCAGACACTGCCCTTCCGTCATACTGCAAGTTCGTCACCAAGAGCAACCGTAAAAGTATATTCGTGCTACCACACGACGACTTGAAGGTGCTAGGAAGACGGGGTGGCTTTCGCGACGTGCCCATATTTAGCTACAATGCTAAACCTGCGTGGGATATTTGGCCATATCCTTCACCCAGGCCCACATTTGGCCTCACTTGGAGGTAAGCTTTTAACATTAACTATCTAAGAACCACCGATATGATCCTTCATGTATTGCGCCTGTACTGGATTCACTGTCTTAAAGCTCACTTTACTCATGTATGTATTGAAACAGCTTCATCCTGTGACACTGAATCTGTCTTGACAGTCAGAGTGACACAACGGTCATATCACTAAATCCTCTCAAGGTTGTGTGTTTCACTGCACCACCAATCTTCTAGTTAAACTTTTAATAAAGTCAGGCTAAACTGGAATGACCTGGATCCATATCGTAAAAATGGCCTGTTCCCTTTCTTCTTTCAGTTGCTATATATTTGGCAGCACAGTGTTTTCATGACTCCTGTGAACGGAAATTATATGGCTGTATCAGAGGTCTATCCGTGCCCGCTTTGTCCTGGACTTAATACTTTTGGCAATGCAGTAATAGCAGATGGACCAACAGATAAACCTCTGGATTAGATACAACAACAGAAACTGTGAATTACTTTGCAATGCAGGCCATTAGCATGTATAATATTTTGAGTACATTGGTTAAAGGTACATTCTCAAAGCTGTCATCTAGTTTTGGTTTGCATTTGTGGATTTTATTTTATTTTTTTAATTCTGGCCTATTTAGAGAAATAACACTACAGTTTTAGTCGATTAAACAACTTTCTGTGAGCAATTAATTTCAGGTCACTGGTGTTCATAATTTATTTAAGTAAATGGTTTGTGGTAGGGAAAAGAAGTCAAAACGGTGAAAACAGAAATGACACTTTTCATCTATACAAAAAATTATGGAAACACTCGATCATCACAGTGTTCCAAGTCCCATTTCAGAAAAGTAAACCCGTTCAGAAAACAAGCAGCAGTAATTATGAATCAGTTTTACCCACTGTCTCAATAGGACAGGAAATGGTATAAAGAGCACATGCAGGTGGAGTGGGTTTCTTAGGGCGCATGACGATGCTTGGCCTCGCACGTACACACACGCACTTACCTTTATTTTGACTCAGAATCTGGTCCTCAACAAATTACAAATCAATATTTTTCTCCAACTGGAGTGTTTCGTTTCCTGGGGTTTGGGATTTAAGACTTGCCTTTACTTTTTTGCGGTGTTTATAATCTAAAGCAGCCCTGGTGTCAGACTGGGGCCTCTGGTCGTTTTGACCAGGCTGCAAAGTGGCTGAGCGTTCATGAATCATCGGGTGGCGAGGGTGGTGTCAGAATGCTTCACCTTGTGCACTGCCCCAGGCTTAAAACCCAGTGACACTTTCCTGCCTGTGGTTACACATGGGAAAGAGATGATCTGCCAAAATCCCTCTAAAACACAGCTTTGTAATGGGGGCCAAGCTCATCTCCACACATCCTTTTCCATAACTCTGCATGGAAGAACTATTTGCCACTGGTGTTGTTTCTTGGTTAAAAAAAAAGTTATATTAAAAACCAGAACATAAAGCAAGTTAAATTAAACAGATTTCTTTCATGACATTGTTTATAATACAACAGTATCATTGATCTAACCTTTATTTTGTTGACTTGCTCATCCTACCTGTTGTAATATTGTCCTGTTGTCCTGTAGATTTTTCTCATGTGACTTCCTGGTTTTTTCTATAGGTATCGCCTTCAGACAGCAAAGTCTCTGGCAGGCGTGAGCCTGATGCTACGACTCTTATGGGCCTGCCTGAGGTGGGATGATATGGCTGTCAAACCATCTGCTGGCAGCGGCACCACACGGACAGGTACGTCCTACCTCAGAGCCTCCCGTCCTTCTCCTGGGAGGGTGCTGTTCATGTTGAATATGTCTGTAAGATGATGAATTGCATGGTGTGTGGGAAGGTAATTGCGTTGTATGACTGGGTGATTTGAGTTTTACCCTGTCATATGCCAGAATTTTTTTTTATCTGTAAAAAAAAAACCAAAAAAAAAAACATTCAACCATGTTTTTAACAGTCCTGTGGTCTTTGTATTGGTAAATTTGGAAGCCTTTGTATTTTTTTTTTTTTTTTGACTGTCACTGTTTTCCATGTTCTTTGGGCTCTCCTCCTCATCACCATACCAATCCAGCCCTATCCCCACTCATTACTACAGAGACCTCGGAAACCGAAATCACCACCACTGAGATAATCAAGCGCAGGGACGTGGGGCCCTATGGAATTCGTTCAGAATACTGCATCCGAAAGATCATCTGCCCTCTCGGAGTCCCTGAGATTCCTAAAGGTTGGTAACGGTTATGCTGTTCTTATTAGCTAAAATAGTGTGTTTTAATTTCTTTTTCAAAAAAACATAAACATGTTTTATTTTTCTTCCATCTCAGAGACCCACACCCCTCAGAGGAAAGGATTGCGCTCCAGTGCCTTGCGTCCAAAGAAGCAAGAACCCGCTAAGCAAACCGGCCCAGTGGTGATCGAGACATGGGTGCCCGAGGAGGAGCTGGATCTCTGGGAGATCAGAGCCTTCTCAGAAAGGTCAGACTGTCACGTCAAAGTCTGCTGCATTGAGTGAGATATGCAATCTGCAAGATAGACTCATAAAAATGTCATGCTTATTTTCCTTTTCACAGGGTGGAGAAAGAAAAGGCCCAGGCTGCAGAGCAAGCAAAGGTGATTGTGGTTTAGCTGCATTTAATGCATTAAAGACACGCTGTTGTTTTTAAGAACTCATTTTCTATTGGATTAGTCATTTAGAACGTTTGATTTAAAAAAAAAATAAACTACTTCTATAGAATCTTTTTACAGAACTCTTTAAACATTCTGGTCAATTATCCCATGAGATCATGTCTTCATTGTGGTTTATTTTTCACTATCTTGTTTTTTCTGTGCTGATTTACTCCTGTGGTCCATCTCAGAAACGCTTGGAGCAGAAATCGGACATCACGGCCACCCCCACAGGCACCGTCATCACACCGGCCGCCACACCCAAAGTCATTGTTGGCTCAATCTCAGGTCAAGGAACCCCACCTACAAAGGTGGTACTGTCCACCAAGATGGGCACCCCCATCACATTCCAGCAGAACAAGAACTTCCAGCAGTCATTTGCCACTTGGGTTAAACAGGGTCAAAGCACACAAGGTATAATCTTCATCTTTTATTGTTCAAGTCATTAAAATGTTGCTAGTTAGATATATGAATGTTCCTAAATTGGTTGTGAACAGTGTTATTGTTGTAATATTATTATATTGATGGAGATGGCTGTCTTGGGTGTTTGTTTGAAATGCTGTGCCATAAAACACCAGCCACATGTCTTTTCATCTTTATTATTTGTCTAGTAGCAGGCTCAGAGACCACCATGACATCATCCAGTGGGCAAACTTTCCAGATTACAGGAACATCAGTGGGTGGAAAAGTAGTGACCACCAAGCTCTCGGTGCCCGCCAACAGCAAGATCGTCACAGTCAATGTGCCAACTTCACAAGGAGGTATGGCAGCTTTGAGTTTCATTGCAAGCGTGTTTATATTTTATTACTTCCTCTGGGCTTCCTTCCTCTGAGCCTAGTTCATGCTTGCCCATCTGCATTGCTTATGGGGGTTTTGCTCTGGGATTGTGTCATCTGCAATCCCACCTCAGAGATGCACCGCACACCTCCTGAATTTTGTAACTACCCAGAGAGGGGCTGCTGACCCCTACACAGACCATGGGGAGCCATGATTGGTTTGTGTCATTTCTGGTTCTTCTAAAGTCATCTAAATTCATTTTCTGTCGATTTAAAGCAAACAAGACACCTTGTCTCATAGGCCCATTTGAGCTACATGATGAATGGAATATCATGTGTGTTTTTCTTATTGTCTACTTGTGTTTTCTGACCGTCTTTGAATGAGCGATGTGATGTTGTGTCGGCTGTTTGCCAACCAAACATTTTTTGATTAAACCAAATGTGACTGCTGTAAATGTATGAGCAATGAATGGTGCCCTTCTGCTCATTTGGATCTAAATTTGGGAAGTTGCATAGCAAAGCAGACAGTCTGCTCAAGCCTAAATGAGAAGCCCATCAGCATAGGAAACTGGTAAGCAAGTTGCTGAGGAAGCCACCCCTGTGGTGCTTTGGAGAGATGGGGTGTGCCTTCACTCATTTTAAATGCTGATGGCAGCTAATGCAGGTCTAATTTTATTATTATCTACAAAACAGACATTGCCCTCTCCTTGATTACTGTCTGGTACACAAATTCTTTTGCTCACAGAGCTGCCTTTTTGCCTTCCACAGCAGGCAATTTTGGTCTTTATCAGAGAAGCTGCATCTTTCAAAATCTGAGGGTGACCTTTTTTGCCCTGGTCACGCTCACTAAATAGCTCTACATCTCAAGGGGTTTTATCTGGTTAAATAAATAACAGTCTGTTTATCCAACTATCCAATAAGTCCAGTCTAATTCAGCCCCATGAAATTGTTTAAGATTTGTTACTTACCATATCTTCATTTACAGGAAGTAATTAGTTGAGCTAGTGGCATACAAAATTGCGACATTAACAGAAGTGAATATGACAATGCTTGCAATTGAATATTGACATTGCTTACATTATTCACTTAGCATGTTTATATTAGTCCGTAAAAATGACTCGTAAAATCTTTTCAGCCATTTCCTGTCCTCTTTCCTTCTTGCACTAAAAGTTTTTATCAGTTTTTTTTTTTTTTTGCATGTTTGGCATTACAAATCTGAATTGATTGCAGAGAGTCTTTAAGTGCCACATTGCGGTACTCGTTGTCGCTTCTCTATGCCACAATGATAACACAAGCGCTACACTTACGGGCTTGCTGAAATAAAACATTGGCAATCGGCAAATGTGCCGGGAATGATATCCACCACTGATACAAAGAAAGTGATTTTTTTCTTAGCTTTGAAGAGGCCATGAAAGAGAAATTAAGTTCAGGTAGAGTGTAACCGTTTAATGGACGTGTATTTACCCAGCATGACTGTTTGATTTGGCTGCCCTGTTTGTTTTGGAATGGCTTAAGGAAGTTAGACAGGAAAACAGGTTTAGCCCAAGGTCTGTTTCCCAAACAGGTAGTCCTCTATAGCAGGATTCCGTTTTTTCCCTTTCTCCCCCCTCCCCCACCTTTTTGAATAACGGTACAGCTCTCTACTCACCAGAGTCCAAACTCCCCAACCTCTCCAAACAGTCAGTTCATAGAAAAGCATCTTTGATGTGGGCGACCAGAGAAACTACTCCACCGGTCCTTCAGCTGGATTTTACACACGTATTTGAAGAGGGAAACCCTTGATGTATAGGTTCACCTGAATGGTTTCATGGTGAAAAAAGCCACTGGTAGAAGGTAGCAGAGTTAAAGAAGGGACACTCACGGTTTCCATTCCCTCCACCAGCTTCACGTGAGTTCATTAAAGCACAAACCCTGCTGGCCAAATATGAAACGCCTCCTTTGTTGGATTAATTTGAAAAAGCCAGATCTGAATTCATGCATAATGTATGAGGGGGTTCGAGTACGTTGGGGGAAACCCAAGCTTTCATTGAGTGAGCCTTTGAAGATTTTGTTTACCTGCTCAGCTATTTACCGTAGCTGGGATCAAACGCCGGGCCAGCAGAGAAGCACACACATAATCTAGTGTGCAGCATTTCTAAACAGCCGTGCATTTGTAACCTTCGATTCGCACCACTAACTGTATTAGTTATGGTTGAATTGCTATGAATTTAGCAAAATCCGAAATTGCATCCTGAGTTTTAAAGTTTTGATGCTCCTACGTTTTGGCGTCTCGCTGTCAGTCGCGCAATCTTGTTATCTCCGCTGATCCACTCTTTGTTGCCTGCAGGTGTGGTTCAGCAGAAGGTGTTGGGTATCATCCCATCCAGCACGGCAGGTGGTTCCCAGACCTACACCACATTGCAGCCTCGGACCAACATGATCAACATCAGGGCCAACACTCCAGGCTCTCAGCAACAGGTACGCCCCCCCCTGCTCACAGTTCATCACCGCGTTCACAACCTTTAGCTGCTGATCTTTCATGCAAAATGACCTGTAATGTGTTCCTATAAAGGTAATTCCACTGTATTAAATGGTCTGCAAATTATTCTTTTAGGTTCTGGCTGGTGGTCAGATCCGTCCAGGAATGACAGTAATTAGAACACCAATCCAGCAAACGGGGGCAATGGGAAAGACGGTTATTCAAACTCCCCTTGTGGTGCAGCAAGGTAAAAATGATTTTAGTCTTTCTGTTGGATGAATCATAGATTACAAAAATAATCATAAATGAACAAGGTTAATGTTGAGTTTTGAATCGCTCTTACGATGGGTAGATGGAATCATGGAATATCCATCCGTCAATAGTGACTCCTAATGTCCAGTAACCACTTTAACACCCCTTTAATATGCCTGTCTCACCCCTTTCTCTTCTAGGCCAGGGTGGACAACAAGTGGTGACGCAGATAATTCGTGGCCAGGCCGTTTCAACTGCAATTTCTGGTGCCAGCCCCGTTGCCACCGTTAGTGGCCAGGGTGCAGCCAGCCCTACTGCCGCAGGACAAACGCAGCCAGGCACCCCACGGGCGCAAGGCCAAGGGCAGGTCAAACTCACACTGGCGCAGCTCGGCCAGCTCATTCAGGTGAGTGAGGAATCGCTCGCAAAGTGCTCAAAAAGAATGAATAGTTAACTGGGGTGGGGGTAGCTCAGTCCTGAGGGGGTTGGGCTGAGGAGCGGAGGGTTTTGGCTCAATTCCCATGCCGGATAAAAGGCGGACGGTGTGCTAGTAGTGGGAGAGGTGCCAGCACGCCTTCAGATCACTGCCGAGGTACCCTTGAGCAAGGTAGCAAATGCTCAGAGGGTCCTGCTCCTCCAGGGATGTACCCTGCCTTTGCCCATATGCAGCTGGGAACATCTCCGTCACCCTCCCTATGACCTCGCAAGGGAAAGTGGGTGTCAAGAGAAAGAAATTAAAAGAATAAATAACGAGGGAGGACAAACTGTGCAGGCACACTGTTATCCACAGGAATGTGAGGAGCTTTGTTGTTATTGTAAACTGCTGATTTACATGCAACTGAGGTTTTAATACATTTTCTGTAATCTGATAAAGTTAATTAAGGATTATCACTTTTGTATCTTTGATATTTCACACATGGACTTAAACTGACATACCATCAGCAGTTATCTTATTTACTAAATGTACACAAACAAATTTTCTATGATTCACACATGTGCTCTCTGTGTTCCGTCTCACCGTAGAAGCAGCAGGTCTGCTCAGGCGTGGATCACCAGCCTGGTGTCCCCGGTCCCGGTAGCCAGCAGACCCTGACTGTGATGGTTCAAGGCCAGGGTCAGACATCTGGTCAGCTGCAGATCATACCTCAAGGGGTAACCGTCATCCCGGGACCTGGCCAGCAGCTAATGCAAGCAGCACTTCCCAGTGGCCAGATGCAGCGCTTCCTCTTCACGCCCATGGCCTCAGCAGCCACGCCAACGCCGAGCACAGGTATGATGGGGTTTATAAAGACAATGTTGATGGTGGTTTGTTTGTCAGGTTCTGCTGAGTTTGAAAAGGAATGATGTGAGGTTGGTTTTAATTAGGTTTCTTAAAATTAAAACCATGGTTTTCAGTCATTTTTCCTCATCTGTACCGGAACATGCAGTGTTTGCATTGATGGGGATAAAAGCTATTATGACAATTATATATATACATATTGCAATAATTTTATTTTTAACTGTAGTTTTTAGTAAATAAATAAAAATGCTTCAGGGCTGCTATGTAATTCATGCAGAAATGTGACTATTTCTATGTCTGATAGTATCCATGTATTTAATTGATCCGTTGTATGTTTATTTTTCTTTTCAGTCACTCCAGCCACCACAGTTCCTGGCCAGGCGGACTCTGCCTCTATCAAAAGCCCGGCGCTCCCCACCCAGCAGGCCGTTACTCCAGTTCAGGCAGGAACGACTCCATTGGCCACCACGGTCGCGCCTGCATCAGCCAGCCCACAGAGCCAGTTGCCCCACCAAACGCAAGCTCACATGCCCACCCAATCCCCAACTTCGCTCCAGGTGAAAACGCAGGGGGGAACTGCCCAGCTGAAGCTGCAACAGTCCCCACAGATCATCAGCATGTCGGGGCTGCAGCAGCAGGTGCAGGTATGACCAAAAAGGCCACTTAGTCACCTGTTACTGTAGCCATAAGCCTACTAACACAAACAAGAGTCTCTGCTTGACTTAACAGGCCAAACGGTCAATCTGACTAATTCAATAAGCTATAAAAACATCTGCCCACTCGTGGTAATAATATTAGGGAGGGAATGTGATGAATCAATATTTTTAAATAAAGTCAAAGCCAGATTTTTGTGAAACATATTTGAAATCTCTTGTGGCTGCAGGTGTTGGCCCAGCTGCAGACCCAGCAGGGTGGAGGCTCTCTGCCTCAGCACATCAAACTGCAGCTTCCCATCCAGATACAACAGACCGGGACATCCTCAACTCAGGGAGGACAGGTAAACAAACTAATTTCACAGGGATTGGGTCCGGTTCTGCAAATGTCACAGAATTAGGAAAGCTAACACTGGGTGACTTGATGATGACAACTGAATACACCTAGACTGAAGGATTTTCTATGCTTTCTTCACAGATGGGCAACATAGTGACCATCCAGGCAGCTTCTGTCCAGGAGCAGCTGCAGAGGATCCAGCAGCTCCGAGAACAGCAACAGCAGAAGAAGAAACAAGCTGCAGAGGCCAAGAGAGAGCAAGCCCTCAGCACAGCCAGCCAGAACGACATCATTCAGAAACAAGTGTGTGCTTCACCAGTCTGGGGCAGCTCCACTCTGCTTCACTGCTAAAGCTGAAACACAGCAAATAATTGTCGTTTTCAGTGTTTGCAGTGGCAAGCAAAATCATTAAAATAATTTTGAAAAACATTTATTCAAACCAGATAATGTATCAGTGACAACATCCAATATAAATCTTGATGCTTGGCCATGTGATTCCCTTAAAAACTCTGGCTGCTCAACACTGACCAGTAGTCAGTAAAACTAAAACAAGTCCTTTGGCACTGCTAATTTCAGTTAAATAATCTCATTGTGACAAAGCACTGTGCCCAAACATCCATTTGTATTATTATACAACAGCCTCATTCAGGAACAGAACAGAATACATTTTCATTTCCTTTCAGGTGGTGATGAAACAAAATGCTGTCATTGAGCACTTGAAGCAGAAGAAGACCATGACACCTGCAGAGAGAGAAGAGAATCAAAGGTTTGTGTCACTGTTGGTAGGGGAGTTTATAATTTGGGATTAGGGTTAAATTAATTTGTCTTTACAAGAATGCTACCTGTGATTTTTTTTTTTTTTTTTTTTTGGTGAATGAATGCAATGTGTGTCCACAGTGAGACAATGAGACAAGAACAAACCATTTCCTTCCTGCCCGTGCACTTATAGAGGTGATTGTGTGAGAGTGTGAGGATGTTGCTATTCCTCTCTCCATTTAACTTCTGTCCAACATACACGAGAGGGAAAAAGCAAATAAATGTGAAAACTTGCGGAGTGTAATCACTAAAATCCTGTTGTTGGTTTACTTAAACAAGTTAGTTTGAAATGATCAATTACTATTTACAGAACAAAGTATGGCTTCATCAAAATGGTTTTACTAATACACTTTTTGAAGTGCTGTATTTGATTTAAAGTGCTTAAATTGTGAAAGTTTCCATAAAAGGCATCTTTTTTGTTGTTATTGCTGCCGATAGATTATTTTTTGACTGCCACTTGACCCTGACAATCATGTGTTTATGTGCACAGATACTGTGTCAACACTGTGCCCATTCATGCCGAACCCAAACAGCCGTGACTTCCCTGCCTGTTTGCTTATTTTTCATTCATTTTCCATTTTCCCATGACTCAACTGATTTTTCTATGAGAGTTCCATGCCTGGACCGTGATGTCATCAGTCATGAACTCTCACTAACATGAGATGAACACCACATAGGCCACTCTACTTTCTTGTGGTTTGTCACAAATAGCACAGTTCTTTTTTTTTTAAGTATTGGGACCATGTGTGACCACTTCTCCATTTCCTACAATTAATTTTGGTGAATCTTCATGTCCCTCACCCCTGTATCCTTCTGTTCCAGGATGATTGTGTGCAACCAGGTAATGAAGTTTATCCTAGACCGGATAGACAAGGATGAGCGGCAGGCAGCGAAGAGGAAGAAGAAGGAGGAGGTGGTGGAGGCCAAGAGGAGGCTGGCAAATGCCAGCAAGCTCTCCTCGCTCCTGTACCGGCACAAAGAGAGCCTCAAGATGGAGATCCTGAAGAAGCGGGCTCTTCTTGACAAGGAGCTGCAGTTAGAGGCCCAGGTAGAGATGATGATGGATGACCCAAACATTCATCCAGTGTGTTTTCAAAATAGCACGAGATCAGTGCTTAAGGTGACACAATCACCAGAGGAGTTTTTAAAGGCTGACACACTTTAATACCATGTGTCCTCAGGAGGAGCTCAAGAGGGATCTGCTGCAAATGCGTCAGGAGAAGGAGAGGGCTCAGGCCGCGGCCGCCGCTCGCAACCAGCAGCAGCACGCGCACAGCAACAGTTCTCAGCATCACTACACAACTGTTACCTCAGTGCACAAACGAAAACGGGAAGAGGAGAGGGAGACGGCGACATCAACAAAGTCCAAGAAGAAGAAGATGATCTCAACGACGAGTACGAAGGAGAGCAAGAAAGACACCAAGCTGTACTGCATCTGCAAGACGCCCTATGATGAGACCAAGTATGAACCTGTCAACCTAAATACTGCTAATAATCATGTGCTCCTGGAGATTCATGCAAAGAAAATCACAAACATGGTTATGAGATGAAAGTTGTCTTCAATATGTGTGATACCAGGACCCTGTATTTCCAAAATAGTAGAATATAAACTATTTCAGATTTTTCAAAGATGCTAATTATTCTATTAAAACAAAACCTCAGTGCCATGCTAACCTCTTATGTATGTGTTTTGTGTGATGGACCTTTTGCTCACTTTGTCTTCTTGCTCTCTTTCTGTGAAGGTTCTACATTGGCTGCGACTTGTGTACCAACTGGTATCACGGAGAATGTGTCGGCATCACAGAAAAGAAGGCTAAGAAGATGGACGACTACATCTGTGTGGAGTGTAAACGGGGTCAGGAAAGCAGTACAGAAGAGCTCTATTGCATCTGTCAAACTCCGTATGATGAGTCCCAGTAAGTACCTGGTTGTGGGGGTGTGTGTGTGTGTGTGGGGGGGGGGCATCTCTTTGCAAACGTCTGGGCACCCTTGGTCTAAGTTTCTCTGAATGTGAAGATAACCAAGTGGAAGATTAAATGAATGTGACACGTTAACTTTAGATTTTCAGCAAGTTTTTATATTTTATAAATAAAAATAAAAAGGCCTGCAAAAAGGGTTTGGGCACCCTCCATAGTTGGTACCCAGCAGTGCCCCTTTTGGCCGGTATCGCAGCTTGTGAAGGACTTTTGTAGTCCTTGTTTGAGGGATGCTCCTCCATTCCTCCAGCAGAGTCCTCCAGTTCTGTCAGATTCATGCGCCGTATTGTTTTAGATATTGAAAAGATTCATGTTTCATTTTTAGCTCTTTGTCTTTTGGAGGTCCTTCCATCTTCCACTTGTTTCACTGTTTATCAGAGAACCTGACCAGGAATGGCAAGACTTTTGCAGGACACTGAGATGCCCCCAACACACACACACACACACACACACACACACACACACACACACACACACACACACACACTGTATATTAAATCTAGTCTACATAAAGGAAAAAAGTTGCTCTTGTGCTAAATGAGCTTTTCTCGTCCTCTCAGGTTCTACATCGGCTGCGACCGGTGCCAGAATTGGTACCACGGTCGGTGTGTGGGCATCTTGCAAAGCGAGGCCAACCACATCGATGAATACGTGTGTCCACAGTGTCAGTCGACGGAAGACGCAATGACAGTTTTCGCACCGCTCACTGACAAGGATTACGAGGGCCTGCGGAGAACTTTACGTTCCTTACAGGTAAGAAAATGTTTGGGGGGGTTTTCCAGCTTTTTTAACCAGCAGTGAATAAAAATCTAGTCTAAAACTTGACGGTGTTCAGTGAACTCTTCTCATGCGTGCGCTGTATAGTAATTGTTAATTGTGGCTTCATGGTGAACAACCTTGGTCCTTGGTTTCTGGGACAAACACATTTGTTTTGCTCTTATGTAATTGGGAAGTGGTTCATTAGCCCCGATTTCCTCAGTGCTTTTGGGCCATAATCATTTGGGGTTAATGGATAAAAGTCTGTAATCAGCATAATAATGGTGTTTTAAACGACTCTGGCAGCACAGAACACCACTAATCAGTGTGCAACCACTGCAGCGTCTGTTTTAAATATCTGAGGAGATGTCTGTCATGATGAAGTTCACCAGCGTGTTTCAGAACAGAAAGTGCACCCTTTCTGATTTAAGAGCAGCGAGTAAACATCCGCTGTCAGTCTTCTCTGACAGGTTTGGCTCCCCAGCGTGTTTTTGGGCAGCTCCCTCGGTTTGTTTTTCCTAGCTTCCCTTTCTCCTCTTCTCTCCTCCTTTCTGTTTTTTTTTCCTCCTCCTCCCTCGTCTGTCTGTTTGCGTGTGATATGGAGATTGAAGTGTGTGTGCGGAGGAGGGGGGGGCCGTGAGAGACGGTCTGTGTTGACCCACCTGCTCCTTGTGTCACACCAACGGCGCTGTTTGTTGTTCCTTGGAGGTCTGAGCTCTCACGTCTCATCCTTCCTTTCTCTGCTCTGTCTCGTCCCTGGCCCCTCCCTCCTCCGCAGGCACATAAAATGGCATGGCCTTTCCTCGAGCCAGTGGACACAAATGACGCCCCAGACTACTACAGAGTCATCAAGGAACCAATGGGTGAGTGTGGAGCAGTATTGAGTGGAAAGCACCTACCAGTCCACGTTATAATCCCATTGATGAAAGCCGAATCTCATACCATGAACTTTACTTGCTGTGTCCTGTGGGGGGCGCTGTGACTGAATGAATATCGACACACCCCCTGCTTCCCAAAAGCAAATGAAACGATATTTGGAACGAGATGTTGACTCGGGATCGAGTCTGGGCTCTGGCAGGACTGTCCTGAAGCCACCGCTTTGTTATCTGGGCTGCATGCCCGGAGCGTTCCTGAGCAGGTTATCTTCTACGATCAGTCCTGTCAACAGTCCTCATCCCCGCTGCCACCACCGTGCTGGGGGGAGGGGGGCAGGGTGTTGCCTGGTGGTGAGCGGTGGTTTTGGTTCATCAGACCAAAGAAATTTAGCTCCTCGTGTCTGAGACTCCTTCAGGTGCTTGGAGTGGTTTTCCTTCTGGAAGGTTCTCCTCTCTGTTCTCCAGTGCTGTTGGAGCTCTGTTACCATACTCTGTATGGTCATCAGGATCCTGGTCACCTCCCTGACTCGGGCCCTTCCACCCTGGTTGTGATTGGCCCGGCAGCAGCTCTAGGAAGAGTCTTGGTAGTCCCGGTCTTTGAAGGTGCAGGAGGCCGCTCTCCTCTCTGGGGCAGTCGGTGGTGCGGGAATGTGTGTGTGCCCTTTCCCAGATCTGTTCCTCCATACACTCCATCCTGGAGGTCACCAGACACCGATGACTATCAGACCTGACGTGGACTCTAGCCAAGATGTGGAGACATCGGAAGCTTCACGAGTTGATTTTTAATACATTTGCAAAGGTTTCAAAGAAACTCTTTTCCCTTGTCATGATGAGATTTGCGGCTAAAAAAAGAGTATAATTCTATTTTGGAATGAGGCTGTAATGCAAGAAATGATGCCTCTCGTGAATCAGTTGATACCAGCGCTGAATTAAGAGGGCCTCCTCGGTGTACGAAAGGTTCAGAAGCTGTATTTTTATTTTTATGATTGCTTTAGGCAATTATGGAAGCAACACCCAGTTTCTGGATATAAAACATATAAACAGCCTCCAGGAGGCCAGCAGGGACGAAGCCCCCCAACTTGGATCAAACCAGCCATGCAAATGGAGATTTGCGTCAGCAGAACCTTTTTGAACTTCCACACAAACAAACCGTTAATGAGCTGGTGCAGGTCTGGTGGACTTCCTGTGGAAAGGAACCAGCCCAACACTTAGCCCCTGTCCTGGAAACATTTGTGCTCTCCTCTCAGATCCACGGCGAGAAAGAGAGCTCAAAAAACACGCAGAAGGAACATTTGGCCGATCTCGCTGTGGCCGTCGGGAGTTTTCGGTGGGGTGGGGGGGGGGTAAAACCTGTCGATGGAGGAAGAAGGAGGTCTTTGATATTGGGGACGAGGTCTGATGAGTCAGATGGACGGGCGGTGGGAGGCTCAGAGGCAGATATGCTGGTGGGGAGTGGATGTGGATTTAATTTTTATGAAACTGTAGACCTGTTGACCTTCAGATAACGTGTGGGCCGGCGGTCTCGACTGATGACGTTAAACGGTGCCTTGTGGCTCACGGTGATGAACGTGTTTGCGTCTGCACCGGCCGGCTTTACTCACCCCTGCTTCTGTGCTGTCTGCCCTTTGCTCAGACCTTTCTACCATGGAGGAGAGGCTGCAGAGGCGCGAGTACATCAAGCTGACCGAGTTCGTAGCAGACATGACCAAAATCTTCGACAACTGCCGCTACTATAACCCCAGCGACTCACCCTTCTACCAGTGTGCCGAAGTTCTGGAGAACTTCTTCGTCCAGAAGCTCAAATGCTTTAAAGCCAGCAGGTGAGCCGATGACGCCGCAGACGAGTAAAAGCATACACTGATTCAGTATGGGGGGGATTCACACACACACACACCCTCCCCGATCATGATTTGACTGCTTTAAGCTGGACTTTTACCACAAAGCAAGCTAATAATAAACATATGATGCTGGTTTTGGCTCCACCCCAGAGATTAACTGGAGCCTGTGGGGGCGTGTGTGTGTGTGGGTGTGTGTGGGTGTGAGATGCGTGAGCCTTCACGGTGGCTCCATTAATTAAGACTGGTTTTTACCCAGCTTTAATTGGCTGCAGTGGTAATCATGTGGAGTTCGACCTTCTATCTCGTCTGACTGCGGAGTAAACATCATTACACTGTAAAGCTTTTAATTAAAAAACATTGTGTGTGTGTCCCCCCTCCCATCGCTGTCCTCTCCCGTAGGTCTCACAACAACAAACTACAATCAGGAACCTCTTAGCGCCCGTAAATCAAGACGACCGCACCTCGCGGTCCCTCCTAAATACGTAAGCCCGCGCGGTCTGAGTCCGGCACCGACACTCTGCCGCGCTGCTGAAAGCAGGAAAAAAAAACAAAAGCTCTGTGTCATCCAAAGTGTCAGTGGGATGAAGCAGGCGGACTGGCCTACACGTCTCTCAACTCTCCCAACATGGTAATAGCTGGAAAAACGCACTTTTCCACGGCATCAACTTTTCTGTACTGCATGTCCGGGGTCTGTGGCATCATGTGACTAAACACGGAGAGGGGGAGTCTTTGTATCCTGGGGGTTTGTATGAACATTTTATAACTGCATTTTAAGCATTTTTGGGAACATTTTGTAGCCTGGGATTATCCCTTTTGTAAAAGGGGAGGAGCTCTTTATGTTAATAAAAGAAAACGACTATTAAAGATCAAACAACGGCTTCTGTTTCAGTCAAACTGTCCTTTATTTTCATGTTTAAGAGTTGAGAGATGATGTAGTTCGTGTCTTCTTTTCTGTTTTTTTCCGCGCAGGTTTCCATCACTTTTGTAATCTGATGGTGGTGTGTCTCATCCACTCTTTGTAATATGTATTGTATATTATTCCTGTCAAAATATGTAGAGATGAAAAATTTCTAGAGAAGTAGAAACTTTTATTTTTCACTCTTTAAACCAGCAAGTCCGCCTCTATATTCAACTATTTTGTTTTTTAATTAAAATCTAAAAGCCTTTATATTAAAAGTGCTGCATATTGTGAGCATCAAATTTTCAAATGCGTAGAGTGAGGAGTTATTTGTCCCACCCCCCCCCAATAAACCAACCAGTTCATCTTCTGTATTGACATTGCATTTCTTGTATTATTTATTCATGTTAATGAAAACAGCTTTTTGAGTAACGATGAAGAAGCTTACGTTCAGATTAAAAGTGCTCTATGTTTTTAATGAAACGTGGCAACTGAAGAGGTTCTCTTTTGTACTTGATAGGACATTTCATCCTAGGTAATAAAGTAACTGACAGTTTTGAAGAGACGTCTTCTTTGTGGATTTTTATTTATTTCTCGTATTTAAAATTCCACCGCACTTTGAAGCCCCGCCCCCATGAAAGTAGTTCATTACCCCATTATTCAATAAATAAAACTTAATATTCCAAATGTTTGGGAGGGGCCGGTTCAGTCTTGACGCTGGTTGAAGTCAAACTTCTGAGGCTGGTTCCTCTGCAGAACACTGGGTGACCCCTGCGTCCATGACCCCTGCGTCCGTGGGGATCTTCCTTAGCCCCGCCCTCTTCGGGCTGCTCGCCTGCAGCTGGAACTCATGTCCTTTGTTTTCCCGAACCCCCCCAGCATCACTTATCCAGACGCGTTTGAAGGAGCCAGACGCCGGAGACGAAGCCTTTTTCCGACCCTCACAAATTCCCAGGACGACAGGAATGTTGTCGCCTTAATTTCGTTTTGAACTGAGCGATGGAGCGTGGCAGCGGGCCAGGAACCATTAACTGTATTGATGACCGCTTATTTACTGCCATAAAACATGTTGAGGTCTTTTTTTTTTTTTTTTTGAAGGAGTTTTAATTTAAGTGCTCGGGTTCGCCCGCCTGCCGTTTGCTCTCACTGGCAGTGAAGGAGCGGATCGTTGCGGGTGAACTGGGACAGACGTGACGCGTCGCTTCAGCCGCCTGAGTCGACTCAAGGACGAGGTCACGACCTTCCGTCGCTCCTGCGAACCACTGCGCCGACGAGATACCGCCGGGGCGCTGGCGGGCGAGAGCCGCTCCCAGCTCCGGCGTTTTCTTCTCCCCCTCTCCGAGACCCGCCGCTACAGCCACCAAACAGGACCCCCCGGGAGCCCCCCCCGCGGAGGCTCTGGTGGGGGCCGACGCCCTGAGGCCTTTCCACGTGGCCTCGCCGAGGTGGAGGTGGAGGGGGCTTCTGTTTCCTGCCTGGGCACTGACATAAAAAGGGGGGGGGGGCTCTCATCGCTCCCTCCAACTTCTCAAGTCGCTGCGATTTTACATTCGCTCAATCACTGAAAAGAAGATGCGGTTCACAGTCAACAAGCACACGTCTTTATTATTTCTGTTAAGCAAAGCAACACGAGAGCTCAGTGCAAAACATTTACGTCTCCCTAACAAGCATGAGCTGAGGGGGGGCGTCTGTACAGGGGTATTCTGATGAAGGGAAAAGCTCGTTTGTCGTTTCGCCTAAAGAGCTCTGTAATTCTGCACCGACCTCGCGGGGGGGGCGGGGTGAATGAGGGACCCTCTGCCCTCTGCAGGTCGTGCTCGCGGTGCTCAAGGTGAACGTGCCCAGCAGGCCGCAGCGAAGCCTTTTGGATCCGCGTCGGTTTAGGAGCAGCCCCAAAGGCACATAATGGAGAGGGTCTAAATCCAAGCATGGCCACGACGTGCGGCCTACGTGCATGTGTGTCACATATATTTACATCATGGGGGGGGACAATAAAGATTGGCTTGGGAAGGACTTCATGAACCAGCCATGAGTGAGGACATCAAGCAGAGGGGGGAGACTTCTACTGCACAGAGCTGAAGAGACAAGTCTTAAACGTCCTAAAGTAGCTGCTACA